>OX419716.1:26943885-28193885 GCA_948474765.1 Patella depressa
TCATCAAAATCGGTTCAAAATTGTGACCCCTACACTGTTCACAAGCTAAAAAACATGATTTTTCGTACAATCAGGGGCCATAACCCATGAAGTTACAGTCCGATACATGCCAATATCGAAAGGAATTGAGATCTTAGGGTGATAAACCTATGTTTTAAGTTTCATTGAAATCAGATAAAAATTGTGACCTGTAGACTGTTCACAAACAATTGTGGACGTCCGGACCTCTCGGACGTCCGGACGAACAGGGGCGACGACAATATACGTCCACATGAAAATGTGGGCGTATAAAAATATAACCTCTTTAACATAGTGCTCTTTTGGTATAAAGAAACTTGAATATCGTAAAACAAGGCCGAGATACTGGGTTAATTGATGGATCAAGTTAGTCATCGTGTCTCTTTGGTCCAAGAAGACACAGACAGGAGGGAACAAAACAAAGAGACAAGTTCAAATGCTTAACATCCACTAAACAGAAAATGGGTCATTTCCCACAGTTTAATTGTTGTTTTGCCGAAAATTTGCACACACAGTTCTTCAGAAGGGGAAGGAAACTGAAGAACCCAGGAAGACAATCCAGGAAGTTGAAGTACTAAGCATGCCATTCAACTCTGCGTGTGATCTTCAGGACACAAATAAAATGAAATGAAACGAAATGGGGTTAAACAACCTACTTTTCTAGGCTAATAAAAACGGCATATGCTATGCTGACTAACAGCCTTCTTCCAAGAGTACTTTTATGTGCGTGCCAACATGTACACAGGACACTATTTTTTCATCCCATCTAAATTACTACGTGCTATTCCTTACCAGACCCACTCCAGCATAGCTGACAAGGGCAACCCATACCGAGACCTCAGAACACACATGAGACTAATTGAGCAGCTTTAAGGCCCTAGATCTCCAGATGTACTTTCTACAGTTAACTCACCCATACTAAATCAAAATGAACATTACTTTTTAATGTAGTTACTGTTGGAAATTAAGAGGGTAAACTATCACCAGGAACAAAAAAGGTTGCCAGTCCATGAATCGTGTAAGTAAATAAATAGCAAAATCTTTTATATGGTATAATACGATTGGCATATTCACAAGAGACTATGATATAATCAAGGGCAATAATTCTATAAATAGTTATCAGAAACTATTGTTAGTTAACTTAACAAATTGATATGGTAAAGCAAAGAGAGCAAGGGTCATAAATCTGGAAGTATTGAACAGAAAATATAGTGCTTTGATAGGATTCTTCGCTTCACTAATTTAAATCGTGCATAATTTCAAACAAATGGGGTGATAGCTTTTGTTGTTAGAGTGTTCACAAGATTTTGCAAAGTGATCAAGTACAATTTATTAGCTGAAATCACAGAAATTCAATAGAATTCTTTATCTCAGTGATGTAAATAACATGTATAAAATTTAATAAACAAGATGTTTGAAAACGGATCAGATGATAAATAAAGTCAGTAGAATGTTCACAAGCAATTACATGTATGGACAACAGACCAATGGATAGACATCCGACCACATTTCAATGCGTGCTTTAAAAAGAACTATCAATTACTTATAAACACCATACTGATTTGAAAAAAGACCTTGAATCATGAGTGAAATACAATTATCAACTGAAAGAACACCCAAAAGTGTGAAAGAGTTGTAAACACCTGTCATAACATAATCACTTCAGCACACAACAAACTAAAATGTTGTGGGTCCCTACACAATCCTGTCACAAAACTAAGAAAATAACATTCAACAGTACTATTTAATTTGAGTTTAGTTTTAGAAATGAATTTGATAAAATATGGTACTGTCCACCTGATCCAAATTTGAGGGTGATATGGATTATCAGGTTTGTGTAGGAACCACATTCAAAAACAATCAGTAAAGATATCGATAAACAAAAGTTACTGACCTGACACCAAATCTGGATGGAAGGATTGAATAGACAGAGTTAAGATGGGACAGAAGATCTACATATGTATGTTCAGGCAACAGCATAAAAATCATTGATTAACTCTGAACTCAAAATACCAGCATTTAAAGATTTGGTTAGGATGGTGAACAGATGCACAATCATGGAGCAAATTTAGCAGAAAATTTCTGGATTTCCCCTTGACAACATTTTAACTTGGGGAAAAGCTTAATTAAATAGAAGACTTTCCTTTCATAAACTTTTAACAGAAATAAACCCACATATATACCTTTATATAATCTATTTTATGCAGCATTCTAAACACATAGTTTCTTCTTCTAAATTAACCAGTAGCCTACAACTACAAACAAAATCCATTTAGATTTGATGGTCCGAAATAGAAAATGCCAAAGGCTGATGAGAAGCAATGAGCTATTAATTCTGGTGACCATATGTACAACTGAAACAAGTATGAATTCTGAGGTTTGACCTTTCTAGAGAAAGAGGAGATGGAGATAAATAGGTGATTGAAAGGTGAAGATTAAAAGATAAAAACACTTTAAGGAATAAATTGTTATTGTAAGAAACTTGAACTCAGGATTCCATAAAATATATTGCATGTTCAAAAATATGCATGTCATAAAAAAGTCCTAATGATTTGAATTCACAATCTAGAATTTGAATTCAAACTTGGGTGAATCAGTACAATGTAATAAATATTGTGGTTTATAATAAATGATATGGTTTTAATAACAGACTACAATACAAGTTACTGCTTGTAACATGATAGGTAATTATAATAAATTCATATGAAGTATTTATAAAAACCCCAACAATTTTATCCCCACAACTTAAAAGTAGGATAAAAATTCAGAACCAGAGGCCGCCAGGAAGGATACGCCCACATTTTCGCGAGATGGATAGAGATCAAGCTAAAAAGAAAGTGACTTTTCCTACTATCAAGGGTCATAACTCATGAAGTTACAATTCAATATGCGTAACTATCAGACGGAACCAAGATCTTTGGGTTATAAACATGCATTTCAAGTTTCATCAAAATCAGATTAAAATTGTAACCTCTACAGGGTCCACAACCTTTATGTACCATATTTTTATTTTATTTGCGTTAAAGCAGCGGCCATTTTGTTTGGCAATTTTGGTCTGATGTTCATGAAATTAGAACTGAACCTTCATTACGTGGGATAACAGTGATATATTCAAACAGTTTTTTTTTTAAACCTGGTAAAAACATGATTTTTCGTAAATAATCCATGAAGTTTCGATCCGATACATACCAATAGCGAAAGCAGCCAAGATTTTATGGGGATAAAGCTATATTTCAATTGTCAAAATTGGATAAGAATCGTGACCTGTAGACAGTCGACAACCTTGATATAACATATTTTCACACTATTCGTGTACACAAATGGCGGCCATTTTGTCCATCAATTTTGGTCCGATTTTTCTGAAATTCGAACTCAACCTTCATTGCCATGTAACGGTGATATAATCAAATTAAATCAGATAATAATATTGACCTCCCGAGGGACCACAAGCTAAAAAGGGCGATTTTTCGGACAATCTGGGGCCATAATTCAGGAAGTTACGATCCGATGGGCAAAAATATCGAAACGAACCAAGATCTTTGGGTTATTAACATACATGTCAAGTTTCATCAAAATCAGTTCAAAATTGTTACCTCTATAGGGTCCACAAACATGATTTTTCGTACTATCAGGGGCCATGAAGTTTCGATCCGATACATGCCAATATCAAAAGCAGCCGAGATCGCATGGGGATAGATTGCATGATCAAAGTCATCCATGGATTCCAAAAGAACTTATTGAATAACTATAACAACCAATGTAATGTGAGAGGTTTCACTTTATTGAAGAATATGAGGGTCTATTTAACTGAATCAAGAAACATTTTGACATCACAAATGGAGAGCTGTTTGTAGCAAGGAATTTGAATATGGCATTACACCATGCTGTTAAAATCACTTAAAAATATGTACATGTACATTATGGCAAAGCTATCTGAGATCTCTTACAATAAAATTTGGTATGATTCACAACATTCTAATAGGAGGAAAGATTTTCTCAGTCTCAACAGAATAATATATACCCTTATGTTTTATACACAAACTGCAGAATGTATTAATAGTGTATTCAATTTAAAACAAACTAATCCGAATATATATATATAAAAAAAATTAGATTTCAATATATAAATTTAAAACTTACCCAGAACACAAAACAGTTAGCAACGAAACAAAGATGTCATAACCTTTTAAGTTGAATTCTGCAAAGAAATAAAAACAACACAAGTTTACTACAGGATGTCAACACATGTTCTTAAACAATGTGAAAACCACATACATGTAGACTGTGGAGTATGTAGATAAAACAGATTTATATGCTGCATAAAAAAACTTATCAAATAGTATATATACCTTACAGATATAGATGGAAAAAAATCATTTATCTATGCAGTAATCAACTTAAATCAATTCATGTACACTTAATTAAATATAAAAATAAAAACATCAAAGGCAGAGCTTAAATGAAAAGATCTCAATCAAAATGGCTGGCTCATAAATTTTGATTGGTCATAAAACTTTTAGTTCAAAGACTGTATTTTAGAATTTATATGTGAGAGCCGAATGAAGTTAGCATGCGCTCAACTAGGTCAATCTGGAACTAACACAGTAAAATAGAGGGGTTAATTTGACTCCAAATAAAACAATATCCACAAACCACTGGGAGGTCAGTGTGCTTTAAGGGGCATTTTAAATGTGAACTGTTAGCAAAACATACAGCACAAACATATTACAAACTTTTCTACTGCACTCACACACCGTTTCAATTTGAAGCATTAATAATAAAAAGCTTTCTGCAGTTAAATGTAACAATAGCTTTAATAGTAATAAGATCCCTATGACACCTCAATGAATTACTACCTACAGGATTTCTTGCTTATCTAATAAACTAAATGTCACAGAAGAAGAAACACAAAATTCTCTCATATATCTATTAGTACACGATTTGTATGCAGTTATTTAGATCAATTTCCCAATTGATCATCAGCTTTCACATAAATTAAATGTGGGCACACAGGACGTTGTGGGTTTGGCGATGATCAAATATCTTGCCATCAGGAAAGGGAGTCTAGAAAGGAGTTGACTTTAAATAGTACTTGGTATACCTGATATCTGCTCCAACCTTTAACAGTGAACACTGAGATAGGTGAAACAACAGGTCCAATGACAAGCAAAATGCAAGACCTCAAACTTGAGATCAGTGATCAATTGACCGGATGTAGGAACTAGGAATCATGGCTCAGATTTGTTGAACAACAGATAAATCAAATGGGCCAATGTGGAACAAATCAAACAAAACCATGACCATGGACCATATAATATATAGTAAGGTCATTTAAATTGTAACATTAAAGAAATAACAACATAATCTCAGTATCACTATCAACAGAGGCGTACATATTGATTGTGTCTGGTGCGTATTGTGACATCGAATCAAAGCCATCATATGTAAGCAAATACACATTTGGGATTTTCCCTTCTATTTTGGCATTTCTTGTTTACCACATCAATTCATTTATTTTGTGATTAACTATTTTTTTTTCCGGTGTAAGTGCTTTTGTGATTTTATGTGATTTTATTAGTGAATTTCTGTGTTGAACATTTTTTTTACAGTAAGACAGACTTGTCTGTGTTTTGTAAATTGCTTGTGTGTTCCAAGTTTAAATTCCTCTCCTTCTTTTGCCAGTGGAACTTATTTTTATTTAGTTACATGTGTGACAAAATGGGGTTGGGACAGACTACAATGCACAGACAATCTTTTATTTCCATCCATGCAATACTGTGATATTTTTGTCCATGTCATAGTTATGATTTTCCACCAATGAGTGGAAACGCCTAATATTTCCAAGACAGATTTTTTAAAAGAAAGATACGACAAAACAGAGTCTTTCTGACTAAATGCAAAGCTGGATAAATACAAATATACTTTTATTTTCTATACAATAAAAGATATGCTGATTTAATAGCTTGAAGGGGCATTAGGTAATATTTAAAGAATAGATTATCAAAACAGAATATGTTGAAAATTTCAGTGAAATTACTTCACTCTCATCCAAGATATCAGGGATTCAATTTAAGGCTAGACTCGATTACTACCATTGGTACGATAATAAACAAAATATTGATTATCCATTTTTACTTTAAATCACCCATCACAAAATATAATTTAAATCCACTAAATATCACAGACTTGATTATGGCATTGATAAGTAAGTTATTGTCTAATTAATGACTTGGATAACATCTCACACATTCAAAAGCATATTATACCCTGAAGAATTTTTAAATTAATGTAGAGCAGAACAGCTTGGTGCCATGACAGTTACATGTTTTTCCTTGATCGGATATATCAAGCATCCTATTAATTTCAGGGGGGTATTTATAGATATAATTTCTTGCATGTTGTCAGAAAATATCTGATATGAAACAAAAATATTAGAAATTGGAAAACATCATACATCATTCTTTATCAATCTATGTATTTCATTTAGTTAATGCATTTTGAATTTACATCATACAGGAAATGCTATAAACAATAGACAATTTGATATTTTAAAAGATAGGACACCAGACAACCAAACGTACACCAACAGCAGCTATCAATCGTCCGAGCAGTCAATAAGGTTTGTGGCATATTTTAATCTAAATGATGCACAAGGTTCAATAAATTAAACAAGGGCCATATCTCTAGACTTAATTAAAGGAAATTGCTGAAATTCCATAGGTGTCTTCAGGTCACTTATTCAATACAGATAACTTTTGTCCTTAGACTATTTAGAGCATTAACAAGGTTCAACAAAGTGAAACAAGGGCCATAACTCCATAAGAAATAAATGGAAATTATTGAAATCAAACAGGATTCTTCAACACACTGATGTAAACAACATATATATATATCCATTTCAAAATAATCAGATATAAATTTAAATGTAGTCTGTACACAGAGTGTTCACAAGAAATTATTAACGACAGACGGATGTATGTACTGGGGTGACGGCAATATACGACAATGTGGACATATAAAAAGGGTTTTGTTTATACACAACCAGACTGTTTGTTTATTATTTATGAAAGATACATATTATCACCTCTTATTGAGAAGCAGCTGTCTTGGTTTCATGATTTCACTGTGATGTGCACATGTGGTGTTTAAGAAGGTATTTCTTTACTGACTTGCATAGATAGGGCTAAAACACATATTTTTTACTTATATTTATAAGATTATTTCAGGGATATACACATTGACAGAATCAGATTTTCTTTTACAAGTAGGTGTTGAAAGATACAAGATAACTGATTAAGTTAGACACATGCGGTGCAACAATTCGAACTTACCAAAATTAATGTTTCACATCTGCTTATCCATGATCTTTAGGGTGTTGCCTACTCTTACTGATTGATACCTGGATATTACTGGATCTTATTCTTATCAAAGTTTTCTTCATGAAAATGTATGTATCCTACGTGGGGAAACTCTTGTTTATGGATTGTAGACTTCAATGTTGATAACAAATAATCTGGCAAATCAGGACGTATAAGGCTCTCAATAATAATAATTTCTCTACAGTGTCTAGGGAGCCACATTGGCTAATTGGATAAGATGCTGACTTGCTAGCCTGGATGTCAGAAATTCATTCCCTGCATTGGCCGAGAGAGTTTATTAGAATTTTCTGACATGGTTTCCCCTTGTCAGGAGTGCAGGACGGAGGGCCTGACAAGAACAGCAAGCAAGTTGTTCAGATGGGACAAAAAAAACAAGGTCCTGTGTATACATTAGTGTACACATAAAAGAATCTTTAGCAGTTGGAATTAATGTGGACAATGTGACAAACAATACGTTGGAGAGACTCAAAATGCACTTAATGAAAGAATTAACAGTCACCTGTCAGACAGTCACCAAAAAAGACAAACCGGTATCAATTCACTTCAATCAACCAAAACATGACATTTCTGATCTCATTGTCATGGCAATATAAAAAATCAAGAGCGACTTTGAAACTTAAGAAGAAATTAAAACGTTTAGGTTAACAAGAGAAAAATTCTTGATTGACAAATTGAAAACAACAGCCCCCCAGGTTTGAATATTCATACAGCTTAAGCAATAACCCCTTTATTTGTTCCATTTAGCACAACCATGGACCTTATAATACATCAGAAAACACTATATTTATCTCCAAGAAGATCACCCGAAAATCTTCACACAGAAACTTATAATTGCATATATTCTAAAAATAAATATCTAATACTCACCCTAATCCAAAGCAAATAATATATCAAACCCTAGTCTAACCTTTAGTAATCAACAAGTCATAAGAATCCCTGGCCCTAACTCTAGCATGGTGAAAAATTTCATTTTTGAAAAACACAATCAATTGTAGGAAATACACTAATGTGGCTCTCACACGAAAGCCTTAAATTTATTCCTTTCTACTTTAGAAATCAGAATACCAAAAATCACAAGCAAAATCGAAGGAAGACCATCAGCTCCACCAACACCAAAAACAACGAAACCAATAGTGTAAATTAAACAAATGAATTACATGTATTTTTAATAGATATCGGTGGACTAATTAACCCTACAGATATCGGTGGACTAATAATAATAAACCCATGGACTAGTGAGCATTCCCCAAATCGGATAAGAAACGTGACCTGTAGGCTTACGTCCACGTAAGAACATTATTCTCAATGACATTTACACTACAAAAACAGAACTGTATTTTTTGTGGACCACCAAAAAGGCAATCTATTTTGAAAGTTAGACCCGTAAAGTGAATTGTTGACGGTATGTTAAAAATCAATTCTTTTCATGATCATAACAGTATCAAGGGAGACTACTACATTTTTTTACATCTTGCCAGTTTTCTATGTTATTGTTAAGCTTGGAATTTAATACTGGTTTTTGTATCATAACTTTATCATATTGTAATTCTACTACTACCAAGTCTATTTTAATCAATTTAAATTTATAATGAAAACAAAACCATGTCCATTTCTCTTTCTGCAATATCAATTTAGTTTAACCAACAAAGTTTTACTTGCCTGTTCTCTAGGACCATTGTTTTGTCTAATGTTCCACCCCGAAAATCATACATGGTGATAAAATAAATGCATGATTCAAGTCGAAAAGGCTTTTTTTTTCACTTTTATTTAAACATAGAAAGATGGGATCAAGGATTGCAACTTTAGTTGCTGAGCATTTGAAACATGGCCCGAAATATATCAATGTCTTCTCCAAAGGATCTAGATATTATTAAAATGTCATTCATTATAACAAAGTTGCAAAGTTACCTCAATGCCAAATATTGAAATTAATTGAGTTTTAAGTCTTAATGCATCTATTTAGCGCTACAGAATCACTTGCAAACTATAATACTGTGAAAGATAAATCTTTATCAGTTCAATAATGGTTCAATTCCATTTAGTATTTTCAAAGATATATATAAAATTGAAATTTCATCAATTTATGCTGTTTCGCTGAAATCCAAGTCGGGACATTGGTATTTTGATTTTGTTAAATGTTAAATAATCAATCTATATATTAGCAAGGATTGAACCATGAAAAATTTGATATTTTAGCGAAAAATGCAAATGATGCAATTTTACTTGGATTGAATGAAGTTCAATATCCAAATCTACCTAATTTATCTCCCCAAACAATATATAGCACATAATTTTACATGAAAGTTGAATCATTTACACACAGTTCAATATGTAAAAAAAATCTTTTGATTTTTGGAAGTCATTACTATTTTTTAAGTAATATTCTTAATGACAACAAAAATTAGAGAGCTAAAAACATTACTGTGACAAAATATTTGAATCGTGTGACACAAACCATCTTTGTGCTTTGTGCATGTCTTATAGAAAAAAAGCACCCATGCAATACAAGAGTGAATATTTACCTTCTTTGGAATAATACTTATTGTGTAGAAGCACCATCAAGGCAAAATTCTTACCAAATTTGCATGAATCAACATTTAGTCACTTTGGCTACTAGGTTCTTTAAGTATTCAATGGGGAACAGACAGCTATGTGTGTGTGTGAACCACTTTATTTAATGTCAGCTTCCATAGCAGAGAGAGATAAATTTTTGTTTAACGTCCATACGACACCAACTAGGTCATTTTGGGACTAACATTTGCTTTAATTTTATTCCAATAATTCGCTTAAGCATAGGGGTTTTTAGCAGTGGGAGGAAACCGGAGGGCCCAGAGAAAACCTATGAGGTTGATCAGGCAATCCTACTGCTTGTCACATAGAACCAGGGATTCGAAACCACGCCAATGACAAGCTTTATGATATAGGGGTCTTTAGCAGTGGGAGGAAACCGGAGGGCCCAGAGAAAACCTATGAGGTTGATCAGGCAATCCTACTGCTTGTCACGTACAACCAGGAATTCGAAACCATGCCAATGACAGGCTTTATGATATAGCGTGCACATGCTAACCATTCAGCCATCCAACCCTTTTCCATTGCAGACAATGCGTATCCTTCTACCATCCTACTCACAAGTCAGAGAAGTGTCTGTACTAAATTTGAATTTCAGAAATATATCTACTGCTGAACTGTTTCAATGGCATTTAGTAATTGAACTAGAGTATACAGGTCACAATTCTATGGAGTATAATTACTGCTTTTTACTTAGGGGGGTTTCGACTAAGCTGCTCAAGTCATTATCAATAAATCTTGTTATTATAGCGTTTAACTTTACAATCCTTAATTCCCTTTAGGTACATGTAATTAAGGGTCCATCTCTGGCTTGTCAGCATTAACCAAGTATTGTTGTGTACATGTATATATTTACTTGTTTTTTCATATTTTATCATTGCTTGATAATGACTAGAGAAGCCTAGACGAAACGTTGCTCAGTAAAAAGCAGTAATTGTATTCCATAGAATTGTGACCTGTATCTCCACTGCTGTCAATGTAGACAACACACCCATGCTACTGTAGCTATTATCATTACATAGAAGATTATCAAAATAAGACTTTCTTTGATCTGATATTTGTATAAACAAGAGTTGGGGAAATGGTATCAAATATTGTAGTTAAATGGACATTATTAACCACTGTTGATGACAGGTCACTATTAACATAAGATTGTCCTTATCTGTAAAGCAGGGTTCCCTGTAGAAAGGCATCTAGGCTGTTCATTTTTATATCAATCAACAGCTCTTGCTTGTCAGCTGGTTTGTTTTATGACCAGTATCAAAGATAGGCTGGCACTGCCAGGCAGGATACGCCCACATTTTCGAGAGATGGATAGAGAACAAGCAATACCGAAAGTGATTTTTCCTACATCATTAAGCCCTGTATTTCATACTGTATTGGGAGCAGCCATTTAGTTGGTCAGTTCCAGTCTGATATTCATGAAATTCGAAGCCGACAATGATTATGGTGTGACGGTACACAACCTAGAAATGTGACTTTTCATCAAAATCGGATAAGAATTGTGACCTGTAGAGAGTCCACAACCATGATATACCATATTTTTACACTATTCGCATACAAACGGCAACCATTTCGTCCGGCAATTTTGGTACGATTTTCACGAAATTAGAACTCAACCTTCTTCATCAAAATTCGAATTAAAATTGTGACCTATACAGGGTCCACAACCACGATATACCATTTTTTTAACAATATTCGCGTACAAACGGCGGCCATTTTGTCTGTCAATTTTGGTCCGATTTTCCCAAAATTCAAACTCAACCTTCCTTACGGTGTAACGGTGATACAATCAAACGTATTTTTAAATCGGATAATAATTGTGACCTCCAGAGGCACCACAAGCTAAAGAAAGGGGGATTTTGCGTATAACCAGGGGCCATAATTCAGGAAGTTACGATCCGATATGCGCAAATATCGAAAAGAACCAAGATCTTTGGGTTATAACCATGAATTTCAAGTTTCATCAAAATCGAATTAAAATTGTGACCTTTACAGGGTTCACAACCTTGATATACCATTTTTTAACAGTATTCGCATACAAACAGCGGCCATTTTGAATGGCAATTTTGGTCTGATTTTCCCGAAATTCGAACTCAACCTTCCTTACGGTGTAACGGTAATATAATCAAACGTTTTTTTAAATCGGATAATAATTGTGACCTCCAGAGGGACCACAAGCTAAAAAAAAAGGCGATTTTGCGTATAATCAGGGGCCATAATTCAGGAAGTTACGATCCGATATGTGCAAATATCGAAAGGAACCAAGATCTTTGGGTTATAACCATGAATTTCAAGTTTCATCAAAATCGAATTAAAATTGTGACCTTTACAGGGTCCAAAACCTTGATATACCATTTTTTAACAGTATTCGCGTACAAACGGCGGCCATTTTGTATGGCAATTTTGGTCCGATTTACCCGAAATTCAAACTCGACCTTCCTTAGGGTGTAACGGTGATATAATCAAACGGTTTTTTAAATCGGATAATAATTGTGACCTCCACAGGGACCACAAGCTAAAAAGGGTGATTTTTCGGACAATCAGGGGCCATAATTCAGGACATTACGTTCCGATAGCCGCAAATATCGAAAGGAACCAAGATCTTTGGGTTACAAACATGCATGTCAAGTTTCATCAAAATCAGTTCAAAATTGTGACCTCTATAGGGTCCACAAGCTAAAAACGTGATTTTTCGTACAATCAGGGGCCATAATCCATGAAGTTTTGATCCAATACATGCCAATATCGAAAGCAGCCGAGATCTTTTGGGGATAAACCT
The DNA here is from genome assembly GCA_948474765.1 of Patella depressa. Taxonomy (NCBI): domain Eukaryota; kingdom Metazoa; phylum Mollusca; class Gastropoda; family Patellidae; genus Patella; species Patella depressa. Next base: position 26,956,633 of record OX419716.1, read on the forward strand.
ATATTTCAAGTTTCGTCAAAATCGGATATGAATTGTGACCTGTAGAGAGTCCACAAACAAATTGTGGACGGACGGACGGACGTCCTGACGGACAGGGGCGACGACATAATACGTCCACATGAAAATGTGGGCGTATAAAAACAAATAAATAATGACTCAAAAGCATTTTTATATCTTTTATTTCATCTGAGTTTTCGAAAAATGAAAACATAACCAAGAAAGGTCCATTTATGACTAGATGTAGTTTTACAAGCTTTTCAAATGAAAACCAATTTTTTCAATCTAACCTTATAAAGATTAAATTTATCATATTACAAAATATTGCTTAATGTATATAATATACATTTTGAATGAAATGGGACACTATGTACAAATTATGTAACAGAGGAGAGGAAAAGAGAATACAAAATAGCTGTAAACACAAAAAGATAAATATTGTAACAAACAAATAATTTTTAAATGAAATTTGGTATAATTGTTGTCTGTGTGCCTTCTTCAAATCACTTGGATGACATACAAGTATATGGTAGGCCTCCTTAAAGATAAGCCCTTAAAAAAAACAACATACATTTAAGTTTCATAATCATCATTCTAAACTTAAAATCAACGTCATATCATAAAATACACACTTTAGCACTGATAGCTTTTGTAAAGACAAATTCTTTGTAATTAAATACTTTAATAACACATTTAAATTGTGTTTTTTAATGTTACCAAATCTTAAAAGCCATACCTGCATTATATCAAAAAAAAGTTTCATAGGTTTAATATAATGTCAAGAACCTACTTATAAGTAATTACAGTGTACAGTGCTAAGTCACTAATCACTATTTGTGTAAATGGTCCCAAATTATAATATAGACTTTGATATGTGAGATGATTAAACACTACACATGTATGTACGTTTTTCCATAATTTTTAAAAAGTTTATTTTATACATTAAGGTAAGGGAAGTAACTGACATGTAGTAGGGCCTACCCTTCAAATAATTTTAAATAAATTCTAAAGCAATGATACAATCATTCTAAGTCATTTTCATTTATTCAAATTTTAAAATGGCATTTAAAACTATATATCATGCCGGCAAAAATGACTATTTAACATATGGAAAACAATAACAAACAGAAATACAATTTAGGTAATTTGCAGTTGCATCAATCAAGCAATTACCGGTACCATTAAATAAGTAAACTACATTATCATGAGATTTCTTCCATATCCATTACGAAAAATCTACAATTCAAATGATTATCATTATATACAAGAGATTTTGTTTATAACAATAACTTATTTATTGACATAACAATTATACATGTACTTACAGAAACATTTTCATACAAAATAACTTGACTTAAGTCAAGCAACTTTCTGGAGTTATCCCCCCTTATATTAATTTGACAATCAATTACAATCTTCAACTGTAAATTTCATTAGTATCGTTAATACAGAATGTGTGATAAAAAAGGAAATAAATAAGTTCATCACTTTTAAAATGGTGTTTAATATTGACTCAATGGATGAACTAGGCTCTCCCATATTTACAATTTCAAAGTCTTGATCTCTGTATCTGATTACATATTATTATGAGCTTTATAAGTTAATATTCTTTTGATTACAACTAGAAATATATAGTCATTAGCTTAACTTTTTAAGTAAACGCCCAGAAATTAAATATTACTGACAATATGTAACATACAATCATAATAAATATTAAATACCTGGGTAACTCGATCTAGGGTATAATAATATGAATATATCTGATTGCACTTATTTGAGATAATTTATCATGACCCATTCCTTATATCTATTTCCTTCTTCCTTATAACATTAATTATAAAATAATTTTCGATAATAAAACCCGGACCAATGTTTCCCAATTTTTATACCAAAAGGACTAATAATCATTAAGATACCAGTTTTTATAAAGCTTAAGCATTTCATTTATCATCAAGCTAATAGTGTTCATGTATAACCTCGGACCGTATATAAATATGTAACTGAATGGTAATTCAGGACCTGCTGGGAGGAAATGATATTAGGATATATTATTATGCTAATTATTCATGATGATATGAGTATGACATTTTATTATCCAAATTATTAATAATGAATAATCTGTTATTTCTTTAGTTCTTAGAGAGACTATCACTTGAGATATCACCTGCTTGGGAGTTATTTTGATTGTTCCATAGACCATAGATGTTTATATTATAACAGCAGGTTGTACTCATAAAACTGGTGCGCTGGAAGTTGGTTATTCACAAAAGGAAATCATGATAGTGAAAATAGTAGTTAACCAGAATCACTGATATAAACCCATGTGCACCAAAGGTAGGTCTTGGGTCAAATATAGTATTAGAGCGCATGTGAACCAGCAGTTACAGGGAGGGGACTCTTGACTTTACAGAATGGACAGCAAGGTCAATTTCATAATTATAAATTTAGTTTTGTTTAGATATATTTCATGTCAAAATATAAGGCATAATTTGAAATAATCTTCAGTCAAGAAGGTCAGATCATAACAGTCCCAACAGACTTGTAATAGTAATGCCCTAACATCAGCATATAAATCAGACTGGAACAAGAGCAGAGCAAGCTGCTTCAAGTGATAAATGCACACCTGAGTGAAAAAAGTGTCTATAAAAAATTTGCAGAAAGGTGTAGGGTCTGTAGGCAAAACCGTAACTTTTATATAAATACCCCTAAAATATTGTAGGCTGTTCTGGTAACCATAGAACTTAATTAAATAAATCACTGTAAATTTTTAGCAAACAAATGAGTTGAATAAGTATCTTATGGATGCAGAAATATAAAAACTATACATCCCTGATATATAAATAATATACAAAGTTGAACACATATGATATTTAAGATTTCCTTTAAAATTGTTACACTAAATTAGGGACTATCAAACGTTTATGTTATCTATATTTTCTAAAGTGACTTGATTTTTTTATCTTTATCTTCTGAGATTATGCATGTATGCGGCTTAGAGAAATAAGAATTTTATTTAAGATAACTGAATGTGCTATACTATATATAATTTGTGTATCATAACAAATTGTATAAATATGTATAAGAAGGGATAAACTCTTGAAATTGTTGCATTAATTAATACTTATTTATCCATAGCACTTTATAATACCATACTTTACTTTACACATTATACAAGATTTCCCCACAAAACCATTTTTGTAAGATTGTTCTATAATGAATAATGCATAAATAGATAGTTATTTGAATTATGCCACAGCATGTTAAGGTACACACTCCAAATATTATATTCAAACATCCAAGACTAAATGTCAAAAATATGGAATTGATATCTATCATTGTGAATAACATTAATTCCAGACATAAAATATGTATGATTGCACTATGACACACACATCTTTCTAGTTTTATATTTAATACATGAACCCAGGTCAAGACCAAGGGAATCGTCTGTTGATCATTTTAAAAAGACGTTCGTTGTGAGGTCGGAAAAATTTGTTGAATTTTGTTATGAGATTAGGATCAATGTCAGGATGGCGCCTGCCTTTACTGGCACCTAAACATCTTTCCATTGTGGAATTCACACGCATACAATAAAATCCACGTGTTGTATTAAAATACAGTTTGTCATATGTTATTTCATGTGCTAATCCAAGGAATTTCTCTATTTTTCGGATTTCTGATACTGGATCAATGATAAGATTGTCACCATCCACAATATGAATTTGATTCTTTGGGAATATCTTTAGCCACCTTGCAAAGTTATGATGATATATGCTGATTTGCAAAGCTTTATATCTCATGTTTAATTCACCAGTGTCTGGATCCAGAGCCATAGTTTCGAATCTATCTGGTGTTTCATTCTTCATTAACTTATTATAATATATTTGAGTGTAGTCTGATATTACGCGTATAGTTGGATGACGCAATGAAACAATTATTTTCATATCACTATTAAGTCGTTTAATCCTATATGGTACACCATGTGATATAAAATAACGTGGTGTTTTTTCGATCGTTATTTGGCCTGGAAACGAATAAGGCATATTTTTACGGTACCATTCCAATCCTTGATTATAATTTTTGTCATCATCAAAGAAATGAACTTCGTGATACGTTGACTGAATGCCGCTATGAAGATCCAAGAATTCCAATAGAGCTCGGGTTCCGCATTTCCTCACTCCAATAATCACACATTTTGGAAACTGTTTTATAGCTCCAATTGGATGTGATTTGTCTATTATTTTTCCATTTTCTTCCAATAACTTCCGAAATCCACTTCCAGCAATTACATTATTGATAGGCTTAGCTCCTATACTCAATGTTTCCCATAATGACTGATTACAGTAGAATAATATACCAAAGAAAAACGATAACGGGACCAAGCACCTCCAACGCTGGCCACGCTTCATAATTGTTAAGGATTCTTCTGAATTTTGTACTTTATCATTGCTTTGTCTTCCTTTTTCTGACCTTGCTTGATCACACTGTTTGTTAGGGAATGAATACATCACTGACTTCCTTCATCTGAAAAATATAGATTAAAAATTAATAATGAATTTAAATTAATACAAGATTGATCACCTAATCAATATGACAAAAACTAGCAAAATATGAGAAACAATAAATGCACATAAAAGAAAATGTAGAAGTTATCTTTTAACTTTCCCAATTTCATGTACAGTACATTCCATAATGTTAGAGGGGTAGCATTTCTCTGGGTTGTTGAAAGGTTTTTTGAACAGAAGCAAAATGGATTGAAATTAAAACACATTACCAACCAGTGATTCAATTCTATGAACTTCTGTAGACATTAGCTTCACAGAAATGAGCTTTCATGGTACATGTTTTACAAATAAAAAGTATTATATAATAATTCCCAAATCCCCATGTATGATATAATATTGTGTAATTCCAACAATTCCAACACTTTATAGAAATATGTAAACATCATAAACATACAGCAGTACATATCTACATATCTAATAAGACTGAACATATAGATGTATTTCAGAAAATCTGAACACTTTAATGTATGACTTGTTATTTTTAATGATTACTATATTTACTTTTTAGCTATTTTTAAAGTGTGTATCTAAAGATTAGACAATGTGTGTGACCATCTTGAACCTTATCTACTGTAGTAGACCAGCGGGTAGCATATAACGGAGTATACATGTAATGTCACAGGACAATATTGTCATAATGCCCACAAACAAAATGCCACAGGAAAGTAATGTCACAATATGCCACATAAACACTAATACATTTGTTAGTTGCTTCTCACATAAATTCTTTTAATTCTGTTGAAAACTACAAAAGTTACAAAACTCGGCTGCTCGCTTCTTTCAAGGACATCCTCATATCACACCTAATCATATCTATATTTTTAAATATGAATTCCTTTTCCTCAACTTTTAAAATTATTCACTTCTTATGTTTTAATAAAAAAATGTCAAGTAAATAAAACCACACAAGATAATCTAATTTTAAAAGCAAGGAAATCTAGTAAATGTGTGTAGTTACGGTATATCTTTACTTTATATACATATTTTTAAGTTATCACTGATCAAGTCCACGACAGTAGATTTATCTAAGAATTATTTTGATGCACTGAGAAAATAAAAACATTTCCAGATTGGCTCCAATGGTTAACATCAAAAGTCATCAAGTGTAGCTTTAACATATATTTCAATTCCAAAGTAAAGTCTCCAAAGGAATGTGAGAAATCAAACTAAATCCACTCCTGTTCATATAAATAATTGATATCATAAGTAATAACAGTTTATTACACAGTAAGATTCTCTATGTTCCAACTGAAAATAATCCATTAAAAATCCATTACAAATCAAACCCGCTAACATGCAAGTGAAAACTAATGGTTTCAAATTGTGAATTTAGCCGCTCTAATTTGTTATGTGTCGATAACAAAGCTTAATCATTGATAATGAATTATATTGAGTGTGGAACATGTTTCGCTTTTCTATTACAAAAAGATATTATGCTTTTAAGAATTTTTATCATTACTTCGGAATTCCACAAAGAGCAGTTCTATTTTATGACAAGAATCAAGAATTATGTCTGCCTCAACAGATTCTAGTAGATGGTATGCATAAGTTTACAATTAAAGCACTATCTACAAATATTGACTATATATATATAATACACTGACTCCATGTACACATACTCACTGGTTTCACAGATAAACTATATATATTTCATGGTATATCACATGTTCTGATATCATATACTCAGTATGAGATAACATGTTCCACATCATAAACTACTCATTATAGTGTAATTAACTAGTGGTCATTGTATTGGTCAGTCAACATGACAGGTGCCCTCCTTCAAAGAGGTATCAATGTGTAATAAACAATCCTTGTCAATCATCAATACCTTTGAGTATACATTTGATCAATGCAGGATAGATATGTGTTACCATCTTGTAATCAATAATGTAAATAACAGATATACACCACTTAGCAAACTAATTAAATAATTAATTAAGACTGAATGACATCAATTATTTATGATCAACAGAAGAACAAAGGCTTGTCACCAGATGTTTTATTTATCAATTTGTTGCTTGATATGGGGATGAAGCCTCCTCAAATAAACTTCATAAAGCTGGTTATCAACAAACACCTGTAAATATCTGTAGATTAAACATTACACTATATAATGGATGGCATCAGTTTTCATTTACAAATTTAAACTTTGAGCAGTTATATTATAATATTTACAACAAATGAAATAAAAAACCCACAAGGTTGAACAGAAGAACCTAATTTTTGTCACGTAGAGCCAGGGAATCGAAACAACACCAGTTGATTCAATGACAGACCTTATAATACAGCGCATACATGCTAATCATTCAGCCATCCAACTACCCTTGCCACATACAAACCTTCAGGTCACCCAAACCCAACCAATATCCATGCTGTAGAGAATCTTTAACATTTTTGGCACTGTTCTCCTAACCTCTTAAATTTCAATGGTTTGAGTCAGTTTCAAAAATTTAACCTAAAGTCATTTAGTATTTTTGGAATAAATATTTCTATTGAAATTCTTGTTTAACTAGCTTCAACCTCAATTGGCAAATTGTGGATCTAGGTGTTAATAAGACAAAGCGGAGTAATTTCGTGCATTTAAATGCTATTGCATAGTATCACGTCTGCCATTATAATAAAATCTTCCTAAGAATTCAGTTCTATGCTCAACGACGAGGCAGTAAAAAAATTTATCTAACATTTTTATAGGTTAAATTAATGTCAGGCTGTTCAAAAACATTTCCTTTCCCTTTATTAACAAGATTACCAATTTGAAACAATTGATTTTGCAGAGACAAAGCTCTGTACCACTCTCTTCTTTCATCATTTTCTGCAAATCATGCCGTTTGGCAACAAAAGCATTAACTGATGTGACATTTTATACAACTGAAGATGTTCAGCCCATAGGAGGAATCGACAAAACCATTCAAATTATACAATGAAGAATGAAAACCAATCGACCAAGATCTTTTAATGATCAAGCAAATTCATCTATAAAGCCTCATGCAAATTCACTACAGAATATAATGACTGCTATATGATAATGAATGAAAATTTCTACTGCCATTACCACTTTATACAGAGGAACTACATACATAGGATGCATTCTAAGCATTTCATTGCATAACAAAGACAATAGATAATACAGATTGAATATCTAAATAATTTCAAGAATTCAAATTTTTAAAATTATGTCCAGTCTATAATTTCTATCGAAAATTCTACAAATCTTGCCTTTAAAATTGCATTTGAATTGAAGACAGGTTGATGTTTAGCTAGTTTTGCTATTAACAATGGTAGTGGAGCGTACAATCTTAATTGTGTAACATAAATATAAATAAAAAAGCTTTAGGAGATACGAAGTTAAATTTGGAACAAAGAACTCTTTATGTTCATTATTTTTTCTATTGATTTGATGAATTATTGCATTTTTTCATCTGAAATACCGGTTACTAATCAATTTTTTTAAAAAATATATATTAAGGAGACAATATTTGCTTTCAGTCATTTTATTTTTTTACTTAGAACGAGTGCTCTGAAAAGACACATTTATCTTCCTCATATCAACATATAACATCCTATAGAAATACTTTTCACAACTATTCCTGGTAGGAAAAAATAAATACATGTTAATAAACATGCACACTGCTTATCATTCCATACATAGATGTATGGAATATCAAGGCTAAAACTATGACGTGTGAACTAATGATCTTTAGAATTTTTTTTAATTTGAAATATGAAATGAAATGAAATGAAGCTTAACATCCTACTTTTCTGCACTGACTGGGCTAACGAAGACAGGCATACAACTTTATTACTTACCATGCCATTATAAACCTGATACATAATGTTCTAAAAACAAAATTGTGATGTACGGTAACAAAAATGGTTAGATTCTAAAAAGCAATAAAAAGTAATCCATATAACTCTTGGTTTGTTACGAAAAATGTCCAGAAAAAGTTTAACATATTATGCATTATTCAAAGTATTTTGCATAAGCTTTGATAATACAATCTAGTCTTAAAATGTTTTAATGTATATCAATTGCAGTCAGAAGAAAGAATCATATTATACATTCCGTGTACACTTATTGACAATCAATACATGTTATTATTTGATCATCTTAGAATATCAATAAAACATATTTCTGTTACTTACATATAAAAAGATAGGTTGCCAGGCAACGAAACATACGCCCACAACAGCTAAGTCGTCCGGGCAGTCAACAAGGGTTGTCGCATATTGTTTCTTTTATCAGTCAGGAGAACATTTACTATTTACAACACATGATAATCTTATTACGAGTAATAGCCCATTAAATAATTATCAGAAATGATTAGAATAGTTTTGATGGTTTGTCTCAAGGCCTTTGTCCACAAGATATTTCAAAGTGATCAAGTGCCAGAAATTATCAGATATCACTGAAAATCAAATAGGATTCTTCGTCTCATGACCCTAAACACTGTGTACAAATTTAAAGTCAATCGGATATTAACTTTAGCCTCTAGAGCGTTTACAAGATTTTTCAAAGTGATAAAGGGTCATAACTCTGGTAGTAATTATCGGATATCACCGAAAATCAATAGGCTTCTTCGTCTCATGACCTTAAACACTGTGTATAAATTTAAAGTCAATCGGATATTAACTATAGCCTCTAGAGCGTTCACAAGATTTTTCAAAGTGATCAAGGGTCATAACTCTGGTAGTAATTATCGGATATCGCTGAAAATCAATAGGCTTCTTTGTATCATGACTTTAAACACCGTGTATAAATTTAAATTCAATCGGATATTAACTTTAGCCTCTAGAGCGTTCACAAGATTTTTCAAAGTGATCAAGGGTCATAACTCGGGCAGGAATTATCGGATATTGCTGAAAATCAACAGGCTTCTTCCTATCATGACCTTACATACTGTGTATAAATTTAAAGTCAATCGGATATTAACTATAGCCTCTAAAGCGTTCACAAGATTTTTCAAAGTGATCAAGGGTCATAACTCTGGCAGTAATTATCAGATATCGCTGAAATTCAATAGGCTTCTTCGTCTCACGACCTTAAACACCGTGTATAAATTTAAAGTCAATCGGATATTAACTTTAGCTTCTAAAGCGTTCACAAGATTTTTCAAAGTGATCAAGGGTCATAACTCTGGCAGTAATTATCAGATATCACCGAAAATCAATAGGCTTCTTCATCTCACGACCTTAAACACTGTGTATAAATTTAAAGTCAATCGGATATTAACTATAGCCTCTAGAGCGTTCACAAGATTTTTCAAAGTGATCAAGGGTCATAACTCTGGTAGTAATTATCGGATATCGCTGAAAATCAATAGGCTTCTTCGTCTCACGACCTTTAACACCGTGTATAAATTTCAAGTCAATCGGAGATTAACTTTAGCCTCTAGAGCGTTCACAAGAAATTGTGGACGATGGACGGACGGACGGACGGACCGACGGACGGACGGACGGACGGACGGACGGACCGACAGACGGACGGACAGGGGCGACGGCAATATACGACCACATTTCCATGTGGGCGTATAAAAACCCTACAAAATGATTTGGTGATGTCCCCGTTTGGTTTGTATATAATATAATGTGCACATGACCTAAATCATAACATGGAAACTTGAGATATAATTGAATTTTATATATCTATTTCCTTTCCACCATCAGAAACCAAAAGTTAAGTAGGATCTATATCCTGTTCATCAAGACTTATAAAATCTCATGACTACCGGTAGATAATTCTGAAGTATTTTAGTATGATTTCACAACATTATTGAGGGCAGATGTCATCAACTGATAACTGTCAAAGATCATGTATTAATATTCATCACTATCATATAAAATAATCTGTTTAAAGTTACTGATTGTCACTGTAGGGAATTTGAATCCATTATGCAAACTAAAGTATTGTGAAAGTTGAACGTATTAGTCTCATTCAAAATATACTATGATAATTGATATGAGGAATAGAAAATCCCCCAAATTCGGCATTGACGATATAATCAAACCAGCACTAGGTATAAATTTTGAGAGTAATTCTAAGATGAGCCTCCTTTTTATCTGCTTGAATCCAAGCTGGGATATTAACTACCATCGATATTTTGGTTTTATTTTCAAGTGTTGATTAGTGGCTTTAACACTATGAAAAAAACTCACAAGATATTACAAGAACTATAGTTTTGAAGAATAACATTTACATGAAGCATATGGTTAAAGGCCATGTAATTTACATGAAAATGCATTATAGAAGACTTATGAGTCTAGAACTCTTTCACAACAAAGATATTGATCTCCACAAAGTGTCATTGTTTAAAGTTAAATTGCACCAAACTACCAAGGCCAAACGATACAATTATAAAGAACAGAATTTGCGCTTGGCTGATCATAAAAGAAGTTTGCAAACCGATCGAATACTGTAGCCATCTTAATTAGTTAGAACTGAAGAGTCATTAATATTCCTCAATGAACAAAAGGATTGAATGAAATAAATGATGTTGATGAAGATTTGCTGATGCAGAGTTGGACTGTCCTTCAACCGTGTTATCCTGATGAATTGATGTAAATTTAGGAGACTACAGTATAAACTGTGACAGAATAAGACACAATGGTCAGATATGCTGTCTCTCAAAGGAAAGACAAGCATATGGAGTGGTCTTCTAAAGATAGATTTAGATCTTATTAAGCTATCATTAGAGACAAGTGTTACTTTCCCCCTGGGTATCAATGTCTGGTCACTTGGATTATTCAAAGAATGGAACAGAGATTTGTCACAAAAGAAAGCAGTATATAAAAGTCTTAAAGAATTTAATCACATATCATATGTGGCGAGAACAAAGGTTCTTATTAAGGCTTGATTCCCGCTTGTTCTGTTTTTTCCACTGCTAATAAATACTAATTCATTGAGTTTATAATGTTAGTCCAGAACTGTTCAGTGGATGTTGAACCCAATTTTCCCGCCTTTTATTACAGCTGAATGTTTAAAAAAGTGTTTAGAAAAAGGTTTACTCATTATGTGATGCACAAAGGTTTACTTTAGCAAGAGTTGCACAATAAAACAGATGAAAGGAAACTTTAACACGAATAAAGAACATTGTGGTTTCATCAAGAAAATTGTGTGATAACACCATACCCTGCAGAAACAGTTAAAAGTTTAAACGTGCAGATCAATGGCCATGTATTTCTCAAGTCTTCCATGACCCTTCAGTCTTAAACCTGTTTTAATTTGATTTCACACAAAATTTAATTAATGCTTGCCAAATAATTAGTTAAATGTAAAGAAATTGTATTCGTTGAACTCAAAATTTAAATAAAAAAACTGAGACAGGGATTACTTGGGCTGTTGACAGAATCAACTTCCGCCCATTTCACTTTCTACAAAAGGATAAATATCACGCTGTCGTGATCAGAAGAAAAAGGATATTGTTTTAAAACAAGGCGGCATCCATCATCAACAGCTTTAAAGCCTCAATGATCAAAAAGATTTAAGTAGAAAATGAGGAAATGGACTGAAATCATTGGGAAGCCACCATTTTTGATTGATTATTCTCTTCCAACAACATATCAAATGAACTTCTAACTTCAAATAAATTGCTTCATGTATTTTCCTTTTACACAAATTATTATCCCTTTAAATAATACATCTAGTATAAGCGAAAATAATTTCACTCATTTCCTCGCTGAGAAGATTACTTCATCTTTTATTACATGATGACATTATTTCTGTTGACAAGATTTAATTATATTATCGAATTAACCATGGCTCCATATCTCACAGTCATACTAGGCATGTTTCACTGCATAATTTATTGCAGGTTGGGTTTTTTTCTAATACCAGGTTCAATCTATTTACGAAAGGTCCATGGTCTGGGTATGATAATGAACACTGTGTAATTATAATACATTATTAAAGTTGGATGAGAAAAGGATTATATTCAAGTTATGGGCAACAATGGTTACAATGACATAAGTCTGTAGCCATGCAAAAGAAAAGTGCACCTTATGGCAATTTAGTAGTAAAAACTTACAAGTGACAGATCCTTGTCATACTTAGATGCAAAAATATCAGTTTTGATTGAATGAATTATCTCAATGATAAAGCTCATGGCATTTATAAACCATCCAGTCAAAACGATATCTTGGTCATTCTGGAACTGTTTGTTCAGTTTCGTTTATCAAATTGGCAAGCATGACATTATCTGAGAGCAATACATACAAAAACAGTGCAAATTGTACACCAGTTTAATATCAATTGAGTTTTTAGCTCTGCACAAGTTGATGTGAATTGAAGGTGAAAATTTGGATCCCCGGATCAATTGAACACATTTAATAAGGAAGATGGAATTCAATTGAGGGGTGAAATTGAATTCCCTACATATCCTATCTTAAGGAAGCAATGATTATCGACCTGATGAATTATGTCATATTTGCTTTGGTTTCTAATTCATGCTACTTATTATCAAATCAATCTATACTATTCTTGACTTCTACTGAAAGGCTTCATTGTTCCAGTCTACATGCAGGCCAAGCGAAAATCATTAATTGAAGAGACACAGGTGAAAAGGAAACCATCCCTTGTCTAGTGGCATTACATTCATTTAATTCACTATCCACAGACCATTTAGAAAATTCAATAAAATTGGTCAAAGTTGAACGTAATGGGGTTATGTGGGATAACTGCCGACTTCATGCTATTGTATTTTGATGAATATTGTATAACTAGGGAAAAAAATTACATTCAAAGATTGTTTTGAAAGTGAGAATATAGTCAAGGTGGCTGTAATAAGTTGATGTTACTCTTTACGAGTAAACTTATAAACTATAAATGTTTTGTCAGACTCAGAGAGGTACTTAGGGAAGCAATATATTTTTACTTTAAAAGTCTGAATATTTTATATTACTCCCAGCAGTCAGTGTTGTCTACAAAAGGTTGTTCTTTTAAGTATTGTCAGTAGAAATAACAAAGTCAAGTACATGCATGCATAATCATCAACATTGATTTCCATAATTACCAGAAATTTAATTCAACAAGGATGATGTGCTAAATTTAAAGAAATTCATCCAGTGTAAAAACTAACAACACAATTTAAATCACATTGTATGCTGTGTTACAAAATAGGAGTATTGTTTGCTACAAAGTTACAAATTTTAAAATAGCATATGTCTGATGTACATTTAAGCAACAAAACTAATTCCATTATCTTTTGAGAGATTTATGAGTCTTGCCCAGATCATAACACTGTAACATGAAATCACATTAATGCATGGGACACATATAATTACAAAGACTAATCATCCATGAAATTAAATATTTAAGATACTAATGACTATAACTAGTTCAAATTACGATTTTTAGGCCCATATATGTATAAAGCAGACCATGATCTTTAAACCTAAGAAACTCTCCTTTTGGAAATATTCTCAATGGAATTATAGAAAAGCTTACCTACAAATGACACTTGAATTGTTTGGGATCCTCATACTTTCTGTGCTCTGTGAAAATCAACCTATTCTTATAATCTTACCTTACACTTGGAAATAGTTTCTACATTTTTAACTGAAAAACTCCTTGTTATTTTTTCAAATTTTGAAAATTCCATTCCTCACAGCTAATTAAATGAGTTTTTAATGTAACAAAAATGTCTATAATCTTGCCTTTATGTAAGTAGGGAAAAATATGTATACAATCAACTATTTCTGGCCAGCTTGTTTAAAACCATATGTCTGATCTAAAAAAAAACCTTCATTCTCAACTTAATTTCATCTTCTTTCACATTTTGTTTATGGTTTCTTCACACTTTGAAAAAATATAATTTTAACGGATGCAATTTTCTATTCACTTTCAGTTCTAAAAGAGAAATCTAGTTTTGAAGGAAATGCAAATTAAGGTCTTTGAATCAATTCAAAATGCATACAGTCATAAAGAGCCAGCAGAATTATTGACCAATTTTATGTTGATCTGTTTTGTTATTTATATTATTTATATGTAACTAGAGAGTAAACTACTTAAATTTCATACAATTTTAAGGTTTAAAATTAGTATAACAAAAAAGCAATTCCAAAAATTTCATATACCATAATTTCACTGAGTGGTCTAAACAGACACATGACGACTCTTTAATTTCAACTTAATTTTCGTTAAACGGCAATTAATGATATAAAAACACTTAATATCGAGAGTTTTTATAAAATATATTTGTAGGTGTCTCGGTTCTTAAGAGAATAAGATTAAGGAAAGGATTCAAAAGGATGACCTGAATCTTGAAATACATGAGATCTGACATGGTATGGTAAAGGATGTGTTGCAGCTAATTGATTTCTGGAAGGCAACAGTAACAGAGAGCTGTGCTACAAACTCCTGTCAAATTAATCAATCAAGTTCTTCCCACTTTCCTAATCAACTATAACTACCCTGTTTACACTTTATGTTTACTCCCTTGCAGTAGAATGTATAGTCACAGTTTCTAACTACAGGATTAATTACTTTGGAAACGATATGTTTACATCAGGGTTCAAATGACCAGAACACAACTGGACCTTCTAATCTAATAACTGACCCTTAAATTCAATTTCGTCAGGTCATGGCCAAAAATTAGGATCATTAATACCCAACCATCTCTCTCATTAACATTGCAAATGACTTTTAGGATGGTCAGAAAATTATGACATGTCATATAGATAATGCACTTTTATTGATAAGCTAAATTAAAGATATTTTAAGCCACAATCAATAATATGCCCTCAGCAACATAGTTCTCCAAGTAGGTCATTCATAAAGGTCAACACATAAATGCATGTAAATAAAAAGCAAAATCTTATTTATATTCAAAATTATCACACAATCATTGACAAAGATTTTACAATATTAATTATCACGGAAAATAATCATCAGAAATTTGATAGGCTGCTTGATCCCAGTAATATGAACAATGACTATAAATTTCGGGGAGACTGGATGCAGTGAGCTATTAACGCTACAGTGAGCCAATAGCAATAATTTCATTAGAAATTACGCAATTACATGAATAAATTCTAAAATTTTAAGCTGTTTATCATTTTGTTAACTAAAATATGATTGCATTTTGGTAAAAAAAAAAGTGCTTTGTGAACATGTATTTTTGTATAGAATTTCAAACTAAAAGTTCAGTACAGGGTCTTGGGACAATCACTATCATTTTTCCCATCTAAGTCAACTAAATATGATACAGTTGTGTTTGTAGATAATAAATATCAGTATGGTGTTAGCAGGTATATCACACAGCTTTAATTACATCATCATGATCTGTGTTTACCCTGGACAATTCTCTACATATATCTAGCCCAAAATATGTTATATTTATTACCAATACAGACAAGATGGGCAAGACCACCCAGTTAGACCTATTTTAAAAACTTTTATCAGCTCTCATAAAACGTGCAATCAATTTTAAGATATAATTCCAAGAATTCCCTCATAAAAAAGATGGTAAAGACATCCACGATTTTGTCTGCAGGATAAGAAAAAATCCCAACAACCGAGACCAAAGTGATGAAAAGACCGAGATGACATCTATGAGGTAACTCTTCTGGCATGTATAATCTCCAGGAATCGCTGTGAGTATGGTAAATCCATTGATGATTTCATGTTGCTAATGGCTTGCACATAGAAACAGTTACATATAATACTAGTGAGAAAACTTTATCTCTAAATAATGTCTAACACTAAAACAGACAACTTGCCATGGCTTAAATTATTTAGAACAAGATCAAAGAAAAGGAATGCTTGGTAGCCATTAGAGACATGGTATCCCTTTCTACTACACACATATTTCATTAACCGCAATTATAATATGCTATATACTGTGTCATGTCATACCCAAGTTACAGAGCCGTGGTGACATAGGGGTCTTGTGTTCAATCCTGTCTTAGAAAATTCCTATGGAGTTTCCAGCCTGGTTTCTAGTTGTAATTGATGTATGTGTCCTCACTGGCACATAAAAAAACAGTTGAAATACAATGAAAAGTAGATGGAAACATGCTGTTCAGAGAAAAAATTCCTCACTACATGGCTTAGACTCGTCTTACTTAGCCCAGTTGGTGCAGAAAAGTAGGACATCAAAACCAATTTCATTTTTCATACCTAGGTTACCCTGGTAGGTTTTGTCTTTATGAATTTGCCCTCTAGGATTCATGTTACTATATTTTATATGATAGTAAGAACCTAATAATATCCTCTAACAATTTTACCAACAATTACAAACCACTTTTTGAAGAGGAAATTAAAAGAATTTAACTTTTCATCATGTGGTTATAAGTTTGTCGACTTTTATGCTATGGGCAGGTTTCTGCCAAAAAACGCATTGGGAGGAGAATTTCTGTCCTCTGAGTGCATGCAACCTTTTCCCGATCAATTACTTTAATATTCTACATTAAATATCTTTTGATCATTACATATGACATGGTATCTAAATCCTTTGGGTATTTTCTGTTATTGAAAATTTCAGATTAATAGAAACACATTCTTTATAAATATTTAATATGAATATGAATATATAGAATACTTAATTAACCTTTCAAAACATAGCTTCATCAGACATCTGTCTGAAATTTTCAGATAGACTTCAATAGCTTTTAAGTTGGGCACCTGTTAGAATTCGTAATCAATTTAAGTTCTCATTGGGATATTTTTATCTGCATTCAATCAAATCATTTTTCAAGATAAATTTGACATAATTTTTGATATGACTTAGTTTTGTTGTTGAAATCTAGTTATATAATTTGGGAGTATATATTCTTACTATACTAGTACTACATGGTTATCAATATAATAGTGGCCTGCCAAAAGGTTTCAGCTAGAAACGCAGTAGAACTGAGATGAGTGTATCAAATATTTTACTACATATAACTATAAATTCAACCCTTTTAAAAGGTATTGCGCATGTCTCCTTTATTGGGACAAAAATGTCACAAAGGCATTTGTTACATGTATGTCATCTGTAATTCTATAATTCCATCTCTAAAGTAGAAAGAAATAAACTAAATACTCTGGCACACACATATCTTTAGCTGTAGAAAGTTACTGGATGAACCTCATGAGGTTAGACAGGCGATACTCTACTCCTTGTTGGGTATATTAGCTTCAGCTCAACCCGTAATTGCATAGACCACAAACATGAAAAGATCCACCAAGCAATAGAAAGGAGTAGCGGTATATCCTAAGGTTGTGGCTACACAAAAACAGAAATATTAACTACAAAGAAACTTATTTTTAAATTTTTACCAAATTAATCCCCCTAACTTTGATCAAAATCCCCTTTAAACTAAAGACATTGAAATACGGATGGTAGTTTCAAATTATCAAGTAAAATATGGCCGTTGAGATCAGAAGGAGAAGAATTGATGTCTGCATTGACAGAATTGAACGAGATTAACTAGGATCGCGATCTTTTTCTCATTCCAACCTGAAAATGACTCATCACGGATCTTCTTGTTTAAATGACTTTACTATAAAGATTCCATCAAATTAAATTATACCCATTTTGACATTGTGTACTTTTCATATTGAAGCTAGTAGAAAACCCGCAGCAAACTTTGTTACCAGTTCTCAGCATGTCTGACACAAGAAAAACTCTAATGGCAACATTTGTTAGCATTTCATTATTTATCCTGTTATAAAAACCTTCGATGAAATCTGTGGAGAGCTTTTATCCAAATGACCATCAAATTCACTCAAGCAGTGCTATCATGAGTCACAGCAATTGATCCTATATGTTCACATGCACGCCTCATTCCTCATTTCCTAGTGTATTATCCCCTGCTTCGTCACGACCATATCTGAACACGATTATTTTATCTCCACAAATGTTATTGCCATCTTGTCCTTTACGCCCATTGACTAAAATTGATCAAATAAAATTGTGACTTTCTTATGCAAAGTGTTAACATTTGGTAATAAAGTCCTTGTTTGATGTTCAAAAAGACAAATTTTTATGGTGGGGACAGCAATCAAAGTTGCTTTTTTAGAAGTTTTGTTCCATTTTTTATAGATCAAGATTTGGCTGCAATCCTACCATCTGCGTTGATTAAAACACAAAGTACTCATTAATGTCATCGAGTTGCTTTTCCTAGACATTCAGGTATTAAAAAGTGATTAATGATTTTCAAAACCATGTATTATAAGCATTAATAAATTCAAGAATCCCCATTGAACGACTTGTAGGTAGTAAAGATGGTTTAATCATACAACGTTTAAGGAAGACATACCCTTTTTCAAGTGATAAGCATTAATATAATTTATTTATTTGTAATGGCACTGATGTTTGATCAGAATTTCGTCATCTTATTTGTGATTCATAATTCAATACTTCTTTGATCAACCATGTTAAAATCATGAAAATTGAAAATAAATCAACAAGTCCTGAATAAACACAGGAATAACAAAGGATTTAATTTCTATGCTTGACTTGATATATGATTAGGAGATCCATTCCTTGTTGTGGGTTGCATGTAGCTAACATACTTTCTGTTCTGTGTTTTGTTAAGCATTTGGGTGTCATTGCTACAGTTAAAAGTATCAAATCATTATAAACCATGCTGAATTAAAAAGTTGAATTGAATGGTCTCACAGCCAACCATTCTAGTCTTAAAATGTGTTTTATGTTTTGGACACATGAAAACAAGTTCTTAGTGTCATAGTTTGATTCATTTGACTTGGAACATTAAATCTTAGTGACAAATAACATGCATACATTACTCAAAAGACCTAAGTAGACCTAAATACTATGAAGTAAAGAATAAAAATATCTAAATTAATGAGAAATACAACACCAATAAAATGTTCCTATAATAGCAATGAAACTAAAAGTAAAGCTACATGATAAATCAATTCTTGTTGTAAAACAGATTCTATACCAGAGCAGGGAAACAAATACACACGTAACAGATGCGTTTTCACAAGAGTTCCATACCACGAACAAAAGAACTGAGTCAAACTCGGTACCTTCTAGTTGTGAGTGTTGTGACCTTAGCTAGTCTTAACTGTCATTCCCTACTGTATATAAGTATACTTCTAAACTATTGGGGAAGCATACTTTGCATAATATGACATTTATGAAACACATGATGCTCTAGCTGGAATGTATTATATGATTTTAACTTTCCGAATATAATCTACTGTGCAGCAACAATAAAGACACTGTTTGAAAATAAACAAAGAACAAACAATCCTTTGAAAATATGAAAGATTAAGACAGGTAAAAAGATGGAATACAAATTTCCGTCTATAATTTTTCTAATCCAGCAACCAATGAAAATTAAGAATGTTATCCAATTAACAAAAGAACAACAACATACATTTAACAAAATGTCAACCAATCAAATATTATTTCTGGCTTGAATCCCAGAAGTTGATATTTTTGGGAGGAGTTTTATTTAGGTAATTTGGTAATTTTATCAGATTTTGTAAACTCGTGATACACACACATCTGTATAAGGATGGCAGACTTTATAATGGCGCTGTTATGTGAGAAAACCTGGATAAACTATCAAAATATACAACATGTAAGTCTGCGAAATGGACTATTTTCATATGTTAATTGGTGAGATTAGATAGTGTAAATGTTAACAATATAAGGAGTTGGGCTTTCCCATCAATATTTACAGACCTGGCATGCATTCTTGTACTGGTGATAAATTTACCATTATTTATATCTTAATACAGTCCAGCTTCAAAACATGTACATAAGCCTCTTGTGTCTCTACTGTGCAGGAGGGGGGGGGTGGTGTTGGATGGCAGAATGGTTAGCACATCCAACCTCGTGGGTTTTCTCAGGGTCCTCCTACAGTTTCCAGCCACTGCTATAGAGCCCTGTGTGCAAGCGAATTATTGAAATAAAATTAAACCATATGTTAGTCCTGAAATGACCTAGTTTGTGTAGAGTGGACATTAAACCTTATATAACAAAATGACCTCTATTTCATTAAAATAAAGATATCCTTTGCACTATAAACAATAATCTGGTATGAAACACCTTTTACACATTCAACTGACACTACAATTGAATGTTTCCAATCCCTCAATCTCAATTCTCCCTCCTTAAAGTTTGCATTATGCTCCTCTAGGAAATTATAAAGGAAAAAGGCCAATCTAAATAATCTGATTCAAGGTGTACATAGAAAAGAAATTGAAAGAGTAGACCAACTTAAAAATTATATTAAAGTCAAATTTAGCAACATGTTAATTGTTTCAATCAAATAAAATATTTCTTTGAAGATTTTTATATTCTCTGAAGTATGTTAATTCAGATAAGACCCAAGAAATGTTAATCCCTTAGTTTACACCTGTGACCACTAACTCCTTTCAAATCCCTAGCTTGCATGTGTTATAATATAAATATCTACAAGATAGGTCTGACTTCTACCTGTAATACAAATATAAACTTAGCCATTACCTAGGCGTCCAATTTATTTTAATAAAGACAGTTTTGTAGATGTGCGATTTTCTATTGTTGGATCGAATCAACTGGGTGACAGGATATTTTCATTCATCACTCCAGGTGCCTTTATGTACTCAGCTTTTATCATGATAACAATGGACATGGTGCCATTTAGTTTAAGATATGAATGACTTTTTGAATACCTGGATGTAAACCTTGTTTAATTCACGGCCTATCAAACATTTTACACCAAATTTGTTTTAACTTTGTCAAGTGTCTGTACATACCTTTTACAAATATTACAACATCCAAATCTAGTTCAAGTCATATAATATTATTATAGCAAACATACCATTAAAAATTCTGTCTCCTCACCAAACAGGAGGACATCTTAATTATACTTAACTAGAATCAGCACTCTAGTGAGAATATTAAATCAAATACACATAAATGATGATTCAACACATACTTTGTGCCAACATGATTTGTGCCAAGCAGTGCTTGTGGTGCAACAGATAACAAGCCTGCAATTTAAATATTGGTAGGATAAATGATTATATGAGTTAAAACTTTATGTTACATGTCTGGCTTGTTTCATAGAGAAATGATGATTACATTAACCTATTAGCACCTAGACTGCCCCTGTCCAAAGTACTGCTTCTGCTAGTACAAACCCTACCACTTCTGTCACTCAGGCAGTTTGAGACAGTCTTAGGCCTGGGCTATATTTCAGTTTCTCGATATGAAACCGTAACAAAGCTCAATGCGAAAGAGATTACTCTTGTAATTTTTTCAGTCAATATTTACCTGTTACAGGGTTTAATGAATAATACATACCACAGATTCATGCTATTTTTTCTTAAGTAAAATACTCTTTCATCTAATCTTTTAACAAAAATCAAGAATAAAAGATCTATTTAAATGATATAAGAAACTACAAATGAAATAAAAATTTGCATGTGAATGTGAAATACTACAGTTAAGGTGTACGTAAACAAAATATACTTTAACTTCATTACCTTCATTTCACAAGGTCATCACGGTACATAAAGATAGGTTGCCAGGCAACGAAACATACGCCCACAACAGCTAAGTCGTCCGGGCAGTCAACAAGGGTTGTCGCATATTGTTTCTTTTATCAGTAAGGAGAACATTTACAACACATGATAATCTTATTACGAGTAATAGCCCATTAAATAATTATCAGAAATGATTAGAATAGTTTTGATGGTTTGTCTCAAGGCCTTTGTCCACAAGATATTTCAAAGTGATCAACTGCCAGAAATTATCAGATATCACTGAAAATCAAATAGGATTCTTCGTATCAT
The DNA here is from genome assembly GCA_948474765.1 of Patella depressa. Classification (NCBI taxonomy): domain Eukaryota; kingdom Metazoa; phylum Mollusca; class Gastropoda; family Patellidae; genus Patella; species Patella depressa. The sequence goes on from OX419716.1 coordinate 26,978,932, forward strand.
GACCCTAAACACTGTGTACAAATTTAAAGTCAATAGGATATTAACTTTAGCCTTTAGAGCATTCACAGGGTTTTTCAAAGTGATCAAGGGTCATAACTCTGGCAGTAATTATCGGATATCGCTGAAAATAAATAGGCTATTTTGTATCATGACCGTAAATAGTGTGTATAAATTTAAAGTCAATCGGATATTAACTTTAGATTTTTCAAAGTGATCAAGGGTCATAACTCTGGCAGTAATTATCGGATATTGCTGAAAATCATTAGGATTCTTTGTATCATGACTTTAAACACCGTGTATAAATTTAAATTCAATCGGATATTAACTTTAGCCTCTAGAGCGTTCACAAGATTTTTCAAAGTAATCAAGGGTCATAACTCGGGCAGGAATTATCAGATATTGCTGAAAATCAATAGGCTTCTTCGTCTCATGACCTTAAACACTGTGTATAAATTTAAAGTCAATCGGATATTAACTTTAGCCTCTAAAGCGTTCACAAGATTTTTCAAAGTGATCAAGAGTCATAACTCTGGCAGTAATTATCAGAGGTCACCGAAAATCAATAGGCTTCTTCGTCTCATGACCTTAAACACTGTGTATAAATTTAAAGTCAATCGGATATTAACTTTAGCCTCTAGAGTGTTCACAAGATTTTTCAAAGTGATCAAGGGTCATAACTCTGGTAGTAATTATCGGATATCACCGAAAATCAAAAGGCTTCTTCGTCTCCTGACCTTAAACACTGTGTATAAATTTAAAGTCAATCGGATATTAACTATAGCCTCTAGAGCGTTCACAAGATTTTTCAAAGTGATCAAGGGTCATAACTCTGGTAGTTATTATCGGATATCGCTGAAAATCAATAGGCTTCTTCGTCTCACGACCTTAACCACTGTGTATAAATTTAAAGTCAATCGGATATTAACTTTAGCCTCTAAAGCGTTCACAAGATTTTTCAAAGTGATCAAGGGCCATAACTCTGGCAGTAATTATCAGATATCACCGAAAATCAAAAGGCTTCTTCGTCTCCTGACCTTAAACACTGTGTATAAATTTAAAGTCAATCGGATATTAACTATAGCCTCTAGAGCGTTCACAAGATTTTTCAAAGTGATCAAGGGTCGTAACTCTGGTAGTAATTATCGGATATCGCTGAAAATCAATAGGCTTCTTCGTCTCACGACCTTAAACACCGTGTATAAATTTCAAGTCAATCGGATATTAACTTTAGCCTCTAGAGCGTTCACAAGAAATTGTGGACGATGGACGGACGGACGGACGGACGGACCGACGGACGGACGGACGGACGGACCGACAGACGGACGGACGGGGGCGACGGCAATATACGACCACATTTCCATGTGGGCGTATAAAAACCACAAGATGTTATTTCAAATCAGGTTACCAAACAAATAAAAGAACAAAAATGTGCTTTTTTGCAGACAGATCCTAGTGACACAATGACGACATGACGTTGGAACATAAGGGGAAGTTGACACAGTGTCGTAACTCATAGCATGGCATCAAAGTGTTTGAGACAGAAGCGAGGAGGTGTGTCTTTTCACAACGCACAATTGTAAGTCTTGAACATTCACTAACAAGAAAAATAAATATCAAACAAAAGGTAGGCAGGATCCCATGTCATCATTGACTCTAGAAAGCAAACACATCGCAAAATCTACACACGATAAATAGTTTCAGTAAATGTGTGCCCATTGTTTCTACAAGTGCCAATTGATAACGTGTGCCTCTCTTAGCTTTACCAAATAAATATTGACAGGGGACTTTTACTACAGTCCTGCAGACGACACTCAAATCCGTGACGGGTGCGTAACTAATCGATGCTAAAACAAACTTGGACGTAAGATAAAGAAGTTTTGAAAGAAACTAAAACCGTGAGATTGAATGGATCAAATCAAATCCTCTTACCATATTAAAGACCAGGATTAAACTTTCAAGAATAATGTAAAGCTAGTAAAAGCCTATATATATTAGCTTCATGTTCCATATAGCACATCAACAGTATGATACAGACTATACAGTACATGATAATGTGATAGAAAAGGGTAATTCTAGCACAAATTCAGATGTTTATGTCGGTATCATAAACAACATCGAAAAACCTCTCAGGACTTACTCATTTTATTAAATACCAGCAGGATACCCAGCTTCTTCCTATGCCCAAATTCAATGGCCTTGTTAATTTTATACCACATTATGGGTGGAGTAGGGCCACAAAGTGTTATTCACAGGTTGGGCCAAAATTAGATGGCATAAAACATTCATGGAGTCATGATGGTTCATTTGATACCACATATGTGGGGGGTGGATCATGGTGACAAAGCATGATGGGTGATACCTAGAACACAGATTTGATAATTCTTTTAAAATACAGCCGTTTGTAGGTATGAAAGGCCTGTAATACAGCGATGGCTGTTCAGCAGGATTTCACTACATGGTAAAATTTTGCTACATATGTGCTTGGAATATTTTGTACAAAAAGTTGTAGTGACCTTGCTATACAAAATCATCTAACAGAACTTTCTCACTATTAGTCAAAAATAACATGCCTGCACAGTTTGAAGAAATACAATTAGGAGAGAAGTTTAAATTGGTAAAATGGACACGAAGGGGATAAATTTCAATCAAAGTACACAATCTGAAATCATTATGAACTAAGACTGTTATTTATCTTCACATGCCTGCAGTGCTTTCAAGATAAATATATCATGGTTTAAATGTCAAACCTGAAATATCAATAGTATACAATAACACCCTTATCCTCTGAGCATGCAAATACTCATATTCTCACAACAATATATAATCTATACAGTCAATAACTACCAAGTTAAAATACAATTCTCATAATCACCCCATTTATATCATGCATATTATCACACATCATAGAAATTAAAACAATTCATAATGGCAAATCATACATGTAGACAATCATAAGGCTTGCTTCGTCTCATGTTTCTATGTAAAGAGCTATGTATTCTATGGCTAAATGAGGAAATGGTTTTCAATTTGGATAAATCCCAAAGAAATTAATTGAAAATACAGATAAATACATGTTAATTATGTGGATTAATAGAAAACACCTGAAAATTTCAGCCTTGAAATGATATGTGCAGAACAATATTTCCATCATTAAAGGTGGAGTCCCCGAGTTCACAGAAACCATAAATAAAAGTGGATTTAACTTTTTTAATCAACCACCAAAATGTAATGAAATAACGGTAGCCTATTTATTTTGTCCAGGAGTTTCACATAAAAATAATGAGCCATTCAGAAATAATTGTTGCTTTTTATCGTGGTTACATAATTCATTAAGGCATTTCATACTTCAATTTTATGAGTGACTTGATAATCATGATGATCACACACCATTATAATTATCGACAACTGTACAGACATGGCTACACAGACAATGTGTGGAGTTTTGCGACTTATGGCTAACTACAAGTGGAAACTGAAAGTTATATTTATATTCCTTCATCTGGGATGAGTATTTCTTTGGCGTCTGAACAGATTTATTCACAAATTCTGAGACCTCTCCATTAATCATAATGTGTTAAATTTCTGCACTAGAGTAATAAAATGAATTTCTACAGTAAAGGCAAAGAGTATTTTGATATTGGCATTGATTAATGTTTAAACTTACATATTCAATCACATATTTGATAACCGTTAATCCAAAATAATTACTCTTAATGTCCAACGAGTGTTATCCAAACATAATGTAAAATGTTGTAAATTATAACATAACATGCTTTACCTTTGAAGGTATGGTGTATGGCATGGGTAATATTGATTATAAGATGCTATTAAAAGTCACCTTTAATACTTGACATGTGACAACACACTTCTGATAATATGATTTATGTCTGCCCACTAACACTTGAACCATGGTGTGAAGTAGAGAAGTGGTCCTCATGACTAGACCACTTGGACAATATAACTTTCTCAAAGGACTCTGCTTCAACAATAAGGACCTGATTTTCATTACCATATTCAATACCAAAATTTTATTCAAATTTTACCTTTCATGTTTAAATATCAATCTGAGCTCCAAACATTTTCTGTAAACTTTCTACTGTTCCAGCCATGGATTAAAAAACACAATTATTTACTTGATCAAGATACAAGGAATCAGACTGTCTTTAGTCAACGAATGCTCTAATACAGTATTCACTTCCCATCTAACATGATAACATTTCTCTAGCGAACAACATAGAAACTGAATTGCCTTTTAAGAAAATGTGCAAAACCAACTGTGCAAATCCAGCTAAATAAATACTCTGCAATATAAATACAGTTTTTGATAAATAAAGCCTGTCTGAGTTTAGATTTAAAACCAAGGCAATATGTACAAGCTTATGTAAACTAAGATTTATGTATAAACTAAGATATACTATGTAGTCTGGAAGCAGAGAAAAAGAATATTGTATTTTGACATGAACATGTATCTTTATTATAAAGCTTCCTATTATGACTTCAAAATCATTCTATTAATGCTGCATGTATGAATAACAGTGTATGGATGTAATTAATTTGCATATGTATATTCAAATGTTGTATAACCAGTCCCATATTTTATGCAAAGATAAAACTTGAACACTCAATTCATGGCCTAAAAAAAGTTGAGTGAGCAATCAGGTGTTAAATCTGGCTAGTATCAAATAACACAGTAAAGTCAAAGATAAAATTTATTCTTGTCACATCCAGTGTGGTATTTACTTGCAATGATCTGTATAGAATACAATACAATAGGATCAACTATTAGATTAGCTTGAATATTTTATTCTTATGATAATCATTCAACTGGCAAGATTCAAATAATTTAAATTACATATTATTGAAACTTTCCTGCACAAAACTAGTCAAGAACTAACAAATCCAAGATGTCCATTGATGTAAAGTTTATTTTTTGCCAACACTATTAATTCTATTTATATATATATACATTTATTGTGGCAATTACACTTGATAGTAGCAGTGTCAATACATGATATATTCAAGTACTGGATAGTACAGGTATCAACAAACCACACACAGAGTCAAATTAAACAATATTGAAAGATTATAGATCCGCTACCGTATACAATAAATTTAATTCACACAGCTGCCGACACAAACATAAGATTATAAAATTCAAACTGGTGCATACATTACAATTTCTTTGGTATAAGTATACTATAAGAAAAACTTGACTTTTGAACTTTCCATCAGATTCTTTTAAAACAGTATTTAATAATATTTTTCAATGTGGACGCTTGATTTAATACACATACTATATATAGTGGAGTTTTAGCCCTTAATTCGTACTTCAGAATGTTCTAATTGTTAGGCTTTGCTTCGGTTAACTCACTACATTTCATTTATTAATTTTTGTTGCGTTTTCCAAGGTTCTATGATGATTGGATATTTGTTGTGTCTTATCCATAGATTTGTCTCATCGGTTTTGTTTGCAATGTAGTGCAGTCTCTCTCCACTTACCGTATTCAACTTTTTAAGACGATTTATTGTTTTATCCCACTATTCATTTCCTTATTCTTATATACTACATGTATTTCATATCTCTGCCGATCACAGTCTACAGAAGATTTCAATTACATGGTATAACATCTCTATACTTGATTGAACACAAACGTAATTTAAAACACAAGTAGGCAATATTCTCCTTGTAAAATGATTTTAAATTCCAGTTCATTTAAGATAAACTATATTCATTACAATCTAATGTAAACATACATAACAACCATTACATCAACACCTGATCAGTAGAAAAAGTCCTTGTGCACTATTGAGTTAATCTCTGGAAGTATCAGTTACAACTCCAGATGGTTGATTGATACCACACTTCCTTAATTATCAAAATCTTAATCTGAGTTGATTAGAAGCACAAACCATGAAGGAATCACAATTAACGTGTCCATTTTCACATAAATATATGAGTAAGCAGGTAGCTAGTGATGTATGATGTTTCAGAACCAATATCAATTCAAGTTAAGACCATGAGATTTATTTCAGGGTGGGATGGTCGAAAGTGTAAAATTTCCTCATCTTGCATGATGCTAGTTTGATTATGCAACAATAAACTTGTTCATGAAAATGAAATGAAATTGAGTTTAATGTCCTGTTGTTCATATCAGTTTGAAAGTAAATAATGTAATGATAGGTGTTATGAACAATCTTCAGGTATTTTTTTTTTCATTTGTAGATCTGATACCATTTCTAATCTGAAGACTGCATTGAATTAATAAATGCCTGTTGCAATTTAACTTTGTGGATGTTCAAAATTCACATGGTAATCATTAATTCATTAAAACAATGTACATGTAGCATATTCTGGCACAATCTTCAAAACATTATAGAAATGAAAACCTAATTTATTTTTGACTTTTGTATTACTAGTGTCAATCTCAAATGTTCATACTAAGTACTTCTTTACAAATAAAGTCCAAACACATTCTGCTTAAAAGCAAAAAGTATAGCTTACAATTAACACAGGTAATATTATTGCTGTATCTCTTTTAGATATCTCTTTAGTTGATTGTGCAATGCATTTTTGAATTACTATATCAGTTTAATATAAGATCCTTTAAGAAAAGAAATACAAAAGCCAGCAAACTAACAATTTAAAATCCGGGAAAAATCATGTGTGAACTTCTTCTTTAAACTGCCTTTCTTTGTTTAAGGAGCTATCCCAAATGTATTTCAGTGAACAAAACTGGTTAATTTGGGGCGAAATACTCCTGCAATCATCATATACCCTTAGCCTGTGCAACTATCTGATGGTCTGTGGTATTTTTTTGAGGAAATACAAACTTTCAGTTTTCATTTGGGGTTAGCCACAAATTGCCCTTACATTCTGGCATTTGGTTTATATAGTTATCCCCACACGTTTACAGTGTGCAGTGAGGTCTGGAACTGTCCTTTCAAGCCTATATATTTCGTACATTTGAGTAATTTCCCCATTCCACTCACATAAAATAACTTCAACCTTTCATTAGTACAAACTGGAAGAAAATCTTAAACAAATACAATAATATAGCCCTAATCTTTACATATGTATTGTTTAAAATATTATAATAGATATAAACTACTTTAAAAATCTACTTACTTATATATATACTATCCAACAATACATTGAACAACAACATCAGAACACAGGTTATAAAGTTCTTCTGGCAAGAATCTCAATCGGTTTGAGATTTTGGCAACATGATAGTTTTTCCAGCCACCAGGAGTTCTATTTTCTTAAAATATGTTTTAGATTAGATCTCTTCAATAATTTAGTCTGGCTGATAACAAATGTAGGTTACTAAAAGATATTTAATAAATTCTACATCCCCGCTATGCATCATATTTTCCAGAATATTGTGGTTCCTTATTTTATATAAGAATCTCAGATTCCAATTAAAACCTATTTTAGGACTATGTTCTATTTTTCTTAAATCAATGAAAGATAATAAGTAGTATGGCTGCTTTTATATTTTTAGCTGCTTCTTTCTGGTTTTAGAACCATAAAGATAAATACTATTTAAAAATTAACCAAACTGTAAATATAACCAGGTACATAAATATACAACAAAAAAGCCATGTTTGTGAGCACGCAAAAATAACAGAGAAAGCATTATCAAGTCTTTTATATGATACCCACAACTATATGATGTCATATATAATGCCACTAATGGTTATTGCTTATCCACTATTCTAAACACATGCAGATTCAATTTCAGTTCAAAATTAGAACTGTTTCTAGTATGTTTCATGTACCAGTAATTATCACTTATTTACCTTCACAGATAATTATATTTAATCATCAATTACTTGCTAGATGGTGTACTTATATACTGGGTAATAATACTTTATCCTCATTATAAGGATATATTGTCACTTCAACCAATGCAAGTCACTGGAGCAGCTGCTACTACCAATTATCACATCCAAGATGTTCTAATAATTAACATGAGGATTTGGTGAATGTTTTTATCTGACAAGTGAAGAACAGGACTTGTTCAATCTTCTTCAACATCTTCACACTCTCTCTTAATAAACTCTTATCATTTGGTATAATGATTTCCAAACTTCATCCCAACCCTCTTTAAAATTTAAAAACTTTAATTAGAATTTTTAAAAAGCTTCACCAAAATAACAGCTATTTTTTTTACTTTTGATTACATACAGATATGAGAGTGAAAATACACATGCAAATTTAAATTAAGATAGAACTCTAACATGGCGGTGTAATTTTAGATGATGCTACAAGTAATTTATAAATGCACTGATAGACATGCAAGAAACTTGAGGCAAACGCAATTCAATAAGTCAATTTAAACCTTCAGGCATTGCTTACATTATGATTTTCAATCCAATTTTACATGTACTCAATTACAATGTACCACAAAATATTGCAAGTATAGTTGTCCATCTTTACGCTGATGTGGTCTATGAAAGCTGTGGTGTCTTTCTGGTTCCTGAAAGTGTGTCCGGTGGGTAATACCAATTAATATGATGAAACGAAATGGGTTTAGCATCGTAATGTTCTGCTCCAAACTGTGCTGATGAAGACAGGCATACACCATACAGTGTGCTATGAGGAAAATTTTGTCCAGACAGTGGCACTACGGCCTACTCTTATATCGAATGCCAATGGTCAAGGTTATCCTTCCCTCCGAATGACTGGACAATTGTCCTTGTCAGACCATCCTTCCTGCCTTACTGAAAAGGGGGGGGGGAAACCACGCTGGAAAAACGTGATGAACTTTTTCGGCCACTACAGGAATCGAACACCTGACCTCCAGGATAGCGAGCCAACATCTTACCCACTTAGCCACCGTATCCCCCCCATTAATATCAAATTAGGTAATTAAGAAATCATGCATGTCACTAGTACATTCTGAACAATAACATCATTTCCATAGGATAGATATTTTCCACCTCTATTGCATAACAATTTGTGCTGTTTCCGAATTACCAAATAACATTATATAACTAGTTATACTAATAGCTTATTGTTCACCACTAAGGTCAACTTGGTCAGTTCATCGTCCTCAGCTATGTTCAGGGATGCTCTGAACATTATTAAGCTTACTTCCAGGCGTGGATCCAGAGAGGGGGGGGGGGGGGCCAGCTACATAAAAAAAATTAATGCCTTGCATCAATGAAATTACATCACAAAGTGATCCTACCTCAGTATAAAAAATTTTTCTTTGTTTAAAAAGCTCAATTTGTATGTATGCCTATGTAATTTAGAGACGATGATGGCAGATTTCCGTAACAGAAACCTGGCAAACCCCCTCCTGCAAAAATTCCTGGATCCGCCCCCGACTTCTTAAAGTTTGTAAACCAGACATAAAGAAACATGTATTATTGACTAACCCCATATTACACCAGCTATTATTGTTTATATGGCTTCTGTTTCTGTTCATTATCATCCGACAACTGGCATTCTAGATCTTTGGCTAATTTATACTCTTGGGAATGTTAGAGACATGTTTTATCAATGTGCAGGTGATATGAGACTTAATTACAGGATACCAGACATACAGCAAATACAAACCAATAACATGTATAATACCAACTCTCTTTGAAACAATACAAAGGTGTGGCACAGTAGATAACAGTACTATTGTCAGAATAACTTGCCAATAATCAATTTTTAATCAAACCAGTTGTTGAATATGCATATTGAATAAGAAATTCTAACAGTTCCCATGAATTTGCCCATATTTGTACTTAATAATAAGTTCGATAAATCATCTCTCAATTTGAACAGAACTGTATCCATCATCATCCACAGTGCTGGAAGACATATCATGTGTGATAAAGCATTGTAGGAATGATACAGCCCACACAATGAATGTTAATACCAACATTGCTAATCAATCATGAGATTGGTACATGTGGTGGAGGGAGTGTATATTATTGTTGGACAACTTTCTATTGATTTACCCATGTTTAATGGCGCCATTATCAAAGAATATTGTCCCTTTAGTTTATCCCCGATATTTGATATAGTTGTATTACTTGTAGTGCATTTACAAGTGACTATTTGTTGTAGAAGTTTGGTTCTTCATAATATATAATTCATTGATAAAAAGACAGATGCTCCAGCTATTTGGAGAAAAATTTCTATCTGAAATTTTTTTTCAAAAATGTTTTTGGAAACATTTGAGGCAGAAAGCAAACCTTGTTGCAGCTCACGGTAATAGATTTATCTCAAGAAATGTTTGAATCTAACCATCACTCAATTTCTTTTCCAATTTGCTACTCTAATTTAATATATTCTTAATGTTTTACAAATACATCCTGATTCACTTCATTAATTTATTTATGTTTGGTGCATTATAAATGATTAAAAAAATACATATAAATTATATTGTGTTAATAATCAGAAACAAATACCTTAATATCTGCACTTGGCTTAGAATTACTATGATGATTCACCAGTAAGTTAATTAGTGTCTTGTAATTAAACAAAGGGAGACAAATATTTCCATTAAATTAGTTCAATTCCCTGTGGTATTGCATGTTGATGGATCAGTCGTAGTACTGATGTCAAGGAGTATAGTTTATAGAGACAGAGCAAAGCATAAATCATCGCCAGATTAATCCATGCCATTAAATACAAGCAAATCATTCTACTTCATCATCAGATTAAAAAAATAATCTCCATCAGTAGCCCAATATCATCAACATTGCTTTGGTACCATTCAGCATTACCAATCTCGTTTAGAAATCTACAAAGATTATTAAAATCAACCAACTTCTACTTCAGTGAATACTCACTGACATTAATACTTTCTTATTTCTGCAATTAATATGCATACTTTGCATTTCTTCTTTATTCCACAAGTTTCATGTGTTCAATGTTGCAGTTCACAGTCAGCTGATATTTCGGAGATGCAGCATAAACTGTTTTTCAAGTCGAATAATACAGATTCATGCATCTTGTTTCAATCAACGACCTCCTATTAATTTTTTTTTTTTTTATCAACATTTTATTATTAAATTCTGTGTTTAATCACACAGACACAGCATCTCATTTGTATCAAAGAGTTCCTATTAGGTTTTTTTTTATCAACATCTTATTATTAAATTGTGTATTTTTCTTCACCTGTTGGTTTATTATTAGTGTTTGTCTTGAGACTATGTCCACATTAAATATGATCTTCACCTGAATATATGATCTATAAGACAATAAGATATTGATTAACTGAGAAGAAAAAGACAGGTGTTGAGAAAGGTGTTATTCTGTGTTTACATATTTAATCCATGTCTTTATCTAGATATACAGTAAACCATTCTACCTGATTAAACTATTTGACTAGACAATCCCTTTATGTCTGTTATATTGAAACTTGAACATGTCTAACAGTTTTATTGATAACTTAAATAACATTCAATCTTATAGTGTTCTGTATTTATTTATAGAGTATTTACTGAATATTCATGATTGTAATGAACAATGGTAAGACTGAATAGAGGAACCTCATGGTTATTATTGGTTGAATTCAACCATGAAAGTTCATGTCAATGAATTATCATTGCTTCAATTCCTTATCTAAAGTTCTGCGAAATATAGGAATGTTTTAGGGTCTTACCAATTTACAGAGAATACAAAAATAGCTTTAGAAAATAATTGAATTAATTAAATTAATTACTGTTAATGGTATCATATTGATGAAATACCACAGCCACAGATTTGCACTGTAACTATCTTAATCAACATGGCTGTAACAATAGCTGGCTAATTTCTATAATAACATAAGAAATACATCGTTCAGGACATAAAAACTTGAAATGGAAACTACTGGTACTGGTTTTGAGTTTTGTTACTATCTGACTGTTGATTACCAGTTGTAGGAATCAACAACTGGTGTTAGTAGCAGAGATCCGGAAACCTGTGATAGGAAGCAGTAATGGGTGTATCATTTTTTTCTCTTTGAATGGATGCTAATGCCATGATTTGTTCCACTTATATAGCACTGAACTTAATTGCTGAATTTGGGCTATGCACATTGATTTTACCAAGTTTGGGTCAAAATTTGAATTCACATGGACATGATTAGAAATCTGAAAGCTGCAATTTTAACCAAGAGATCTTGTGAAAAACAAAACCATTAAAGTTGGTGGAAGGAATAGTGTTTTCACAATGACAGCAAAGTTTCCAAAGACACTATAAGGTACTGCCTTTAAGGCAGTGGTTATTACCTTAAAAAATTATGCAGACACTGGAGAATATATAAATTTAAAACCTATGTGTTTTTACATAACATCTACATGAACAAGAACAATATGTTGACTTGGCACTTTACATGTAGGCATATTTTCCATTGCCATTTGCCTGTCATTTAGTAATGGTGGCATGTATCGCATTATTTTATAAATATCCTACCTACTGGTACCACCAGTAAGTTCACCTGCTCATTGTTTGCTAGCAATTACCTCTGTCTAACAATGTCTAACTAAAAATGCCAAACCAAATATCCCTTGTATTTCATTTTTAACTTCAAATACCATAACTCTTCTAACTTTAAATTTATTCAAGAACAGAATGATATTCTTTTTTTTATCAATAACATTCTGCAAAGAGTTGGGAATCCTTGGAATGGTTTCAATCTATGATGTTAGTGTTAGGTTAGATATATGATATTTATAGGGCAGCATGGAATATTGGCCTGAAAATAAATAACAGATAAAATAACAAAACAAGAGAATAAAGCTGTAAATAATATATACAACTAAAAAATCTATGGAATATTCTAAACTATATTACACACGTAATAGTATGTAAGTTCGCAAAAAGTGAAAATTTCAAATGTAAGAAACTAACTGTTTTAGAGATCCTGGTTATTTATACACAGAAATAATGTTCAGTGACATGCAGTGCTTTGGTGTGACCCTAGCTACCATAATCCCAAGACTCAAGTATAGGGTCTACAATTCAGAATTGTGATAAAAGATAACATTTTCAATATGTAAAACAAATGAAGTGGGACATATTGTTCCACAACCTAGTTTAACAGTGGTAATTTCAAACTAAAAAAATCAAAGAAAAAAAAGCTCATTTCACTTTTTGGTTTGATGCCACCCCTGAAATGGATGCCATAACCCCTTTGCCCCCTCCCACCCCTTCTCAACACACCACCAATAATGTGGCATTGGTACCAGATCTGTATATTATTACCATCCTTCAGAATGAAAAATGCAATCCTTTACCATAATGAATATTTTATTCTAGTTTTCACAGACATTGAAATTTGTTAGCATGTATTAGAACTAGATGAGTAATCGAATGTTAAGTCTAAATAACATCCATGATTAAGAAAGTATATATAGTTATTATTGGTATTTATTATAGACCATGTCATCTGTTGTCTTCATCTAGTTTTATTCTCAGACATCTAACAATTTACACTCTGCCAAAATAAACAAGAGCAACTATTCAACTCATCATTCTGGATACATGATCTAGTTTTTATATTGATATCCTGGTCATAAATACATCTAAATGACTTGTTTTATGAACTTGAGATATTATATGGTACATAATATTTTATATTGCAGCAGTCACAATGACATTACAAGTACCATGTGGGTAACTGTGTCATACATTATGTATCCAGAAAGGCAACTTATACAAATGATCGAACTCTTGGTGAGCTCACAAGTATTGAACTGAACAATAGTCAATGCATAAATTTATCATTTTATTTCAAGAATACGTTATTTTAAACTACTATGTGCTTGACTGTAAACACCCAAATGCCAGGGAATAACGTTATTTGATTGAGTGCAAAGTTACAAAAATGGCTTAATCTTAAAGTTTTATAGGCTATATTTCAGCTAGCAATAGACAATGTCACCAAAAATAAAGCAACACTTGGTCAAATTAATTCAAATGGGAATTTTCTTTACATGTCAAATAGTTGGTCAAATACAGAAACTAGAACTGTGCGCATTCCATTCAAATCCAAAACCTTGTCAATCGACTCAATATTATAATTATAATCTGTTCCCTAAGGCAACCATACGTTCTTTTTGCAGTCCAATTTTTCAATGCTAATTTCAGTTATTCTAATTGACCAAAAATTGATCATAAGTCCTTGTTGGTTGAGTCAGCAATTTAAACATTGGGACTTTTTGAAAGAACAATTAGTTTGTTTGTATGACTCTATGAACTTTATGCAATTTTCTTGAGTCTTTTCTGATTGACCAACGGTTGATCAAGAGAACTGCCTGTTGAATCAGCATTTGAACCTTTATAAATTTTTGTTAGAATAATTTGGAGTGTGACTTTATGAACTTTATGCAGTTTTTGCCAATCATTTCTGTCAGAGAAGATGAAATGAAATGTCAGATTTTGTGACAAGTCATTTTATAGATGACAGGACAATTTCTGTTACGCCTTTGTTGTGAAGGCGGTTGAATATTTGTGTATGGTATCTCAGAGCAAAATCAATTGTATACCAAAATATGACTCTGATTCGTGGATATTACAGGAAGATTTCTGATAAATCGAATTCCACTTGACGTTAAATCATCATAAATACTGGTATGTACGCGTGACAAATTGCTTAGCTTGCACCTTATCAATTCTTAGGTATTGGAAAATTGATTCATGATTATTACAAACGAAGGCAATGGATATGCCCTACAGCAATGAAGTCTTACATTCATTCCTCAAAAAATAGATACAGAAATTGATTTGACACAAGAAATTTAACACTGATGCTGAAGAATTCATATTTTATAATGCTGAACCACACAACATATTGTAAATCAAAATAAACACATGGAATACCCACAAAAAATCAGATGATGAAAATTATTCAATTACAATTATAGACAGAAAGTGAGAAGTAAGATTTAACGCTTTGGGGCCAACTATATGGTTCAATTTTATTTCAAAAATTTTTGTGTACATAGAGATCTTTAGCAGTGGGAGGAAAGCAGAGGTCCTGGAGAAATCCTGTCAGGTTGGGTAGGCAACCCTTCTCTTTGTCTCCTACAAGCATGGAATCAAACCCACTACAATTAGAGACCAGGTGTCTTTAAACATTAAAATAATAGCTATAATAATACTAAATATGCCCCATTTCTGGCAGCCTACTTAATTAAACTTAATCTCCATTTGAATTTGTTTATTTTTTTACATTTGATAATCATCCAGTACAATCTAATAATTGTGAAGTCACTGAAAAGATTAGAAAACGATAATGACCAGAACAGAAATCTGATGGGAAAATATGCAGATCTTGATAGCGCAGACTACGAAAACATTGCAATCAAACTTAACATCCAATTTGAATAAGTTTCTAAAACTCAGACTTTGAATACCGTATGTTAAAGAGTTGTTTATTCATCCCGATAAAACACATCATAACAACGTCTTAGACAGAACACTTCGAATCAGTTGTCGTGCAAAATGTATGCAAACATGCAAATACAAAAGCGACCCATCTCTCATGTCTTGACAGGATATTAAATGTAATGCAATAATTGGTATGGAAACATGCTTAACTGACCAATATTCATTCTTAATCGAGCAAAGAAAACATCGGCAAACTACTCGACTACAACGTTCATTACTATAATAGTCAATACTCAGTCATGGGGGAAAGTGACTGGACAAAGAAACTGACATTATCATATTTTCTTCTCTAGGCATGTAGAGGTCTAATGACTTCTTCATATTATAGATTTATATGCATGATTTCTTCCAACACGGTGCCAGGAAATGGAAGGCAATTTGATTGATATTAGTAATATAAAAATATTTATTATTTGTTTAGTCCTAATTGAATGTGGAACTGAGATAGAGGAGATGTTTTGAGAGTATGTGTGCGAAGAAGTACAAAGAGGACCTCATCAATAATACACACAACGTTATATCGTCCATAGTAAATAAGAGCCTTTGGTTTTCTTGTGGATTAGCTTTCTTATCAGCAATATCCACCTGTGCTGGTCAATATAAAAGTAATGTTAGGAAATCATAGAATAAGGATATAAAAAAAAGACTGAAGACCTTAATTGAAATGGTCCTTAATTTGTTTTGGTCTGTTCAGAAATATAACATGAAACCAGAAGAAAAAGGACCTTGATGTTGTTCTGCTTCTAAAGAGACTGGCACCTCCTATATTCATCCCTGTTGTCACAATTCACAGATATTACAAAATAAATTCTAATCAACAGTCATATTAAAGAATACTAGTTAATGTAACGTAACATTGAAAAGCATACCTTACAGTAGTTACAGTTGTTCTAAGTTATTTACATGCTGAACTTTAAATTGATCATATTTTCCAATTCTCTATTAAGTTATTAAAATTCAATAATTTTAATAAATGTCTGTAACTCATACAGCAAGTAACAGGTGTTTTACTTGAACTTGAAGTATGTCAGCCATATAAAACTTTATTCATCCTTTTTATATTTTTTTGAAATCTATTTGTATTTCTCTCGATTTTGTCAGAACCACATGTTCACTTTTCTACAGTTTTATGTGCACCACCTGCCACAATATCAATTAAAATTTTTAGTGAGTTTCAAGTTTTTTAAATTTATTAAAAGATCACACAATTAACTTGTAAGGATATTTTTGCATTATGTATAATTCATACCTCATACTTGTATTTAAATTAGCTGACTGTTTTGTTGAACTCATTAAGCTTGAATTATCCATAACCTTTCAGTAGGAATTATGGATAAGAATTTTGATTTTTGTTTTAATTGAAAACAACAGTCTTTATGATTAGACAATATGTATTCCAGTACTGTTATGGTATACCCAATGTTATCGTTTGGGATGTACATGTAAAATCCAAACATTACAAGATATACACTATTAAGTTTAAATAATAATTTATTACTGATAATCAAATACTAAATCTTTTTGCATGCACTGAAATTTTAAATGCTGGAAGACCTTCATTATTTGTATGCACTGACAAAGGCTGTCATAATGTATTGAAGTTTCACAGTTCATTGTCGATTCTGTGTATTTGAAGAAGACAAAACTTTATTATTCAAGCCTCTGTTACATCAAAGAACAATTCGGTAATTGCCGGAAATTTTAGCTGACAAATTCTATAATGATCGTACAGCTGCCACCTAATTTAAATATTATACAGCTCAATGATAAGTGTAAACATTTAGATAATGGAAACAAATGCAGAAATTAAACTGATATTTTTTATCCTTGCTAAATATCAAACATCAAAAATATACATAATTCATAAATGAAAAATACTTTCTCCTACTTGCATGTGATTAACTCTTAAGTTAATATTAGATGTTTCTTACATATGTTGTTATGCTGCATGATTGAAGAATGAAGGGAACAACAGGATTAACTACCAGTTGTCTTTGCCATTTTTTTCTTGAAATCTATTTTGGATCTAGTGTTCACTCAAAAACTATTAAATGACATATATTTTTAGAAAAATTGTTAGAAAATGGAGAAATGTATTATTGCTTTTCAATTCACAGGATTTCTAACCCAAATTAATCAGTTCAAATTAAATTGTATTTGAAATCTGAAACTTATCTGCAAATCCTCACTGAGATTCAAATATTTTATGTTTGCACAAGCTGCATTGGTTTTCAAGGATTTCAGCAACAATATAATGCTTTAAGGTTGTCTAAACAGGCCAGAGTTCAGATATTTTACTATGATGTAAGTGAGTCCAGTGTTATTTTGAATATTGTTGTATTAAATCAATTGCATTTATTTTCTTGTTGAAAGTCTAAAATACAAAAATCACAGATATTGTTCCGAAAAACATTCTACACAATTGGAATCTTGCTTTGAACTGTTTCACAAGAATGATTATTATGTCAAAAAAATTTTTTTTCCTTCATATAAAAAAAAAGAAAAGAATATTAATCAGTTCAATCAAAACACAATATGTCAATACAGAACTAGAGTCAGAAGGTAATCTACTTCAACAAAAGATACCAAAAGTTTTTTGTTAAGCCTGTATCAAGACAACAATAGAAAAGATTTGAACCATTGATGAACTGGGCCAGGCCCCTCAGCTGGATAGCATACACGTACATTCATAAAGAAACATGGTAAACAAATGAATCAATCGAAAGGCTAAAAATTGCTCATCTATTTTCAATTTCTTGTCAGCTCATCACATTAAGGTTTTAATTCTCTTACAAAGTTGACAAAGTTAAAAAATATATTGGCATTGTCATTTAGTTCATGATCATAAATTTCAACACGAAATAATAAAATTTCAGTTGTTTTAATAACATTCCAAATGTTTTGAGTTTGCCTAATTCTATATGAAAAATTGAATTTTGGTTTGAAATTAGAATACAGTTTTCACCCAGTATAAATGAACAGCTAGATGCATCGAGAAGGCAAGTTATTAAGTTGGTCAATTAATTCAATCCCTGATCTGAACTGTCATAATGTTGTATTTAACAATCTTAATATTAATAGGCTTTATAATGAACACCAATTCTATTATAACGATATCAATACTGTATTATTATCCTTGTCAATGGTCAGAGCTGACAAGAACAAATAACAATGGTCTTATCCTTTCATTAAAGCTAAGATGGATTTTCTTCAAAAATAACCAGAATTAAAATTCAATGACATCTTGGAACATGTGTTTTTCAAATCTGTTGTTATTAAAATGAGGAAATGAGAGATGAAGCATAATCAATATCAGTTTTATTCCATCCAGCGAACACCCCAATTGTTATCGCTATTGAACCAGTATGTTTAAAGAAGCAAAAAAACCCCAAAAAGCTAAGCATGTGCCCCTTTTTTTTTAAGTTCAAAAAAGGAACAATTTCAGGAGTTTAGAAACTGCGACGAAAAATAAATTAGTATCGTCTGTAATCTTTGTGAGAAAAATACAACTTTAAAGATATTTCAAAAAACATATAAAGTGTGTCCTGCGGCTTTATATCCAATATCTGATTTTCTGAGTTCTTGACATCAAAAAATATTCAAGTATAAACTTAAAACGATTGATTTTGCGTTTTGACCAAAGTTGATGAAAGACTTGCATCTTTACTAGTGATCAATTTTGTTCTATTTCCATCCTTATTAATCCTTCATCTTTTGTTTACATTATGAAATTTGCTTTTTCTATTCTGAATGGTCTTTTGATGTGAAAAGCTTTTATCATTTTCAAAGAACGTTGAAACACAATATGAGACGACTAACATTATATCTAAAAGTTAATGATCTACTGACAAAGGCTCCATAACAGGACTTAATTCTCTTGAAATCAATATATTCTTAGTCTAATACCACCACTTTAAATGGCCTTTAGATTCCTATCATTCTAATATTTTTCTATAAATAGATTCTTTAAAGCTGACAAGTTCCGGATGATGATTGTTAAGATGAGAAGATGATGGTGATGATGATGATGTCTTCTATGACTTGTGTGTATGACCTATCATTTATTTTCATTTTATTTGACACTTATATTTTCTTTATAACATGCACAATAGGTATTTCAATATACAACTCTTCCTTGCAGGTCCTTAAAAGTAAAAAAAAACAATTTGAACAGCTGCCAAAGCAGAAATAAAAAGATTTCTGATGTGAACAAGCATTGCATTCAGAAATATAAAATATTTTCAAAAACAGGTAATTAAAGAGTATTGACGGGAGGGAAAAAATTAACTCGTTAATCACTGGAATCAAACAAGAAAGTTCACAAATTAGAAAAGATGACCTCTTTGCTGGTGGGAAATGAAATGAGTAAGTGATCATCAGATCTGTTTTGAACTGTCAGCTCAGACTGAAGGGGGTGTGTCTAAATTCCAGCCCCCTGTCCTCTACCCAGACATGTTAATTGTTTAATGTGACAGGTCCCTCCTGGTGAACCTCTGTCAACCCTGTAATTATCCTCAATAATGTCAAAATATCCTCCTTAAATCAGTCTTTATTCAACCTTTCTTGGAGATCTTAACCATTTTTTTGTGTGGAGAAAGTTACAAATTGATTTTCTATTGTCTCTTTGTACAATAAAGGATTTTTATATCTTGATTACACTATCTTAATGAAATAGTGGCAGAAATGTAAGATCAGTAATTACATTTTACAGTGGCAAAAGATTTATATTTCTGTCAATTGACTGTAATTCTTTTGCTGTTTGTCATCTTGATTTTATCTTTCAAGTTCCAACGTGTTTAATTTATCATTTGAACATCAAAAAATAATTCCTTTCTACATTTATTTGATAAATTTCCTGTTATAACCAAATTTGCCAAAGCTAAAGGATTTCAATTTATCTTTGAATTGGAACAGACAGAAATAAAAACTATCTTGTTTAATGCTACATGTGTTGCATTTGGTGATAGCTGCTTTATCATTAAGCACTTTGAAGATGTCTGAAAAAAAACCTGGAACAAAAAGCTGTTAATTCATCTGAGAATTCTGTCTTTTTCTAACATAAACACAGGCGTAGAAGTTCAGAAATCTTTGAGGAGAATTTTGTGAGACTTCATGGTCTGTCATAATGACAAAACAATTATGATTTATCGTATCTAAGGATAGAAAAATATATAGAATCTGTTGACTTAAGCTAATGAGAGAGCTATTCCATCTTTTCTGTCTTTGAATAAACAATTTTAGGTGAAGATGGCTGCCTTTAATGACGATTACATAAGGTCTCCCCAGGCTTTTTCAATCACAACGAATCCACATGGCACACATTTGACACATCTAGCAACGCTGCACGATATTTTCTTTGTACATCTTTCTTACCCCACAACTCGGCTTGAATTTCCCCCAGATGTTTAAGAGAAACCAAGAGAAGATATCAGTCTTATTCTTGGACAGTTTGTTTTACATATAAATTTGTGAGTAGGGTATATATAAACCATGTGCTGTGAGTTGATGTATTATTTTGGAACTGGCTGAATAAATGTTATATAATGATTCTAGAAACAACCTACTATAAAACACTTTGATCATGTTAAATTCATAGAAGAAATTAAATAACGTACATATATTCTGAACTGTTTTCAAATCACATTGCCCACAGAAAGAAACGTTCTTTGAATCTGCTGATGCAAAACTTTTCAGAACTTTCTAGAATCATCAAATGATTTTTATTAATGATGATTACATCAGATTTCATTTTCTATCCAATAATAAGTCTTGGACTTTCAAGATTAATGTATACTTTATAATCTATTAATGCAAACTTTCTGGTACATACTTGTTTAAGATTCCTTGAGGCTTCATTTGGTAATAAAAGCAGCTAAAGAAGTACGGTTTAAACAGTCAGATTACTTTGTAAACCTATGATATCATCCACAAAAACATACAGAAGCACTGTCTTGTACACGAGACAATAAACAGATCAAAGATGTTTAACTTACAAATAAATATATAAATTCATCATCAGATGAAACAATACTGAAGAAGGATCAAAAGAAAAAGATAGGATAAAGGATCACAATAAACAAAATCCAGACAAACACTTTCATTGAACATTCCTTCCTTTTTCTGAAATTTTGTCGGGCGAAAAACTTACCATGTATACAAGAAAATTCAACCAAAAGTAAGTACACGGTACCAAATAAATAATTACCAAAATTAGTTCTATATCTAATTAGCTGTAAACTTGGTGTGAAAGAAGTGAGTAATAATTGCAGTGCGTCAAGTCTGTAAAGAAATGGAATTTTGGCACGATGATAAATCATGTAGGATGCCCAATCACATGCATATAAATAGATCATTGATTTGTTGGACAGCAATTTATAGCTTAACTAGCATCAGATTCAGAATCTTGACATGATCAATTTATAGGAATATAAACTCTGATGCAAATGTAGTGTGAAAACAAAGAACACATAAGCTTCAGAACAAGATTGCAAATTTTTCTTTTGGGAGAGATTTACTTTAATAGTATTTGTTGCGCATACTTCACAGATAAGAATATGACATCACTGTATGATATGATTTAACGAATATGATCTAGCCTTGTTCTTCGAGTTCAATGTTACAAATGGCGCTGAAATGCATTATGTACACCATTCATGTACCAATGATAAAATGTTCATTTTGTCTTAATCATTGGATAACAGAAGCCCACATTTTCCCGGTATAATCACAATATCACTGTTGATTTAAATTGACAAATAATGTGTGTTTTCAATGTCGAAGATTTTGGATAATACTATATTGTAACGTGTCTATACAGGGAACACTGTTTTTTTATTTAGCTTCCCCCACCTTCAATAATCCAATCATAGTGTAGCACGATGGCAACAGGCAAACCTCAGCAACAAATCACAGTTAAATTAACAATGGAGGTTACAATTCTTGCAGCTAGACTGAAAATTGTGAAATGAATGATTCTATTTATAATGATTAACATAAGTTTCAAACTTTCTCTCTGAAAAATACATCCATTGATATTATAGCACAAGACAAAGAATTAACAGGGCAATTCCAAAAAGAGTTAATAAACATTGTGACAGTATACATATTTCCCAGGAAATTTATTTATAAGAATTAATTATTCAGTATCCCTATCTCTGTACAATTATGAGAGCGCTGCAAGTGTAAAAACACTTAATTAATAAAGCTTTTATCTGGGAACCATATACTGCTCATAGTAATATTATTACTTGTAGATAATAAATGCCCAACATAAATAATTTAAAAATGTTGCAAGCTGTTAATGGATTAATTGGTTACTCAACATTTTGTAGCAGACATGAACTATCCGAAACACCATAAACACACTCAAACACATGAATTTATCTTACATATGAGAAATGTTATCTAGTAGAGACACCCTATACCACTTTTATTTTATTTGATGGTTGACATCAAGAAACAGGATTAATTCAATAATGTACACAAATAATTGATAGATTCATGTATATAACGATATTCGACATTGCAAAAATTGATTCTAAAGTTTTTGTAAAAATTAAAAGTTTACTATTACATAAAATGTTATTTACATGTTTAGAAAATACACCAGTGTAAATAAACATTTGACACGAAAAGCTACGCACATTAATATGTACTGATTGAAAATACAAATACTTACACTTAAGTATAACATTTATATTGATAATAGTTGTTGTCCTACTTGTACAGAGTAAATAGTAGAATGTATTTGTGTAAGAGCAATGATAAGATAAAGTACTATACATTAGATGTTGAAAATTGAATGGTTGACAGTTATGAATAGTGTTCTTAATGGAGGTGTCAGACTTTAGAGATCAAACAGAGTTTATTTTAAATATTATACAGAAGTGTTTCTGTCGATCCTTTTATCACCTGTCAAGAAAACCGTTGCTTGATTTTTTTTTTTGTGCCCATAAACTGTATTTGAAACTTGTCACTCCCTATAGCTATATTATACAGATTTTACTTCGGAAACATGTAAATCCTTCACTTGAATGTTGGTAATATACTTTAACTTTACAATTACACCATCAGAGAAATTAATTGAAAGAAACCAGAACTGTAACTTCAATTACCACTAGCTGAAACCAGACTTAGTTAATATCTTCTTCGGTGATTACAAAAACTCTTACTTTAATTAAATCTGACAACCAACTAATCTAAATTAGACAATCTTAACAGCTTATTTAACACTGTCTATTAAAACTGAAGTGAAGAAAATAGAAATTGATTACTTACTTTGATAACAAGTCACTTTCGCTTAAACACTGGGGTGGTATTACCATGGGTAATCTGTCAGAATTATTCTTACTTCAAATCTATTGCTTGGGGGGGCTTATATACTCCAAATGGTAGAACTATGTACAGTTAGATTATAATACTGCAACAGTCAGTGGAAGAGTAAATATTCAAAATCAAACATTCACAAAACAAAATTAAAATAAAGCACTTCTATAAATCAAATCCACTGAACTGAACTTTTGTAACAAGGCCCTGTTGTTAAACAATAAATGGATCAATGGTTTACAGATCTGCTAGTCAGGAAATAATGGTGATGTAAACAGCACTAAAAATATCCGAACAGTATTTCACACATGGACAGTCACTGATGATATTGAATCATCTCAGTAGTAATAGGGTACTATATAGTTATCAACAGCAAGACAAGACTACCATCACAGAGAAACACTTCTGTTTAGTTTTAAAATACTGGCAGTGCTACACCAAGCCATACAACCCAGTCAATGAAAGCAGTTAACTGCTGGCTGGGTATTCATGTATAGAGCATTCAATAACACGCACACACGCTTGTCTTAGTCTTTAACACACTCAGCTATACCACTGCCTTACAATTTAATACAAAGAACAGCCAATCATGGCTTACCTCCCTTATTTTTATCTTTTCCCCTCGTTCATCTATTCAATTTTTTTCTAACGTGTTGTCGAACAGCTATGGTAATGAGGCAATTTACCACTAGGCTTTACAACAATCCAATTTACTGTTAAATTTCTATTAATACTCATTTTTATCTTAAAATAATCAATATGGTGGAAGCCTGGGCTATGCAATACAAAACAAGAATTACAATGTCAATAGAGTTACAGCATAGGTCTATTATCTGGATTAATACAAAGAAAAATGAAATTTAAATAAGTTTTTGAATTCTGAATCCAAAAAATATACTGCTTTAATATTCAATTGAAATAGGCATTATGTTGCAACTTTTCTGCATTGATAATATTTGTGTATTGAATTTGAAATGAAAATAACAGTGTGCAATAAAAATACTAAATATCAACCAACCCTAAATAGATGTATCAGCAGGGAAATATATCAGGGATGTAAAATGGCTAAAAATTATGCAAGAAATGGTACATGCAAGGGAAAGAACAAAGATAATATACATAGAAAATAAAATAATATGTGTGGGATAAAGCACAAGACTAGAGGTTATGCTGGGGAACGAAAGACTGAAGAAAACAACCTGAGAAAAAGAAAAACTGAGGCCGATAGTTGGGAAAAGCTAGGCAAATAATGAATATGAGAATCTTCCTGAAAAACGATATAAAAGACACTGAGACCAAAGGCCATAACAACAACATTAGTGTTTCTGGAATGGAACTGACTAGAACAATGGTAGATTTAGTTTCAGCTTGGTAGATCATCAGCCTTAATGTAGCTCATACTAATGATCTGGAAACTAAAAGTATCTCTGTGGCTAGTGTAACAAACAACATCTACTTTCCAGACTGTCCTCAAAACAACCATCAATACTGATGCTTCTAGAAAATGGGTATCAAGACAAATGTCTCTCAAAAATGATCATATCAACACATTTCCTTGATAGAATTCTGATGCTCTGTACAAATTAATAAGAAAGTCTGCTTAGAAAATTAGCATCCACAGTAAATTTCTATATCCTGTTTTTCCCCGATATTGTCAATCACAATAATCCTGTTCGTGACTTGTTGATAATGACTTGTTTTTTTACAAGGGATGTTTACTGGAGCTCTTGTATCATTGAAGAAATGAAGACTTTAAAGGATTCTCTGAGACCTAGCAGTCCATGCTTTTAGTGTCAGTGATATGCATAAAGTATAAGCTAATAATTAACTTAGACAACCTATATATAACCTTTGAATAAGCAATTATATATTTCACTACCATTCTTCTGTTCAGAGTATGCACAGTGATATGGAAAAAAATCAAGTGCTTTCAATATTTAATAAGCAATTAGTTTTAGACAACTAGACAAATCTTTTTAAATAATCACAAATCTGAAGGAAATGATTAATCTGTGTATTAAAATTTGTTGTACTAGTAGCAGTGACCTTCCTTATAAATACTTAATATCCAGGGTACTTCATTATGACTCAACAGGCAGTGTGAAAAACTATGAGTCAGTTATATTTACAGGAACTGTGTATTTACGAGATCTACCATAAATATTATTCAGAAATAAATACAAATGAAAAAATAAAAGTGAATTATCATAATGGTAGTCGGATCATTCTCTAATAAACGCAGTTAATATAAGAATAACACAGAAATTGCTGCATTTCAAAACACATTTTTTTTTTAAAAATAAAAAGGTGTCTGCATTTGTAATGCCAAAACGAATTTAGCCAACACTTCAACTGCTTGCTCAAAGTGTTGGACTTCTTTATATGTAGTTTCATAGGATAGGTCTGAATCGTCTCTTTCAAAACTGAGCATCCATCTTATTTAATTAGGTGTACATTACAAACATACTTTGGGTGTTCACCCTTCAATCTTAAGAACATTTCCTCACTGGTCAATCCTTTTGCATATCTTCAGTTAATTGCACCAAATTGTCTGCCAGATGCACAAAATGTATTAAAATTCACTCCTTCATCATTGGAGATGTCTGTTTATGACATTTTCCTTTTCTAAGATATTCATAGATTCTCCTTATTATGATGTATTATATTACATGGCTGTCATTCGCAGATATTCAATGAGTGTTTCTCGGTCTCTTCAGACTCGATGTTAACAAGATATTGATCACAACCAATTTCTTGTTTATCATAAATAAAATACAAGTATACATCAGGGAACTGACATACAAAGTCTTCTTATAATTAAAGTCTTGCTTAACTGTACACATAACAAAGAAGGATCTCCTTTACACAATAAGTACCACACTAAAAGATTGCAAATGATGTTAGATTGCTGTCCAAACCATCTTTACTATGATGCCATCATGTAATAAAGCGTGCTTACAAGTTACTTATAACTAAGGGCTCATGAACATCCAAACTATTCAATAATAACAAACATTACAAGTTGTGTTAATTTGTAACAAATCAAAGGGTTGTCAATGTCATGATGAAATGAAAAGAAAAGGGGTTAAAGTCCTACTGGGGCCACTGGGTTAATGAAGACGGGCATATGCCATACAGTTTGCTATAAGGGAGATTTTGCAGGACAGTGGCTCTATACCCTACTCTTATATCGAATTTCAACTGCCACAGGATCTTTAACGTACATGCCATTGTGTACCCAGGACCTCAGATTTTTGGCCAAATCAAATGACGATATGTTGTCCCTTGCCAGGCCCTCGGTCCTGTAACATTGACAACGAGGAGCCATGCCATGAAATCCTGATGAACTTTCTCTGCCATTGCAGGACCTCTAGGTTAGCGAGCCAAAGTCTAATTCACTGAGCTGCCATGGCTCCCATGCCATATGATAGAACATTGTAGAATGATTTAAAATTATATTCATTTTTGAAGCACAAAAACAGAGGCAACATTAACAGTCCAAGCTGAAATGTGAAAATTTGATATTCGACTTCACATGTATTACTCCAATAACCCTATGGCTTTAATAATATGACATTTAACTAATTGTATATCGTTTCAACAGCCATATTTTATACAATTTTATAACCTGGCTGGTAACTGGTGGGTAAAAAAAACCCCACACTGTTATTGAATAGATGTCAAGATAAATAAGTATGAAATTTTTGAATATAATAAATTGCAGCATTGTATTTATTTTAAGATAATAACCTGTTCAGGAAAAAGTAAAACTTTTTCACTGGCTATATATTCCAGAGATTAGATGTTCCCCAAACCAATGAAAGTAAACCTCCTTTTACTTTATGCAAGTAAATCTAGTCCCGCTTGGAAAGAAATTTCACAGCCATTGCATACCATGACATCATATCTGCATGTAGAGATCATTAATTTGTCTTATCCAAGTTAGGGATCTCTAGCGAATTTTAGTTAATGTTTACAGTGTATCATTGTGATCTCTTCAAGGATGTAATATATGGTTGTTCAGATCTACACATGAATGTCTTCTATTACTCTCTCAGGAATAAAATGGCGCTCTTAAGTCTTCAAGAAATGTGACAACAAACCAATTCCAGACTCAATTAAAAAGCATCAGGAGATTATTTTTTAAAAGGAAGCACCATTTATTGAAATTCTACCAAAAAAAAAACTGAAGTGGAGAGAAGCAACCAATACAATGGTTGTATCCATCTATAACCAACTTGTAATTAATCAATGATGGCCTTCTCTGTTTGAAATCACTTTCTTTTCATCAATTGGAGAAAACCATTTTCTAAACTGTCTATAGCTGATGAGTTCTTGATTATTTCTTAGGGATGAAAAAAGCCATTAAAAGTCTGATGGTAATTTGTCAGTGTATCTGTATATCTACTGCTGGAAGAGTAAGTTATTAAACATTAATAAGACAATTTAGTCATGAATGAATTCTTCTACCCTTAGAGATCATTTTCCAGACTAGAACAAAACCACAAAAAATTAAACAGTAGAAACCAGTTTAAGACTTGATAGAAAATGAATTCCATGACCATGGCATGCCTGCTGGAAGAAAAAATGTCTGTAAAAGAGAAAAGGTTATATCAGAGGATATCAAAAACAGTAGGAATGAATCCAAACACCTGTATTTAAGTTACTACTAGTAAATTGAATCACCATGAGGAATCAAGACTTTTCACTTACTGCTAGCAAAATCTATGAAAGGAGTGTCCTTTTCTAATAAAATGAAATTAGAGACTTTCATTCAGGTATAATTAATTTTTGTCTATGTATTCTACATCTTAGGAATCTATCCGATTATATTTTCTGCACCACTCGGGCTAATGAAAGGTGACATATGCAAAAGTGTTAAATTTTGTAGGGACAGCAGCACTTCCACCTACTCTTTGTTGAAAAGCAACCGTCGAGGATCCTTTTATGAGCAAACCATTACCTACACAGGCCCTCCACTGACCTCAACTGACAAGGAGAAACTATTCTGAAAAGTCCTGCAGAACTTTCTACTCCAACTCTGGGACTGAACACAGAACTGACAAGGAGAAACTACTCTGAAAAGTCCTGCAGAACTTTCTATTCCAACACAGAACCTCCTGGTTAATGAGCTGGCATCTGATTGGGGCACGATGGCTCGCTATTTTTAGGTTCTATTTGAAATAATATTATATTTAAATTAAATTTTTCACTCGCATTGAAGAGCATGCTCAATTCCCAAATAAACTTAACATAATCAATAATTCATATTTTGATCTAATATACCGAATAAGAAAGAGATTTAACCCTGTCATTTGTGAATCATTATTAAAATAAATACTGAGGAAAAGCAGTATATAACTAAATTAGATAAGAATGACATGTATACCTGTCACTCAATCTTAAACATATATTGCTTATACTCAATCTTCATGTCATACAGTTATTTGTATTGGATTATCCCTCTATCTTTTGACACAGATTATTTGGTCTATACTGATTGTATGATCTTGTAGAAATCATGGAGAGTGATTTATATGTGTGAGGATTTTATGTACTGCAAAAGAATAGAGGGCCTTATTTTCCCACGTGAATTATTTTGCCAATATTCATTTTCTCTTTCTTTAAAGAGTCATAAACTTATACGGATTAAAGGATAAAAAAGAGTGTATCAGAATATGAATAACAAACAACTAAATAACAACATGAATTAATCTATCAAGTTCATGAATATCACCTCTTGTAGCTTAAATGACCTCCAAAATAAAAATTCATATAGAGAATGGTGGAAATCATTCAGTTCTTGTGTTTACAATTAGTAACTAACAACTTAACGGACAATAGAAGTACAAGCTAACTGAATAATAATTTACTTTCTGAATTTACCTACATTATTACTATATTGTATTCTTCATCACGATATATGATACTCTATGGTCAGCTACATTATACACAATATCCATCGAGAACAAAATTTATTTAAGTAGATCTTTACAAAACTCCATATAAAATTCTCAATAATTCCTCATAGAAAAGATCATTAGTCTATTTGCACGTACAATTAGTGTCATTTTATGAAAGGAATAAAGAGATCATTCTCAATGTTCTGTTCAAAATAACAAACTCGTGTTTGGTGGGTTCGGAACATACAGTAAGGGATTTAGGTCAAACAGAAATAGCTAAAAAAGATTAATGATTCAGTTGCAAGCTACCGGCACCCATTATGTTTTCAAATGATCATTGATAATATAGATACCATATTGAGAAATAATAAATGGGTTTATCTTTATACTTTCAAATGGACTGATTATGATCAATAAATGCTTTAGAAGTCAAAAGATTTACTATAAGGATTAAAACCAGTTTGGAGACAACTATTATCTACATCAGTAACCTATTAATAGCATTTTCACAAAACCAATAAATCCTCCACTCACCTTTTTGAATAGAAATCAATTTTGGGGCAGAATGTGTCTGTTTTTTCAATTTTCTAATCAATATTATGTAGAACAGAATGAAAGCGTTGCTTTAATTCTCTATTACTAACATAAAATCGCTTCCAGTAAGTTGCCAGACCGTTTTTTTTATCCAATAACCGCCTGCTCAATAAAGCACCCAGCTCCAGGAGCAAATTAATGTCATTTTTTGACCATGTTGCTAAGATGATGCCGTGATTTCTATAGAAAGGGAAATTAGACTAGACCTTTCAATGTTCTATAAATATGTCAAATATTAGCCGATTCGAGACAAGTGAATTACATGTTGGTATGCTAGCTTGCATTGATCAGTGATATAAGTAACCTTTACGATGATTTTATTAGCGGTTCAATTCACAAGCACTGACAATTTCTGCCACCTCAACATATAGATAATCTGTTGGTACTGTGAAGAAATATGGTTTTATCTATTATATGATATTAATTAAATTGGCAGTGGCAGAAGAGTAGATTTCCTCACAATTTCATGTCCAGTTTTGGGCCATCTCTTATTTTTAAAAACCAAAAGAGAGATCATATTGGGTGACAACTGGTCTTCTCAGTTGATATAGAGGACATACAAGAAACAGTTAAATCAGCTTATCATCACACCTTTATCCACACTATTCAGAAATCAAAATATGAACAGTATACAAACTCCTTTCTCAGATTCACTCGGATTAAAAAGGTCCATAGAAAATTTTTATTGAAGTTTAAAGGTCCAGCGGTACTGTCTTTTTTTTGACCACATCCCATTTGCAGAAGAAGCCAAATGTAGACAAATTTTAAATTCAACACAGCTGTGGAAATACTGATGGGAATTGAACCATTTTGGGTTGATGTTCCTTTCAGTGATTCAGCTACTTTGACAGGGATTGAAAATCTACCAAATGACATTCAGATACATTATAATTTGCAATTCCTTACAGCAGTTAGGATAGAAATATGAAACAGTAGGTCTAAGAGGAAGAAAAAAAAGATGCAATTTACTGATCATTTTCACATCAAAGTTAGAGAATTAACTTGTAACACTTCATTCTCAAATTTATTCCTGTGCATGTTTGTCTGATATGAATTTTGTATAATATTCTCAGTAAAGTGTCTTAAATTATGATTTAACACATGTTATGGTGTCAAATTTAAATCCAATGCAAGTGATTAAAACATTAAAACACAATATGGCACATACATGTACATGTCTGTGCATGTTTACATAATTAGGGTGGTCCAACTTGTAAGGGATGAAAGATTCAGATATTAATAAGGTGTTATATATATAAGACATGTTTGAAGAAAAGGTTACACACTAAACTACATGATATTTAATAATTCTCAATTGCTAAGCTTGCATTTGATACTTTAAAATTAGCAACCAAAAAAATACACTTGCGTCTCAATGTGTTACACCATAGAGAAAACCTAAAGGAAAGGGATGGAGTTGTATGTATGTGTTTTAGTTTTATGTTCATGTGTGCATTGCTAAGGAGGAGAATTTTGTCTGGACAGTGGCATTTTTGTCTATTCTTCATTAAATTTCCTCAGTTCTTGTGTACTTTCCAAAAGTCTAGACCAGGAGATTTTCTCAGTCCATGGAGTCCAGTGTCCAACCAAAATCTTTACAATACACAAGGGATTTAATGTCCCTGTTAGAATCTGTGCTGAACATGCTTTATATTCTGATGATGACTATACCAAGACAGATTCAGAACACTTATATTTAAACTTGTTCAAAATCGCCGGGGATAGTATTGTGTTCCCACGTTCTACATGTATTTTGGCCCCTTTGGTGAAGGTCAAGAGTTAATTATGCATGAGCACAACATGTTGCCATTTTGCCAAGAAGACATCTTACTGTCTATATTGCTTATTTTGTTTACTGGACTTTCTTTTTTTTTTTGAAGTACCAGTGTATATACCTGAAGTTACTGCAAGTGTATCCTGAAAAAACATGAATATTATTTGAATTAGCTCTTAACTTTGGGGTTTTTATTTTACTAAAATTGAAAATTAGCTTATTGTTTATAATTTCATTGAAACTAAATTTTTTCCTTGTAATAAATTTCAATTTCACAGTATCTGAATCAAGTGTTCAGATTAAGAATAAGAATACAAATTTTTTGAACAAAATAGCAATAAAAAAAGTTCTTTAAATTTTTTTAATCCAAGTTAAAAGCCAGATGAATAAACAAACCCTAGGTTAAACATTTCAGTTTACATAAGGTTATTATTAACTTCAATTATAAACAATTTAATTATCACAGGTAAACAAAAATCCCCTCTGGATAAACATTTCAATAGTTAGAAGAACAACTTCCACCAAACTAAGTTGGCTTGGATACGACCAGGAATAACAGCCTATGTTCCTTATAAATATAACCACGTATCATGCCCTCCGCCCTCAGAATACTTCCAGCTGTTTAAGCCAATTATTCTAGATTATATTCAAACATTCTATTTTCAGTTGCAACAAAACTGAGACATTTTCAAAGTTAATGAACACATCAATGTTGAGAGAATAAAATTCCTGTGTAACTATAATCCCCTAGAGTAATGTCAACATGTAAGGGAGGTTTGACATACATGTCCACATGTATTTTGTTGATTTATTTCCCACAACACAAGTTTCTAATTCAGATTATCCAATAGAAGATACACAACTACATACATATGTACAAGACTACTGTTTCCTGTACTCAGCATCTATCATGAAAAGTGTATTTATCAATATCCTTGTTTCAGACCATTTTAATCAATCTAATCAGTCCATTGACCATACATCAAAGATACGGATAGCTACATGTACTGGTACTGTTGAGCTCTGGTTGTAAGTGTATGAGGACTTCATCACACCCACAAGACAAAGTAGACAAGACAAAAAATATGGACATTGTAAGCCATAAAAACTGAAATATTGATTGATATACAAATATAACTTGTAATCTCTGCCTAATTCTACAGATTACTGATTCGGATAACTACATTTCATGGCTAAACAATCATTGATCAAATAGACAAGCAAGAGTTTTATTAGTGGATTTCTATTGATAAGGATCACATTACGCATGATGGTCCATTTATCAAACCATTGCACAACCTGGATATTACACTGGAAGATCTGAAACCTTGCATCTCAATTAACAAGGCATAATATGTGCCTTCAGGGATACCATATTGCCAACATCCCTTTGACAGAGAGGATATATTTTCATATCAAATTGATGAATAAATTTAAAGATCCCCGAGCAACAGCAAGACAAATAGACTGTAGGTAGTAGAGATTGTTTAATAGCACAACGTTTCGGGTGGCAGTACCCTTTTTCACTATTTTGCTAACAATCTCTACTACCTACAGTCTATTTGTCTTGCTGTTGCTCGGGGATCTTTAAATTTATTCATCTACTTCTTACCGCCCCGCCAGTATCAGTTTTTGATCCAGTATCCAGATAGATGCCGAAGCCTGTCCAGCTTTTACAGTTTTTAAGGGAGTGTTCGCCGTCCACCTCTTTTCCGTCTATTCATATCAAATTCTTAAAATTACCATTTAGATTTTCAAACTTTCAGTAAGCTAGATAAAATTAAAATAAATTTAAAGGAACAGAAGATATGAAGTGGACTTAAGATCAATCATGAAAAGATGAGTACCGGTATATATCATAGATATATATTCTTTTGATTCTGAGATCTTTTAATCTGAATATCAAAGCAGTTTTCCAGTTTTATAAACATCCAAATTATTAATGTGTGTTTAATGTTGATAATTCCTTGGTTTTTGAAAAAAAAATTATGCTGTCAACCAGGATATTATACCAGGGAAGAATTAACTACTAGAAGCTATGAAAGTGGCTGTCCGAACAGTTAAAGTTGTTTCACTAATAGTTAATGTGAATGCTATACATACAGTAGAATCCGTATGAGCAGCCACTCCTATTCAGCGACATCGTCTTGTAAGTGGTCATCTCTTTATTCAACGGTCACTCCTCTAACGCGGCCAGCGGTCACTATTTTGCTAAAAAATTTAACAAAACATCGCCCATTCAACGGCCATTGTTGAATGATACCATCTTGTCGTTCTTTGCAACATCCCCGCTAATTCCGTGAGTTGTAATCAATTAACTGGACTCCCACTGATCAGGTAAAAAGAAACATGAAAATAATCCCGTGAGTAGTAATCAATTAACTGGACTCCCACTGATCAGGTAAAAATAATGAAAATAACATTAATCTGGGATTATCTGTTAATTAATATTTTGTTTTCTTAAACGACTAATCTGATCATTGTTTTCACACGTAACATTATTTGATACTGATTGAATAAACTGAAAGTACCGACAAAAGCCTCCATGTTGTTAAATAGACGTTTTTAGCGTCACCTATAATATTGCACACAGAGTTACACCCCCTGTGAAAATCAGCGATGTTTTTTTGTTCACATTTATTATGCTTATTTGATAAAATAAAATTAATTCATCGATTTTCTTCACAAAAATGGATAAATATTATCGAATGCATGACAATGATAGACAGCAGTATTGAAGGTTGGTACAAAATGACAAGTTTACAGAAGTTATGTCCGAGATTCAGCGACGGCCAAATTTACTGGTGCCAGTGAAGTAATGGTGTTTGCTTCCTATGCATTCAAGCGTAACATTAATTGACGTCAGCACAAAAAAACATGAGATTTTACAAAAAAATGGATAAATATTATCGAATGCATCACAATGATAGACAGTATAGAATTGAAGGTTGGTACAAAATGACAAGTTTACAGACGTTATGTCCAAGATTTAGCGACGGCCAAATTTTGATGTCAGCAAAAAAAACCCCCTGAGATTTTATTAAGAGGCCACTCCCGTTAAGCGGTCAATCGAAAAAATTCCCATGGGTGGCTGCTTAATACAGATTCTACCATATATACTCTTCTGGCTTTAACCCCTTGTGGACGGATGACCTGTTGACACGCATATATTTTCCGTGCCCAGAAACGGTTGACGTGTTGGCACGTCACACGTGACACCCTGATTTAAATATGCTAAATTTAGCACGGGGAATCCCCCTTTGCCTTGCGATCATAAACTAGTTATCTCCCTTTTCTAGATGGTATCACTTGTATTTTATCGTGTAGTTTTCTCGAATTTTCTGCATATCTACGACATGTAAACAATGGCGGTTGCCAGGAAGCGCCAGCTGTCTTTCGACGAAGTTTTGGGTTAAAATAGACAATAAGGCAAGGAAAATTCATTTTGTGAACTCAAAACATCATAAACTTACAACAGGAATTCTTTTTTAAGAATTTAAGCCAAGCAGATTGAAGATAAATTCACATTTTAAAAAAAAATGATTTTTTCCCATAAATAATCCCGTCCAGGGTTACGAAATTTCGTCGAAAATCTCGTCCACAAGGGGTTAAACTTTCTTAGATTTGAACCTGGGACAAGTTTCTTGAAATCTTAACTAAAGATAAAATTCAAATTTGAGCAGATACTTCAATTTTGATTGGCTCAGCACTAAAATCAATCAAATATTATCCAATTAAATTACTAACATTGGATTTTATCTTAGTTAAATTTCGTGAAACCGTTTTTGAAGAAATATCTATGTAAAGTGGACATTTGACTTCGGTATCTTGATAATAGTGCCACTGGATTTCTTCCTTGGAGAATTTTAAAATTTCACACAAAAAACAATGTGACCACCCAGACTGCTCCTGGAACTCTTCCATCCATGCCTTGAAATAAAGTTTAAGTGCAGTTATAATTTATCTGATAGTTTTGTCCATTAAAGTTTTTTCTGATATCATCCAGG
This sequence comes from Patella depressa, assembly GCA_948474765.1. Classification (NCBI taxonomy): domain Eukaryota; kingdom Metazoa; phylum Mollusca; class Gastropoda; family Patellidae; genus Patella; species Patella depressa. The sequence continues at coordinate 27,014,920 of OX419716.1, forward strand.
TGGCAATCAACCCATGCTAAGCGACTAAGAACAAATTTTACAGGGGAATGGCTTATAATGATACATCACATTATAACTTTAATGGACAAAGCGGCAAGTTACATTCACATTTTGCAAGCTAAAAAACAAGGTGATTTTTCATACAATCAGGGGCCATAAGGATATTATGGTCTGAAATGCACAAATATCGAATTGAACTGAGATATTTGGGACAGTATATATTTCTAGTTTCATCAAAATAAGATAAAAATTGTGACTCATAGCTGAGAGTTCACAACCTTGGTAATACCATGGACCGTATGTCAGGCAGTTTCAATCCAACTTTTACAAAAACTGGACTCAACTGTCAAAAGGTAAGGCGTTGGCTTGCAAGCCTGGAGGTCGGGTGTTCGATCCCTGCATTGGCTGAGAAAGTTCATCTAGATTGTCCGGCGTGGTCCCCCCTTGTCAGCGATGTAAGGACATAGGGTCTGACATGGACGAAAAACAGAGTTCCAGTGTTCACACAGACGTGTACATAAAAGATCCCTTGACAGCTGGGTTTTGATATAAGAGTAGGCCGCAGTGCCGCTGTTCCCTCATAGCACACTGTATGGCATATGATCTATTACATGCCAATATCGAAATGAACAAGGATCTTTTGACGATAAAATTTTTTTAAGTTTCAGTAAAATCAGATTAGAATGGTGACATATTACAAAGGGCATTCTTGATACAGAATTTAGATTTACAGCCTAGGAATAATTAAACTTCACTTCTCCAAATTCAGATAAAAGTTTACATTCTGTCAGTGATTTTGTATCCTGATAAAATGTAAATCATGCAATATATATATAGTGATTTTATTCTTCAGAAATTATAAATTTGTAGTCAGTAAAATGATTAGATTAATTTTTTCCCAGACCCCATCTTTCAGTTGTTAAAATAAGTATAAAAATCAGAGGATCCCAGTAATGGAATTCATTGCCAAATATTATCAAAGATAGGTTGCCAGGCAACGAAACATACGCCCACAACAGCTAAGTCGTCCGGGCAGTCAACAAGGGTTGTCGCATATTGTTTCTTTTATCAGTAAGGAGAACATTTACAACACATGATAATCTTATTACGAGTAATAGCCCATTAAATAATTATCAGAAATGATTAGAATAGTTTTGATGGTTTGTCTCAAGGCCTTTGTCCACAAGATATTTCAAAGTGATCAACTGCCAGAAATTATCAGATATCACTGAAAATCAAATAGGATTCTTCGTATCATGACCCTAAACACTGTGTACAAATTTAAAGTCAATCGGATATTAACTTTAGCCTTTAGAGCATTCACAGGGTTTTTCAAAGTGATCAAGGGTCATAACCATGGGTTCCACGTCGACCGTATATGCCGGTCGGGACCGGGGGCTATATAACATGACCATAACTAGATCTGACCCAACGGTCATTTTGCACGCCGGAAAAATAGGCTTTTTTTTCCAAACCCAAATTTTCAAACATGGCTACGATCGACATTGGCAATAAAATTTTACGGCCAGCGCACGTAAAGATAAGAGAAGCCACATAATCTCATGATTGGTGTTATAAGAGTTGTATACATAGTCGTCAATAGATTATACTGGGCTTTGTGTTGATAATTAATGATGATTGTCTTGTAGTAGAACAATAAAAGTTAATTGATATTTGGGAATTTTATCAAAGGCGTGAAGCGGTCCACGCTTTGTCGATCACCTATTGTCCACGTGTCATAAGAATTTTCTAGAACAAAGCCGTTTACCGCTATTACAGTTACGTACGATATAAACGAGATTATTATGATCTTCGAAAAAAGGGCCGTTTATATGAAGTACTGCTCTTCGAATCCAACCAACTGTCATATTAAATAAAATAGCATAGAAATTACGTAAATCCTCAACAACGTACGTGTTTGGAGAAAACTGCATTATAATTTGTTATAGTGATATTACGGCTTTGCGGGAATTGTAGAAATAAAATCTAGAGATTAGTTAACTTGCTTACCCAAAAATTTAGAAGATTACGTATTCCAGTGCTATCGTGTAGCAATATTGATGATTCCACATGTTATAAAAATGCCGTGTATATATGGAAGCCGAGCTCTTACACACGAGGATATTATATGGGGCGCTAGTATGGAAGTTAGCAGTCCGAAGTTAGTTATTCATTATTAACATTTGCGTCACAATTTTGTGGCCCGTAACGCCGTAAGAGATGTTCTAAAACAAATAAATGTGAGATATATGCCATGGATACTTATATATTTATCAGCATATCGTATTTTTTGTATTACAACTCCTAAATTATCCAGGTCAGTGTGTTTTCTATAGAGCACGTGGTAATTACGTGTCACCCACTGGGATGGTTTTACTACGGCCAATTCAGCTATTTCGATTAATTAAGTAGCCCAAAGGGAATATTTAATTACTAAATAATTATCATAAGTCTTACTAATATTTTATTCTTAAGTCCAATATATATTTTTTTGTGTACCCCATGCTGACAAAGTGGTGTAGACACGTGAATTCACAATACTCCACGGTGAAGAAAAAATATGAAATATGAATTTACTTTGCAAAGTTTTCGTGCGTTATCAAAAATTTTGAAGTGGAAGCCCTGGTCATAACTCTGGCATTAATTATTGGATATCGCTGAAAATAAATAGGCTATTTTGTATCATGACCGTAAATAGTGTGTATAAATTTAAAGTCAATCGGATATTAACTTTAGATTTTTCAAAGTGATCAAGGGTCATAACTCTGGCATTAATTATCGGATATTGCTAAAAATCAATAGGCTTCTTTGTATCATGACTTTAAACACCGTGTATAAATTTAAATTCAATCGGATATTAACTTTAGCCTCTAGAGCGTTCACAAGATTTTTCAAAGTGATCAAGGGTCATAACTCGGGCAGGAATTATCGGATATTGCTGAAAATCAACAGGCTTCTTCTTATCATGACCTTACACACTGTGTATAAATTTAAAGTCAATCGGATATTAACTTTAGCCTCTAGAGCGTTCACAAGATTTTTCAAAGTGATCAAGGGTCATAACTCTGGTAGTAATTATCGGATATCACCGAAAATCAATAGGCTTCTTCGTCTCATGACCTTAAACACTGTGTATAAATTTAAAGTCAATCGGATATTAACTTTAGCCTCTAAAGCGTTCACAAGATTTTTCAAAGTGATCAAGGGTCATAACTCTGGCAGTAATTATCAGATATCACCGAAAATCAATAGGCTTCTTCGTCTCCTGACCTTAAACACTGTGTATAAATTTAAAGTCAATCGGATATTAACTATAGCCTCTAGAGTGTTCACAAGATTTTTCAAAGTGATCAAGGGTCATAACTCTGGTAGTAATTATCGGATATCACCGAAAATCAAAGGCTTCTTCGTCTCATGACCTTAAACACTGTGTATAAATTTAAAGTCAATCGGATATTAACTATAGCCTCTAGAGTGTTCACAAGATTTTTCAAAGTGATCAAGGGTCATAACTCTGGCAGTAATTATCAGATATCACCGAAAATCAAAAGGCTTCTTCGTCTTATGACCTTAAACACTGTGTATAAATTTAAAGTCAATCGGATATTAACTATAGCCTCTAGAGCGTTCACAAGATTTTTCAAAGTGATCAAGGGTCATAACTCTGGTAGTAATTATCGGATATCGCTGAAAATCAATAGGCTTCTTCGTCTCACGACCTTAACCACTGTGTATAAATTTAAAGTCAATCAGATATTAACTTTAGCCTCTAAAGGGTTCACAAGATTTTTCAAAGTGATCAAGGGTCATAACTCTGGTAGTAATTATCGGATATCACCGAAAATCAAAGGCTTCTTCGTCTCATGACCTTAAACACTGTGTATAAATTTAAAGTCAATCGGATATTAACTTTAGCCTCTAAAGCGTTCACAAGATTTTTCAAAGTGATCAAGGGTCATAACTCTGGCAGTAATTATCAGATATCACCGAAAATCAATAGGCTTTTTCGTCTCATGACCTTAAATTTAAACACTGTGTATAAATTTAAAGTCAATCGGATATTAACTATAGCCTCTAGAGCGTTCACAAGATTTTTCAAAGTGATCAAGGGTCATAACTCTGGTAGTAATTATCGGATATCACTGAAAATCAATAGGCTTCTTCGTCTCACGACCTTAACCACTGTGTATAAATTTAAAGTCAATCGGATATTAACTTTAGCCTCTAAAGGGTTCACAAGATTTTTCAAAGTGATCAAGGGTCATAACTCTGGTAGTAATTATCGGATATCACCGAAAATCAAAGGCTTCTTCGTCTCATGACCTTAAACACTGTGTATAAATTTAAAGTCAATCGGATATTAACTTTAGCCTCTAAAGCGTTCACAAGATTTTTCAAAGTGATCAAGGGTCATAACTCTGGCAGTAATTATCAGATATCACCGAAAATCAATAGGCTTTTTCGTCTCATGACCTTAAATTTAAACACTGTGTATAAATTTAAAGTCAATCGGATATTAACTATAGCCTCTAGAGCGTTCACAAGATTTTTCAAAGTGATCAAGGGTCATAACTCTGGTAGTAATTATCGGATATCACTGAAAATCAATAGGCTTCTTCGTCTCACGACCTTAACCACTGTGTATAAATTTAAAGTCAATCGGATATTAACTTTAGCCTCTAAAGGGTTCACAAGATTTTTCAAAGTGATCAAGGGTCATAACTCTGGCAGTAATTATCAGATATCACCGAAAATCAATAGGCTTCTTCGTCTCCTGACCTTAAACACTGTGTATAAATTTAAAGTCAATCGGATATTAACTATAGCCTCTAGAGCGTTCACAAGATTTTTCAAAGGGATCAAGGGTCATAACTCTGGTAGTAATTATCGGATATCGCTGAAAATCAATAGGCTTCTTCGTCTCACGACCTTAAACACCGTGTATAAATTTCAAGTCAATCGGATATTAACTTTAGCCTCTAGAGCATTCACAAGAAATTGTGGACGATGGACGGACGGACGGACGGACCGACAGACGGACTGACAGAAGGACGGACGGGGGTGACGGCAAAATACGACCACATTTCCATGTGGGCGTATAAAAATATAAACTCAATCCACATGTTTTTGTAGGCATGTTTATAGATATTTAAGTGCTTCATAATGTAATGTTTTCTTGTTCATTCATCAGCTTCCATGTTCATCCATGTACATAAATTCACATTTATGAATGTATATATTTTATAGAACCCTTTTCATACCTATAATAATGTAAATAATGTTCACATTTATCAAACAGCACTTCTAATATATTTATTATCATTATGCAAACAAATTTGTTCCAGTTTCTATGCTTACCGATATTATTAAAAGGGCAAAAGGTATGAAAGGTCCTAGGCCTAATTTTCAATCCTTCTGAAAGATGAACTTTAGTTGTGAAATATATTACTCATTCATCATGAATATAAATTTATTTTGGGGTAGTAAAATGATTTGCCAGTGGCTGCACAATAGGCTTCAATAAAGATATTATCTATGAGTGTTGTATTGAATAGTATAGTTTTTATTGATATTTGAAGAAAACATTAAAATGAAAAAAATAAAAATTCATCAGGTGATAAATATATTTTAAAGAAATAAAAATGAGCAGCAATATTATTAAATTGCACTCAAGCGAAATACCACAGAAATGAATACTCTATTTAATAAATACCTTGAAGATTTTACTATTATGATGATGATGATGATGATATGTTAAAATCTCAAACTATGGGATTGTAAAAATTGTATATTTTCCTTATTCAATAATAGTTCCTTTAACAGATAAGCTAAATAGTAGTATTTTCAGCTAGGAAGGGGCCCCTGCACTTCTAATGTACAAAAGTAAAATGGCCACATCAAAAGAAACAAGAGTCGACAAGAAAGCAAGATGACTATACCAAGAATGCAAAATTAATACCAACAGTGAAACATGGTTCTAACGATAGCAGCACAATGCCAAGAGAACAAAATGGTTCCAAAGATACCAAGAGAGAAACATGGTTCCAAAGACAGCAATACAGATACCAAGAGAGCAAATGGTTTGAAACACAGCACGACAGATACCAAGAGAATGACATAGCTTCAAAGACAGTAACACAGTGACCAAGAGAGCAAAATCGTTTCAAAGACAGCATGACAGATACCAAGATAGAAACATGGTTTCACTAGTTTCAGCCATCTCACCCCACCACTGTGCATGAAGTTGAGGGAGCAAATTTAACCATTCTTGAAATGAATTATCAAAATGTGTCCATTTCTGGGATGGTATGTGTATCATAAACACTCAAATGCAGCTTAGTCATTTGTTTTCAATATAACTTTGGTCATATTATTCAATGATCATCACTCAAGCCATTTAATAAATTGATCCACCAGACAACAGGACTTGTACACCCTAAATAATGTTCATCTCCCAGCATGCCTTAATTACCTTCGATTAAAAACAAAGTTTGTATTTAGTTATCTCATTAGCCACTAATTTGACACATTTATCATCGCAATACCAATTTAAGGCGTAATTAACATGTGCCATGAACTAAAATCGATATAGATGAAAATATCATCCAGTTAAATGGTGCTTAAAACTAGCTCAGCTAATTAAATTGTTCAATAAAATATGATAAATTTCTTGGTTAATATTCAAGTTCTGAAATGTATTACACAATTTAAGTGCAAAGAACACAATAATAAACAATAAATTCTAAAATAAAAATCAGTTATAAAATCACAGAATTATTTTATATGCAAAAGGCTTTTAGTTAAATCAAATATATTGTAACACTAAGAACAATGATTCTAGCTTTCCAATGCAACTTTTTTATTTGCATCACACATCGACAAGAAGCTTAAATATATTCTTTTAAATTTCTCAAGACTTTCAGTTATAGCCCTTAGCACAGTTGCATAGTACATCGTTGAAACCTTATTTCTAACATGATTAATTTGCCATGTATTACGTTCTTCAGTAATTAACCAACATGCATTGTGTAACTACAAAGAGCTTTCTTACAAAGAAAACTGAGTTTTGATTTATTCAGGTTTCAAGTGATTAAAGTAAAATTAATTATAAATCTGTTTTATTCATATCATTCATCATATAAGATGAGTCATAGATATTCAAATGCCAATAAGTGCCATTAAGTATTTCAGAAATACTGATTCTAATTTTTTTTTTGTGATGATTTCTGAAAAAAAAAGCAAGCAGGCCTATTGATGAAGGAAATCTAACACAAAATCAAATAAGCAGATCTAATTTTCCTCAATTTAGCAAGATTTTGTATCATAAATAAAATCGGAATTATCTAAATTGGAAGTTTGTTGTATGGAGCGACTAAACAAATATTGACTATTGCTAATATGTATAAACATAAGGTTACAGCCTCATTTCCCCTCGCCACAGGATAACAAATATAAGTTGACACTAATTGAAGGGTGATTATTCTGACTGTGAGTGTTAGAACACTTAGGGACAATCTAATCTTCTGTTACTTAAACATAAAACCCCAGTATAGAACACTTATATCAATCTTTTATAAACTATTCATTCAGATAAAAACTTTAACATATACCTTCTACCAGCATGTTATTAAATGATAGGGACATCAGACAAAATGGTTTTAAATATACCTGGATGCAACTGCGAATAAATATAAGTGCCAGCTGAAATTTTAAATTTCGAGTTTAATTTATAAATATGTTAATAAACTTAGCTCTACAACAGATACAGGAATTTTGTTTACCAACAATGAAAGGCACTCACAATGTTCAGTAGACATACACTAATGTAAAGTATGGTATGGGCGAATTTGTATTTTCACTTTATGTATCAACCCAGAAAGATGCCACCAGCATCAGTATCTATGCATGTCCAAGTCTTCAACATTGAAAACACGAATTATTTGTCAATCTAAATCAACATTGATGTTGTGATCTTACCAGGAAAAGATGGGCTTCCGATATCCAATATTTATAACAAAAAACATTTTGCCATTGGCACACAAATCGTGTACCACAAGGCTAGACATAACAAGTCATGTCAAACGGTGACGCCATATTAGTGATTTAGCTCCTTTACAACATTTACACTAGGCCCTGATGAAGTGCATCATATCAGATCCAAATGTGGTTCCCAGCAAAATTCAAGAAGTTCTATTATTTGTGCCACAATAAATCTAAGCACAGATAGGTAGTGTTAAACATGTATGGACTTAATTTTCAATTCCAACAAAAAAATCAATCACTCAAAACGTGGAATTACATCCACATTGTTGACTATTGATTATGTATTCTTGTGGACATCCACACAAAGTTTGAATGAACATCCAACCTCTAGAAGCAGAGTAACTATTCTCCAAAAAGTGCAATGGTCAGAAAGACAGTCCCTGCATTTTTGGGACATCAAATTCCTGCTTTATAATATGGTAGGTTTTCCTCACCACCCATCTTGGATGTACTGGTACTCATTTGAAAAAGACAGGTATCAGGAAAATAAATGTCAGTTATTTTAGATTTAGTAGGGTGGGGGGCATAACAAAATCTCTATAACACAAAGTGAACAATATTCATTACAGCATTATTTGGTTAAAAAAAACCAACATTTTGGTTGCACTATTGTAAATATTTGTAAATATCAAAATTCAATAACATTTTTTAAAGCTGCTGTTTAAATTCATCTTTTATATATGTCTAGAATTTATCTTCAAGTGATGATATTCAACCCTGTATTCAGACAATTTCTCTACGTTTAAATCAGCCTGTTATGAATAATTCAGACTTCCAGAGAGACAAGCCTAGTCTGTTACCAAGGTCCGACAAAAGGTCAACCTTATTCCCTAATCCAGAAAATTCAATTCATTAATTCCCCTAAATAAATTAGATTTGTGGCATATAAGGTGTGTTAAAGTAATAAATATTCTCACTCTGCAGTATGCATCGTGTAATTCATAGAGACTAATAATGTCAGCTATTGGCTCTGTAAGCTCTGTATTGAAGAGATCTATCGAGGAGAGATATGCGATGGTTACAACTAGAGCATTCTATATGCTAATCTAGTTACCAATTTGCTATTGAGGTGAACATCGATACATTATTGCCTTAATTGTTCAGCCCAAGATTAAATAAGAGAATACATCTTCCAGTAGACCTTTGAAGAAATGTCATTTCAGTAAATTATGTATCAAAAGTTTGATCTCCTCTTCCAGGCCAAAAAATACTGATGTAGTCCAGACAATAATCAAGACAAATAATAAGAAATCTTTTCTGTATTTATACAACAATATAAATAATATAATGATAAAGATATGATACTCACAAACATGCAAACTGTTATTCTTTTCGGAAATAAATTGTGTATGTTCCTCTGCTTTTTACCATGGATATTTGAAGTAATCGGCTGTATCCTTTTTTGGCAAAAATAAAATAGGCCTATATGTGAGACAGTATCACATTGAATAATACACAGAGGAAGAATAAGCTTCACCTTAAAATAGGCTTACAAGTTAAAACCTTGTCCAAATAAACATCCCTGTCTTGAATTAAAGAGTCTACTAGAAGTAGTGGTGGATTAGAAATCTGAGAAGAAAGAGAAGTCCACCCTAACTTGTCCACTAAATAACATATAATTTGTGTTATTTTAGATTACAATGTTATCTCTTTGACACATACTTCTTCTCTAGTTGTCTTAAAGGCCCTTTCTTACATTTTAAATTATTTTTCTTTTGAAAATTTGTATGAGTTAGTATATAAATTGTGTGGCTGTGATGTCTTTAACAACTATATGTGTCCTATTTCAACACTTCAATAAATGGATTTGGCTTGAGAAATTAATCCTGATCATGGTTTATTGGAATTTGTAACATGCTTCAGTGTAAACCCTGCGTTTTGATTGGTCAATTAGACACCGTCTATTGGACAATAACACCCTTCTGTTTTAGTAATGTCTTTTAAAATCCTAAAAAAGCATGTTACAATGTCGATAAACACTTCCTGTTTCGCATTTAGAGGGGTGTTATTGTCCAATAGACATGTCCTGAGATTTTACATTAGAACCCGTAATGTCTATTGGACAATAACACCCCTCTAAATGCGAAATAGGAAGTGTTTATCTCCTAACTATTACACTTTCCTCATACTTAAAAGTTGCAATTTCATATTTAAAGTTATATTTTTAAAATGTATTAAAATAAAGTCTTAAAATAGATTGTATCCTACGTTGTTAAAGAATCATCCTATTGACCCTACAATTCACTATTGCCAGTTGCGAAATTGGCAAAAATATCATTTTCAACGTTGATAGCCATTCCATAGCCATCAGGGTGAATGGAAAAACAAGGGAGGTAATTGTGTTTCCTGTGTCACTGATTTTTATGCCTCAGAAATAATGTCCATGATTGTATAATAGTGAGTTGACAACCTTTTGAACAAAAGATACAGAAATAATTACGTTTTGACTGTCTTAGAAAATATGAAATTCATGCTTGAAATCAGATTGCTATTAGCCTACTTTGAAGATGCATTATATAACAGCAAAATCTTTTCAAAATATGTCATTATGTGCATGTTGAAAATCAGAACCAGAACCAAAAAGATGAAATGAAATAAAGGCTTTTCATAACACTGGCACTGCACTACGCCACCATTTTTCCAGGAATGTAACTTAATTCGTACTGCAAATGTCATAAGTTTATTTGCCACACATATGCATTCAGACGACAAGGTTAAACTAGTTTAACGATCCCAAGTATTTTAAACCAGTTAAAATTCAGCGTTCGAACAGGTTATTAGTAAACCAAAGAATGGAAGCTAAATTGGGCTCTTTCCATCCACCTTGAGCCAAGTTGAGGGGAGATAATTATTATTCATGTGTGTTTCGGATTGATTAGATATTTTACACATATATTTGTATGGAATCTGGTGGTTTTCTTGTACCACGTGAAACCTTTTCTGGATATTACCTTGATTTTATTAGCAACTGTACATTGTTTACATAAACGTATGTCAATAAAACAGCATTGCTAGATTTAGTTTGAAATAGCTTTTTAATTTTACGCTTTTTTTATTTTATACACATGCTGGCAGGGAGTTATTTCTAAAAAAAAAAAGTTCTCCTCCAGAAATTCAGGACAGCTTTCTCAGAAAAAGCAACTTCCCCACTTTCCAATTTTAGAAGAGTTTTTTGGACTCTCCAGGAATTTATTCACATGAAGGCCTGCTCTCAATAATCACTCTTTATATATAAAGCATGTTAAATATATGAAACTTTTGGGTGGTATCCTATAAGTATAGGATGCATGCTTTTATTTCTAGCACAATGGAGAAATGGTCAAAAGATGTGTTTGTTCATTATTCTATGCATACGTGAATAGAAAAAGCATCATGTAAAATAAAACCTGTAAATCAAACAAGCAGAATTGTGAAGATGAGTAAACTAAATACACCATATATTTAATAAGATAAATAGTCTACATCTTATCCCCTGGCTTTAGTTTGATCAAAGAAGTAATTGTATATTCTACAAATATATCTCCAACTTGAGCCCTGACTTTAAGTTGACCTTGTTTATCTTTGTTTGAAGAAATATCCCTCTAAGTTTAATATTAAAACCACATCTGTGGATATTTAATTTTACTTTTGGTCCAGTGTACGAAAAGGAAATATTAATAACCATCAAATGACCCATACACGAAAGCACAAATTCATAAAGGGACCTTAATGCTAATAATTCAGTTTTGAATGTGGTACATATTCCGAGACCTTCAAATTTTTGGGATTCGCTGTGGGTATTTTCATTTTCTGAGAAGCAGGATTGAAATATGAGATAAAAGTTTAGCATTCTGGTAAAAATGTTGAGTAAATGAAAAAAATTAACGAGAATCCCAATCTTCAATGTCTTATTTCTCTGTTGTCAATAATTTGTCTCTAAACCACAAGGATGTCTGGGCTTTGCAATGGTACACTACTGATACACACATATAAAGTAAAGCCCCAAAATAATTTATTTCATCAATAATATCGATAAAATTTCATTTCTAAGCAAGAATTTCACGATTTCTAAGCAAGAATACGACATTAATAAAGTTCGGAACACAATGGTTCTCCACTTTTTTTTATTCTTGTCAGGTTCTGTGTGACCCCTGTCAAACAATCTAGAAAGTCGAGTACATGGAATAGACAGATACCAATCAATATCATCTAAATACCACTCACTTGATATCAGATATCTTATCATTGGTAAATAATCTTGTCTCAATAACCATATGATGATAATTTCGATGCCATAAGTAAAAATAACCACTTCTCTTACAACTAACTCTCTTAATTAGATCCAGTGATTCCAGTCTCTTTGACACATAATCAGAACACTTGGATGAACATTTTCTTTATATCTATGTACTGCGTTTGTGCACACCAAAAACACTGATATATATTACCAATATTTGGACTGACAAATCAAGGGCATCTCCTTATTTTAAAATCTTTAAAAGATTCTATGATCATACACATTAATCAGCTATGTATGTGCCAAAGACTTTTGTGAAATGCCTCTCATTCCTATTTATATACATTTGCATATCTTGTCAGTTTATACAATCCCTTGATGTCCAACAAACCCTTTGCCAATTATATATAATTATATTTTTTAAAAAAAAGTTATCTTGTTAATAATGAACATAAATGTTGTCCCCAAAGTGCCTGTGCATGTATAAGTCTAATTTCAAACTGTCTAAAAAATTTCTGCCTGCCCAAGAGACATACATCAACTTGTAAACAAAGCCATCATTGACTGGAATTTTGACATACAGAAGTAGCAACTTATCAATTGATGATAATTTTCCGCTTTAATGACAAATTTTCAAAACTGTTTGACCACAAACAATATCCAAATGAAACTGATTTGATACTGTCTGAACTCTGTACATCTGGTGGCAGAACAACTCTGGAAAGGAAATACTGAAGTAGGAAATGGCCAGTGGGAGAAATACCATTATGTCTGAAGAAGCTTTTAACAGTTGGTGTCTGAAGTCATGAGAGTTTTTCACCAAGACAAACATGTCAAAAGGGAAATGAGAGAAATTCATCAACTATTTCAGATGTCAAAGTTCAATGGAGGTACTAAGTTTACATACTTTGACAACTTGATATTGGGAACTTAACAAATTTGAGAAGGAACTTGAGAGATGTAATTGAAAAGGATTTGATTTTACAAAATGACTATGAATTCACATTTGTGCAATTTGATTTGTGGCTTCTAATCATGTTCTGTTATATATACTTCTCTGTAAAATGCTATAGGAATTTTTTTTTTACTGCTTTACCATAACTAGCAGGTATTAATCTTCAAGTGAAAAATAAACAATGAACAACTGAACTCTTTAATTCACTTGAAGCCTGGCTAATTTCAGAAACAAGTATTTCCAAATTACTTTAATACAGTAAAGATTAGAAATAGGAATATCCATTTCATAAAATTATAATAACATTCAGTTTATTCAGTAGATATATTTTGGTAAAATTGTAAACATTAGATTAAAACCTTGGATCCTCCAGTGCAACAAGTTTTACAGATGTTTTTGATTGAATCAAGAGGACAACAGTGAAATAGCTAAAGGCAGGCTTACTTCCACAACACAGGGGGCTGTATATGGATCATGGTAAAAATGTTGTGTTTCTGCTAGGTATATAACCCTTGGTATTTGTAAGTCCAGAATTTTGTGTAGTGGTGTTACATAGTGAATCAAATGGTACAATACCAGGTTTATCATTAACTGGGTGTACTGTAAGGTAAATCTGCAATAGATTTTTTAACATGTTTTTCCTGTATTTATAAACTTTGTGAAATAAGACAGAATCACTTGAGACATGTTATTTTTACCTACCACATGCTGAATGTTCAATTTCTTGTAGCTCAAGGGGAAAATAGGTTGCCAGGCAACAAAACATTTGCCTACAGCAGCAAAGTGACCCAAATAGTCCATAGAGGTAATGGGGGAATTTTCTCTAATTTATATCATGTATGACAGTTTATTGAAAAAATATGCTGTTACATAGATTAAAAAAAATAGAGATCACAGTTTTGAAAACTACAAATCAAAGCTCACCGGAAAAGCTTTATATAATTTTTTTTTTAAATAATACAAGTAATTATGTCAGTCAATACATCCTTTCAATAAACACGACTCCAAATGTCAATATTACCTGCAACAGGTAAATTTCTACTGTTCCGTCATTTTAGTCCTTCTGCTCATATTTTAGTCTATATTTCTATGAGCAAGACTCAAATGATGTCACAGCTTTTTTATTGATGGAAACTTGCTCACAGAGAAGTCACTAACATTGAAATTTACCTGTGGCAGCTAACATTGACATTTGGGATCATTTTCTATTTATGGAAAGGATATGTTGACATAATTACATGCATTATTGAAAACATTTATGAAGATTTTCTGGTGAGGTTTAATGGTTAATAAAAACAAAATGGGTTATTGACCATGGGTTTTTTTGTTTACGAAATGCGGTCATATAGGTTTCTTTCAACTTTTTACCTTCTGATATTCTGACATAAAAATATGTGTTTGGGGAACTAACTTAAACTGGGAATGCCACTATAACAATAAAAGAGTGTTAATTATAATGAGTTTGACTTCTATCTTTCACCACCACCCTACTATTAGATCAATTTCACCTTTTTATCTTCCAACATTACCTCTTACTGTGTTTTTAATTAGAGGTGATGGGTTTTTTATCAGTCTTGTCTGAAAATTTACTCCAACCTCTGATGAGGGGTTGAAAAATACATTACAAGTCCGTTTGCAGCTTAACCAGTACAAAAGACTACTACCATAAAAAAAAACCAATCAAGGATTTTTAGTAATTTAGTGTCGCCATTAGATTAAGTAATGTCTTTTATACTATTTTATTTTTATCAGAACAATTTTAGCGTCAAGTAAAAACTCCAAGTATGAACAGTCTTTTTATGATTCACATCCCATCATACAAATTACCATCAGGATCCATATATTTTCAATAAGTACCAGTAATCTAAAATTAACTGCAATTATTCAAATAATTCTGATTCCTAAATGGTAATGATTTTGTAATATGATTACTGAGTTGAAAAGGAAAAAGTTGTATATTATAAACTCTGATAGAAGGATACCAAGATTCCAGTCTGTAGCAAAAAAGTGATCCTATTCATTGTCATGTACAAGCCTGGGATTGAACCCATGACTTGTATTGATAACAGGCCCATATAGCCAGTATGTTAGACCACTCAAATGATATGCATGTACATAAAATTTCCTCGTTGAAACTTTGCCTACATGCATCTAAATATTTAGATAAATAAAAAATATGTCAAATTAAAAAAAATCAACCACTTTACTTCATGTAAATATGTACAGGGAAGGATTTTACAAAACAAGGAAAGTAAGAAAAAAATCATGAATGAAATGCAGTCTTCACAAGGAATTAGTTTGTTATCACAGATTTTTGACAAATGGCCTCTGTTAATCTTGATGTCAAAAAGTGTACTTTGATTGTTTTGCTGGTAACATTAAGATCATAAAGCCATGGATCATTAGATAGTGAGCAGGAATAATCTTAAGTGTTCCTAAGAGTAAGATAAGTGATATGAAGATGAAAGACAATTCAAGAAAATGACACATGTAATTATTCCATGCAGAATTTATTTAGTTGAGATAGCTATTTAGACTTTATCAGACAGATTGTGATGATGTGTAGTCCAACTGTAAGTAGAAAGCACTAGATGGCAAGACAAGTGAATATCAATTTTCAATGATAGTACAAGAGGTTTTAAGTTGAAAGATTTCTTCCAAGCGACAATGATATATTTATTTATTATGATGGTGCATGAATTAAATTCTTGCTGTCAATATTATTGATATAGTAAAAATGTGCTCATGAAAAGCCACTCATTTCATTTGTAAGACATCTTTTTTTGTTGAACTTAATTCATGCTAAAATGTACTCAAATTGATTATTTAACACTTAATTAACTCAACTGAATTAAAAAAAAGGCCTAATAACATGATTTTAGTAAAATACTGACCATTAACAAAAAACCTTTATTGCATAAAAACCTGAGTAAAGAAAAATCTACATGTAACAAGCAAGCTCTGCAATAATTTTTGTGGTATAAACTTATATTGACATAAATGATTGGAATACAAATGAAAGCTATTAAGCATTTTAGTATACCTACATTTTTATTCTGCATTAAAGTTTTAAATAGTTGGGAATTGGTCAAATTCATAGTAAGTTAGTTCTTGCAATAAGATTAGAGTTTGCAGTTAAAAAATGAATTTTATATACCTCCTGGCAAACATTATACATAAACTGTCATCAACGTCTAAATTGACATCTCTTCTGGTTTCAATTTATGTGAATTTATTTAAACTCAGATTATAATTCTTAAATTAGTAGATGCTATTTTATCAAGTATTTAAAAATATTAACACAAATGAAAATTGTTTTGATATACGTTTCGTTATCTATTTCATATAAAGTTTTCAGTCACTTTCTAGGATGCCAAGCAATAAATTTGATAGAGTCTTAAAATATCTAGTATCACTATATCAAATATTAGGATTCCAAACATTTGGACCTAATTACTATAAACACTATATCTCTGTCTCCTTCAATATAAATTACAATCTATTTACTACAAGATAAATTTCAGCATTTCTTCTATAAAATATACAAGTAACAAGGTTAGCAAGTGTTGATTTGTCTAGAGTATTTCTAATTCCAACTTTCCGCTGTAACCATTTCTGATAGCTGATTACCTTAAATGGTCATAAAATTCTCTTGGGATATCAAAGAATTTTGTACGAAAGCTCTAATAAAGATATCAGATTTCCCTAAGCGCAAAACAGACAAATTGGCACAAATTATGAACTATATTAAATAAGATGTATGATTACTGATAACAAAAGTTTTAAATTTTCATTTAGAGGGAAGTTCGACCATCATTAATCCTCTAGAAGAAATAGAAAGCAACTAAACATACCCAAAAGAGGCAAATCTTTGGCTCAATATATATCATAAACAGTTCTTGACATTGCAAACACAAATTATTGGTCAATTTAAATCAACTCTGATATTTTGCAGCTTTTGACATTCAATATTTAAACAAAAATCTTAAACAATTGAATGCAAATCAGTAAACATTCATATTAAATTATTAGAGAATTAGTTACTTTAAGTAAAGGGTGGTTTTAGGAATATCAGACTAGATAATCCTTTAGTGGCATTTAGCGATTAGAAACATAACAAAACTAACACAGTTATATGGGAAAACAATCACTGGATTATTATACACAAACATAACATTGGAATAAGTTTCCTCTAATCATTATCAATCACAATAACATTTAGTGTTGGTTCGTTTGATTCTGCAGTTTAACATCCACTTCCACCAGGGGTAATATCGAAGACAATTTTGTGTGTGAAATAGCTTTATTTACCAGTCCTCTTCCACCTAGGCGATAATGTGGATAATGACATTTAGTAAACGTCAATGTGAAGCTATACTTAATAATAATGATTATTTAGATGACTTTCGAGGAACATATTTAACTACAAAGGACTCAAATGCACTCTATGATGACAAAGATATAGATAACATGAAAGCTTAATAAAGTTTACACAGTGAAATCATACTCAATTTATTGAAACATGATTAGAGGGATTATTCATACATTATTAGAAACATAAGGCCTGACAAGGCTATTGCCTGAAATATATTTAACTAACTGACAAAGATATAGATAACATGAAAGCTTAATAAAGTTTACACAGTGAAACCATACTCAATTTATTGAAACATGATTAGAGGGATTATTCATACATTATTAGAAACATAAGGCCTGACAAGGCTATTGCCTGAAATATAAATCAACATGAAACCATAGTGTGTAATGATATGATAACAAAGCATAATTGCAAGATAACACAGTAAGAGCAATTCGAGGTGTTGAAAGTTAAAAAATAAAGTATAATAATTAAATAATTTAAAAAACCTGACGATTTTAAAACCGGTTTAACTTTGTCGTCTGGACACAGATGTAGGCAGTGCCAGTATTACCGAAAACATGCAAGAACCGAATAAGGAATGTGCAGCTACCCATGTGTAGTTAACTCTAAACCTCTGACTGAAGAAGTAAGAATAGTTAAACTGGTTTTGCAACACGATCATGTCCTAAAAACCTCAGCCATTTTGAACTGGTTTAAAAATAAGCGTCTAAACAGAATATGGAATTAGAGAACCTCCAGTTTACTCAAATTTAAAATGTCATTGTTCTTGATAATAAAGAGAGGATACTATGGAAATGTTGTGCTTGCGTATAATAAACCAGTGATTGTTGTCCCATATAACAGTATCAGTTCAGCCTTGATGATAATTAAAGGAATTGTGGACTTAACAAGAATTGAACAATAAATTTGAATTTTCAATATTTCAACATTAACAAGCTTCCAAGTACCTTACTTAAAAATTACAAGTCACAGAGGCATACTGTGCTTAAACCGACTATCTGCCAATTAAGATATCAGATCGATGAATCTGAAGGCCTGTCGAGGCAAATAAAATCTATCTTTATTCCCTGCACATGTTATACATTCAGAATTCCTGAATATTATCTGCGTATTATTTGAATAATGTTTCTTATCTACATGTTTATGGTAAACTAGAGAGACAGATTGATATTTACCAGAATTACCAATGGTCATGAATCAATTTTTTTGAACACAATAACTCTCAGAAAAGTTATGTTATGGCATGACAACTACATGTACATGTATCAATAGTGTTATCTCTGTTTAGAGTTGTTTCAATATTGACTATGGATGTAACTAAAATAGGCCGTACAGACTTCAGATGCTTATATCTAAACTAGTTTAAAATCACTGGCCTTGCATTCACATGTAATATATGCAAAACCAGGTGGGGTTAATTACTTTGCTAAGAAGATTATAGTGCCCATGTCCAAAGCAAGCTAAAACATCTTTTATCAGCTGACCCATTACGACAGATTAAGGAAATACTTCTCCAAGACAGGTACAGAACTGGTGTTTTTAAACTGTTATATGTCCCATATTTCACAATCAGGCAACATAGTTAAACTGGTTTAACAATAGTCAGGGTTTTTAAACCAGTTTAAAGTAAGCATCTGAAAAGGCTTCGTGTAAGCTTATATACATTCCAATTTTACTTGTCCAATTTGTTGCAAATCTTTGACAGTGTCCATATTCTGATTAGTAACATTCTGGTGTTAACTAGAAAACATGTACTTTACATAGGTTAAAGCAGTTTTGAGTAAAAAATTAGTGAACCCAACGATTTGTAGTTTATTTACATGTATGCTAGAGGCAGGACGGGATTAAAGGTGAAAATGAAAACAAGACCAGTCGGAAAGCAGTCTAGTACCATGGACCGCCCATGCTAGTACTAATGCAAACAAAACCAGTCGGAAAGCAGTCTAGTACCATGGACCGTCCATGCTCGTACTAATGCACACAGTACTTGTGAAAACTACTTTAAGTTCAAGTGTATTGAGACTATTTTCAAGAACTTAACAAAATTAAAAGTGAACCCTTAGTTATTTACATGCAGATAATTACCCTCCCTGAGGATCTTAAGTGATGTATAATCCGGGTGTTACTATAAAGAAAACAGATCTAATTGGTAAGTAACTACACCTCCACATACAGTGCCTTCAATCACAACACCAGCTTTTCTATAAGCATCATTGATAATGGATTTTCCAGACATTTTTTTTCGGGGTAAAGAAAAAATTTATTGCCCAAACTACCTACTTGATTGAACCTGAAAGATCATAAATTGGTCTGAAACATCTTCAACATGAAATTGAACAGTAAAAAATATCATATTACAATCTTTTATCTTCTTTATGATCAAATGGAAATCTGAATATATACATAGGTTGCCAGGCAATTTCTCTCCTTTGAGAGAGAGTCAGAGAGAGAGGGAGAAATGGGGTTTGATGTCCACTCGACACAAACTAGGTCATTTTGGGCATATGGTTCAATTTTATTTCCATAATTTGCTTGCGCGTAGGGGTCTTTAGCAGTGGGAGGAAACCGGAGGACCCTAAGAAAACCCACCAGGTTGGACAGGTGACCCTACTACTCCTTGTCACGTACAACTGCAGATTCAAAACCATGCCAGTTGACTCAATGACAAGACTTTATGATACAGCGCGCAGATGCTAACCATTTAGTCATCCAAACCCACTCCTTTCCTTTGAATGACCTGATTGCCCTACAATATATTAAGAAAACTGGGTTATTGAAGACTTCATCACAAAGGGGTAAAGCTCTTAAATTTTACTAACTAGTTAATTTCAACTGATATAATTGCATTCAAATAATGTAATTTGGAAAATCTAAAAGTAAATTTTACAAGATTTTTATTTTTTACAATGGAAGAGAAAAAGGTCTCTGTTGGAAACTATAAGTTAACTGAGAATGGTAATGTTTTCACATCAGGCAGGTGAGTGAACAAAGTGCTATGATACTTAAAGTGCTAAAATATTCGATCTAATCCAGATGTGTATAATTACGATAAAGGTATAAAGTCAGCACCTAAAAAGTGAGAAGTAAAGAAAATATAACAAGGTTGAAGAAGCCAAAAGATTACACTATTCCAGTGAGATCTCTCGTTAAAGACTGGGTTAGCTGGGCTAAAAGCTGGCATACACAGAACCTAGAAAGCGTCAAGTGCAAATCAGGGAAGCTTACCTGATATTAAGATATGGTGTAAATTAAACTGGGTACATCTACATTCTGCCACTAAAATGGTTCTGTGATGAAAAAATAGGACAACTTTATTACTGGTAGAAAAGTAGCATTTATATACAGAAAATACAATTTATAAGATTACTAAATATGCAGTATAAAACAAAAAAAGAAAACAAACAATAACCCTGCTGTAATTATTTATAGATATTGTGTGCAAATTCAAATAAATTCTCAAAGCTTTTGATTTCTATACTGCAGGTTTTTGATATAGATAAATCATTATAGGTCCTGTGACCACTCCAATATCCTTGCTTAATGAACAGTATATTATATTAAAAAACAAACTGCATATTTATTATATCCAGCAGTATAACCCTACTAAAATTTATGTTGAAAAACTAGATATTGAGATAAAAAGAAGACTTTATTTAGAATTATCGAGGTTTGTATTAAGGGATAGGTAATTGGAAGTATGTTAAACTGATCTTTTAACACAAAAATAGACATACATCTGATAGGCTTCTATGTTTTTGTTAAACACCTGAGGATGAAGAGATAACATCAATTTCTGAAAACAGATACTGTAACAACCATACAGCTACCAAGGTGAAAAACATTCACACAGAATTAGAAATTTTAACAAATTTGTTTACATTAACACATCAGAATTTAGCTTACTGATATCTCCAAAAAACAATTAACATTAACTTATCTAAAGTATTTTTTGAACACTAACCAAAAATAATATCACAGATAAAATAGCTGCATAAACAAGCACTGCTTATTTTTATTTTTTGGGGTGAGGTGGGGGACAATATTTTTACCGCAAATTGAAAATGTACATGATCAAAAAATTTCATAGATTTACTTTATTTCATTTTTACGGTTTGTCTTGATACTTAGAAATATTTAAATTTCCTAATCCATCAACCCATTCTGATAGAGTCCTACTTATTACAGTGTTTGTTTTATCTTCTGATTCAAAACTGAAATTTTATCAACAATTTAAAATTTTGAATTTAACCCTCTGAGCTAATGAAGTAACCTACAATTCATAATCACTGCGATAAGTACCTAACATTCACAGAACAAGAAAATAATATATCTGGTTCAAGATGTGCTACTTTGAACAGATGGTATGGTAATTACTCCCAATATTTTGAATACAAAATCACAATGATATATGTATATATAGCAGAATAAATTGCCCTACATAGATGTAAACATCTCTATAGCTTTTGCAGAGGATTGAATTAAAAAAGTGATATTGTATACATGTAGATCTCAGACCAAAAACAAAAATATAGAAAGAATAAAGCAATATTTTTTTTTGCATGGCTATATCTTTCATTTTTTAAAATTAATTAGGAATCTCTAAGAATGACCAGCTGATTCTCTGTGGCTGAACCTTATCCATGCTTGGCAGGCAATATGAGGTATGTAGTATGTCAACCTCTTGTAATTAATAAAATATTTTGAATCTGCATAAAGTGACATTTTGTGTGTTCCAAAGGCACTCCCCTACATCTGTTTAAGACTACAACATACAAAACCTTGTGTCTAAAGACTCTAGATAACAATAATGAAAATAAACAGATTCCCTCATATCTGTCAAATGTACCCATTTTCAATATGGAAATCTCATTCAGATTGCTCAATGTATACATGAATGTTTTTACTCCACAATTTTAAAACCATATCACAGTTCCTTTTTTGGACCATGAAAATCATTTAATCTCCATGACAACAGACAGAAAGATAAAATGGAAATAAATCAAATGGTTACCTACACTTTAAGCAATTAATGTCAATTAGTAAAAACATAAAACAAATTACCAGATATATAGACTGTTTTATAGATAGAATGAAACTGAAAAAAATATGTGACTGTAAGTAAAGAAAGAGGACACACTTTAAATTTATCATAGATAAACAATTAATAATTATTTTCGAACAACGGAAAAACAAATACTGGTATTCATTAAATTGAATTTTAACAAATTTGAATGGTTTTTGTCAGAAATTAATATTTTAGTTAATGCAAAATTCTTTAAAAAGCAAGACAATAACTCCATCAATAGTATGACAATCTGATGATCTGATTTATTTTTACACCCAACGTTTTTATTTGATCCTTCCTGATAACCCTTGAAAATTTGTAATATTTCGACAGAGAAGCATAAATCAGAAGCTGTAAAACATATTTAACATCAGAAAACATAGATTTTCAAACGAAAATTGGACAAAGAAAACAGAATTTGGAAGAAATAATCTATTCAATGGCCCTGAAAAATCATCATAAACTTCTATATCACCTCTTTACATTTCAGCACCATTGTCACTTGAGGTGGATGGAAGCATGAAATTCAAGATGTCTGCAAAAAGGCAGAGCTAAGAAATATTTAAAGGTATGTTCTTTTGGCTGAAATGGGGTGTGAAATCTAAAATCACACCTGAATAAACAATTATACCAACCATAAACTTCATGTACATCTTCTATAACAACTAGGCATACTTATTCCATCTGCTTTTCAAATGACCATTATTTTACATGGTCTTAATCTGAAACCAAGTACTGTTGTATTAGTACACACAGAACATAAATAACAATAATATACATGACCAAAGACTCTAGTAGTATCTTCCCTCTACATTGAAAAGAATCATTGTGGGTAATGTTACTTCAGCTTTTCAATGATGCAAACTTTCTGTTTATCTTATATATTTAAAAAATAACAAACCAACAAACAGCATATTTTTTTTGGGAGACAAGTTGCCACTCTAACAAACCGAGGCATCGCTTCTATGTAGTTCTCATTAACAAGTAACCATAACCCTTGTAAGTTGTACTGAGAAGTTACAATTTATTAGCCATACTTTAAGACATTTAAGTAAATTAATAACACTATACTCTCTAGCCAATAAAAGAAAACTTACTGTCTCCTGAATGCAAATACCCCTACTAAACTTTTTGTGTCTAAAAGCAGTCATTGAACATAATAAATGGTATGCACATATATTAATGTTTTTGAAACCGCAATAAAAGCACAAAAGTATAACTAGATTAAATGCAATGGAATTTCCAATTAATTTGTAGGTAGCTATTTTAGGTTTCCTAATAAGCTTGCACCTGATTTATAAGCTTTCACTTTCGATTTTTAAATCATAATCTTTAGATCTATTTAAATAAGGAACATGACGTTTTGATCTCAATACCATTATAAAAGTTTGATATATACTTTTCAATGATTTCAGTTCTCTATACAAAAAGTTACCTGGATGAACCAAACTTTTCTGATGAACCAACCAATATGTTCAATATGTCATTATAGCCATCACAGTCTATCATTTCATCACAGATCAAGAATGGCAAGTTTCATGTAAGTACTCAAATTAGCAGAGTCTTTGGCTTTTCTTGAAGAATAATGGCCCCAAGAATAAGAACATTACCAAGATTACCGGTACCAAATGTATGGAATAAGTTTCTAGTTCATAAATAAACCCAACACTTTATCTGCTGTACTTATATGATGGATGGCATAAACAAATGTAAACAAGTTTAGATTTGTTTATGATGCATATTTTTGGCATACTAGCCATTTTCATAAACAAGATAGATTATATAAAATATAAACAAATCTTAAAATAATCTTTACATCCAAAGAGGAATCAGTCAATGATAAAACTTTTCACACAAAGAATCAACTAAAATACTGATGGTACTTACATGATTTCACTATAAGACCTATCCTATACAATTCCAAATAAACAAAACTCCCTCAAAACATCAGGGGATAAGAAAGTTATTATAAAGTCTTTATGTAAGTTGTTTAAACTTTGCCGAAAGTATTTGATAATTTACATGCCATTAAGATACGGAAACAGATCTTATATTATAAAACATATTCTGATTGGCTGATTCAGACCATATGGTCTTATTTTATCGGTCAAATCCTGTATTAAAAAACAAAATGTGTGTGTGTGCTCGGTTTCTCGAAGAACCATGTGTGTTTATGATACTCTTGCCAATTTCAAAAACTCTTTTAAATCTTTACTTTGATGGTACAACTTCTCAAAACAGAACATTGAGAAGAATGTTTGTGTAATAACCTTTCAAACTTTTGATCCCATGGAAAGATGGAGACTCATAAAAGTCTAAAAATGTACTTATCTTCTCAGTGTTGTTATTATAGAGGATGAGATTCAGTACATGGGCGTCCACTAATTATGTAAAGATAGAAGAACAATATCAAATGTAAGAAGCATATCTGTTAGAATGTGTCTTTTAAAAAAACATAAAAAATAATATGAAACCTGATAGATTCAAATATACAAAATAAATACCAATAATACCATATTTCATTTTGATGATTTTGTTCTCCCCCAAAAAGTTTAATACTATTAAATTACATAAATGTACATGTAATAGCTTAACAAATATATTTTTTTCATTTTCATTCACTGAATTTCATTTGAAGTTTTGATGAATGAAAATAAAATATTACTTTTAACCTTAATAAATCAAATACATCAGAATAGATTCGGAATATGTAAAGTAATATTCCATTTTTTAGTTGTGCTATAAAATGTACATCAGAATAGATTAGGAATATGTAAGTAATATTCCATTTTTTTTTTAGTTGTGCTATATAACTTGCAAAAAAGTTGAAAATTTTAAGATTAAACTGAAAACTCATTTACATTGAGCACTGAAGAAACCATAATATTCAACTGATGACACATACTTAATATTTTTCATGTATATTTAACTTGCAACTACATTCTATCTTATTTTGTGTGTAATTATAGTGTTCTTCCTATATCTAACATGTATATGTTTTATAGTTTAGGCGTGACTTCACAAACATCTCACTTTAAAATGTTACTGCATTTCAAATAATTTTGAATTTATCCTGATATTACATGCATATGTCTTTGTAGCAGGGGGGGGGGGACTTGTGGAAGATTAGTTTTTTTGCAAACTAAAAAAGTTGCCTCATTAAATAAAGTTATCATTAAATTATCATTATTATAGTAGTGATGCATTACAGTTATCTACATGTATTATTAGTAATACTTGCTTGGTTAATAGTGTATGTGAAGTACTGTTACATGATAGTCCAATACAAGTTATCTCCCTTTAGTCTGCATTCTCTAAATCATATAGTTCACATCATTAAAATACTGCATGTATTGTACATGTGCAAGCTTTTCATTGCAAGGCACATGGTTTATATTGCAACCAATTTAACATCTTGTGAATGGATTCATGAAGATTTAAATCGTATACAATAATTCTTTGGGCAGAAAAAAATAAATATTTTGCATGTAACTTTCAAATTCATCATATTCTTTCTCAAAACCTTTCAACATCCCACAAAAATGAGGGTAGTTTTTAAATGCTGCATTTGCTTGTAATTGAATTAATTCTGTATCTAAAAATTTAAAGAGTTATATTTTAAAATTGCTTACCTTTAATCCAATACATGTACATCCTGGACACACTTCGTCTTATATCCTCTAGGAACAGTCTCGTTGGGTGCTTTGGTTTGCAGACGTACGCTATATTCATAATCATTTTTCAGTATTTACAGTAAAATACTGTACTTGCCAAAATAAACACCATAAAATTGATAAAGTAAAATCAGATTTATCTGCTCATAAATTGCATATGTGTATGTCTACATGCTGGGCTTATTCAAATGTCAGCTCTCGGTATTTTGACATGGTTAACAGTAGCCCATCCTTGACAAGATTAACAACATATTTATGACAATAAATAAGCACATTTAAGAATATTGTTAATTCAAAAGTATTGTATCTGTATATCATGTTCTGTAAATATTGAGTTAATGCAGTTTGTGACTGAATAAACTTATGATTGTCTCCAGTTAAATTATGCAATAACAGTGTTGCTGTTTATGAAATTTAACATTACAACCAATTGGCCTTGGGTTAATTAACAGGTATTTCCTAAATTGTTTTTTTTTCTTCTATTGTCAAGGGTTTATTTAATTTCAATTTGGATTTTAAATTTTGACCAACTTATTTCATATAATTTGAAAAATAGCCTGAATGACATAATAATATTGATCAGTAAGATCATGTAATCATCCATGATATAAATTGTAAATATTTATCTTGTAAATGTAAATAACCAAGATTCCCTAATTTTGGTTACAAACACAACAGTACAAGTAGCTTTGGTTTTTACTTTAAGCAATATTTATTTTTCCTTGATAAACAAATGAAATAATGAGTTATTTATCAGTGAAAATTTTGTCAATGTATATTGATATACATATTGCCATAAACTATGAAATCAAGTAAATGTTATAAAATTTCAATGAAATTCGTGAAATAGGACCATTTTCTTACATAGATAAGTGAAAAAGAAGTGGCTATAAATATAAAAGATTTTTTTTTTTTGTCTTGATGTGTAATTCTTGCAAGAATCGCCCTTAGTGATTATTGGTACAGAAAAATGAAGAGCATTTGTTGGTGAATGGTTCTAAATTTTGAGGTGACTGACCCTACAGAAAGCGTTCCCGTGGGTTACAGGTAATCTTCCTTTATAACTGAAGTTTACATTCATGTAACTTATTGATTATTGGTACAGAAGAATGAATAATCGTTTATTGGTGTATGGTTCAAAACTTGAGGTGACTATCTTACAGAAAGTGCTCCTGAAGTTTACATACATTTTTGAATACATGCAGTCAGAAACACACAAACCACTTTAATCATTTCACTGGAACTGAAGGAAATATTGATGCCACAGCATAGCTACATGTAGGACATAATTAAATGTTGTGACATATGGTATTTACTTGATCGTATTTTAAATTTGATAGCCTACTATATGCTGTTTTCTGAATGTAAAAATAACAAACAATTATTACCCATATGTTTTCTAATTTGGACAGAGTTGGTAAGTTCAATATGTCACTTTGTGATGTGAGCCTACATGTATGTTAATAAATGAAATAGAAACATACCTTAATCAATAATTTCTGCACAACACCTTGACCTATAAATAAAAATGGTAAAAATATTAGGTCATCCAAATTAAACAGGGGGTGGTCATTTATACACACTTATATTACATTATGCGTTGCGACAAATTTGTGTCCATTTCTAGGTCAGTGCCAAAGAAAGAATAGAACTGACTGAACCGTCATATATTTTAAACGGTTCGCTTTGGTTATGAACAAACTACTTATTTATGGTTATTGTAAACTTACCTGTGTATTTGAAATCACTGCCGGGTTAATGAAATCCATTGTACA
This sequence comes from Patella depressa, assembly GCA_948474765.1. Lineage (NCBI taxonomy): Eukaryota > Metazoa > Mollusca > Gastropoda > Patellidae > Patella > Patella depressa. The sequence goes on from OX419716.1 coordinate 27,043,029, forward strand.
ATTAAAAATACATTATGAAACATTCTTGCCCTAATAGCTCAAAAGTAGATGATGTAAAATGAATGAATTTAAAATTTCATTGAAATTAGTCTATTGCAAGCGAAGATATTAACCTTTGAATGTTTGACAAGACGTGTGCAATAACACTGTACTGGTTGTTCGAAACTAAGTCTCTCTCTTCCATTTTTAGATAGCTGAACCTTTCTAATCTATTTAATATCAGAGAAATATGATGGCGTCGAGAGTTGATTATGGCCTGCATCAGTTAATTAATGTATGATCAATTATTTAGAGAACATTTCAGGCCTAAAGAAAGACCTGCAACAGACAGATTTAGCTCTTGCATAATGTATACAATCATACATACACTTGTAGTCCATTTTTTTGTTGCCGTCTTGTTTTAATTATTTGATAAGAGGGTTGGGTAGAATGACTGTCTTTCGAACATGATTGCAGAACAAAAATAATGCAATCGTTTCGAATTTCAGCCATGAATATTGGTAATATTTCTTGATGAACTAAAGCAGTTCTGTAATCTTGCCATTCTGCTGTAGCTGGAGGAAATGTCAACACATTTACAGTTGCCTCAGCCCAAAAATAGCTGAGGCCTTTGAATGCATATACGGTCTGAATGAATGGCAGTCAAGTCGTCCACAAACAAAGTTGTCCACACCAAAATCTGGTGAAGTCATCTACACCCTTTGGAGTCTTCCACACCTGTTGGTGGAATCATCCACACAACTTTAATTTTGGGTTGTAGAAATACGTTGGTTACATTATTTATTTTATTTAATAAATAATAATTGCATAAATATTCCAGAATAATTTCATACATATAACAAATTTGATAATAATTTCATTAACAAAGTTCATTGACATACAATAATCCCCATACACAAAAACTCCACAAACAGGCCCCCCTCCCAACTGCTTTGCTGGCTGCAACCCCATTTTTAAAATCCTATGAATGACCATGTTCGCAGCCACTAACAACATAGTTCAGATCTGAATATAGGTCTAATTACATTCACCCTATACGGTCAGAGACCGTGCTATTGAATCATTGTCGAAAAGTTTGACATCCCAGACATTGGCTAGTAGTAAAACATTGCACAGTAACATTGACTGGGAAGCCAATCTTTTTCGACAAGGATTCTATAGCACAGACCCTGGATGTACAGGGTGAGTGCAATGAGGCCTACGTTCGTGTTTCCAGATGAAAGTTCTTCCTATATGGTTCAACGTTGTGTAGTAGGGTGTAATTTATAAATGTTTTGTTATTTATATGTAAATAAAGTTTATGTAATATACTGTGTTGTATCTTATGTCAGTTTAGTGTCTTGGAATCTAGCCAAGATGTAGTGTCCAGTGTGTGTGTTGTATTGTGTTTAATGAGTTGTTTTAATGAGCTTACCTGGCTTGCACCTTGTTTCAAACTGCATTTTTCTCTTGACATGACAAATGACAAGACCTTTGTGTTCTCTTCAACTTCAGGTATTTTATATTTCTTGTTTTTAGTAATTTTATAAATTTAATGTATCAGTAAATATATTTAGTATAGGTTTGTTCCAAGTAGTTTAGTTTAATAATTCTTGTAATAAGAGTTTCCCTAATTTATATCTAATTTCGTATCCTTAGTTTTCCCGCCACTTTTGCCCCTTTTTCAAGTAGTCTTTACTTTTTGTGGTGTTTGATTTATTTTAGCTTCTGTAATATAGACCTTACTGGCATGGTGATATAATTAAAACACCTTTCCCAGGGTATGTTTAGTTTTTCTGCTTTTCTTTTCTATCTTTTTAAATGTTCATATATCTATAAATGTATTTAGTTCAAATTATGTTTTATCTTTCTTTTGTAAATTCATTTCTATTTTGATTATGTTCTGTCTGCCTTGTTTGTAATCTGTTTGTATTTATATTTTCAGTGTTTTTTTGTCTTTCCTTTTTGGTTTTGTGTTTTTGTATTCTGTTAATAAACTGTTTAAACCAGAGCTGTTTCCTGTCCTCATTAACCTACAAAACCCCTGAGATAAAGCTCCGGCTACAGAACAACGATTGATTATTTATAGTATTTCTGCCACAAGCATATAATCCTACCTGGAATTTCTATAATTTAACTATAAGTGTGTGTTTTTATGGTTTCCAAATAAAAAAGAATTTACATAAATAGAAATAAGTAAGACACTACCGTTAAAGAAATGTGTAGAATTCGGATTCTAAAATATCGGTATAAAATTGAACATCAAACACGACGTCGCACCTGTACTTGACACTATTCTAATCACGAGACGCATTATGAAATCCACACTCGTCATCGATATCCACGGCATGCATTGCGTTGTTCATATCTATCTCAGACATAACCTGTACAAAAATAATGTTTATCATAATTTTATGCCTAATTCGTATTTACTTTTAGCAGAAGAATAAAAGTGTTTTACGATCTCTAAATTTTACAGGGCTTTATCCGCGAAATATGTATGGCTACGGTCTTTATCAATTCCCCACGGGAAATATATTATTCGATGCTTACCTTTCGTCTTTTGGAGCCGGGTAAGGTACTAATAAAGGCTGTATTAAGTTCCGATTCATTTTCTTCAATAATGGATGGTAACGGTTGAATATCTATCAGGCGAATCGTAAGATTTCATCCTTGGGAAATTTATGAAACGCCGGTACATTATTCCCCTTTTCCTTGCTGGAATTTCCACAACTCTCAATAACACAACGATAATACGGCATATTGAATTACACTCCGAAATATTCTAGTCACAAATATATAATCTATTACAACTTAAGACGAGAAAGGTCGGCTTTTGAAATGTAGTGATATGTAGCTTACGTGTAAAATTATGAGTTAATGATTACGCCAGTCAAATGTTAATTGGACCGACAAATACACATGTGTTAAGTGGCGGTGTGTATACAGTGATATATCGTACAGATAGTGATATATTGTATAGATAATGGGTATAGATTATGAGTAGTGCCTGTGACGTCACCAGCCAATCAACCGGATAAAGGTTGTAATTGAAAATTTGAAAACCGTTTTTGGCTGTCTGATGTTTAAACGTTAATATCTCAATTAATTTTAATCAGATTGGAGTGAACTTGACGTAAAATGAATGTAGTAACCCTTGGCTATCAATATATGCAATTAAAAATTATTATTTTATGTGGTCTTTAACTTTAGTATAAAAACATCGGTATGATTCTTATTCTTAGTTGTGGACGACTCCACCAACGGTTGTGGCCGACTTCACTATGGACGACTTTGCTTGTGGCCGACTTGACTGGTACCCACTGTAACTATGAATGGATTTACTTACTGTACCTTATTTTATTAAAGATGTTTATATGCAATTATAAAGAAATTGAGTTTGTAACTTGGAACTACACTACGTGTCTGGAGTTTGGGACTAGAAACACCGAACACCGTGGAAAAACACTCTATTTCACGGTGGAATCTCGGAGAATCGCTAGCGAAACGGCAGCTTGCCAAATCACCGCGAAATAGGGTGTTTCACGGTGAATTATAGTGTATCGCGGTGGAACACGGTGAATCGCTTGAGTGCCGATATCATCCCGATGTAAGCATGTTGACGGAAAATGTAATTTATTTAAGTTGAATACAAGATATGTTAACCGTTGGCGAGGCAGCTACGGTCGTATTTTTTTATTTCTAACACTCTGTACATGTATAACGTGGTGCCACAATGTACCCGTATGCAAACAATGAATAACTTACAACGTATCGTTTCATCTTATTGGCTGCTATCAAATCCAAACTTTGAATTACATGTATATACGATGAGATTTTACACACTACTTCATTACTCGCAGCTTCAGTTAATCTAAACGCTCCATAATGCACAGCGCCATAAATCACTTCCGCAATGTGGTTAACCGTTAGTCACGTGGTCAGAAACGCGCGAAAACATGAGATGTTGGGTTCGACACGGGGACTATATTCTTAGCAAATCTTGACTGTCACCGGTACGTGATAATAATGTATTATGACACATTAAAACAATATGGGTGGGAAGGGGTATACTGCGAAAGTCACAAAAGTGACAGCGCCATGTATTTGTTATTTTACAGATTCCGTATACATAGAATACTCTACATCTACATGCATTCAACGAAGGAATATTCTTACGACAATGTCCACTGTGACAATATACATCTACTGGGTGCCGCTCATTTCATTTCGGTAGAAGCGGATATTAAATAAAGCCATTTCACACAGACGCGTACATGGCATACAATGGCCACACGTGTGTTAATTCTCGTTGTCACCCCGTTATAATTTACTTATTTTGAGTACACTTCTGAATGATTCCATTCCTTCGTACGTTCAACTTCCCGATTTTCTACTATACATGTACATATCAGCAGCTCAAAAGCTATACTAGACGATAATACTTCTCAACCACCAAGCTAAGAGACAAAGGCTTTCGACAAATCTACAGGAAGCCATGTCATTGTTTAAATTTGACCCATTCAGGTGGTTAATACAATGTAATCATCAGATTCAAGCTCTTCTATATACAAGTACATAACATTTTATTACCTCAAAGAAAACAGATGCCTATTAAAACAAACACAATTATCAATTTATTAAAACAACAATTAAAACATCACTCTATTATTGATTCGACTATCGAGTAGTCCAGTACTACAATGTCTTAAATATTAAAACAAACGGAATTATTAAGTAAATAAAATAACACTTTATTATGGCCATGGATTCGTAAAAAATAATTGAATCATTCAGAAAGTGTATTCAAAATAAGTAAATTATAACGGGGTGAAGGCGAGAATTAACACATGTGGCCATTGTATAAATATATGGCATGCGCATACACGTCTGTGTGTGTGAAATGGCTTTACTCAATATCCGCTTGTATATTGTCAAAGCGGCGATTTTTTCTACGGCTGCTCAAAATCTCCCCCCACCTATATTGTTTTAATACGTCATAATACATTGTTATCATATACCGGTGACAGTCAAGATTTGCTAAGAATATAGTCCCTGTGTCGAACCCAACAGCTCATGTTTTTGCGCGTTTCTGACCACGTGACTAACGCATTGCGGAAGTGATTTATGGCGCTGTGCTTTATGGAGCTGCGAGTAATGAAGTAGTGTGTCAAATCTCATCGTATATAATTTAAAGTTTGGATTTGATAGCAGCCAATAATTGGTGGGTTACATCTAAGTTATAGACAAAGATTTAATGATACGTTTAAAAAATTGTAAGTTGTTTATTTTGGCATACATTTGCCGGCGTTATGTATGTACCGATACAGAATGCCGGTAAATGTCTTCTCGAGATTACCTAACTCATTTGTTATTCAAACCGGCCTGTACTTTATACATATATATGTACACGTTTTCCCGGGAGCATTACTATATTACAACTCCTTCAATTTACAAATGTATTATAGACAATATTAGTTCGACCCTAGCTTAAGGTAGACTCGTGAATTCCTTGCGGGAAACATGATGTACTTTTATCGAAACACAGTGAATTCCTAGAGAAACACAGTGAATTCCTAGAGAAACACGGCGAATCTTAGAGAAAAATCTCCGCGGAATTAAGCAAAATTTCACCGTGATTCCGGTCCCAAAAATTTGGGAGGAACTGTAAAGGCCTCAAATCATAGCTAAAAACAAAGACATCAGTTATCAGTATATCTCAAACGTTTTTACATTGTAGCTACTTTCTCGTAGCTAACTTCACTACCTACACTACGTCTACAGCGTCCATAGCAGACTGGGATATTTAATTGTACAATGGATTTTATTTAACTGGAGATGGTTTCAAATACACAGCCAGGTTTTCAATAACCAAAATTAAGTAGTCTACACATGTAATATTTGTCCATAATTCATCATTATCATAATGGTAGAAAATGAAACTTGAAATGCTTATTTTTAAAATTTATGACGGTCAGACAGTCACAGTAGCTCCTTTACAGATAAATTTAACAATTATAAAAGAAATAGGCCTAAATAGCTTTTAACATACCCGCTACATTACCGCAAATATTCTAGTATGACATAAACAAAAAAAGAAACATGCATGCACAATACGAAGACAAAATACCGTTCTGCTTACACTTTATTATTCTTTTTCTGTGGTATTATTATTCTTCTTTCATTTCCGGTTTATGGTTTGGTTTTATCTAAAATTAAGCTCGTGATATTTCCAGACTATGCCTCTATAATAAAGTCTTAAAGATAAATATTTGAAACAAAAGTACTAAATGAGGATGAGCTTGGAAGTTGTCATAGAAAAGATCCTTGGAAAAATCATATGAATATCAATATAGGCCATTAGTATTATAGAGATATTAAAAATTGTGTAGAATCAGTCCATCATTTATATAGAACAAGTGGTTGATTACCCACAACCCCTCTCTTGCTTCCTTTCTCACCCTTTCATTGAACTCGTGGGATATCTTCGTAAGTCGTCTCGCTATAATCCAAAGTAATCCGCCAAAATAAATCTTTAAAATAAATTACCGTACATGTAGAAATAAAATTTATCATAAACTCATTTGTTATTGTTTGTTTTATTGTTTCAGAAGGACGTCCGTTGTCAAAATGTCTGATGCGGAAGGGTAAGTAGCCCATGTGTAAAATTAGTGAACGTTCTTCCATAATTCATGGTTATTCTGATATAGGGAGCCCCACCGTAAATAAATATCTCCCAAATATTTCTGCAAATTAATAAGGCCTATGTGTTAACTTTTCACTGTCCATTTATAGTCCAGAGTCCCTAAAAGAAACGACAAATTCACAATTTTTTTCTGTCAATACTCAAATACTGTCATTTGAAACTTTGACCCAGTCCCAGGGGCGTAAAAATATTTTTTATTCCACTAGCCCCGGGCTAGTAGTCTACTGTCAGGGAGATGTCTACTTTAGTTTTTAGTTATATCATAGAAATAGATAGGGACCTCCGTTGTCCTCTATTTATCGGATATATTTAGGGGGTTCAGGTCAAAGTTTCAAATGACAGAAAAAAATTAAAATGCTATCCAAATTTTTTATTTCATCAAAATATTCCAATATAGCATTACCACATCAAAATTTCAAATAACAGATAATGTGTTTTTCTCTGTTTTACTGTATGCAGGCTGCTTTAAACATGAAGAAACTTTTTAAATTTTCAAAATCGGTTAATAAATAAGTGTTCTATGAACATTTTTCTCATCAAAATTGGCAGTATTTTTGTGACAAAAAGTAATGGACTTTTCTATAGGCAAAACACGCCCTTGAATTAAGGCATTTTGGGGCCAATTTGGTATTTCAAAGATCCTACAATAACTCTGGTAATAATGAAAGCAATTAGTTGAAATTTTGAAACCCAAATGAAAAATGGATGACGAGTTCAATTCTGTCGTCAAATTGGCTCTGTAACATGTGCGTTCGGAGAAATGGCGGCCATCTTGGATTGTTGATAAAACTGTCATTAAAATGGACTACAACTTTGAGGTTAGCATCATATGACACTACACGGCTGTCAAAAGTACTTAATTCTGCACTCCATAAAGTAAGTTTGATCTGCTTATTGACCTCAACGGAAAATGGCAGCCATTTTGGAATCCAAGATGGCCGACATGCCAGATTTCGTTACAGTCCGACGTAATTTATTCGGTGCTCTAAATATGGGTTGTAATATATCAGCTGAAAGGTATTGAAGAGGGGATTACAGTCATACGATTACATCATGTGTACCTATTTCAAGAATACTCATGATGGCAGATAGCCGCCATGTTTAATACTACGCTCGTCTCTCAGAGACGAAAACTTAATTCGCTATAAATTGTAAAAAAATTTACCTTTGTTAGGTTACAATAGTTCTAAACATAAACATTTGCTAAAAATTTGCAAAAGAAACAGTATAAATATTTGAAACTGGGGGGTCAACCAATTTACTCAAAGTTCTACGTTGCAACATCCGCATAACTCCCACGAGTCTATTTATATCTAAAAATAGCACAGACTCTTCACAGAGTGAAATGAAAATAGTAACAAATTCAAGATGGCTGCGCCCATGGAAGAAGGTTTTTTAGCAGCTGTACAGTTTTCTAAAGCTAATTTAGGCGTCACTACGATTAAACTTAAAGATAAACAAATAGAAACATTGAAAGCTTTATATAATGGAGAAGATTGTATAGCTATACTACCTACAGGATATGGAGAAAGCCTCATTTTCCAACTTTTACCGTGGTTAAATAGATCAGTTTAAAAGTAGTGCGACAGTAAACAAGATGGCCGCCATCTGCTATCGTGTTTGATCTCGGAGTAGTCAAGCACTGATGTGTCGTATGGATTACAGTTTCCAAATGTCCAATACCCACCAGAGAACATAGTAAATAAAGAAGTTGTTTTTAGACATTGTTTGTTTTTTGTTCAATATTAAAAAGTTGAATCGGAAGGCTAAGAGTACAACAGACTTGTGACAAAACTAAAAGTCCGGAATTGAAACCAAAGTTTTACTAACAACCTAAATCTTAAATTAACTAATTTTAATTGAGTTACATTTTAATAAAAATAATATTAATAGGCCTACATTATCAATGTTTGATAAATCATTACATTTTTCCATATTTACTAATTATATTAATATCTAAAATAAAACAATTTTAATTGAGTTACACTTTTATCAAAATAATATTAATAAGCCTTCTTGATTACTGGTAAAATGATTGCTAAATAATTAAAGTTTTAAATAATTTTATTAATTATATTAATATTTAAAAATTAAACCATTTTTACTGAGTTTCATAATCAAAATGATAATATTAATAGATAGGTCTATCTAATTATTGATGAAATGTTTGGTAAAAAACTATAATTTTACTAATTCAATTAATATCAAAAATAAAATTAGCTAATTTGTGAGACCATGACATATATGTTTGTTTTTCGATTTCAAGACAACTATCAAGTCAAATCCACTAATGTCAAAATAATAAGTTTTTTGTTTACATCCTACGTGAAATAGCTTCCGTCGAAGGATTTACCCACCTTCCACCCCCTATTGCTGAAATGGCACGCGAGCTTGTCCAATCAGACTCGACAAAGTCAATCACGTGACTTCAACCATGCTCGTCATAAGGGATCGCCATTTTGCGATGAATGGAATCTCCCGTGAATTTTTCGCCGTAAGAATTCATCTTGGCAACCAAACTTCTGCGGCTTATTCTTCGATGAAAATAGCTTTTTTTACCGACGACACATATATCACTATAATCTCCGATATTTCATAAAGGTACTCAGCGTTTTAAAATTCAACCCGCAACATTGGATTTTAGAGAATTTTCGCTTCAAACTTTTAAAACAGTTGTATCTCAAAAACTAAACCCGCCATTTTCATCGGGGAAGCCGCGGAACCTTGCGGGAGGTCTCCTAGTGATTCGTGGAAAGTTTCAATGACGTACGGGTAGAACTTTCCGAGCTATGAGAATCCCCAGCGAGATACCGCTCCAAAACCCCGGCGTGCCGTGAACAATAATTAATTCGCTAATGGAAAAACAATTGTTAACTGTGAGTGACCTAATATTAGCGTGGGTACTTTTTAACTTGTGTTTTGAGTCCATTATCAATAAAAAACCAAAACGAAACTTGTATCACTAGAAAGGTAATTTAATTGGCTTTTTATCCATATAGGTTAAAATATGTTGACACAAAATTTGAGTTTTATATCGGTTATTTTTTCTTGGCACTCTGTCCGCGAAGAGTGTAGGGCACAGTCAATACGCTGACAAAGTGTCACACTGCGAAGAGGACAAATGTGGTAATGCTACTATTAGATCCGAAGTTATGGAATTTTAAAATCCGAGATCGAGGTCAAAAATGTAATCAAAACGCTCTATACCAGTCCATGTGTGGAATGGCACCAAAATAAGTGCTTTTCAGTCATATCTGAGTGTCGTCTTAATGGGTATTTTCCCTTCAGAATCACTAGTACCAATTTTAAAACTGAAATCCGCACGTTATTGTCTGCTAAGATTTATTAAAATCATAATAATTTGAAGGATAATGTCAAATATTTATAATCTTAATGATACCAGGAAAAACATAGGCTATATTTAGTCGAAATTCAGTCATCAAAACAGATAAATTTGGTTTTCTTTGGTTCTAATTATCGGATCACATGGCATGATGGTATAGAGGACGTAATAATCAGTAAAATGTTATCTATCGTTTGATTGGTTCTATATCAGAATCCACCAGAAACTAAGGTGCGGAAATCCAATAAAGTGGGTTGTATCAGTGGCAGTTTTGGTATATATGGAAAGTAGAGAAATCAGATCTTACTAGAAAAACATTTGATTCTTTGAAAAACACTCATTGAGCGTATACAGGACAAAAATGTAAGCGTTCCCCTAATCGACAACCCGAAGATTAGGGCTATATCCACGTGTGACGTCAAAGGCTGCACGAACACATTGGGCGCTTTGTGTACATGTTGATAAACTCTATCAAGAGTTAGACCTACAATGCTTTCTGAGTTGGCAGTTGCCATAGGGACGGAGAAGGGTAATCCCCTGACGCAAACATGGCCTTTTTCGATCGATTTTCATAGAGGGATATACTTGGCTATTACACTGTTTTGAGAAGGATTTGAAGCAAAATTATGATGAATTATTAGTTTTGAATATGTTTTTAGTCCTAATATATCATCAAATCACCCAGTTTATACCTGGGAAACCAACTTTAACTAATAGTTTGGTTGTCAATATAGATATTTAAAATTGGTATCAATTGCCAGCTCTAGTTAGGACTAAGGCCTTATTACTGAAATAATTATGTTATTACATTATATCTGCCTGAGAATAGATTTAATTGTTTGCACTGGCCTCAAGTCTTTAAATTGAAATTATTGCTCTGAACTTTTGTCCAGAGTAAAATATGACAGTAATTGACTTGACAGAATAATGTTCGCAGCAAAACATTTAATACAGCATCAGGGGTTTCACTAAATATTACTGTAGCTGGGTAAATCATCAGAGTAGCCGGCTAACCTTTTGAGAGTCAAAGGCTCGAAAAGATCCCCGTAGGCGATTGAATTGAGTGCCGAATGCACGATGTAACCTAGGGGGGATCGGGGGCATCCCCCCCCCCCCTTTGAAAATTTTGCATTTTGGCATTCAATATAATGCAATTTGGTTGATTTTACACCACTTAAAGAATTACACACTTCAGGCCAATATGGGCATCTCTATAGTCTATTTTTAAATCAGAAACTATATCACTTTTATAGTATCGGGTAAATATTTTTTGAATGAAAAAGTTAGCACGAGGTAATTCACTAGTGAACAGGTTTGAAAAATCACTTTGCATGATGCAGTCGCGGAAAATGAATCGATCTAACTAAACTCACTGTCAGCTCAACGATCCCTTTATCAACCTCTTCTTATGTCATATGTGTAGCTATCTATAATACCGGTCAATCAATACATCGTGGGCTATCGGCTATTAAACTTCATTTTGCTTTTTAAAAATGTGTACAATGCTTGCCATCTGCGGTTGTCTAGAAAGAGGCTATACTTTCTTGTCAGACAACTTTTTTATTTTCGCTAACAAAATAATAAACAAGAAAATATCGGCCGAGATACAATTGACTGTGATAAGAAATGATCATTCTTGCAGTTTAACTACAAGCGCCACCACTAAAACACGCAGATTTACGCCCCCGAAAATTGCTTCCACACTGACGGCGACATATTTTATTCCATGTAAGTTTACCGATATAATAGGTGCAACCTAGTCGGTATGACAGTTTTCGAAAGAAACTGTATGAAAAGTCGGGTATAAACAGATAAACCTCTTAACATTTTATTATATTGGTATAAATGTTATTTCATGTCGAGCGGGTGAAAAAAGGAAAGGCACGATATTAAACTACACCGGTAACTCTTTTTGAAAGGAGGTACAGAATACCGCCTGAATTTTCGCGTTGTACTTTTCAAGCCGTCTAGGGCCCTACAGTAGCAGCTACCCTCAACGCTGTTTATTGTTGGGTGTGCAGTTTGTAAACTCGCCGGCTATCCGTTCCTCAATTTTACGTAGCCAAATTCCTGGACTACCACTACATTTACAACCTTTTCATGATGTAACAAATTCAAATAAATTGTCAGATGGAATCAAAATATAGCCAGTACAACGAGCGAAGTAGGTGGGGAAATTCACCGGCCGCTGGCTCTTACTGAAACCCCTGCAGCATTATTGAATAGGAATTACTTTATTTTCATGTTGAAATAATTTATTGCATGGAAATGTTTAATTTCAGAGACGATGTCCCTGCTGTACCTACAGCCTCAGGGGCCATGGATCTTTACACTGCATTACAAGAAGTTTTAAAAACATCCCTCATTCATGATGGTCTTGCAAGAGGATTACACGAATGTGCAAAAGCTCTTGACAAGTAAGTTTTAATGTTTACATCTTAACATTTCATTCAGGATTAAAAAATGTTATAGAACCACAGACCTTTTTTTTTCGGAAATACAAAGTTCTAGAGTTGTAACAGTAGCGTTAAAGGAGTTGTTCACATAAACAGTACGTCATAATTTTATCTCCTTTCATGAAGCCTCATTGTGTAAGACTATTGAATCAGATGTAAACCTTTGGATTTACACACTACTCACTGGTTTCAACAGATACTGTAAAGTCTTGACTGCTTTTTTTAAGAAATTCTATGTCTCGGGACTTACTTTAGTAATTTCCCTTGTATCATTGTTTAATTAAGTCAATTCAAACTCAGGGGTTTTGATTTCTTTGTTTTTTTAGACGTCAAGCACATTTGTGCATTCTGGCTAACAACTGTGATGAACCAGCCTATGTACGTTTAGTAGAAGCTCTGTGTGCTGAACATGGCATCAATTTATTGAAGGTGAGTTTGGATGTCAAATAATATTGATAGTTAAAATCAAAATATATTCTTCAGCATAAATTCCCCTATAGGCTTCCATGAGGTGATATTTCTGTTGTCTGTGTAATGGAAGTTATGTTGGTGAATCTGTTGTGATTCTGATGATATAATTTTCAGGTGGATGATAATAAGAAGTTAGGTGAATGGTCTGGCTTGTGCCGAATTGACAAAGAAGGAAAAGCTAGAAATGTTATTGGCTGCAGTTGTGTCGTTATCAAGGTACTATTTATGTTGAAGAGCACAAGCAAATATCAGGTCTTTTCATTGAGGCAGGAGGTTTTGTGACAAGGAATAGTCTTATGTCTAACCTCGTAGGTTTTCCCTGATTTGCTCCCATTGCTAAAGAAACCATTAATGAAATAAAATTAAACTACATTAGTCTTGAAATGACCTTATTTGTGTAGAGTGGACCTTAAACCCCTTTTCTCTCACAGGCTATAACTGTAAATCAGAATTTCTTGACAATAACTTAAAGTTCCAATTTCACTTTTTCTAAGAAAGTCAAAATATAATTATTTCTATGTTTTTTGCTCAAAAGGTTGTCAACTCACTATTATACGATCATGGACAAAATTTTGGGGGGGTTATAAAGGGTGACACTGGTTGATTGAGGAAATAGTTACTCAATTACCTCCCTTGTTTTCCCATTCTTCTCCATGGACGGCCATCTTCAAACGTTTGAATTTGAAGTTGAAAATGATATTTTTGCCAATTTCTCAACTGGCAATAGTGAATTATAGGATTATTCTGTAACAAGGTAGGACTGTTTATAGGTTCAATCTATTTTGGGGCTTTATTTTAATAAATTTTAAAAATATAACTTAAAAAAATGCTATTGGAACTTTAACCTACTGTAGGTTTTAATGTTACAAAGGCATGTACAAAAAGCCTCATGAAAATATGGTTGGTGAGAGGGAGATAAATAATTTGAGAGTTTTCATTTAGGTGCAACCTAAGAATTGATTTTATTTAATTGCTGGTTTTATTTCAGGATTATGGAAAAGAATCACAAGCTCTTGATATCATCACTGAATATTTCAAATCTAAGAAATAAATGTTATAAACCCAAATAAAGTAATGCAGTGTAAAAATCCAATATTTTTTTTTTTTTTTTTGTAATGGGTTGAACTGTATGAAAATAACAAAGATGGGTGTGGTCTAACCCTGCTTTGTCATTCAGACTTTTAATCGAGTGTAAGGGCGGGGGACGACTTGACATGAATTAAGATAGGTCATTGATTCATAAGATTCTGATTCCCTGCTTGTACGTGACAAGGAATAGGGTTTCTCCACTGCTTAAGACCCTACCTGCAAGTGAAATAGTTGAATCATATGTTAGTCTCGAAAAGTTTGTGCCCCCCTGCCCCCTTACACTGAATTATTCAAATACAGTTGTACCATTTAGAATATGACATGAATTGCGCTTAGTGGATGGTAAACACTATTTCTCTCCTTGAAATAACCCTCCACATATGGCGGTATTCAATTCAACCTATTGTCTTTATTATTATATGCAGTGTGTCCAACTTTTTGAATGTAAAAGTGTTAAAAACTCTATTTTGAATACAGAAAATTAGGACTTGAGACCCCATTTCGTTATGAATATTGTAAAAAAAAATTCAATGGTAGCCTACTGAGTATTTTGCCAAACAGCAACCTACCGGGTATTTTACTAGTGAAAATAGTTTCAGACCGAAAGACTTGGTAGCAGTTCTGTTAAAAAATGCCAAACAAAATCTTTCAATGGCAAACACACACACACACACACACACAAAGTTATCAATCTCTTTAACAGAGGATGAAGAAAGTTGCTGCCAAGCAAGCGAATATTCACTGATGATCAGTGTGTCAATTTACATTGTAAACTAAAAGGTAATATTTATAGACCTATAAAAAAAAAGAAGGCATAAAACTAATTGTTACAGTACACGTTTTAACACATTTACCATCTAGTGTATGGATTGTTTCAATGGCATTCAATAGTTAAACTGGAATACACGTTATGATTCTATCGGACAATTATTGAGAAACGTTTCAGCTTGATCAGGACTAGATTCGTGGAGCCCAGTCGAAATGTCGCTCAAATATAATAGCGGTGATTGTATTCAAACAAAATGCAGAATATTATAAATGATAATGCGTAGTTATGTTGAAATCGGATTTTGTCAGTCGTGTAAGAAGAGCTGTAGAAAATTTGTTCAAGTTTCTGATATCGACAAGTCCTTAAAACAGGACGGGGTTACGAATTCGTAAGTTCAGGTGAACGCTCGAATTCTGTCACTAGGTCAGTGTACTATCACGTGATATTTATTTAAAGAATCACATGACTGGTCTCGTGACGTGTCTAGTTAAAGGAACGACCGGTGAAAATGGCGAGAATTAATATGCTGTCGTTCACATTTTGTCTTCTTGCAATATTACCAGGTGGGTGAAGATTTACTAATTTGTACCAAGTTAGGCCATTGAGCAAGACTGAATCCATCCAATTTCCTAATAGTAATGTAAAATACGCTTGGAATTGATGTACGACAATTCGGTGAGGCCTATTTGAGATTAATCATTGACTATTTACGTTTAGACATACCGGTACTGGGAGAACGAATTTACACTGCCAATGGTATTTGCACCTACTCCTCGTATTCCAAATGCCAGGTCATGTTTTATGTGCACGACGGGTCACGTGGCTAAGTGGGTAAGACGCTGGCTCGCTACCCTGGAGGTCGGGTGTTCGATCCCTCCTTTGGCCGAGAAAGTTCATCCAGATTTTCCGGCGTTTGCCCTTGTCGGTGATGCAGGGCGGGGAGCCGGACAAGGACAGTTGTGTAGTCGCTCGGATGGGACGAAAACCCGAGGTCCTGTGAACACATATGGCGTGCATGTAAACGATCCCCTGGCAGTAAAGTCGTAGCGCCGCAAACCGGGCCAAATTTTCCCCATAGCACACGTATCGCGTATGCCCGTCTTCATTAGCCCAGGTTAGGAGCAGAACAGTAGGACGTTAAACCCCATTTCATTCCATTTACATTTTTATTGAGCGATATATATTAAGAAGCCGGGGAAAACCCAGATGTAAGAACAAAATGATGAAGAGGTTCCTTCATCGTTCCGAAATCATCAATATAAGCTAAAAACGATGACTTCACGTCAAATTGTTCAAATCGGACTCAAAATAAGTTTTTTAGTATAGACCTACTCTCAATTTCAATTTTCCATACCAGTATCAAATATGTGGATACGCCAAATTGTACATTGTCCTAGTGATGAACGCGAAACTTAGCATGATATATTTGCTCATTTTCGAATTTAGAGGAAAGATAAGTACCGATAATGTTCATTTTTGCATCTAGGAAATGGTGCAGTGGATAGTTTGCGGTTTCTTGTCATTGGGGACATGGGAGGATTACCGGTTTTCCCATACACCACACCAGTGGAACGAGGTACTGCGAAAGAGATGGGAATAATGGCCAGCCAATATGGGCCTTCCTTTATTCTGGAAATCGGTGATAATTTCTACTATGATGGAGTGGCCAATGTGTCTGACCATCGATTTCGAGTAAGATTAATTGATATATTTTTATATTCCAATGTAGAAATGTGGTACAATATTTCAAATGAAACCTGAGGGTCTGGCCCGAAGAATTTTCTGAACCTTTTCTGAATGTGAGACGTAAAAAACATTATTATTTATTCATTTACACTAATCCTTTAGTGGCATTTAGCGATTGGAGACAACAAAACTAACACAGTTATATGGGAAAACAATCACTGGTTTATTATACACAGCGCGACGTTTCGATAAGTATCCTATCGTTATCAAGCACAATGATGTAATGTTAATTTAACATCCGAATCGCATGTTGTATTTTGTTTATTAGGACACATTTGAAGAGGTATACACAGCACCATCTTTACAAGTTCCCTGGTATCTTGTTGCCGGTAATCATGATCACAATGGCAATGTTACCGCCCAGATAATGTACACTCAAACTTCAGAAAGATGGTAAGACTTCGTCTCAGAACTTTTAATAACTGTTTTTGATGTGTTTTTTGAAAAAATGGCGAAATTGTAGATTACATTATAATATATTCCACCTTCTTATTACTTTTAACGACTGTATTTAGAAGATTTAGCCCGTTTAGAAATGAACTGTTTTCTCAAACACCGAAGACTATATCTTTAGGTATCTCATTAATATGAAAAGAAATGAAATGGGGTTTAATGACCAACTGTTTTGCTCCGAACTGGGCTAATGAAGACAGGCATACGCATTACAGTGTGCTATGAGTGTCAAGGGATCTTTTACGTGCACGCCAATGTGCATACGGGACCTCGGTTTTTTATGTTCTTGACAGGTTCTCCGTCCTGCATCACTGGCAAGTGGGAACCACATCGAAAATTTGGATGAACTTTCTCGACCAATGCAGAGATCAAACACCCGACCTCCAGGTTAGCGAGCCAACGTCTTACCCACTTAGCCACCGTGATCCCCCTCTCTGTAATAACTAGACACGTTATATAGTGGATCTGTATCCTTTCAGGAATTTTCCTGACTTATACTACCCTCTGTCGTTTACGGTACCTGGAACCAGTAATACTGTTGATATTGTCATGATTGATACAGTTAGTTTATGTGGTAATGTACTCGATGATTTCCATGGTTACCAACCGAAAGCACCAGAAAATCTGAAAGTAGCGGAAGATCAATGGACATGGATTGAAGAAAAACTAGCTAAGAGCAAGTTAGTGACATATTTTTTTCATGTACTTTAAAGGGACAATAACATTCTTGCTGGCTTGGTAGCTCCAGAAAATAAGTAATACCCTTATTCTAAGTACTAGATGTTTAAGTGTCCTACCTGTTGTGTAAATTATCCATTACAACCTATTTTACTTGTCCAGAGGGTTCGAAAATATTTTAAAATCCAAGTCACATTTGAAAAGGTTTACGTTAGACTTTTCAAATCAATTGGTTGAATTTTTCCAATTTAAGATGAAATTTATATCATCATTTAATTGGAATATTCTAAAATAATACGATTTGTCAACCAGAATGAAGATTGGGACATATTATTCAGTTACAACAAGAGTGTTATTAGGGCTTTAACAGAGATAATGGGTATTGAAGCTACATCTAGGACTCCAGCACTTTGAAGTCACGATATTTTATACCCGTAAAGTTACTTTTAGAATATATAATATGTGATGATCATTATTTGCATGTTTAACTTGCATTTCTCGGAAAATATCTAATGTTCACGACTTAAACAGTGATAACGACTTCACGACTAGACTGTACTTGTTTTAAAGAAGAACTCAAAACCAGAATATTAACTGTAGATTATGCCCCGGTTCGGATTCAATCGGGTTTAAAAGAGACCCATCAAATTGTTTTACCAAACACCTATATATGTCGCACTGGCTTGTCTATATCGCCTGGAAACTAAGCCGAATGTCGGGAACGCTTCAGTTTACCATATGTTTGTAAATACTAAATGGAATTGAAGCAATGTTTGATCGGCACTCCTCTAAAAGATTCAACTTCTACACAAATGACGTTCAGCGGCTTTAAATTAAATTAAATCGTTGTCTGGGAATATACTATACATTAAACATCGACAGATTAATCTCCTTATTTAAAATATCAGTGTTGTTTATTTTCTAGAGCAACATATCTATTGGTAGCTGGTCATTTTCCTGTATATTCTATAGCTGAACATGGTCCAACAGAATGTCTAGTAGATAGATTATTACCTATGTTATATAAATATAGAGTAACAGCTTATATGTGTGGACATGATCATAATTTACAGGTTAGTAAAACATATATAAAATGAGTAATTCAATGTTGATGATTTTAAACATACATTATGCAAGCGCGAAATCTGCCTATTTAGGCCTGAAATTTTATCTAAATTATTAATTATACATTAATTAACATATCCAAACCATTATCAACTCTCGATCGCATCGATGGCCTGCGATCTTTGGTGGATTGCGATCCGATTTACTGCATAACTTTCCTTATCGATTTAATTATTAAATGGATAATCGAGACTATGCTTTTTACCTTATCGATTTTAGTTATGATGATCAAGGCTAGACGGAAATTTCACTTGCTGTGGATCAATTTGACTGAAATTTACAGCAAAGTGCCCTTACATTATCTAAAAACTATTATAGTGAGAACTGCCACTTGTTAACTAATCTCCCATAATGTACCTTTAATTCCACTAATCGACGTTACACCTAATTCAGCATATCGTCTGCAATGTCAAACATTCATATCCATATTATTTGTTTGATTCCCCAGAGGATCCAAAAACGTATCACTAGTCACATGATCGTAGTAAAAGAACATTTTATCAACATAGTAGGCGAACGAATATAATATCGCGTTCTACCGGTTTTCAAAAATAAACCAATAAAAAGGTGTGCATAGTGTTTTCAGTAAATCTCAGAATATAATGTATTATAGTCTAATAGTATAAAGTGCAGGATGACCGGAGGTGGGGAAGGGTGTCAGCCGTTAGATCAATGGGCAGAGATTTGTATCTGTAAATATTGTTGCTTTGTACTTTTCAGCATTTAAGAACTGAAAATGAAGGAATTCCTCTAGATTTTATTCTGTCCGGCGCTGCAAACTTCATAGATCCAAGTGTAGAACATGTGCAAGCCGTCCCAAAAGGTTCCTCTTTGTTTCACTGGGCTGATTTGAGCGCTCTTGGGGGATTTGTCTTCACTGAAGTTACCGCTAATAACATGACCTTTAATTATATTGATGCAAGCGGTAAGATGTTGCACCAAACGTCTTTACTTCCCCGTAAATTATGATCAAGATTTATTGAAGTATGAAGTTGATTGAAGAATTATTGATGGTAATATTTTATTCAATTTTAGGTATATAATTTTTTTATTTTTTGTATAAAATAATTATACATGTATTGTAATAAGAATTTATGTAGATTAGTTTATGATTTATTTATTATTTCACTTACTTTAAAATGCGTTTGTTGTTTAAACTTGTGCATAAGTAAAACATGCAGAATTATATTGGCAAGTCAGTTTCTTATGTTAGGAACAGTTTACGCCTTATATTAAGTGTATAGTTTACATTATTATATTATTGGCATTACTGTTGGAATTCAAAATAAAAGTAGGCTAAAATTTCCCCCACAGCACACTGCATGGTGTAAGCCAGTCGGTGCAGATAAAGGCGCCATAAGTAGGACGTTAAGAATTATTAGTTTACATGATTATATTATGAATTATTAGTTTACATGATTATGTTATGACACATTAGTTTACATGTTAATATTCTGATTACATGCTAATATTATGAATTATTAGTTTACATGATTATATTATGGTTATATGCTAATATTATGACATATTAGTTTACGTGATTATATTATGACATATTAGTTTACATGATTATATTATGATTACATGCTAATATTATGAATCATTAGTTAATATGATTATATAATTGATTTGTTAATTTACATGCTTGTGTTATAAATTATTAATTTACATGAAATTGTTTATATCTGTTCATTTTATGATGACTATATTTATTTGTTTAACATACCAAATTTTTATTGATTTGTTCTGTTATGTTTTTAATTTGTTATTTAGATTAAATGTATAACTATTTTAATCAATGTGAGAAACCTTTCTTATTTTTATATATTAATATAAAGTAAATGTGTAGAAATACACGAGAATGGCATATTGGTGCATGTCTTAATTTATTCTAATTACATTAATAAACGGATTCCACAATGCCTTTGCTTCATTTTTATATATCATTGCCGAAAGCTTGATGCCAAACTGATTACATTTGTGGTTTCATTTGATGGACTACGCATCTATACCAAATGTCTTTCAAAATGAATAATTCATTGTAAAAATTCAAAGAAACTTATGTAGTTTATGAGAAGAAAAAAACCCCAGTGTAACATACATGTATATATTTAAGACATGCATGGGCATTCAGGGTAGCCTATAATCGTCAATTAAATTATTTAATATGATAAAAGCATTGTATATTTTAATTAACTTTTATTCCCTACTAATTGTTTGATGCATATTGGAGATAATTGAATCTATTCGTAATGATATGATTGTTTATATTATGCACATAAATTAATTCACCAAGCAATGACTGTGATAGTACAGTATATTAATAACATAAATAGCACAGATATGTCCATTGGTTATGTGTATAATAATTCAGCATTCCACGTCTTAATTTATAAATATATATTTTAAATAAAATGTTTGTATTAGTTGTATAAATATCGAACTGATTTTTACTAGCATTTATGAATCTTAATGTAATATTAAATTAATTAAAATACTTCTTCCAGCTAATTGGAATTATAGTTCCACGTAGTAGCGGACCCAAGGGCCACACAAGTACACGCGGAAGAAGTGTCACGAGCGCCCCAAAGGCACGCATGCACCGAGGGGGTTGGGGAGGGTCTACCCCAAGAAAAATTTTGAAAAGTGACAACCACAACCCCATTTTCCAAGCATTTCAGACCAAAGCAGAAGAAGGCAAATTTTTGATTTCCTGATACAATTAGATAACAGAATGACCTAAGAGCACACTATCATTAGATGAATTTGAGATCTCCTTTCCCGGGTCCTGTCTTCCCCTCCCTTCTTTCTTTTCTTTCCTCCCCCATCCTTCTTTTCTCTTTTTTTTCTTTATAGGCTTAGGCCCACTTTTCATTAATGAACTTAGACCCACCTGTCCGTGACTGGTTCCACGATTGTCATTCGAGATTGTCTCAGGGAATACCATGAACCGAAATAACTGATATGATTAGCCTCTGTGATCATGGATTAACTATTTAGCAAAACAGGTATGTGTATAGTAGGGCACCATGGCAATGGATTTACAATTGTGCAAAGGAATATTTGAGAAAAGGGGCCCTCCATAAATGACTTTATCGAGTATTTGCGATCAGAAAACTTTGTCTATCAGAAAGTAGCTTTTTTTATCAACATAAATACGTCGTACTTCATTTTGAAAGGAGGAGTGATACACACTGATCAGCACTGAGTATTCGCTAGGCGCTACAGTCACTGATAAGGATGACATCGACGCGACTTAATTAGTCCCCGATATTAACTTTTTTCTTTCGACAAATTAAATTCTAAGACATATTTTGTATGTATTAGAAAAATAAGTAAAGACGTTTGAAGTATGTGTAGTTAAAAAATATTTCCTATTTAGTGTAAATGGGTATTAAAATCAGTAAAAGGCATCATTTTTCCCGGAGCAGTTACGTCTTATGTAAACAATGCACGAGACTTTGAGCCAATGATTGTCGCCACGTGATGTCATTGCACGTGTTGAAGACAGTCATCTGTGACAGAGATAATTCTCTGTGAAACATATTGGGTGGGGGGGATAATGTAATGGAATCGAACGCCGTAGTCGCGAAAAAATTTCAGACAGCTACGTATAATATTTATGCGTCTGAAGGGACTTTATCTCACGAGGGTGCTTACTTTATCTCATGGTGGTGTGTGTGTGTGGGGGGGGGGGGGAGGTCTATTCTAAATCGGCGCCTGGGTATAATATCTGTTTATCATCAGAACAGAGAGAGAGAGAGAAATGGGGTTTAACGTCCACTCAACACAAACTAGGTCATTTCGCGACTAACCTATGGTTTAATTTTATTTCAATAATTCGCTTGCGCGTAGGGGTTTTTAGCAGTGGGAGGAAACCGGAGTGCCCGGAGGAAACTCACGAGGTTGAGAAGGCGCCCCTATCTCCATGCCACATACGCTCACATAAGTTCTCGAAACCACAGCCGCAAGCCAGAGGTGACCGGCCAGCTAGAGGTCGAAGCGCGGCACTCTAGACCACTAGGCCATCCCAACCCCCCAATATCATCAGAACAGCTAGCTAGCACTGGATCGAGAATTAGTGTCGGTGGTTTAGCAAACGACGCGAGCGCGCATCCAATCCAATTCTACGTACGAGTTTGATATAAGATTTCACAGATTATATATTTTCATGATATTCAGAATTAATTAATGAATTTAGGAAAATAAAAAGAATCGGGAATTACAGAGGTTACTGGAACGTTTTTAGCTGCTTACATACTCAAGGCTAATACGCCGACGATTAAAACAAACCCCATTGGCATTCATTCTGTTATCAGCAATTTGGTGGCTAAATCTTGTTCCTGTGGTCTCAGTTAACTCTTAGTGCTATTCCTTCGGTGGCTGATTGGTATCATGTTGTGGTCGCCCCTCATATTGACCAACACCAGGACCAGTGTACATAATCATACTGTGTATTTAAAGGAAAATGGCCGACAATACAACATCACGACATTTCAGCCCGACATTGGGACGACATTTTAGCCCGACAATACGACATTTTCATCTGACACCACGGCATTTACATGTTTAGAGCCCAAAGAACCTGGTCCCTTTCGATATTTGTGAAGATCGGATTCTTCACCATAAGGAAGGTTGAGATCGAATTTCGTGAAAATCTGACCAAAATTGTTAGACAAATTGGCCGCCGCTTGTATGCGAATAAAGTAAATATATGATATGTAAAGGTTGTGGACCCTGTAGATGTCACAATTTTGATCCGATTTTAATGAAACTTGAAATTCATTTTTATAACAAAAGATCCTGTTTTTTTGTAGACATTTGCGCATATCGGATTGTCACTTCCTGAATTATGGCCCCTGATTATACGAAAAATCGCCTTTTTTAGCTTGTGGTCCCTCTGGATGTCACAATTATTATAAAAAAAAACAACGTTTGGTTATATCACTTTTACACCGTAATGAATATTGAGTTTGGATTTTGTGAAATGGGACCAAAATTGCCGGACAAAATGCAGGGGCGGATCCAGAGGGGGGGGGGATTGGGGGGGTCCAACCCCCCCCCCCCCCCGCTCAGCTGCATAAAAAAAAATTATGCTTTGCATCAATGAAATTACATCACAAAGTGATCCTACATCAGTATAAAAACGATTTCTCTGTTTAAAAAGCTCAATTTGTATGTATGCCTATGTAATTTAGAGACGATGATGGCAGATTTCCGTAACCGAAACCTGGCAAACCCCCTCCTGCAAAAATTCCTGCATCCGCCCCTGAAAATGGCCGTTGCGTACATAACGATTTTTTTTTGGGGGGGGGGCGGTGTTTAGCCAAAATGTGACCGACTGATGCACATACCGCGCCGCCCCCCCCCCCCCGCCAGTGCGAGTGACGCAATCAGGAGCCGAGCACCACCTGTGAGTTTTCTAGCGTTGACATAACATCTGTACAATATGACACCCCACACTAGTGGTATTACAAACTGGGCAGTTCACTATAATCGTGAATATGATAGTGCTCAGACAGTATAAGACAATTGGAGGAGTAAAAAAAAAATGGTTTTAAAATGGAATCGAGCGCCGAAAGCGCGAAAAAATTTCAGATATGTAACCGAGTAGAAAAATGATGTTATAATGATACCGACTGCTCCTATTTTGCGGCCGACTGCACTGATTTTGCGACCGACTATTTTATACTAAAGGTTTGCCTGAGTAACGTAGCGTATACTGTGAGTACGTATTTTGATACCGACTACTCTATTTTGCGACCGACTACTCTATTTTGCGACCGACTGCACTGATTTTGCGACCCGACCGACTGCACTGATTTTGCGACCGACTATTTTTTTTGCTGGTGGGGGGGGGGGGGGTTACACCCCCCTATTTACGCCCCTGGTTACACCGTAATGAAGGTTGAGTTATGAAAATCGGCCCAAAACTGCCGCGCAAAATGGCCGCCGCTTGTACGCGAATAGTGTAAAAAAAAGATGGTATATCAGGGTTATGAAACCTGTAGAGGTCACAATTTTGACCCGATTAAAAATGTGTGAATATATCACCGTTACACCCTGTTGATGATTGCGATCAAATTTCGGGAAAATTGGACCAAAACAGCCGGACAAAATGGCCACCCTTTTACGCAAATAGTATATCAAGGTTGTGGACGTTTTAGAGGCCACAATTTATATCCGATTTTGATGAAACTTTTAATTTATGTTTTTAATACAAAGATCTCGGTTCCTTTCGATAATCGTTCATATCCGAACGTAACTGCCTGCATTATGGCCCCTGATTGTTCAAAAAATCACATTTTAGCTTGTTGACCCACTAGAAGTCACAATGTGTATTCAATTTTTAAAAAAATGTTTGAATATATCACCGTTACCCATCAATGAATATTTAGTTCGAATTTCGTAAAGATCTATGTAATATAAAGTATGTGGACCCTCTAGAGGTCACAATTTTTATCCATTTTGAATAAATGTAAAATATATGTTTATGTCCCAAAAGTCTCAGTCCCTTCCCATAATTGTGCACTTCAAATCATAACTATACTGATTTAATTTGTTCTCTATCCATCTCTTGGAAAATGTGAGCGTATTCTGCATGGTAGCTACTAGATGGTTTAATGTCATATCACTGTACCAATTAAATTGTTATATAATTTTTCGTCTATTTTTAGAGAATGGTGTTTATTGATAAATTAAGGTTATCAAGCCGGATCACGTGAAACACTTTACGTTTGAACGCCATCATTTGGAATGTTACACTTATAAGTCAATTTATGAATAGCTTCTAAAAAGACATTATATAGTTTCCATACTGTTTAAACAATGTCCTGGATTATCGCAATCACGTTTTGTATTGGCCTAGTGTATGGTAAGAAACGTTTAGTATGTTGAAATACTGCTATTCTAAAATTTTCCTTTATAATATTAGGAAGGATTTATTGACTTAAACTCTGAGTCATTTGACCCTGAATACAAAAGATGAATCCTAATCATGTTTAGTTCTGGGCGAGATACTGCATACCTTTGTCCCAATCATTAAACCAGTAGCATAATAAATGAAATTAGGTCGATAAAATATATTTAAACCCCTGTTTCAATAATCATTATTCATATCTTTAGCCATACAATAAAATATACAACGGCTGCAATTAGATATGATCATCGATTGTATGTGTATATTATACTTTTACGCTGTGTGCCGTATATGCATTTGAAACATGTTTAAATGTATCGTTTGAAAGAGGTAATCATTAAAATGAATTATGCTTCTGTTTGCATTTGATGCCGTAAAAGTAGCGCTTTGACAACAAATTGCAGCGGAGAGTGTAGCCTTGCATTCTTTGAAATATTTTTTCTAGCCAAAAATTGCTCCAGTCACCAAAAGGGTCAGCCTACGTAAATGATGGCTCTACGGGATTTCAATCGAAAACTATGACTCTTGCTATCTCGCACACAACGGGCTTGTTTATGGCATGACCGCCATATCAAACAATTAGTATAATATTGTTTGTAGTGCGGTCCTGCTCTGTTTCACATCTGTTATACACAAAACACAAATTAAATCATTTCGATTTTAACAGAACACAGTTTTTATGGGATACAATCACTGGTTTATTCTAAAAGCACGACGTTTCAACAAGTATCCTCTTATCGTTATCAAACAAAAATGACAATTTAGTAAACTTGAGGTCAATATATACAACAGTTTCGGCCCCGACCACCCTGAAACAGAAACTGTAAGCCAACGGCAAGCTGCGACCAATTCTCCCCCATTCAACCCCAAAGAGTCGTCTATCAAGTGGTTTGTTCCTGTAATGCATCATATATTGGAGAAATGAAACAACCCCTTGAAAAAAGGATAACGGAACATAGGTCCAAAACTGTCAGTAATAACTGAGCCACGCGGAACATCTGCAGAATCACCCACAACATAGAGTTAAATCAAATGAGGTCCACATACTAACCGCCATCCAACAGAACAAGAAAACCAAAAAGACCATTTAAACAACAAACATCCGAAGATATTCACCTAAACTTCATAGGGCCTTAGGGCTTTACATCCCCAGGGCATATGATGTTATTAGGATACATAATATAATTAACCATTAAGCACCTTTGGTAGTATTAAAATCCCCCCCCCCATTACATATGTTATAGATTCCCCCAACCTGTCCCTTTACATCATTTTTGTTTCTAGTTTTCTTAGGTCATATTGTGTATTGTTATAGTTATATTTATATAATGCATACCTTAGTAGCTAATTACCTTGTTATGTTTGTTGTTTTTGTTAAATATCATTTACTCCTTATATTATTTCTATTACTGTTTTTTAATCCATATACATGGTTTCTTATTAATTTCATATATATTGACCTCAAGTTTAGTAAATTGTCATTTTTGCTTGACAACGATAAGATGATACTTGTCGACAAGTCGTGCTTTTAGAATAAAACTAGTGATTGTATCCCATTAAAACTGTGTTCTGTTAATGTGTTTCCGATCGCTAAATGCCACTAAAAGATTGCTTTTCAATTTTATAATATATTCTTGTAGGAATTTTCGATATCTATTTGTTTATACGGCTAAATTCGTCGATTTATCACTTCAAATGTTGACCAACTTGTTTGTTTTCAAGCGGAGCTAGTTGTCGAGAGACAGCGTAAATTTAATTAATATAGTATGTATCCATAGGTGATAATTTATGTGTGATTATAACATATTCTTTAAGTTGATAAATGTCTCGCATCGATGGAATTGTGTGGCAAAGTTATTTTATATTTCTTATTTTCAGCACATTCTTCAAATGACGAGGCACATAGATTTATGGTGATAGGAGATATGGGAGGTTTACCCTTCTTCCCCTACACAACACTAGTAGAAATGGGTGTAGCTAAACAAATGGCGGATATGGCTAACAAAACAAATCCAGATTTTATTTTGGCGCTTGGTGATAATTTCTATTTCAATGGTGTCCGTGACGTCACAGACAGTCGTTTTGAGGTATGATTTTAAGGGGTAAAGTTTAACATAATAATTACTTTATCTGAAACATACAAACCGTTATGTGAAAGTTATAAATTGTAGGCTACTGCATAATTAGAATAGACCATTCATGCTTAGAATCTTACTTTAAAGCAGAAAGATCGTTTCAAAATAAAAATGGATAAACCGGTCACTAGCATATTTTTTTAGGGAAGCCTCTCTTTCATTTCATAGGTGCGGGGTGGAATACTGGTTCCCTCTGAGTACAGTGAGGACGCAATTACATACTATGGAACTTGTTCTATATGTGTCAACAGGTTATTCTTAACACCACTTCCATCCGAACCCCTCAAATAGCACCGTTACTCCATGCTCAACACCCTTGGGGCAGTAAGCTCCACCGATAATTGTTTTTACTGTTGCATTATCATAGATGGCATTTGATATAAAATCCTGAAATCATTAAACCTTTCTGAGTACTTAATACAATTGCAAAATAAAACATTAGACAAACAAGGGAGTACGTGAACTTTTAAAACTATGCACGTGGATATTCAATTCAGTGATAAGGGCAGAGTGACTCGATACTTTATCTATGAACTATCCATATATTCATCACGTACCAATGGGTTGTGACCGATACAATATCGATTATAAATACACTATCAGTAACATCGAAGATAACAGTCGAATTTTACTTGATAACAATTTTGTGAAATCGGTTACTGAAAAAAGACGACTGGAAAACGCATATATCAGAATCTCTTGTTTTTCTTTTATATTTTTAAGGAAAGTTATGAGAAAATATTTGACTATCCATCTTTAAAAAGACCATGGTACCTTATAGCAGGAAACCACGATCACCGCGGGAATGTTTCTGCAGAAATAGCTTACAGTAAAGTTTCACAAAGATGGTAATTTCAGAATGTCAATTTCGAGGATATCATTAAATTTTCGAAATTTCGATGTTTGCGTGATAGGTATTACCGGGATTCTCGTATTTAAGCACCGGGCTTAATTTCGAATTTGACCATTTCAGTGATGAAACATTTTTTCTGAAATTAAGCCCATGGCCTTTTAAGGGTTCAAAATTTAAACTCGTTATTAAACCCACGAGACTAATAAGATGTTCTTTCTATAGCCAAGGTAATATTAATATAATCATTAAACACAATTCAATGTTGAAAATTAATTGTAACAGAGAGCTCAATATGAAAACCCCTCTTCAAGGAAATAATACATTGTTAACCGGTGCTACTCCTAAATTTACTATTGCAAACCGATATGTTTTGTAAGTTACAAAACGCACCCTTTTTTGGTGTTAAGCTACGCGTACTCGTAAATACCAAAACTACATTTTTTTACATACATTAAATGTATTTTCTAGTACAGAATTTATTGAATGTTTCAGGAATTTTCCTGATTTTAATTACCCCCTCTCTTTCAAACTGCCTGGTACTAATTCAACTATAGATATTCTGATGTTAGACACAATAACTCTATGTGGAAATACAGCAAGTGATTTTAAAGATTCACAACCCTTAAAACCCGATAACTACCAGGCATCTGAACAACAATGGGCGTGGTTAGAACAATCTCTAGCAATTAGCAAGTAAATGAACATTAAATTGTTATAATACTATAAAACCCGTAATTCGTGATCACCAAAATTATTGTGGCAATTATGCATTTTGAGTGTTTCTCCAGTTTTCTTGGTGGATTCCGCGACTCCTACCCTTCTCGTACAAATAATCCCCTAAATATCTTTCAAAATAGTCCATATAATTTGATAATCGAGGCATTTGTATAGCTAAAAAAGGGAACTGGCAGTCGAAACGGTGTGTGCTTGGTCACAACTATAACCACAGCGGATGCTGGTTGTGATTAGATAGCAAATTACAGTTTGTTCACACCCGAATGTTGTAATCCAAAACATGTATTTGAATCACGTTTTTTGGCATCAAATCACGTTTGTCATCAGAAAACTAATACAAATAACAATTTTAACCCTTTGTTTCTAATGTATTCTAGAGCAACATATTTATTGGTAGCTGGTCATTTCCCTGTATATTCTATCGCTGAACATGGTCCAACAGAATGTCTAGTAGATAGATTATTACCTATGTTATATAAATATAGAGTAACAGCTTATATGTGTGGACATGATCATAATTTACAGGTTAGTAAAACATTTTATTATATAAAGATACATTAGTTAAGAGTTTAATAACGAGTTGGCAATTCTTACTATAATGATTAAAAAATATATGGCAAATAAAGAAAATATTGAAAATTTCAGGAAAATTACTTCATTCTGAGCCAAATTATCACTGTTTATTGTTTTGCGTGCATAGTGGTAACTAGTGCACTGGTATATTCGCGACTTAGCCTCGCTTTCCCATTTTTTAAATGGCGAACCGTTCAAATCTAGTTATTATCGTGAGTATCCGATGCCATCGAGAGTTGATTTTACACAATTTCTAAGAAACAACATATTATAACAAAAATGTATAACGATTTTTACTCATAAAACATGATAATCAAATTTTAATTAGTTTTAAGATTTTATAATATTTTTTTTACAGCATTTGCAAGATTCCCAAAATGGAGTGAACATGGATTTCTTTGTTGTTGGTGCTTCCAATTTTATTGACCCAAGTCGAGCACACGCGAACGCGGTTCCAGTTGATGCATCTAAATTTCACTGGGCTGACCTCTTATCTCTGGGAGGGTTTGGTTATGTAGAAATGTCAACCAGTAATATGACTTTTTCATTTATTGAAGCTAATGGTAAACTACTGTATCAAACAGTAATGAAGCCTCGTAGTCTTTGATGTTCTTGTTATTTTATTTACCTTATCCAGTCTTTTTTATATTAATTACATAAGACCCGAATCATTGAAAAAGCAGTAGAACTTTCATTTAGTGATCTGTGTCCATTTGGACTAAGACTAGTAATTATTTCCCCTTATTTCATGATGAATGTAGTGCCAGTTATAAATAGACAATTTTTCCCTTATTTTTTTTCCCCTCTTCCTGCATTTTTTCAATTTCATAGCAGTTTTGGGTAATACTGAGGATATTACAGCGGAGGGATAGGGGGTGTAAAATGTCTTTCTGCGGAGCAATCATTGTGTCGGAAGTGAGATTTTCACCCCAATCAACTTAAAATCCCCGTAGCAAAAAATCTAAACGGTCAACCCCCTACAAATTTATGATGAGGAGATTGCCAAATGTGGTCCCCATTGTGCCTAAAAAGATTGGAAGCAACGGAACGTTGAGAAAAAACTACAGCCTGTGTCTCTCTTTTAATTAAATGTGTATTATCCACTATCTCGTAGAAAAAAGGGCTGTCGAGATAATCGTTGTATAATTTGAAAGATTTATTAGAAGTTTGTATATGTTTACCCAGCTTTC
This sequence comes from Patella depressa, assembly GCA_948474765.1. NCBI lineage: Eukaryota > Metazoa > Mollusca > Gastropoda > Patellidae > Patella > Patella depressa. The sequence goes on from OX419716.1 coordinate 27,074,249, forward strand.
TAGCCTTTGTCTTCAGTCTGATCAGCCTCCTTCGAATACCGTTGTCATCAAACGTCACACTGTGGTCATGTAAAGCAGTAATTATAGACTGGCGCTCTGTATTGGTCGGAAATTTATTAATGATACCTAGTACTAGCCTGTAATTCTTGCAAAGGCAAATTTTATTATTGTGGAGAGATCATAATTATCGCCCAAACCACTGCTGGATAGTAATTCATCGTTGGACGTCATGCCTGGTAATTGAATCGATTGACAACAATTTTAAAAAGACCGTCGGTCAATTCCTTAACAAAATAAAAAGATTTGTTTCCCCTTAACCCTAAAAGTCAGTTGTCTCGAACAGTAAATCTGGTCAACCGAAACTACATTTCGCTTCGATAAATTCCCGGTAGCAAATTTAAAAATACGAAACAATTGTTATATTTCCTAATTTGGTATAACTCGTCTGGGGCAATACAACGACGATTTCGCGAACCTTTCGAAATTAAAAGAAAAATACCGGTTGTACTGTTATCTTTTCCAAAACGAGTTATTAGGAGATGTTAAATCGCCGAAAGACTAAACGACAGCACTCTGTAAATAAATAGCGAATTGAAAAAAAAAACGACAATCATTTTTAGAATTTTTAACGTAATTAGCGATCCAATAATATTGATGAAAATTTAACGTGTATTTATTTACAATTTTATGTTGTGACAATACCACGTGCATGGCTGTATACGGTGAATATTTAGTCCATGCACGTGCTCCCACTGTGCCCGAGCCTGTATCGTCATCATTGAGAAATTCGTCTTGGCACAGTAAACACTTTCTTAGAGGCTATATTGGACAGCTCGGGGCACCCTACCAGTGGTAATCTAGCATTACATGTTAATTCATTTTCGTTAAAATAATCTGACAGAATTTACTTTAAAAGTTCCTTTATTGTGTCTATATTATGTTACAGTGGTACACCCATAATAAATATTACAACACATTACGGGGAGCTATGTTTGTTTTATGCAATTCATGTCCATCAGCTCGAATAAAGGTTAAAGTAAGTTTGTCATGTTCAGCTTCGGCAAAACAAAACCCCCCCTTGGAGCGGGTGTCAGCCCAGTGAAACTTAAGTGAGTTTTGTGGTACAGAGTGCATGTGGCGAGTACTGGGGTCTATAAAGTTCGCAGTTCCAGATACTATAAAATCCAACGTGACTCCATGGTGCGTAGTTCGCAGGTGCTGAAGAACAAAAACAAAAAATAAAATAAAAAATGTTTAATCGCTTCAGATTTAAATGAAATATATATGTGCATCAACTAGACTGACTATGACGGTCCTGCGCAATAGTATGACAGGTATGTCATCAGACAGTGGCATATCCACCGACTCTTCGTTGAATTCCAAATGTCGAAGGCCCTTTCATGTATCACGACGTGTAGTCCCATCAGAACGCCAAGAAGCCGTTTCGTGCTAGGGGAAACCTTGCTGGATCAAACCATATAATGCACAAGGTATATATCCGCTGGCATTGGAATCTAACCGAAATATTTGGTGATTAAATCTGATTCCACATCCCAATTTGCAATGTAAAACAATAAGTATGTTGCTCTGTAAATAGTTGTCACCGATGTGTGCAATTTTGAATTAGTTTATTCACAATTCTTTTGGATATTTATGTAGTTAATGATACCCTAATAAACCCACCCCTCGCTTTTAAGGTATTAGATTGATTTATGCTAGATATTGGAGGATTTATTCTGATTGTTCGTAAACTGATTCTTAAGTAACATAAAATTGTTCGCTGGGATTCGAAATGCATATGAATAAGTTGTAAATATCTGTAGATAGAGCTAGATGATGTCCAACAATCACGTTTGTATAAAATGCGCCGGTCATAGTGGGACAAAGATAGGGTAGAGCAATATGGGCGCTACCAGATGTAAAAACAGAAATACATTTTAATTTCAAGAATCGCCTGTCCGTCTTATTACAGAATTATAGACATTATCCACCTTTTCAGTGGTTGGAATATTTTAAATGAAAATATGCTGGATAGAAAATAAATAATGTTAAAAAAGATCACCAACTTGCAAACTGTGGTCGTGACCAGCAAAATGACCATTAGCTTTATATCTTGATAACAAGGGAAGTAACCTATTAACAAGACATCTTGTTGGACCGTGTTCGGCTACAGAATAAACCGGGAAATGTCCAGCAGTAAACAAATATCTAGCCCTTAAAAATAATTTCATATAAATTGAAAACATTTTAAAAGATAGTTTTCTATGCAAGGCAGCATACGCCCACCAGCAGCTTAGTCGGTGGCGCTTTAATACAATGGGGGTTTCCTCCCAAGTTTAAGTGAGTCAGGTATCATAACACTTATAAATAGTGATGACATGACGTCATCCGGAAAAAGTCATCCAGGATCATCATACCCATTCCCAAGAGCCCTTGTGTTATTGCCGCGCACGAGGCAGGGTATTCTTACATTTATCTAAAGACTAAAGATGTGATAATACTTGGTCATGGATACTCATGGTATTTTGTCACTTTGTAGTTATGGACATAAGTGTCTTTTAAACCATTATCCTAGATTGTATCAAATCGACAGGGTCGCCATTTATACCCATATTATAACAAGAATCATTAACATACATTGATCAATAATCTATCAGTATCAGTCAGGGACCATAACTGAGACACTAGTTTCGATTTGAGTCAGACACGAATGTGGTAATATACGTTTATCATTAATCTACAATTAAACCCGGGTCAATGAATCTGGAACCGGAACAACTGGGATTTAAACTTTACTCCAATTAGAACTATCCCTGACAATTGCTACGTAGAGCTACCATTATCAAATGTAGTGATTCTAATAATTATCGCGAAACTGAATTCCTGACAATGATGTGAAAGTAAGTTTGTACTAATGGGCTGACATCAGTGTATATTTATTTAATATAACCCCGATTTAAAAATATTTTATTACTTTAAAGTATATGGCTTGGACAAAAGTTTATAAAATTTACGAAGTAGTCATCTCCAATACAATGCAAAAACCTTGTTTTGAAAGCCAGAAGATGGAGGCGACTACAAACTTTTAAAAAGAAATTGTGCTAGTCTAAATCCAATATAACAATACTGTGGATATACACATACATAATAGAAACAAATATTATCGACGAATTATTTTTGTTTTCTATTTGATTATTCTTCAAATAATAAAATGAATTATGAGCGTGACAGTATACCTACTTGCTAGCTGCTAGTTGCCTTTCTAACCATGCCCACTGAATTTCAGCAGTTGTTCCATCTTTTGGCACGTTTGGTTGGTAACCGTGGAAATCATCGATCACGTGACCACATAGAAGAACAGTATCTATCATAAGGATGTCAATGGTATCCGAGGTTCCGGGAATTTTAAAAGTCAGTGGGTAGAAGAAGTATGGAAACCTCCTTTAAAATAATAGATGATTTTTTAAGATTTTGGGATTATTATTATAGGTTCAACATCCATGTAATAGATCATTTTTAAGATTTCAATTACATTAGGATACATGATCAGAAATAGCCATTTTATAAATTAAATATATATATGTAAGATTATTATTATCTTAGGCAATATTCCCATAGTCTAAATTGGTAAAACTAATGAGACTATAACATATATTATATTGATAAATTTAGATTGCTTCCTTGATTTGGGCAAAAAAAGTATACATATAGTATACAATATCATAAACAACCGACTTCCGCTTAATCCGATTACAAATTGAAGGTGTTATTAGGTAAGGCTACAGAGCTGACAGTTCTCTATATAATAGTAAATAAATAGATAATGGAAACAGAATATCCTGAACATTTCAGTCAAATTGCTTTACACTGGACCGAAATATAAGCGATTCAATTTTAGGCTATCTATAGTCTCGATCGCCATTACTACCGTTGGTACGATAATAAACAAAGTTTCGATTGCCCATTTTACGTTGAATTATACATCACAAAACGTACTCAAATCCACTAAATACCACAGGCTAAATCAATCATCAATAATTTTTACAACATTTAAAACCTAAAGAAAGATCTGCAATAGGCAGATTTAGCTCTTGCATAATGCATGTTTAACGAAAAGACTTTAGTTTGACCACATTGTTTAGCTCCTTTAAAAGGTTGTGATGGTTTAATATCTATATTCCTACCATCTATTTGACAGCTTAGTATAAGCTATTTGTGCCGAGACATTTCCTCTCCAGTCATGATTCCCAGCAATAACATACCATGGTATCAATAAGGATACGTCTCTATAAACTACTTCAAATGTTTCCTGTAAGATAATACATTTGAAACAGGCGAAAACATCACAGTAAAAGAATGTTCACACATCCGAATTTGAAATAAAAATACTTTGTTCATTGTAGTTTAATTGGTTTGGTAAACAGTATAGAAAATAAAACATATATCTACAGAGTCCACTAAATATTTCATTTCTGTGGTGCGATTGTACTGAAACTGGGGGTTTTATTACACATATAGTTTTGGAAAATAGGCATCTTGCCACACCCATTAACATACATTCGTTATTAGCATTATCGACCGTGCTACAATGAACTTTTGGTTTCTATCTATATAGTGCTTACGTACATCTACCTCTATCAAGAAATTGCGATATAAGGTCTATGGAAAAACTTTGTAAAATAAATAAATTGCTTTGATTAACAGTAATATAAAGAAGCATTGACCATGGCACCCAAAAAAGGTAAAGACTCAGACATGGCAAGAATCATATTACGGTAATAAACGCTGAATATAATTTCAGACGAGTTACCTGAAATCTTGGATCGTTGACATTCTTAACACCGTTATAGTAGAAATTATCTCCTAAAGCCAACACAAAGCTGGGCTTCCTTGCTCTAGAGATCTTTGCCATTTGGTTAGCTGTGTCTAGCTCTACTGGTGTTGTGTATGGGGCGTTGGACGTTCCTCCCCAATCACCCATTACAAGAAACTTTAAACTTTTGCCATTGGTTTTAGAAGTCTTCCAACTGCCGTTTACTGATGCTATAAACGAGATCACATTGTTTTTAGCAATATGTGATGATGATAGAGAGGTAGATGAAGATGGCGTATGGCAGTCAAAAGAAAATGAAATGGAGTTTAACGTCTTACTGCTCTGCTCCCAATGGGCTAACGCAGACGGGCTTACACCATACAGTGTGCTATGTGGGGATTTTTTCTCCCGACGATATTTTACGTGCACGCCAATGTGTACACGGGATCTTGACTTTTAGTATCATCCCAAATACAATACCTTGTTCCTGCTAGGTCCTCTGGTCTGCACCACTGACAAAGGAGGACTACGCCGGAAAATTCCGATGCACTTTCTCGGCCAACATTGAGATCGAACACAGGAACTCCAGGTTACCACGCCAACGTCGTCCTCACTGAACCTTCCGTCGCTTTCACAGTCAAATGAAATATAGGTACTACCAAAGAAATGAAATGGAATGTTCACTCACCTTGCAAGAGGAATATTGATACAAGGACTATTTCTGCATAATGTCTTTCCATTTGGAATATATTTTCTCTTTTCTTATCACTTCTTCAGTCAATTTCAGTTGGTGTGAATAATAAATACTATAAGCTTACACTTCTTCTGGCAGTTTTATGTGTCTGTGTGCCCTTTTTAAAAAGGATATTGCCCTTAATTATCAATCTAAACCATCAGGTAAAAAGGGCAACGAAGCTTTAATAGCTCAGTGATATGGTATCGATAGATACAATTCATGAAAAAAAAACAACCAAACAACTTCTGATCAACCACCCAAAAGGTGGGGGACTTGGGGCTTGTTTTTTTCCGTTTCAGGTAAGAAATTAAAAGGGAAATTACAAAGTGTCATCACTAACTTTTCGACTGACTGTTCTTGCTATAATAGTTCAAAAAAAGATAATGAAAATGAACATATTGAAAATCTTATTCAAATTATACTTTATTCTGGACAAGTTATGGCTGTTTATAGCGTAGATCATTTACTATCGTAGCAGAGGTACTTGACAAACGAGATTAAGTCTCGATTATCCACCTTATTATCGTTAATTTTTGTAATCTCGCGGGTGTTAAAATCCATTTAAATCGATGGTCTGGAGGGTTGATTATAGGCTTTTAATATTTATAAGAGATTTGAATCTAGAAAAAAAACCTAATAATGCACCTTTAACATTCTCGCTAAAGTGTAATTTAAATCTAAAAGTCTTCATTACTTCTGAATTTGTTTGATGATGAATCGCCGTTTATATAGTTACAAGATGTTTAATCATTAGTCTTTATGGAATAAATCATTTTAGTTATTGAACAAACCCAACATGGATTTTACGAACATAGCTATTTGCAAGCTTTCTTCAAAATTAATTTGGGTTAATAGTGTCCGTATTTCTGTTTAACGAGGCTGTGATAATTTCAACAAGAAACTAAAAAAATGTGATCAATTTTATTTTATATCCTGATTATCATAGAGTCTAACAGGGTCCTATTTAGAGTAAAGCGGTGGACACACCAGCCGAATGATGGTGTGTCAGGATGGTCATACATTTTTCTTCACCAAACGGACATTTATATTTACATCTTCGTTCAAAAATTTAAAAACAGTTGAATGTTAGCGCTAGTTTCTTACAATAACTACATTTTAAATAATTGAAAATACCTTTAATGTTATTCAAAATCCAATGGGTAGATTTTTTCTTCCAAATGAATATGTCGACGTATATATTTCTAACACCTCGAACTAAAGCACGTTCAATATTTGACGTTTCTTTGGCGTTACATATAATTAAAATACATATATGTATCCATTAAAATTGTTCACCGGAACGATATCTTATTACCTTCATACTAGATCGTATTGATTTATTTAAAAAATGAATGAATGAAAGAAGCCGAATACATTAAAGGGAGAATTTCATATTTTCTAAGAAAGTCATAACATAATAATGTCTATGTCTTCTGCTCAATAGGTTGTCAACTCACTATTATACGATCAATAGGTATCATTCGAACACTTGTTTTTCTATTCTACTCATGGAATAGCTATCTTAAAACGTCTGAATTTGAAGTTGAAAATGATTTTTTGCCAATTTCCCAACTGACAATAGTGAATTATAGGATTAATAGGATTATTCTTTAACAAGTTAATGGGGGGGGGGGGAGGTGACGGCCGAATGGTTAGCCCTCTAAAGACCCCTACGCCCAAGAGAATTATTCAAATAAAATTGAACCATGTGTTAGTCCCGAAATGACCTAGTTTGTGTCGAGTAGAGGTAAAACTCCATTTCTCTCTCTCTCTCCCCCTCTCTCTCTCACTTTCTCCTCCTCTCTTTCCCTGAACACAGTAGGACTGTTTATAGATACCCTCTATTTTAAAAATATAATTTAGAAATATGAACTTCTCGCTTTAACTGTATTAACCGTAACCGTCTTTAATTTCAATGTTACATACCATTTTCCTGTTACTTCGAAGGAATTGCTAGTGAGCAGAAATTCGCCCGTGTATCTGTTATCACGCCCCACTTCAGTCAGTTATATAGAAGGATAACTTGTGTTTTCCTTTTGTGTTCGTCACTTACTTTTGTAGAAACCTTCATTACGCATCTATCGGGGCAATGATCTCTGTGTTAAAATTATATTTGGAACGTGTTTAAAAAGTTCAATCACATATATGACAATCACTGACACCCATTTTGTCCTTTAATTTTAATCATCTCAACTTGCACCCCCTACAATATGTAAAAAATCCAGCTACCGAAATAATGTGTCCTGCACATCTACTTTGGCTCTCTATGCCCCCTGATGCAGTCTTTTGTCTTTTATCCGAGTCTATTTCAGCACCTATGGAGGCACTAATTACAAATGGGATTATTTATGTCCATATGATCTGCATTAGCCCACTTGTTGTAGGCGTTTAAAAGAGGGCGTTCGTGTATGAAGATGTTTCGAAGCTAGTTTAGATGTAACAAAACTGTATTAAGGTCTTGGTGCCCCAATTTCGGAATTGTTTCATGTGTAGAAAATGCTATCAAATTGATCTGTGAAAGAAATAATTTCGTGTTACCCCTCACCTACCCAGTTCATAAAATATGTAAATAACGAACGTCATATCAAATTCGTTGTAAGTTCGACTATGAGTGTGAGTGTGAGAGCTGAATCCGATATGTCATTCTTTCTTGCATGTTACAGCGGAGATACAAGTGAAAATGTAGCAAAGACACAGGGATAGGCTGCGAATATACACAGACGAACGAAAATCCCTCCGACAACCTAACAACACAGAAAAGCAGACATCCCCTCCGCTGTGATGAAGCTAAAACCTCGGAATACGTGTATTGTAAATGAGAAGTTGTGAAGTGTAGCTTCCTTTTTATTCACCATTTTTAATAGTAAGTACAGTAGGACCACACTATACACAAACATAACCATTAAGACAAATCCGAGGACAAGACATACACTACAAACATTGCAAGAATAAAACAAAAAATACGAGTGTATCCAACCAAGTAAATTGATTCGACCGTACCCGTGATTTTGCATGCGGAATAAGATCCCGTCCGCCCCACCCCCACCCCATATTGAGCTGTGTGGTACATGCTGGAGTCGAATTGTAGAATATCTGATCCGCGGTATATGGTTGAGCATTATGATTATAATGTTGAAAACCGCATTGAAACCGCGTTATATTTGCGCAGTGGGCGCAAAAACTCAAAACCATGACGTAAAAGTCCTCATTGCGTGCCTCTCACTTCTAAGCGCCTCAAGTTTTAAGATCTATGACAAATCACTGTTTGCATTAGACTTAATCTGAGCGCTTATTTCAAAAGCGTTGTTTTCGGTTCTGGTTGGAGATAAGCAGGACTCCACTGATGTATTCTTTTTGTAAATTATGCGAAGGGCAAAGGCCAAATTAAAATTATATTTCAACAATAATTGGTTTTTCAGATCTATTTTTTCAACCAAAAAAAATCTGTCGGTCTAAGTACTGATGTTAAACAGTTGAAATCCTATACAAGGAAGATATTTAACACCAATGAAATGTTTCTTCCTAGTATAGACTAGTATATATATACAATAATAGTAATATATCATCACTAGATATAATCAACATGGAGGTTTGCAGATTTATTTTAGTCACTTTTATATTTATTTATTCTACTAAAGGTAAGCTTAAGCTTTGTTTCATTTATTTTTCAATGCTCATATTTAGGAGTATCCAACCATTTTCTGGGACGTACAAGTGGACCATTATTAGAAACAATGTGTTCTTTGGTCAATATTTACCGAAAATGTATTAGCAGATAAATGGTATATACTACGTAAGAGAAAGATTGTTAGGACATATTAAAATTTCATTTTAGTGAAATAAACAATTATGGTGGGGGTTGGGCGGGTGGGGGTGTCAGACCTTTTTTAAAACTCAGCCACTGTTTGCCACTCTGAATTACGTATTGTGTTGTATTATATTGTATTGTATTGTATCATAGAAGGTATAAATGACTCTTATTTTGTGATATTACATTCTGGAGCAGACAGGTGCCTTTTCATCGAATGTGGCACCTCCTTGACAGATGACGACAAAAATAATATAATATTTCAAAACTACATAACAATTAAAAGATTAGTAAAATGTGAGATTTATGTTAATATGATTAATTATTTTAGCACTAGATGTTTGTGAAGATAAAAGATCAGATTGTTTGACAACTACAAAAAGATGCCATGAAAAATTTTGGGTGACAAATTGTATGAAGGCATGTGAAATATGTACAGGTTGGTATCAACTATATAGATGTCTTAAAGTTAGTAACACGGGTTTACATACAGATGAGTCAAGTCAATTTGTTGATAAGTCAAATAAAAAATAAAAAGAGTCAATCTGAAAAAATATATATACACTGTTGACCGATAATTAACCAAATTAGCCAGGTAAAGATAAGAAATTACATAGAACAAATTGCAACATGAATTTATTCACCAGATTCTGAAATAAGGGTACCAGAAGGACTTCCAAATCAAACACAATTTTTCTGCTGTGAATCCAAGATGACCGCCAATGAGTTTTTCCCGCCGGTATCTTGGAAATAGATCACTTTTTAGAGTACATAAATGTATAATATATAGTATATAGATAGGAAAGTGTATACATATATATTACCCTTTTAAATTCAATGAACGCCCACGTATTACAGTTCCAATCATGTATTTATATGGATATAGTTTAGAATCATGTTCTTGTTTCGATTTATATGTTTACATATAATTTATACGAAGAAAAATGAGTAGATTCGCCATAAAGTCTCACGTAACTTTGGTAACATCAGCAATGTCAACATTTGAATGATATCTAAATTTGATTTTAAATATAACGATATCTAACCAACCGGTGAAATTTTGTAATACTTATAGAGAAAGGTTTGGTGGAATTCAATAAAATGGATAATTCGGATAACCAAACGTTATCCAATGTTAAAGGCTAATGGAAGCTAAAGAGAGAGCGAGAGAGAGAGAGAGAGAGAGAGACTAGGTCCTTTCGGGACTAACATATGGTTTTAATTTTATTTCAATAATTCACTTGCGCGTAGGGGTCTTTAGCAGTTGGAGGAAACCGGAGTGCCCGGAGGAAACCCACGAGGTTGAGAAGGCGACCCTATCTCCATGCCACATGCGCTCACACCAGGGATCGAAACCACAGCCGCAAGCCAGAGGTGACCGGCCAGCTAGAGGCCGAAGTGCGGCAGTCTAGACCACTAGGCCACCCCCCCCCCTCCTAAAGAATTTATGACTTAAATTTATACGATTATGGAATAATCTGACTTATTTACTTCATTTGCATTCTTCACTTCTAAAACATGTCGTATTTTTTCTTTTACCAATACTAATTTTCAGTTTGCAGAAGCAAAACATTAAAAAAAAAGATTTGCTATGAATTTAATAAAAATATTGGCGAAACACCGATCGTTTCTCTGTCATAATTACATGCGTAATTATATTACAGCATCTATTGGGATTAGATATATAACAGATGTATTTTTAATTGTGATGAATAACCATCAGTTTATTTTACTATTTTACTAGATGCTGGATGTAGTGATGGTTATTATGAAGATGATTCTGGAACTAGCTGTAAACCATGTAACTGTAAAGATAATGCCTGTATTAAACAAGATGCCGACTGTATTAATGGATGTAAGATTAATTATCACGGTTCACGATGTACGGAAGATTGTCCAAAGAATTGTGATGGTGGCTGTGATCAAAAATCTGGAAAATGTGTTAATTGTATAGCCAATAAATATGGTGATAAATGTGGCAGAAGTTGCGGACAATCATGTCAAAATGGCTGCGACCGTGATACAGGAAAATGTGTTAATTGTAAAAGCAAAAAATATGGTGATACATGCGGCAAATATTGTGAGGGGTCATGTAAAGACGGCTGCGACCGTGTTACAGGACAATGTAATGGATGTCGCAATAATAGATACGGTAAGAAATGTGAGAACTATTGTTCAAATGGATGTAGAAATGGATGTAACCGGGATACAGGTATCTGTATTGATGGTTGTAACAATAGGAAATATGGATATTTCTGTAATGTTACATGTCCTACTGATTGTAAAACGGGATGTGGTGAAACAGGTATATGTAGAGATGTCAAGAAATGCCCAGAGCCACACAACTGTAAAATATGTGATAACCGAGGATGTTCTGAATGCAATAATGGCTGGTTCGGTAATGAATGTCATCATCCATGTCCCGGTAGCTGTCGTAATGGATGTAACAAATCTGATGGTAAATGTAAACGCTGTAAAGATAACTTTGTTGGTGATTTCTGTAATGGAACCTGTAATGGTGGATGTAAAATCGTAGAAAATAGACGAATTTGTAATAAAAACGGTAAATGTATAGAGGGTTGCAATGATGGTATGTATGGTAAGACTTGTAATGTTAGTTGTAGTGTTTCATGTGAAGGTGGGTGTGATCAAACCAATGGTAAATGTAATAAATGCAAAGGTGGTTACCATGGTGAAACATGTGAGAAGTGTAGTTCTAAATGTGATGGTGGATGTGATCAAAGCGACGGTAGATGTAATAAATGTGAAAGTGGTTACCATGGTAAGACATGTGATAAGAGCTGTAGTTCTAAATGTGTTGGTGGATGTATGCAGGAATCTGGTAAATGTATAAAATGTACCCATAGATATTACGGTAACACATGTAAGGAAAGATGTAGTAATTTGTGTAAATCATGTGAACAGCATAAAGGTCAATGTACAGAATGTAAAGAAGGATATTGGGGTTTATATTGTGACAACACTTGTAGTTCTACATGTAAACCTAGAATTAATTCAATCGTAGCTGTATGTCATCTGTATAATGGAACTTGTATTGAAGGATGTCAACCTGGTCACACAGGACATAATTGTACTACAGGTTAGTAATTATTATATGGTTTACTACCTGTTTCATAAATATGTACAATGTTATGCTGTCAAGATTAACATTTGTACTTGCCCATGATGCTTCTACAATGATGCTTCAAAGTTATGAGTGTGTTCAATATCTGGCTGTCGAACTTTATTACAATAAAACAAACCTTTGATAAAAACACGTTTTCTATTAACACTCTTTTGTTTTTTACTCGGTCAATATTATTTTTTTGAAAATGATAAAATTTCTCGTTCAGTGGTATTTTTACTGATACAAATACACCGAGTAGGAAATTATAATAGTTGAGCTTTAAGAGGATGCATCCTTAGTGTAAAGTTTTAATGATCATGTTGAAATAATAGGTTAGAAAAATGTTATTGGTGTTTTAATTCCATACATACATGTATAGTTAAACACACATAATTATGTTCAAAATGAAGCTGCGAACATATTTAAACAGTGTTCAAAAAATTAGTTTACATGTTTATCCTGGATGTACGATGTATTTGAACATTTGAATGTTTTATTTTCAGCATTTGTATATTTGATATCATATTGAGAATTGTATCTTAATAAATGATTAAAAATCATCTCCATACCTTTTTGGTTACATTAAAGCTTGTGAACATGGTTACTATGGAGATGGTTGTTATAGTAACTGTGGTAAATGTTATAATAGCAAACCATGTGATGCTGTTACTGGTAGTTGTGGTCTGGAAGGATGTGATAATGGTTTTAATGGTACAACATGCAACTTAGGTAAAAATGCTCTTTGTTTAGGTGATAATAAAAATCTAGGTTGATATCTGACAACGACTACCATTGCTTTTTATACACGATTAATGACTTTTTACCACTTGGGCAGTTACCCAATCCCCTGTGAGTAAGCAATGACTACTGTATTATTTATTGTGAATACATCGTTACCAGTAGATTGAATTAATTGAATTAAAATTAGTTATAGGTTCTTACGTAGGAATTTCTAGAAATATTTTATAATTTTATCTTCCAACTCTGTAAATATATAAATATAGACGTAGATACACCCATATGTTGTTACTGTGTTTAACATTTTTCAGCACAGGAAGAACGCGGAGGTACAGTAAATGTGGTCATGATAACTACCCCAATTCTTTGTATAATTGCTGTAGTTGTTATAATTGGTTTCATTTTATATAAAAGGTAAATAATATATAGATATAGGATTTAGTTTTATTTTATTTCGTTTTTTTATAGTTCAAAAGTTTTAAGTGCCCTTACTACACTAGGATCTGGAAGAGTTGTTACCTGCATTGAAGTAAGGGATTGGCCAATGAAACGGCCAGTTACGACGAGGTCTTGACATGCGATGCACGGAACTGCATCTTCAATAGAAGGCTTGATCTCGCCTTAACTACGTACATCTCATCAAACCCTTCACGTAATACCCTGCATATTTCGATTGGGTAACAAACCCAGCTTGAGAACCTATCAGATTCATCGGTCTTCGTGAATACCAAGACTCGCGCTTCTAGCTATAATGTTTACATATGACAATCGATTTGCAAAGTTCAAAGATCGATCAATGTCAAGGTTACTGGTTTTCCGTGAGTTTCTCAATTTAAAAAAAAAGCAACTTTCAACGGCTGTATACTTGTTTGTTTACAGTGTATTATGTGCCACATCCTCAAATTGACAATGCTTATTAGTCACGTGTCCATACAACGGGCGCAAAAGTTCGGAAATTGCTAAGTATTGAAGCGGACGTTGCTTAAGGAATATGCTGATTGATTAATCTATGTCTGGCGTCATAGGGTCAAATATAGATCTCTACTTAATCAGATTGCATATAGAAGTTAATAAATATTTGGTTTTATGTTACATAAAAGGTAATAATTTCTACATTTTTAGAAATATATTTATCTACATCTAGTTGATTCTAGAAAATAACACACATATGTAACTGGAGTAATTTCTACATTTTGAGAAATACATGTTTTGAAGATTTTAGAAAATACCACACAAATGTAACGAGTATAAATTATTGGTTTCAGAAAACGAAGTGAGAGAAAAGAGGGAGATAACGAATTCGTTGAAAATGACACATGTTTAGTAGCTGGTAAGACTTTAAGGACACTATTTTAATATTTTACCTGTGTATATATGAATGAATTTTATAAATGAAGGTTTCTTATTAATCAAATCTTTATGGACCCCATTTCTACGCCTTATGGAAAAAAAGGGAAGCTGCGGTTCTTTGGGTTAATGATCATTTTATTTTTATAGTTGATCCGGCTGTTGTCAATGACGCAACGGGTATTTATGAGAATATGAGAGAAGAATCTGTTTATCAGAATGTTGGAGAAGTGTCCAGGTCACCAACCAGAATTGATCTTAAAGACCTGTGGGACTATAATCAGGATATGAAGGAAAAGAAATTTGATTTGGAATATCAGGTAAAGTAAACGATATTTTGATGCTACAATGATTATTTAAATATGAATAAAATCTCAAAAAGACAGTTTGATAACAATTAATTTCATACAATACAATATATTCATAATTATCCTAGATTGTGCTGATGCTAAAACAAAATGATACATTTTTTGTGATAATTAATAATAAAGGCACAAAACGCTAGAATCTTCACATATATTATTTTAAAATCCGAATATGTATATTTTACTATTTTAATCATACCCTGGTATTATTGCTATAATTCAGTGTGATGGTGTGTGTGTGTGTGTGGAAGTTGTAGTGATGAAGCTCAGGAGCTTAGGCGCCAAACCTGACGTTGCCCGATGGCGCATAAAGTCTCAGCCCGCCCTGCTATATTAGAGAGGTGATTTCCTTTTTGCATGCAACGTTTTAAACCCTCTGAATACGTGGTTTAACTCTGTTTTAGACGACCTTTTTCATAATTATACCGAAACACGCCCTTTTCAAATATACCAGCCTTTGTTAGGCATTGTTTGACTGGTCGAATAAAAGCGACATGATAGAACAGTGCATTTTTTTCTCTATTAATTTCAGGATTTGCCCAAAGGTCTGTGTTCACCTCATGGGGTATGTCTCAATGAGGTTAATAAAGGTAAAAACAGATACAAAGACATATGCGCATGTAAGTATATACAGTATGTATTATAGAAACAAGCTATTTACGGTACCATTTGTCTGGTGTGGATCACCTGAAATATATAGTATTTTCAATACTCCCCACCAAATACTAAAAGTTCTATGTTACCAAATGGAGTTTCTAATTAGTGACTTGAACATCTCAATTTGGGCATATTGATAGCGAGTTTGCAGAGAGTACTTAGATCGAGTGGCAAGTGCAAGCAATTGTGTTTATATAACAACAGTGCAAATAGTGGCAATTGAATCTATTAATACACGTAATATTTGTCACAGAGGGGTTAAAAGTAAGCGGTGACTGTGAGTGTAACGGAAAATAGATAAGTTCAATTTAAGTCATTTGGCAGACGAGGCCGAAACGCCCCAGAAACGGCTATTTATGCTATTAAGACATTCATTGACAGTAATGTGTACATAATTTAGTATTTTAATAAACATTTGATGAACAACTAAAATTAAACATCCAGTTTAAAGTGAAGTAGGACTAGTGTATTTTGAATATTACTATTAACAAATGTTTTTTGATTAATTTATTAATTTTTAAGTTGACCATACACGAGTTAAGATAGATATTGAGAATGGAGATCCCAACTCAGATTACTACAATGCTTGTTATATAACTGTAAGTTTATTGTTATTTGGAATTACAGAATGATAAAATACCTCTTAATACATAATAAGTGAGAAGGGGTGGGGTATAACGTGTGCGCGTTAGATAATAAGTTCTCGTTATTGGTTTGATGACTTGGTACTTTCGATCCTAAATCCTAAACTTGTGCTAAAGACCCTGTGTTAATCTCGAAGTGATCTAGTGTATGTGTCGAGTGGAAGCTAAACCCCATTGTCATATCTCTATCTACATAATAAGTGTGAATGACTACAAGAAAGGAATATGGAATGGTTCTTTAAGGACGCAGGAGAGGAATACTCACCGGAAATGCAGCATGACTTGTGTGACACATTATAATATGATTCCATCAGTCAAACATATGCCGTTTAAAATTGCATACATGTATTTGTTTTTCATAAATCCATATCGTTTATATCTCTATATCTATGTATGTTACACTGTTTGAACTATTTCATTTATAATTAGGGATATGGAGGATCAAAAAGAAAGTATATAGCTTCACAAGGTGGGCAATTCACTTACCATCGTTTGCAAAATATTTATACTTTAAACATACATTATGCCAAGAGCTAAATCTGCATATTGTGGTCTTTCTTTATGCCTGAAATGTTTTCTAATTAGAATTATAATTTATTAATTAGACATTGATTAACGTATCCCTAATCAACTCTCGATGGATTCGCTAGCGTGCCATATTTACTGAATTAAGATCCGATTTGTTGCTCAATTTTCATTCATGATTAAATTATGGAATGGATATTCGAGACTATGTTTTTTTTATAGGCTAGGCCGAAAATTCAATCGCTGAATTCCCGGTTCAGAGTGGATCAATTTGACTGAAATATTCGGCAAATACCCTTTACATTTTCTTATCTCCCATAATGTACATGTATCTTTAACTTATAATTCACGGAATTCTTTTGAGGTAAATTTAGAGATGGTCCCCATATTATTTACTTATTGATATATTTTGGTATGAAATGGATTCTAAAAGTTTTTAACTTCTGTTTTGAATGAAATTGAATTTAAAAAAAACAAAAAAACCTTTTGTAATATTCCCTTAACTGAATTTTCATATTTTTTGATATTCATAGTTACATGTTGGGGCTATTTCAGGGCCCATAGCAACAAACATAAATGACTTCTGGAGAATGTTGTGGTTTGTAGAAGCGAGGAAGATTGTTATGCTGACTAATTTAGTGGAAATGACTGTGGTTTGTGATTTGAAATTATATTTTAAGTTTGTACATCTGTATATGGGTAATTGCAGAAGTCATTGAATCCGTGCGTAATTGTCAAAGGAAGACAACGTCATATCGATCGTACTTCAATTGGGTATTTGGTGGTGTCGGGGTTTATAAGGCTTTATTTGAAGAGAACCATCCCCACGAACAACAAGATGAGTAAGGATTTGGGACCCACTTAGACTTGCTATTCCAAACATGTGGAAGTAAACAATTACCAAGTTACCATTTCTATCTTACACCAATATCAACGTAGTAATCACAGATTTGTTTTCTCTTAATTTATTTTTGTCTTAAAGAATTAATGAAAACACAAAACATTCGAGCAAGATTAATCATTTTAGTTTTCCACATTTAATACATTATTCTCAGGTTTTTATATATATTTTGTTTATTAATTAAAATGCTAATTTTATATGTATATATGGTATTGTTTATTTTGACATTCTAGGTCAAATGTCTTCAGTATTGGCCAGATGTGGATCAAACCGTGAAATATGGAAATATATCGGTCACGATGATAAGCGAGGAAGTGTTTGCTCATTATGTAATTAGGACACTTAAAGTTGCCAAGGTCAGATCACTTTATTTATTGAAAACTAAGGATTTATCTCGTTACCTTTTCCCTAGCCTTTTCGGGGCTATTCAGATTGTAACTGATTATTCACATTTATTTATTTAGTTCTTAAACATAATGGCAGGAAATGCTCGGGGACAATAAAAGTGTTCTTAAGGTGTTGTCTGAATGCTGATGGGCTTTCGGACATTTTATTATAGGATAACTGTGAAACCCAGACTCTTCGCCAATATCACTATACATCATGGCCAGACAAAGGTGTTCCTACAGATATGACGTCATTGTTGGAATTCCACTGTAAGGTCCAGGAAATGAAGGTTGACCTTAAAGGCCCACTAACTGTGCATTGCAGGTTGTATGTTTTATTGATAAGCTAATATTATTTTTTCAAATATTAAAAGAATTCATATTCAACGTTATATAAAATTACAAGAACAGCACACAGATTTTATACTTCTCTTCTCATTTCTCTTTTAGTCTGTATAGTAAACAACTGTCCTGATACAGTAATCACGGTTGGATAATATGACTGTTGTGTTACTACAAGAGGGTATCCCACGGGCAGTACATTTTTTTAGAATACACCAAGTATTAGTATATTAGTATATAGTATTATTTTTATAGTGCTGGTATTGGACGGACGGGGACGTTTATAGCTTTGGATTATCTGATGGAAGAAGGACTAGCAGAAAAATCAGTTGATGTCAATCAATGTGTGGCACGAATGAGATATGAAAGAGTTAACATGGTACAGGCAAAGGTAATTCATTAACATTACATATTCTTGGAAGCGGATAGTTCACCTAAAATATAACCGGATGTTACAAGCTATAGGTTGTTACACATTTTCCTAAACAATTATGTTGATATTGTGAGCAGCAATGATATCCCCTAGTTTTGGATTGACATGCTTGTACCATAGACGATTGACGTATTTTGATTTTCTTACGGCACCATTCCAAGATGATGGCGATGATGTCATGCTCGGTTCCTGGTGCATATAGTACTATCGCACTTGCCTCTGTCATAAATCTTTCACTTTGGTAACCAAATTATATATTAATTGGAATTATATTGACGTTGAAGGAACAATACCAATTTCTACATGATATTATTGCTGAATGGTATTTTACCAAAGATACAATTACAACCACAGAAACGTTTACAGATAGTTACAAGAACGTGTTCAAAGTAGAGAAAACTGGCGGGAAAAACGGATTGAGGGAAATATTTGATGTAAGTATTACTCACCTACATTTTGTTTAGATTTAAATCATTTTAACATACAGTTCCGATTATATATATCGTTATAGATATACATAGGTCTTTTTTTCAATACTCAAGGTGAATTCAGAAATAAACCTTTAAAATCATTGCTATAAGTGTAGGATTCTTATTTATGCTTCATCTGCATTGGCATTGGAGTTGTTTTGTTCTATGAAAATATCTGTTTGTTTGTTTGTTGTTAACTGAATACCTATTTACTTATTGACTACCGTATTTTTAGATGATGTCAAAAATGTGCATACATGTAAAACCAAACATGGACGAATTTTCTGAAGCTATGTCGGAGTCAAATATTAGTAAGAATAGAGAAACACAAATCGTTGCTGGTGAGTATTTTCACAGGTTACGATTTCATCAATAATTTATTATTTAATAATATATTATTTATCCTATGTTAAGGTTAACCGAAGGGCTCCTTCAAAATCATTCAGATTATCTTGCTTTCCTTTGCAAATACTGTATCCCAGAGAATTTCAAGATTCATAAAAATGTTTATCATCTTAAAATAACATATTATTTGGTATTGCCACATTCAATATTTTAAAAACCAAAATGGAGATGCAGAAATATTTTTGTCATGTATTAAATTTAATGCAACACTTGCATGGTTTTATAATTCAGGTAGTACTTCACCAGTTTGCTTAGGCATCCCCGTTCCCGGTTCAACTGATGACATCGCCGCTGTTTATATGCCTGTAAGTAAATAGCACATCATTCAGAATGACAGGAAATTAAAATTTATCTGTATGACTGAATGTTCGAGCATTTAGATAAAAGTAATACATGTACAGTAGAATCCGTATGAACAGCCACTCCTATTCAGCGACATCTCCTTGTAAGCGGCCATGATAAATCTCCCCGACCTCCACCCCCGCCCCGTAAAAATTCTATTGTTTCATCTCTTTTTTCAACGCTCACTCCTCTAACACGGCCAACGGTCACTATTTTACTTATAAATTTAACAAAACATCACCCATACAACGGCCATTAGTAAATGAATACCGAAAAAATTACCCTGATCAATCCAGAGACAATACGGCCTTTTCTAGAAAAGCACAAGGGTATCTTTTCATTTAAATACATTTTGTTCCATAACAAAATACCCACCTTGCTTCATTCCCACACAAGTCAGAAGTTTCATAAATATAAACAAATTTTATAAGCGCAAGCTAAGTTACACATCTACCGACATTTATGAAACGCGTCCATGCGCTTTCGTGGAATAAATAAACATTTCACTCTATGTCACTTGGTGCCGATGCCCTGCTCCACAATTACAATGTATACGATTACGGGGGTGGGGGTGGCCGAATGGCTAGCACATGCGCGCTGTATCATAAAGCCTGGCATTGAGTCAACTGGCGTTGTTTGGAATCCCCGGTTGTACGTGACAAGGAGTAACCTCGTGGGTTTCCTCCTCCGGTTTCCTACCACTGCTAAAGACCCTTACGCGCAAGCGAATTATTGAAATCAAATTAAACCATATGTTAGTCCCGAAATGAAACGAATCTATTCGGAATTTCAGAATTTGAATATTTCAAAGATAACCGAAATTTGCCTCTTCAATGGTCATTACTCGCTTTACAAGATCTTGATTACATAATAACAAGAATCTCGAGTGTTTTGCTTTAATGTTGGATATTGTAATATGAAACTGTTTGGAGATATAAAATTAGAAACCAAACACTTAGAATCATTCCGGTTTCGGTATTGGTGAATAATGTCCTGAACAGAAACGGAAAGTGACACTCTAATATTTGCTCATGATGTTCCTCAATTTGATCGTATAAACGTGTGATCTTTGGCAAAATTTCAATACGATTTTCTTACAGAGTGGGCATTATATTCCATGTGTAATAATTTCTAATATATTTTGTCCATACGAAACGATATAGGCAACCTTTGTTAATTTTGAAAATGTCAATCAATTCAAAGTTGACTTAAATTTATGATTTTCTATAATATAAGAGCATTAGCAATTCTTACGAATTTAATGAACAAGAAATTATACACTATTAGGTTGTCAAAAATCTCAAGTGATTTCATTTGTCCTGTCGGTTTTTTATGATTCAAACTTAGTCATAATCAATTATTGGGTATGCTCACTAAATAGAAAGTTTCTCGGGGTATTCTTGAGTGAGTTCACTTTGTCAGTGATGCAGTGTGGAGACTTGGCAAGGCACACCGTGTAGTCGGTCGGATAGGACGAATAACGGCGGTCCCGTGCACAAACGTTGACGTGCATGTAAAGAATAGGTGACATAATATGGAATTCAAAATAATATGAGGCTGGGGTCGAAACGCTTCTGTCCGGGCAAAATATCCCTCATAGCATAGGGGTTGGTTTTCATTAGCCAGTTGGTGTAGTAAAGTATAACGTTAAACGCCATTTTATTTTCATTTCAGAGTTATATGACGAAACGAGCATATATTGTAACCAAGACACCTACAACCAATACAGTAGACGATTTCTGGAGAATGGTCGTTGAATCAAATTGTCAGATAATTGTTAGTTTAGATAAGGATCAAGGAAGAAATTCCAAGGTAAGGGAAAATATAGAGAATCTCCTACGAGTCATTTTTTTATATCAAAAAATATGAACGAGTGTTGATATTTTTTTGATATAAAAAATACGAGTGGGCGATTTCTTTATCACCCAATCCTTTCTTACATGCACAAATAAATAAATATAATTCTTTGGTATAGATTTCACTTTTACTGAATCTGATTACATTTTTACAGTGTAGTGATACATCATTTTTTGACAGCAGTTTACCTATTGCAAAGTCTTATATATTGACTCAGTATTTCCTTCAAGGTCAATTAAATAAAAGCAGTTTCTTTTTAACAAAACAAAAAGAAGTTACTTTTTATTTAAAATAAGTGGTTTCTTTAAAATATTGACCAATCAAATTCACGTAAAGTGATAAAAAGATATCGCAGTAGATTATGTAATTTATCACACAAGCGATATATACTGTCAAAAGTGTTATTGGGTGATAAACACCTATTAGCCTACCATTAAACAGTCATTTTTTAAAAATATGCGCACAATGTTAAGATGTAATCCATGTTGGACTGTCAAATTATTAAACCGGCCAAATAAATCAAATTAAACGGTATTGTTTGTCATCATTTATCAAAATATACCAACAAATCAGTCATTTCAACACTTTGTATTCTTGCTACAAATATTTCTTGTGCAAAAGTAATTTACAAAACTTATATCATTATTTTAATATTTTAGAATCTTGAGCAGTATTTTTCACCAAAAGCGGGACAATATTCGATTCACAGAGAATCAGAAGAGAACCATTCTCAAGGATTTTACTCTAAAATAACTTGTAACGTTAAAAGTGATGTTAATGTAAGTTAAATATTTTATGGGCCTTATTGTTGATATGTTACACATGCATCTCGATTGTCAAGTACTATTGTCAATGGAAATACCGATTGTCAGGCCTTTTATTAGTCGCCTCTGGTCATATCAGCGTTTAATACAGATATGACGGGTATTGCCCCAACCACTCAATATATTTCTCATTTGAATAAATGTCTAAATAATAATTTATGTAATACGTTCGACAAAGGATAAGTTTATCCTTTTTAATATTACAGTAGGAGCCAAAGCTCTGATTGTCGTATTGACCTCGCAAATAATAATTATTGTTGTATTATTACGTTTGAAAATTCAGAACAAAAGTCTCCTTGACCGAAAATAATTCGCCATATTTGACCTCTATTGTTGGGTTATTACACTTGAAACTTTGTCGGGATCTGCATGCATCCGTAATGTGATTTAAGTTACTTCCCCATTCACGATTACTCATCTCCCCCCTATACTAATGTACAGCACGCAGATCTAAAGTAATGTGGTTTGTATCAGTATACCCATATAATACAGGGCTAGATCTCTTTCTTAAAGCCGCCTCCAGATTTCTTCAAGGTTGCCGAGATGTAAATAGGGTTAGGGCACGTGATTGGCCAAGGTTAGGGTTAGCGCTCGATCTGTTTACATCTTTTGACCGTTGACCAAATCTTCAGTATTTTAAATATTATTATTTGTCTTGTTATATAAAAGATTGAAAATTGACACAAAAATAGACTTCATAAAATTGAACACAGTCTAATTCTAAATATCTAAAGCCGAAAGGGAAAACTAAATTACAATCGAGATCCACACCGAAACAAGTTTGTTGCATAAAGAATAAAAAATGCCCTGCACCACGCCCCTCCCCTCTTCTCTCTATCACATCTATGGGGCGTCTGGTCAGACGGATTATGTAATTATTATTGAAGTAATATACATAAGTTACAAAGAGGATGGCGTTACTTGTAACTAAATTATTATAACAGATACCGAATCTAGCTTTAATAAGATTGGAGATTTTTTTAAGTGCATTCATTTAAACATAAAATTGCATTTTTTTTTCTTTAGTTGGATCAGAATCGCAAAATACGTATATTCAGTTGTAGATTTTGGCCTTCAAAGTTAAAGGTACCTAAATCATCCACACCGATGATATGTCTTTTAGAAGATATTGCCACGTTAAGACGAGCATCAACAGATGGGCCAATTGTTGTTCACTGTCTGTAAGTAATATTGTCTCTTTTGTTATTTGAATATAAAACACCGTTAGTCTCACTACCCGTATTGCAGGAATAGTTGACGGATTCTAATATCGTACCAAAACACATCTGACCTAATGGCTAAGGCAGACACAAATTGAAAGTTATGTCCACAGTACAATGGAATCGAACGTAATATAACCAAAGATTGTTAAAGCGCATGCGAGGAAAACACTTCTGAACGCGAGACTGGTCAACATGGACTTAATATTTTTTTCAGGACATTTAAACAAAGCTTAAGTAACTATCTCCACATTTCTTGATCTATCGCATTTGTTTAACATTCAGGTGATCTTAAAAGGCTGAATTCGATGTTTTGCTACTTCCGGTCAAAAGGAATGTATACGCTCGTGGAGTCGTTCTCGCGCGCAGTTTTTTGTCTGTTTACTAAGCTACCTCACTCTTCCACGCCAAAAACATGATTGTTCACAAAAAAAAGACAAAAATGTAAATTCAAACGCCCTGCTCCAATTTTAGATCAAACATTTAACAAAGTGCTGCACAAAAGGACAGGGGGGCGCGAATTGGAATTAATATGGAAAAGGGATGTAGCCTAGTTGGCTGATGGGCAAAAAAAAAGGGTGGTTTGTTTTCGGTAGTCTTCATACTGATAGTTATATTGCAACTTTACAATCATATACATTTAAGTTTATTTATTATCAAGATCAACAGTGATTGTTATAGTATTGTTTTATAGCGATGGTAATGGAAAGAGTGGTGTGTTTTGTACATTGGCTGCTGCTATAGAGAGAATAGTACAAGAACGATCCGTCAGAATTATCCCAACCATCAATCAGCTCAGAATATCTCGTCATGAAATTATCACAAGTTATGTGAGTACAGTTATTTTTTAAATTTATTGCCAAAACTTTGCTGTATAATTAATTATTCTCATTTGCAGTCTCGCTTAAAATCCAACTCTTTCATTGTATCAAATAATCATTAATTTCTAATTTCAGGAGCAGTTGAAATTTTGTTTTGATACGATTGCAGAATATCTGAGTAATTTTTCCGAATATGACATTGCTTGTCATTAATTTTCTTTTTTTTAAAATAAGTTTCTTATATTGTTATATTTTTTTATCTTCATTTGTCAATTTTTATTTGTGCTTCCTTGTGCTTTAATTTTTTTTTATTATACAAGTTTTAAAAATTCAAAATATTAGTCAAATGTCACTACGCTGACTAAGTAGCGTTCTTCAAATACTCAAAGAATATAAACCGATTGTAAACCAGCATCCATGATATCTAGATACACAAATTAAAAAAATTTGCATTACAAAGAAAAAAAGATATTCCCAGTTTGAATTTAAAAGTAGTAAAATATTGTTCCTCGAAGCAATTTTATAATGAAACGGCCACCTTGGGGAATTATCTATTTATTTATTAAGATTTTTGTTTTCATATTTCAATTTATCCTTTAATAATTCTAATTTATAAAGATATTTTAAAACCATTTTTGCATAAAATGCGCTTTTTTTTTGTTTATTTATTGACGATTCCCAAGTCATATTACAACGTTATATTGTGTATATTATTATTATTTTTTGCTTTATTATAAAATTTTGTTATCAAGTGTATTTAGAAATAATAAAAGTATATACAAAATCGTGTACATTGTGATGGAAATGTGACAGTACGATTAATATTCAACATACATTTTACTGTCTCGCTAAACGACTGATTCATCGAGACAAAAATTGCGATATCGAAAGTTATAGCAATACTATACTCAGCGCCATAGAAAACGCATCACGTAGTTTTTCGTTTAACAAAATGATCCTGTAAACATATCTTATTTATTTTGCTTCTTATTGTGAACAATATTCAAATAGGAACACATCAATAACAACACATTTGTACACTTATGGATGTTTAATCTGTAATCAACGGTACAAAGTCAGAGGGGTCAAAACCAAAAGTACGACAAAGATGGTTAATTGTGCTGCACAGTGTGCGTAAGAGCCAGTGGAGGACACAAACGCTACTGACAATTAACCATCTTTGTCGTACTTTTGGTGTTTACAGGATCATTTTGTTATACAAAAAACTAAGTGATGCGTTTTCTATGGCGCTCAGTAAATTTGATTCAGCAAAGCTTGCTAAAAATAAAACTGATTGCTTGACATATTAAGAATAGTCCTATCCGCCTTACATTCACCAGATATGATTGGAATTGGGCTTAAAATCTCGTCGACACATTTAGAAACTAACATTCTGTTATTTTATCTATGGCATAGTGTGCATTTATAGAGAGAACGGCGGTGTTTCGTACCACCCGTACGACGAGGTAACATCTGCCACCTTCAACCCTTGTAAGTTACAAGCTTGAAGACTTGTGGTGGCTGTCTTATCCATACCATGTAGGCTATTGATAATAAATTACAGTATGTGGAAGGTAAAATATGTCAATTGGTACAGCAAAATTCAATTTTAATGTGTGGGCCATGACACTGACTGTAACAAAGTTGTTCCGCGATGTTAGCCCGAGAAAAAGATCAACTTGTCCCTGGTGGTTCAGGACTGCAGTGCCTGATAATGATAGATCGTCTGGTTGTTCAGACTGAATGAAAAGCCGAGCTTGAAATGAATTCGAATATAATCCCTCTGACATACTCAGAAATTATTTTCATGATTCACCCCTTTGTCATTAAGTCCCATCAGGCCCACCCCCCACGCCAAGCTCTAAAGAAATCACGATTATCTATGGTTGTCTATGTTTGCCAAACTAATAGAATTCTAGTCTTATTTTACTCTTAAAATTTTAAGGTGTTCTTTGCGTACCAGAATGATAGAGGTCTTTCAATATCTTATAACTAGCATACAAACTAAGATATCGTTCGTTTGATAGGATAAATCGGCTAAATTCAAAGATCCTTATCAAAATTGGATACCAGTTTGTGAGCAACTATTTTCTAAAGAGAGAGAGAGAGAGAGAGAAAGAGAGAGCGATATTATAATAATTATATATTATAGCATTTATTAAATGGATTGGTTTTTATTATAATAATGAATTACCTATAAAAGGTGAGTAACTCTTTCTACAAGAAAAGTCCATTACCATTGCTTTATGCGATAATGATTGATATGATTTGCATTAATCGATGTCTCCAATAAATCGATCATCTATGTTAATCACCGCATTTAGAAATTGGTTCTAGTACTTTAAGACACGCTCCATGAAATGCACAGAAGAACGATGAGCATCTTTGAAATGGTGCAAATGGTACCTTTAGTTTTAAGCTCAATAATTATCCTGCTATCCAAATTTAATGGTAAGTTTGTTTTACGCCTTTAGTTCACCTTAATAGTTTTCAGAATTATTAGACAGCATATCAAGAATTAAACCGATGCAAGAGTAAAATCAGAGGGGGAGAATGGGGTTTAACACCCACTCAACACATGACCAACAGTGACCAACACATGGTTCAATTTTATTTCATTATTTCGCTTTGCGTAGAGGTCCTGATGGAGGAGGGGGGGGGACGAGTTTCGACAGACCTTAATGATTGACCTTATGGTCCAATGTGCACGCCTTACCACCCATTTCCTCTGGAGTATCAAGATAATGGTAAGAATTGGTAACACTGTCTTACGATTTATCAATTTATTTAAATTTTATATGTATATTAAACACTTTCGCTTATAATCTTTGGTGTTATATTACACTGTAAAAATAATTCTGTAAAAAAACAGAAAAATTCTGCCAGCAGATTTACCAGATTTTTTCTGTAATTTTACAGATGACTTAACAGAAATAATCTGTTAAAAAACAATAAAAATTACAGAAAAAATCTGGTAAATCTGCTGCCAGAATATTTTCTGTTCTTTAACAGATAATTTCTGTTAAGTCACAGAAGCATGTACGTGTAAAATTACAGGAAAAAATCTGGTAAATCTGCTGCAAGAAGATTTTCTGTTCTTTAACAGAATTATTTTGGTTAAATATAAAACAAAATCATCCGTAAAAAAATAATTTATTTTCTGTAAATGTAATTTGTCAATATGAATGTACAACGATATTACACGTGAATAGAAATTAAGAGCAAGAAATCGTGAATGGCTTTATATTTTGAATTTTCTAAAGGCCAGGTTTACTACTTTCTGCCGTTCCTCTGTCCTCTTGCAAATTCTGTTACCTTCCGAACAAACCTGAAACAAAATGATGAAGCACTGCATACATGACATGAAATAAAAAGGCGTTAATTTTCCTGCATGTCATGGAGTATCCTCTTGCCGAGATAATCCAGCACCATATTCACTGAACCATCGCGTTTCTTACACTGTAATATTGTTTACTTGGTCGATTTCAAATTTACAATACAACACACATTTGCCTGCATGACCACTATGTGCATTGATCTTGGATTCTAAACATAAAAAATCAGCAAACTAAACAGACAGTACAGAGGTTGGGTCTTTAAATCCAATAACATACGCAGTATCTACTTATGCTGTAGATTTTCCGTCACACATAGATATTATTAGAAAGACTTACCTTCACATTTTAGTGTTGATTTCCCTCTGGTCTTTATTCTGCATCATCAGTGCACATTCAAACATTCGCAACCATAAGTTGTGTCTGAGACGCGCATGCGTTAGTCGAATCCAACAGTATAACTATGTGATTTAACAGAACATTGCCGTAAATATAAAGATTATTCTGGAATATTACAGGTCTTTTGAATAATAATAAAATTTATATTGTTAATACACAGTTTCTATCAGTTAATATACTGAAAAGTATGTAAGAATACCGACGTTTCTGTCCAAAGACAGAAATGCATGTAAAACAACAGCTTTTATGGTATAAATACAAGTTATTTATCTCAAATCACAGATATTTCTGTGATAATACGGATTATTATACTGAAAAGTATGTAAGAATACCGACGTTTCTGTCCAAAGACAGAAATGATTGTAAAACAACAGATTTTATGGTATAAATACAAGTTATTTATCTCAAATCACAGATATTTCTGTGATAATACGGATAATTTCCTTCAAATAACAAAAAAGAGGGATTTTAAAAACAGATTTTTTTTACAGTGTAGAACTAAATCTAAAAATAATATAAAAAATGTTAAAATTCTTTTAATTTTATATGTATTTTAAACTTTTGGTTATTCTTTGATGTAATTCTCTGACTAAATGAAAACACGATATAAAAAATTGTCAAATTTTCAATATTCTATGTATCATATATCAAACTTTTATAGCAAAAAAAAAAGGATCCATGTAATGCTTGAACAAAATGTAAAACATTAAGACATCGTCAAGTTTACATTATTTCATTATCTGATATTCAACGTAAGAATAACTTAAATGGTTGTTGTTTTCATTACGGTAGTTAACTCTGAACGTAGGTTTCATTACACTCGCCCTGTACCTTCAGGAACCGTGCTATTGAATCCTTGTCGAAAAAGTTTGGCTTCCCAGTCAATTTTACTTGTTATCTTTTTACTGCTAAACTGTCGCGTGCCATTCCCTTTAAACGCCTGACTCAATGTAACCAAATTTAATAGCACGGTGTCTGACAAGGATGGATATCGTTTAGTCATATTTCTCTCCACTGAAACCCGTGACACAGTGTTATAATGTTAAAATGAAGTTAATTCAAACTATTATTACGGTGTTTTATTTGGACTTGCTTCCACCACCAATAAAATAATATTTACAAAAAGCGACGCAAGTAACGATGATGCGTGGTTTTGCGCGGATCATCGGTTTTCCAAATGCGATCCATGCGTTGACCGGATTAGTCCCTCACCCATGACAGCAGGGGCGGATCCAGAGTGGGGGTGGGGGTTCACCCCCCCCCGCCCCCTGTTCAGCTACATGAAAAAAAATAATGCCTTGCATCAATGAAATTACATCACAAAGTGATCCTACATATCAGTATAAAAATGATTTCTCTGTTTGAAAAGCTCAATTTGTATGTATGCCTATGTAATTTAGAGACGATGATGGCAGATTTCCGTAACAGAAACCTGGCAAACCCCCTCCTGCAAAAATTCCTGGATCCGCCCCTGGACAGTTGTGCAGGACAGAGGAGCCTATAGTCGATAAGATGGGACGAAAACTCGAGGTTTCATGTACATATTTGCGTGCACTTAAAATAAGCGTTGACAGTATGAGTTCGATACAAAAGTATCCCACAGATCCACTATCCAGGTAAATATTCCCTCATAGCAAAAACCAATTTCATTTGCTATTAAGGACCGGTTTTAACATTTGTAACTAGGGACCAATATATTAATACTATATACATATTATGAGATAGGGTTGTACAAGTCGCTGTAAGTATGTTTTATTCAGTGGTTTTATTTGATCTTGATATATAATACAATGCAATAAACAATAGAAGTATAACAGTAAAATTAGCATTAACTAGTAAAAACTCAATAATATTAACAACGATCGTCGCTAGATAATGTTTTATGACTAGGGGTATAATCATGGCTATATAGGGTATCGTACATCATTTCCTGTTAATATTGACATATTGATTACAGAACACATGAATTACAGTAAATTAAACAATACCGGTAGATGTGACGCATCGGGACGTCAAGTCCACAATATGAAACATCTAAATAATAAATGGAACGCTGAATACGTGTTCGTTTTGATATGTCTAAAGAGTTTGTTGATGCTTGTGCTGTCTGCGAATTCCTACATACAGGACCGGATGTATAGACCGTGGATGCGTGTGGGGGTACTTTAAGTTCAAATTACATGTCAAATTAAAATAGTGAAATAATGACAATAGACCGTATTTTGACCGGAAAAACTAATTAGTAATATAGGTCAAAGTCATAAATTATTACTGGTGGTCAATAAATAACATACTTCCCACAGTGTTTCATTTGATCAGACCTACTGGCGTAATGAAAGCAAATTTCTGCTCCAAATTATGATTGGTCAATTGTCCGATGAACAACCAATACCAAACTGCGTAACAATATCATTTAGGTTTAAACAGGGTCTCAAATATGTTTACATACCGTTACCTCATGACTCACGAAATTTATTACGTCCAATTAACCACTACGTATCAGAATACTGCAGAAAACCTAATTGCATGAGAAAGGAGGCTATCAAAACGACTACAATGTATACAATACTTTTTGGAGATGAACAATATTTTCACCGTTATTAATACCTTAAATCAGTGTCCAACGTTAAACGAAGGGCTGTTATGTTTCTGTACTTGGGATAGATTTGATTGAATGGGAAGAACAGCCACACTGCCTTAAAAAGTCAATCAGAAGTCAATCCAGCAATGGCCAGAGAGTAATTTTTCGGGCCATTGCTTCAGGATATTGATAAATAAGGGCTTTATATTTTTTGACAACCTAACACACAATTGTCCCCTTTGCCCGATAATAATTGGAACATAATTTAATTGGTAAGCTCTTTCATACATGCATTATCGCAATATACACGGATAGGTTATTCGTTAATGTTTCAAGTTTCCTATTTTTACTTCAAAAAAGCGAAGTTGAAATATAATGGGTACTAGTAAATAAATCTTCTCCCTGCTGAGAACCTAGCTGACCCTTCATGAATTGAAATTTAGTTTTGTATTGTAGGGTCATGATTGCCAATGTTTTTCTATATCCACTTTCCAGGTGCGGAAGCAGAGTGTTCGAAATTTCAAGAGGGCGTGATGAGTATCTCATTTAATGATGTTTGCTTCTATGGATTCAAAGAAGAAATGACATTTTCTGAAGCTGCAGAAATGTGTAGATCTAAAGGAACGAGAATTCCTATTATGGATTCAGCAGTCAAACAAGAAATGGTAAAAAACATGATCGGTAAGTCACCATCTTGAATTAACCAGTATTGAGATTTTAAAAAATCTTAAAATGAACTTATGTGTTTTGGGTAAAATAAAATATATCGATTTCAAATGTTGGATTATTTTGTGGGATAATAATCGATCTTCACTAAAAATATCTCCTCTTGTGACAAATTCAGTGATGGGTTATAAAATCCAAAAGTTAAAAAAATAAAAAATAATAAGTTCAAAACGACGGCTTTTACTTCAGCTTTACCTTGTGCAATCATTGTGGGGGAGTCTTCTGTTAAACAAAATCACAAAGGGTCGACAAGAGAAACCTCTATTTCTTGCAACATACCGACGTACAATATAACCACTGTATAATAAAATTAAGGAAACATTGGCGAATTTAAGCCTCCGTATTGCAGAACAGCAATACCCTAACCGTCTTACTTCCCAACAACTCCTTGGGAATTGTTAAGGAACCCCATTAAAGCGTGTTAAACGAACAACCAACATCCAATCTTTTAAATATTGATATAAATAAACAAAAACAATAACAGAAGCTCCACATAAATAATGGAAAGGTAATAGACATGGAAATGTGATTCATACTAGACATGGTCATAGTCGTACGTCATTACAAAGTAACCTATATCATATTATTATTATTAAATGATCCTGAATGATCCTTAATGTAGAATATTATTCCCTGCGGTGTCATTTGTTATTATAGGAGGGTTAGATAGCCGAATGGTTAGTCATTGAGTCAACTGCCATGGTTTCGGATTCCCGGTTGTACGTGACAAGGAGAAGGGTTGCATGTCCAGCCTCGTGTGTTTTCGCCGGGTCCTCCGGTTTGCTTCCACTGCCAAAGACCGCAATGCGCAAGCGAATTATTGAAATAAAATTAAACTATATGCTAGTCCGGAAATTACCTAGTTTGTGTCGAGAGGACGTTAAACCCCATTTCTCTCTCTCCCTCTCTGTTATTATAAGTTACGACTCATGCTGAATATGTTTGTGTAAGTAGAATATCTTTTAACGGAATAGCACACGAGATAAATTCAATTTAATGCTTTATTTAATAAGACACGTTTACAATGTTTTCTTCTTCTCGAAATCGTAGGATTTCACGTCCCAGAGTACTGGATTAGCCTACAATATAAAAATGAAAAATGGGTGTGGGTGAATGATCTAAGAGAGTATCCGATGACTCAACCTCGATGGGCGACAGAAGAATTGACTGGCGAGGGGTATATATACGCTACAGCCTCAGATGGTACATGGAATAAGAAAAGGGCTGATGCCTCGGTAACATTTATGTGCGAGGATGATGCATCTCCACCAACAATCACTGCCGCTAGCGGTAATAATAATTCTCTTATTTTATTTTTATCTGGTATTTACCGGAGTTTTGAACAAAAGGAATACTGTATTAATATTACGCTGGTCTTTTTGGACCAGTAGCACCCTTACCCCCACCCCCCTTACGCCACCATCTTGTTGATCTCGAGGCCAGTGCTTTCTGAAAAAAGTAAAAGATTGCGCATAGATAGGTGTAGTCAAAATTCAAAGATGCGGTCATTGTAGTTCTATCCTACTTGTCCGTTATTTTTTTTGTGCTTTCTTTTTTTGGAAAGGATAACCATATCGAAGACTACCAAATGAAATGTACTTGTGTAAAACAAAATGACTCATTTCCGGTTACATTTTCATGGTCTGGATATGCACAGGTTTCAATTTTTACTAAGAAATGTGCCAATTTTACCCAGATTGGTTGGTTACATATACAAATT
The DNA here is from genome assembly GCA_948474765.1 of Patella depressa. NCBI lineage: Eukaryota > Metazoa > Mollusca > Gastropoda > Patellidae > Patella > Patella depressa. The sequence continues at coordinate 27,107,771 of OX419716.1, forward strand.
TAAAAATCATCGTTATTTGTTGCAGGTCGTGACACAGTTACAACATGTACAGCTATTAGAAGCTTGGGCAACGTCATTCAAAGTGTCAATATCAAGGCCGAATCTTTAATAGAGTGTGCAGTAATATGTACAGAGAACAGTGAATGCACATATTTACAGTTTTATCAGGAACCTGGAACCTGTCACGGTTATAAATCACATTTCAATGATGGTTCTATTAGCTTTAGTTGTCCACTGGGATGCTTTCATTGTCAATAATACATATTGACAGATGGAGTCAATTCAAAATATGGATTTTTAGTTCAACAGGGGAATATTCATGTTTGTTTATTGTAAAAAGGCATTGTTTTAATAACTCTCTAGTTAATCGGCGGATACTTTAATTAAATAGGCCTAATAGGCCAAAATTCACATCGTTAAAACCCCTAACAGATCAAAAAAGTTTTGTTTTTAGTTCAGTGATGTATTTTAACAGGGACCTCAAAAAATAATTGTTGGCAAATGTTTAATATATTTTCAAATTACATTTCGAGCACGCAAATGTTTAGTTACTTTAGTAACGTAAATTGTATCCATTCTGCTCGATGCGACGTTACTGGGGGCGGGGGGGGGGGGGTAGTGGTCTAGAGTGTCGCGCTTTGACCTCTAGCTGGCCTGTCACCATATGATAGTACCGAAATGACCTAGTTTGTGTCGAATGGACATTAAACCCCATTTCTCTCCCTTTCTCTCTCTCTCTCTCTCTCGCTCTCTCTCTCTCTCACGACGTTACTGTCGCGTGCTCTATACAACTAATATGAAAATAAGGCTTTGGTCCCATCTCGGTTCTAAGGCTATTTTGGAATCCTTACCGTATAGTTTCTTAAGGTATATTTTTCCTGTAAAATTCCACTCCTGAATTTGGAATATTGGCTGGGCGTAAGTTTTAAAATGGCGGCCCAATTAAAATACAATTCTACACGAACAGGTCACAATTCTTATCCGATTTTGACGAAACTTGAAATATAGGTTTATCCCCAAAAGATCTCGGTTCCTTTCGATATTGGCATGTATCGGATCAAAACTTCATGGATTATGGCCACTGATTGTACGAAAAATCACGTTTTTAGCTTGTGGACCCTATAGAGGTCACAATTTTGAACCGATTTTGATGAAACTTGACATGCATGTTTGTAACCCAAAGATCTTGGTTCCTTTCGATATTTGCGGCTATCGGAATGTAATTTCCTGAATTATGGCCCCTGATTGTCCGAAAAATCACCCTTTTTAGCTTGTGGTCCCTCTGGAGGTCACAATTATTATTCGATTTAAAAAACCGTTTGATTATATCACCGTTACACCCTAAGAAAGGTTGAGTTCGAATTTCGGGAAAATCGGACGAAAATTGCCATACAAAATGGCCGCCGTTTGTACGCGAATACTGTTAAAAAATGGTATATCAAGGTTGTGGACCCTGTGGAGGTCACAATTTTGATTCAATTTTGATGAAACTTGAAATTCATGGTTATAACCCAAAGATCTTGCTTCCTTTCGATATTTGCGCATATCGGATCGTAACTTCCTGAATTATGGCCCCTGATTATACGCAAAATCGCCTTTTTTTTAGCTTGGAGGTCACAATTATTATTCGATTTAAAAAAACGTTTGATTATATCACCGTTACATCCTAAGGAAGGTTGAGTTCGAATTTCGGGAAAATCGGACGAAAATTGCCATACAAAATGGCCGCCGTTTGTACGCGAATACTGTTAAAAAATGGTATATCAAGGTTGCGGACCCTGTGGAGGTCACAATTTTGATTCGATTTTGATGAAACTTGAAATTCATGGTCATAACCCAAAGATCTTGCTTCCTTTCAATATTTGCGCATATCGGATCGTAACTTCCTGAATTATGGCCCCTGGTTATACGCAAAATCCCCCTTTCTTTAGCTTGTGGTCCCTCTGGAGGTCACAATTATTATCCAATTTAAAAAAACCGTTTGATTATATCACCGTTACACTGTAAGGAAGGTTGAGTTTGACAGACAAAATGGCCGCCGTTTGTACGCGAATACTGTTAAAAAAATGATATATCATGGTTGTGGACCCTGTATAGGTCACAATTTTAATACGATTTTGATGAGGAAGGTTGAGTTCTAATTTCGTGAAAATCGTACCAAAATTGCCGGACGAAATGGTCGCCATTTGTACGCGAATAGTGTAAAAATATGATATATCATGGTTGTGGACTCTCTACAGGTCACAATTCTTATCCGATTTTGATGAAAAGTCACATTTCTAGGTTGTGTACCGTCACACCATAATCATTGTTGGTTTCGAATTTCATTAATATCAGACTGGAACTGACCAACTAAATGGCTGCTCCCAATACAGTATGAAATACAGGACTTAAAGATGTAGGAAAAATCACTTTCGGTATTGCTTGTTCTCTGTCCATCTCTCGAAAATGTGGGCGTATCCTGCCTGGCAGTGCCAGCCTATCTTTATAAATTTGTGTGGGATGTGGCGGACCAATTAAAATGAAAGTTTTTTTGTGTCCTACAATTTTACATGAAAATAGTGTTAGATTTTCAAAAATTCGTGTGGGATGTGGCAAGAGAAATGATTCCTTTTGGCGACCAAAGAAGAATCACAGTGAAATATAGACGGTAAGGATTCCAAAATAACCTTTGAAGCGAGATGGGGGAAAGCCTTATTTTCATATTTGTTGTATAGAGCACGCGTCAGTAACGTCGTATCGATCCGATACAATTTACGTTACTAAAGTAACTAGCAAATGTTTTAACTCAAAAATATGTGATCTTTACATAATTTAAGCTTGATGTTCGCATTCGTCGAGTGGAACTGAAATGTCCTTACTTTTTATAACATTTTAACAGATGTTTCAATACGATGTGATCAAATTTCGACTTTCCCTAATCGCTCGAAGTAATTGTGATACAGACTGGATATCTACTTTTAACTCGAGAATAGAATACTCCTGTAATCCGATTATCGGTTGTGTCCTTACCGTTTCGCCGACATAATATTATTGACCTGAGGTAAAGACTAATTAAATGTTGTATATTATGTACGTTTCTTATCATCGGCAATTTATTTTGTGACGTATGTGCAAATTGTTAGGTTCAATGGGTTTGCCTTTTTGTCTTTCACCATTTTTCTAAGCACTATAAATATATCGATATATTTTCTAAAAACTGTTCTTCAAAAGGAGTATTAACTTCATTATTATCGATTTATTAATTATTACTTTCAGCGTTCAATAAATGTGCCGCTTCGTCTTAAATAACGACAATTGTTAGTATTTATTTTATGCTAAACACCATTCATTTGTTTTAGAAACAAATAAAGAGTTAAGATAGATTTGTCGTTTCCATTGATTTCAATATTAAAACAAATTATTCAATCAACAATAAGATTTCTGAAAATTTCCAATAATAATTTTCAGACTACAACTACTTAGTATCGTTGATCGTCATTTGAGGGTTGCCTTGTAAATTAGAATCGTTCAATTGAGTACAATATTTACAATCATATAATCAATTGATTATAGTAACATTCTCTTAAGGCGATAAACCAAAAACGGCCAAAATTTATACTTATGAATCGATTTATAATTATTAAATAACAAGTTTTCAAGTGGTTTCTCTGGGTTTTTTTATTACCGTTATGATGAATCTTAAGACAGTTGGACTAAGAGTTGCCAGGGTTGGCTGGAAGTTCTAGGTCTGAAAGGGATGGATCAATCGGGTTTAATCAAACTTTCTCCACTAACAATAAATGCAGTGTCATAATTGTCTCCGTGCCATTGAAACCCAGAAATGGACAAATCTGGATATAGGGCAGTCATCAAAAACAAACAACTGACAGGACTAACCCCGAAATGCCGACATGGTCTCTACTTTAGAGGGATGATGATGTCCTTCTTCTTCACAGTAAATAAGTAGGCTGCAGAATTTAAGCGTGACTGGGAAATTATTTTTGATGACCCGCGTTCTGGAAGGCCATGATACCCTCGTCGGACCGGGGTAGCATCCTTACTGTGCTGCTGCGACCACACGGCGACCAGAAAATGCATAAGGTCGTCTGCAAAAGACAACACAACGCCTGAAAATATCACAAAAAAATGAAAACTTGAATAAAGTCGCGTTTTCATAGCTTTCATGGCCCTACCGCAGAACCTTGGTGTTTGTTTGGAACATGCTCAAAACAAACGGCATGACCCGGCGATCATTGACGACCATTGAGACCACAGACTGACTTTTCGGGCAGACGGGTAAAGCAAACAAAAATTTTATTTCATTTAATTTTACGGGCTGGAATAGCAGTCAAACGCGCTAGCGATCGTCACATATTCTAAAACTTTCTTTGGTGGCTGGCGGGGGTGTGTTCATACAAGACCGTCTCCGCTGTCTGTAAACATTTAATTTGTCGGGCATTTATAGTTTTGCTTCCGTAACTATCACCGAGTTCTAATGAAACACTAATTTTAGTTTTCTTTTAATTGAATACCACGAATTTGTACTGAGTTGACTGTGGATAAAAACATTTTGTCTGGAGCCACTCTATTTTGTTCGACATTCCGCTTATGACTTTATAAATTTATTTTTTTAATATAGGAAGTAGGTATCTTTATTAAGAAACACATCGAGTAATGCGTCTAAATAATAAAAAGTTATATATAGATTTCATTGTTTTTGATAATTTGGTTACAAATAAACAATCATATAGGTATGTCACTTACAAAAATGGAAACGGCCAACCCGCTGTATTAATAATATCAGATGATTGCGACGTGTAAGGTCACTTCTTTGTTGTTATACAGTCCTTGAATATATCAATGTGGAGAAAATTACTAATCTCAGCTTACCCGTTGTGTGTGTTAAAAACAGACAATTCTTCCCTTGATCTTTGTCTTACCTTTCCCTGCATTTTTGGTGAACTTTCTGGTCTAGAATTAGAGAAAGGGCTCAAATTTGCAATTTGATAGGATTTTTGGGTAAAACTGGTGATATTACAGCGGCGGAAAAGGGGTGTAAAGTGTCTCTCTACAGAGCAATCATTGTGTCGTAAGGGAGATTTCGAATTTCGACCCCAGTCAACATCACATTCTCGTTGCAAAAGATCTATAATAATGGACACCACTTACAAAATTATGATGAAAAGATTGCCAAATGTGTCTATAAAGATTGGAACTAAACGGAATGTTGGGAAAAAGCTAAAGTCAATCTTTAAATACTTGCTAGTCTGAGACCAACTACGACAATCGGAGTTATTTCCCTTAATAATCAACGCCCGGTTCAATCAGATTTCCGACGACAATATCTCGTCCATTCGGCTGCATATGCTCAATTCAACAATCTGGAAATAATAGCAACATGGGACAACTCGCCCATCGATGGCTACGACTTTGCATTTTTGTTCACTGTTAAAAATAAACAATGTCTACGCGACACATTATAAAGCAGTGGAGGGGGTAGTCAAAGAGTAGAAATAATGTCAAAAATAAGCGCTCTGACCCAAACTGTGTTGTGCACTGTAAAAATCGTTGTTACCCTAATCTTATACCTTTTTAGCTTGCTTTCCTAAATCAATTCAACATACCGAAAAAGATACTTGCTGAAAATGAGCATACAGAGCCTAATCGAATGGCGTCAATAAGTTTTAGTCGGTTGAGCGCACAATTAACACTTCGATATACGTGATGTATTGTGGAAATTCATCAAATTACTTTCAAGCCTTGTTCATTATACACGTAAGCGAAAAAATGACACTTAAAAAAACACTTAAAAGTATTTCTGGTATGTTCTAATAAAAAAAAAAAAACAACCCACATCTAAATTTCTTTGAAATCTGTTTTCTCCACCATTCAAACATTACCATGAAAAATAACACACACATTTAAAAAAAAACTGATTTATAAAAGCTGGTCAGATGTAAAGATTGATGTCATGGGACCCGTCCAAAACGAAATAAAATAGGGCTTATACATGTACTTACTTTTCGATACGGAAAAGGAGAGTATACACCATCCCCGGGCAGCTGTGCTACGACGTAACCATATTTAGAATTCCATGCTCAGGGGTTCTTTTACGTGGACGCCAATGGTTTTCTATACCACTCGAAAGACTGACAATGAGGCGGGGGGGGGGGGGGCACTTTCGGACAAGCTGACCTTTCGGGGAGACGGGTAAAGTGAATTTTATTTCGGCCATTTGGGTAAAGTAAATTTTATTTCATCTCCTTGGCAAATTAAAGTGCCCGATATGTAATAAAACACTAATTTTACAGTTGGAATAGCAGTAAAACGCGTTTGCGACCGTCAAATATTCCAAAATTTTCTTGGGGTCCATACAAAGTCAGCCCCGCCTCTTCGCCTCTCGAAGAAAACCGGCGTCGCTGTCTGTAAACCTGGGATTTTTTCGGGCATTTCTGGTTTTGCTTACCTGTCACCGAGTCCTAATAAAACACTAATTATCGACCACATTCAAGTTACTGTATTCACAACCTGGAATAGCAGGAAACGCGTTTGCGGCAGTTAAATTTTCAAAATTTATCCCAACGGTCCCGTCTTCGTGGAATGTAAACTACTGATTGGAATTCGAGTCAGCAACTTTACGTAGGCTATATTATACCCATTTAATAGTAAGTGCATGATGACCGCACTACACACAAAACAAAGATCTAAATCTGCGTACAAGACAGAAAACAGACATTGCAAACAATAAACAAATAAAGTGAATGGATCCGGGGGCCAGTCGTAAGCGTCAAGTTGCTTTATTCATGGGCTTAAATAGCAGGAACACGTGTTTGCAGCCCACAAATATCCCAAAATGTTCGGGGGGGGGGGGGTCAACGGTGTGAGCGTACGTAGCATGGAGATAGGGGCCCCTTCTCAACCTCGTTGTTTTCCCCCAGGCACTCTGGTTTCCTCCCACTGCAAGCGGATTATTGAAATAAAATTTTTAAAAAAACATGTGTTAGTCCCGAAATGACCTAGTTTGTGTTGAGTGGACGTTATACCCCATTTCCCTCTCTCTCTTGTGTATGTGTGTGTGTGTGTGTGTGGGGGGGGGGGTCCATACATGTAAGCTCCGATCATTCGCCCCTCGATAAAGACCTTCGTTTCGTCATATATGGCCGAATTACGTAAATTTGTGCGTTACCCCATCTTCAGATTTTAATGGCTTCTGCCAAGCTGTTAAAGGGACGTATTCAGGGTATGTCCGGTGCTTTAACAATCTCTTTGATACCTGTTGATATGATGTGCTGTTTCAGTTAATTGTGGTAGTAGCCCTAAATGACTATAAACAATAGACTATCTCAACATTGAGTTTATCTGTGGACGAACACAGAGTCCACCAAAACAAACAAATCAGTATGAAGAATTAGAATGCAATGACTGCATTAGTTTTGACACAGATAAAAGAGAGGGTTCAAACATAAGACCCCCCCCCCGCCCCCCACACACACCACCAAACCCTAAAGTCCTCACTAAAGACACTGCGATTACTCGGGCTAAATTTCCCACATAGCACAGGTTAGGAGCAGAGCAATAGGAAGTTACATTTCATTTCCTTTCACGCCAATGATTAATGAAGTAAGTATTTTAAACCGGGCATTTTATTTCGAAGTGTTGTTCTTGTGACAAACGCTTTTCGCAAAAAAAAATCAAGGTTAGATCGACTTTATGCGTGTTCCTTGCACTATTTTACATGTATTGTGCAGCGATTATGTCCTGTACACAGTTCCACGCCCATGGTACGTTCGGACTTTGAGTTTAAACGAGTCATAAACTATAGAAAAGCATGGGTCTTTCTAAATAAACAGCTGCACTAACTGTCTTTAATGTTTCCTTTCTGTGTTGTTTATGTTACAGATATATCTTTGGATTATATGCTTGATGAGGAATAAAAGAGAATCGGCTGAGTAAGTTCCGGTTCGAAATTGTGTACTTTCTGTACTTTCTGAATTTCCTATGATCTTATGGTACAAGAGTCCAATGGGGTTGAATCGTTCATAAATTTCAATATCTTAAATAATTATAAGAGCTGTATTTGGTGAACGATTCGATATTATTTTACTTTACTTAGAACTATTAATTCCAATTAAATAAAAACAAATACATTAAGTAATACAAATACCTACACTCCCTCTTGTATGACATCTTTAAACAGAAACGACGTAGCTGGAAAACCTAATTGTGTTTATTTGAACAATAATTCTGATAAACATGTGCAACTACCAAGTCAACAATGGTATAATATTTCTTTTGAATTATGTTAAGTGATTTAAGAGACGATGTCGAAATATCTAAATAACGACACCAGGTATCCTCATTCGCTTTCTTAATTATGATGCCTTTCGTATTGTTTGGGCGACGGTTAGCGCCAAATTTCGTTTTTCGTGGATTATTCTAAATGATAATATGTATAGTTTTTCAGAGAACTGGGGTATAGGGTTCACGGTTAGTTGTTTCAAAGGAAATTCTGCAGGTGAGGAATAGGTATGGCTTTTAGATCATTCCCAATAAATATTTGGACGGTCTGGAAAGTTGCTGCGAGGATTTACGAATGTCTGTCGGTCTTAATGGTTGTCTTGTATTCAATTTGCATTTCTTTGAGCGAATTTAATATTTGAGTTTAGTGACGTGGTGGATATAAGATAGAAAAAGTCTGGAAGTTCGATTCTGCGATGTGGCATAATCTATGCAATCCCAGAGTTACATCTGGAAATAAATTTATTGTTGTCTTCAGTGGTTGAAATACCTTATCGCAGATCTCAGCACCATTTACGTTTGACGGAAACGACTGTAATGAGCTGAGGGAATTTGGACTTGGGGGTGTTCTTAATGTAGATGTTCTTGGTTCTGGAATAGCTGTGGGTCTTCACATCCCGGCGGATTCTGACTAGTGGTTCATGAAATATTTAATGGGATAGGGATGAACAACTTTGAAACAAAACAAGAAGAAGAAAGAAACACGCTGTGGTCTGTACATTGTTTCATAAGAATTGTAAATCTGGTAACAAACGGCCAAGATAATAACGTGCAGTTACATATACTGTTATTGTTTATTGGTGAAAAATTATGTTATGACGTATATGTTTGGAACAATATAGACCGGTTGGAGCTGACGTGCCATAAAACAACATTTCATTTCTATTCATGTTATGACGTGTCAATAACGACATGGCGCAATGGTGATCGAGTCAATGCGATAGCGAAAGTCAGAATGAACTAAAATGCGGGTCCTTTATATCAACATTCACAAATAATTCACAAAATCAATTTTCATTTGTAGACTTTCGTAAACACAATTCTTCAGATCTATTTGAAAAGAAAAGACTACAAATTAAACTACCCTACTATTCCATTGTTTAATTCAAAATTCGTTAGATCTATTTGAAAAGAAAAGACTACAAATTATACCACCGTATTATACCATTGTATAATTATCTTGATTTAGGTTTCTTTGTACATCACATCACGTAGCATACCTTTTGACTTCACTACGCCTTTGGTGAGGTTTTTAATTAAAGATATATTGTATGCTATTGTTTTCTCGGTGTATGTCTTTACTTTGCTGTGGGACGCGGTTGCGATCTAATGCTTGTATGTGACCACCTTTCCAACATCGTGGGTTTTCCTCGGGTGCAACAATGAATCACCCGATATCAAAGGACAGAAGGCAATCTACAATCGACATATCCAATCAACCGACTCCACGTAAAAACATACTAAGGCCTTTATTAGAGAATTATACACATGTTGATTAGTAATGGTTTTAATCATTTCTAATCTCATGCTGTTGACAATCATGTTTGTGATGTGTCTGTAGCGTGACCGTCTTTCATTAACCGTAACTCATTATGATCGGAATCCGGAATAAGCTGTGGTTATTTAGAAGACTTTTCATGCAATGTTTGTTCACTCTTGTGATAAAGTTATATTTGGTGGGACATTATTTGCATGATCAGTTTGTAAAGACAGATTCTTGAATTAAGAAAAGTAGATTATTAAGAAAAGTGGAATGCGGTATCAAAAGTGGGTAGGCAAAATACACATAGGAACAGTTAGCGATAAATCATTTTCAAAGACTATTAATGTAGGCCATTGTCGTTGAGCCGAACAAATTCTGGTAGTCTTAGCAGGTCCGACGAGAGAGAGAAATGAGGTTTTAACGTCCACTCGACGTAAAACTAGGTCATATCGGGACTGACACATGTTTTAATCAATGCGACAAACTCTTGAAAGACAAACAAGGTAACTGGTGAAATAGGTATTTCCCCTATCAACATTACATTCCTTCTTACATTTGTAAACATTTAGCCAGCCAAACTAAAGACAAATGCCAATTCCTATGAATTCGGACACCTTCGCACTAGATTTCATTTCAATATTAAATATTAATGACCAGTTTGATATCACCAATGAGTTCGGAGCATCTATACTCAATAATTTTACTCATCGGATTCCGCTTGTGTGTTTAAATTGTTTTAATTTTTGTCTTTATATCAAATGTTTTTAACCTGAGTCGGAATACGGTTTTCTATAGTCTAAGGGAAGTCACTCTTAAGATACCATTGGATTTGAAGAACATGAACTTCTACCCCCCCCCCCCACCAAATCTTGAATAGGTTTATTCGATAGTCCTTGTGATTTATTTATCTCCAACCAGGTAGTGGCAGTTATATGAAAGAGTTCTATAATTTTGTACATACGATGTTATGGATGGATTTCTGATTTGTGTGTACGGATTGGCCAGAAACATCTATCTTTTGGCCTGGATTATCATTCCACACCGTTGTTTTGTTTATTTTATTGATTCACGCATCGTTTCTATAGTCGCCATCATCTGCTAGTAGTGTTCATTGCTTGTATGGTCGTTTACTACTACCTGTACTTCATATTTTATTATCAAATAGCCACTGTCAATGTGCGACTTGTCATGGAAGTCATATTCAGTGACAAATGTCCATTGGACAGAACGCTCGAAGGACTCTTTTATTAGCAATGTTTATAATACCATATCGTTATTATGGTATTCATGTGTGCTTCGGAGCCACGGTGGCTAAGCGTGTAAGATGCTGGCTCGCTAGCCTGGAGGTCGCGTATTCAATCCGTGCATTGGGCGAGAAAGTTCATCGGGGTTTTCCAACGTGGTATCCCCTTTTCAGGGTGCAGGACGGAGATCCTGACAAGGATAGCTATTAAGTCGTTCGGATGGGACGAAAAACCAAGGTCCCGTGTATACATTGACGTGCACGTAAAGGATCCCTTGTCAGATGGAATTCGATTTAAGTGTAGGTCATAGTGCCGCTGTCCGGGCAAAATTTCCCTCAAAACACATTGTACGGCGTATTTCTGTCTTCATTAGCCCAGTTTAGGAGCAGAACAGTAGGACGTTTAATGGGACGAAAAACCAAGGAACCGCGTATACATTGGCGTGCACGTAAAAGATTCCCTTGCGGTTTAACTTTGATATAGACCATAGTGCCGCTGTCGGGGCAAAATTTCCCTCATAGGACATTGTATGGCGTATTCCCGTCTTCATTAGCCCAGATATCACGGAGAACAGACTATTATAAAATAAGAAGTCAATCCTTCAACGCATTGTTAGGTCAAACACTTCATAATCAGAATAATGATTCTATAATGGAGTGGTGATGTTTCCGCGAAAATGATTCTATAATGAATAATCTATTCATAATATCCCGAATGTTTCCATGTACAATCTGTAAAGTACATTGAAGTTGAATAGCCAGTCAGAAAAGTAACCGATAAATTCACGCAGACGATGTTTACTTCTCTATCAGGGATTCAAATGTTGCAAATACACTCGGATAGCCAGATCTAGCTATTTTGGGTTGCCGATCTGAAATATAAACAATAAGACCCAATCTTTAATTATGCCGTCGCGGAGTTTTTGTTTCTGCGATTATGCTAACTGGAAGGAATTGTAACACTCATATAAATTCGAAGTTAGACCTACAATCCGAGATTTATTTTTTTTTTTTTGGGGGGGGGGGGGGTCCGAAAACGCCATTAGAGCGAAGGGGTTTGATGGCCGAATGGTAAGCATGTGCGCGCTGTATCTTAAAGTCTGTCATTGAGTCAACTTGAAGGATAAAGGTCACCTCCAACCTCGTGGGGTTTTCCCCGGGTCCCCCGGTTTCAAGCCCCTCCGATAAAAACTCCTACCCGCAGGCGAAAAGGGCTCCTACGCTCAGGCGGTTTATTAAAATGTGAACTATGTATCCCGAAATGACTTGGTTTGTGTCGACTGGACGCCCCCCCTCTCTCTCTCCATTACATGTAGAGCGAATGTCTGATTTTTTTTTAAATCTACAATATAATAAGATTTAAGTGTATAAAGGTTTCATGTTATCTTTACCGTTAGGGCAGTAGTTGATTTGTGTAATATCTCACACTTCATCATTGTACTAATCTTGGATTGCACCATGTAACTGTCAGGATATTGTCCTTAACAATGAAAGGGGTTAAAATATGGCGCGATTGTGATGAGGATAAAACTAATGCAGACATGACTGTAGGTTTAATGTCCCGAATACACTAGAAAAGTAAGTGAGATATTATCGACACTTTCGACATATCCAATTGGCGTAAGTGAAATCTATTGCCAAGATTGAGTATATCTTGTCTCAGATAGACTTCTTGCTATCAATTATGACGCTAAGCTCCTTTATCTTCTTATCTGGATAAATACAATGTAAACAGCCTATTTGAGTAAGACTTGAATGTTATATCCAAAAATGTATATGTATAGTTTCTATTAAACTGTGATTTCGTGGTTGATTAGAATAATGAATAAAAAGTAGAACTATGCCCTACCATTAACTAATCGACAAAACACTATAATTCTGTTGAACCACCAGACTTTCGGAGCTTTGGATCGAATTTTGTCGGAACAGCGGTGCTTTCGACCCGTGCTAGGTAACCGCCATTCAGTCTAAAAACCTCAAATCTCAGTCGGCCAAAAGCTACAGTTGTATTATTTAACGTCGTGAGTCATACCTTGTCAAAGAATAATCCTATTAACACTATTGTCAGTTGCGAAATGGGCAAATATGGCATTTGGGGTTTTCAAAAGTCTAAATATTAAGGCCACTTGTGGATTTCGACAAGGTCATGAGATGTAAACAGGGCTAGCACCAATCCTAGCCAATAGTATCCTGTCTTTTAAAAAAAATATACTGAGGTAATTTGCCTCGGTTAACCAGGATCAGAACTTAATATTAAGGCCACTTGCAGATTTAGTCAAGATCATGAGATGTAATGGCTAGGGTACGTGATTGTTGCCGAGGATTGTCGGTTAGTGTTGGGGAAAGGATTAGTGCTCGCCCAGTTTACATCTCGTGACCTAGACGAAATATGCAGGTGACCATAATATTTAGAACTAACCGTAAACGAGGCATCCTTTTAACCATCGAGACAACTTCCTATTTCCATTATCTAGATATTTCTGTGTGAATGCAACTTCCAATTTCAATTATGTGGACTTAGTTTTCCAGTGAAACAATTTGATTAAAATACAGATCTATATTTTATTTGTTTTTTTTATATTTTCAATGACCTACACAACATTAAGATCTGGACCATTTGTTTTGAGAGATCGCGACAGGGGTCACGTGAGCGGCTACTGACCCCATGACTCATGCGAACGTTGACGTTTGTAGAGGGTCATTCAAGACCGTTTCATTGGCTAATAACGACTCTTCCAGATCCTAGTGTTGTGAAGACAAGTTAAACGAAATTTTGAACAATAAAAACGAAACGAAATTGGATCTGTGTTTTTAATCAGATTGCCAGTGAAATAAATGACACAATTTCTAAGTAGGCGTGTCGAGTACAAATATTTCAAATTTGTATGTGAATACATTTCACGTGTTCGAATGGTTCCTATTATTATATGATACTGATATGATAATCTATCAAGAAAATACGCAATTGTAACCTTAAATTAATTTCTTCCAGTAAGTAATAAAGCGGACGAAGTTATCATATAAAACCCACACAATCTCCATATTGTTTTGTTTCTTCTTACAAACCGTTGGCGCCCTCGTATAGAATTTTCACGGTTTAAATTCAACGATTAATTGTGTTATTGTTTTCGAGAGATATATTGTAGTCGGGTGGTTGATGTCCTGTCAGGTTGTAACAGACAAATCTGCTACAACATAAAATGGAATGGATTATTTTTCTCCAGAAACCGTAAAACTGCTGCCTTTTTGACAGGGCAGGAAACGTACTTAAACGAAGATTTATATTGAACTATGTGCACTCGACAAATGTGAAGTGTTTTGCCAGAAAGCAGAAAGTCTTCGGATATATTTAAATGCATGTTAGGCCGCGTAACCCAGTAACCTTACCAATAATTGATAGCGGTTACTCGGATTAGAGTAACATATATATTGACTGAAAGTGGAAAGAAATTTGAAACAGAAAACGATCGAAATCAATTGTTTGTAATGTTATTCTATTTTCTCCCGCTATCGTGTTTTCGATCATCTTTTTACTCTTACATATTAGAGATTTTAAGAAATGTCGAGGGAACTACTGGTGGGATGGGTGTAGTAGCTAGTGGTTTAACGATCGCTTCAACAATTGTGTGATCGCAGTTCAGTTTGGTGAACTCTTTTTTATGTTGGTAGGAACTGAGCCATCAAAAATCAAGCACATACAATAGACCCTTTTAAAGTATGCAAATGGTGTTAAAGTAGAGATTGTAGTATATCTCCGCAATCAATTACTCATACACGATATCCACCACAATTATTTGATGTAAGGACGGTATTATAGTAAAGTATTCATTCCCAGAGGAAAGTATATAATTAAGACATGCGCATATCAGTTGCTAGACCCAGATTGAAGTTTATTACGAATTAGGAACTATTCTGATTCAGAGAATGTGATATAAAAATCCATTTCGAAAGCGCCCACATTCGCTGAAAGTCGGGAAACAAGCATCAAAACGAGAAATAATGAGTTCTTTCCCTTTTTAATAGCAAAATCTTTGATAGAATCATAAATCATTTCATTAAATTATGTTTTCTGATACATGGCATTCAGAGCTAAGGGAGTATAATATGGAAATACCGACATGAAACACGCATTTTATAAACATCTAAACGTACAAAAATTATCCAGACTTAGAAACTGTAAAAAGAAAAACAACAACAATTTCGATTAGCAGCAGCTTCGGAAAACTAAAAAAAAAAACATCCTGATAAAGCACAGATCTAATTCCGATTCTTGGTTTCAGATTTCAGTTCAATGGTCTTTACAACTATTAAGAACAAAATGCATCTCATTTTACAGTAGTCATTAACCCATAAAATATTCCTGCATATAGACCCACACTTTTTGTGTGCGCAGAAATCTGACAGAGATATTAATTAATGAAATACGTGGAATATATAACAAATTGGAGTGTCTACATTGTTGATATACCAGTAAATTTAAGTGCAGACGAAGAAACCGAAAGGAGCCTTAGATCTGTATTGTAATTAAATTTCTTTAAAAGCCAAGCAGACTACTGACTATAAAGAACACCATATTATAATCAGTTTAGTTGTAAGGTATCATCTTATAGTTATATCCTTTTGATTGATCTATTTCCTTAATTGATTAAAGATGCCTTCACGTGCACAAACTATCAAATTTTCGCTTCAAATCACCTTCAAAACACTTTAATTTATATCAAAATTACCCTAAGCCGCAAAGTATGTTTACTTCGTCATGTTTTTAACGTGACTTGATTGAGGGAGAATCTATTTTCAGTGTGTATTTGTCGTTATATTCGCTGATCATTTACTATAATTGTCGAAGCCTAAGTAAATTCTTGGATTATCCTCTGCCAATTTTTTATTCCCAACGTTTAATCACATAATCTGGTACGCTTTTAAAAGTCTCTCAATATTGTCGATAACAATCTCAAAATGTTCATAAATCTGACCTACTGTAATGCGAATTGTACGGTTTAGGTGACATGGGTAATAACTCGGTAAATCATCGATACACGTCCCTGGATTCCGATGTGGTTCGAGCCCCAGTGTGAGCGTATGTGATATGGAGATAGGGGCGCCTTCTCAACCTCGTGGGTTTCCTCCGGGCACTCCGGTTTCCTCCCACTGCTAAAGACCCCTACGCGTAAGCGAATTATTGAAATAAAAAAAATGAACCATATGTTAGTCCCGAAATTACCTAGTTCGTGCTGAGTGGACGTTAAACCCCATTTCTCTCTCTCTCTCCGATATGGTTCAGACTTAAGACTAGTAAAGCAATACCAACAGGTTTACAAACCATCTTCCTGCACAGTCAATGCAATCCCAGTTCGATTATGACAAATGTAATATCCCCAAATTTACAACAACTCTCTAAAATGCGTAGAATAAGTGGTCAAATCTGACAAGTTCAAAGTAAGACAGCGTTTTATATTTTTTGAAGGACATATAGTGAAAGCTGTATGTAATAAAAACAAATTTATGGATAACAATCACTACGTTTATCAAACGCAACGTTTCAACGAGGGTTATCAAGCAATGACCAGTTGTAGTGGGAGGGTCTATATGAGCGGCTTTTGACACTGTGACTTAATTCATTCAATTAACCAATAACCAGCGGCATTTGAAGCGAGTTTTCGGAAATACAAAAATACAACTTTGGATTTGATTTGTTTTCTAATGCGGCACCGGTCGCAATGAATTAAGTCCAACTGACCATTCGCTTGTCTAATTTTCTAAATCATCCAGAAGACGGCTTATGTAACAAGTCTCCCAGATCCCGGTATAACGAAACGATGTTGGATCTGTAGTTTAATCGGATTGCAAAACTTGGCTGTTCACACCAAATATAGATTTCCTCAAGACAAACCCAGTAGTACACCTGACCAGGACTCTATTAAGAATTGTTATAAGAAATCGATTGGCAATTGTCTGTCATGTGGAATAACATTTTAGATATACATGTTTTCGTCCATACTGAAAACAGGGGAATGTCATGCGATCGATGGAAACCAAAAAAAAAAGAAGAAAAAAAAATCAATGTGAATTTTTCTTCTTTGATTTATGTTGAAAATAAATAAAATGAGGTTTCACGATCAAGCCTTTTAGACCAACTCAGTATAAACCTTATATCTCGTACTGTTCGAGCTGTTATGTGATGTTAATAACCAAAATTAAAATTATATTAAATTGTTAACGAGAATTTTGGCATTTGAGTTCATTTTACTGTGTCAAATTATGTAACAGAAAATAAAAAATATCCGCGTTAAGAATTACCCGAACGACCCTATTTTTGTAGCCCAAAAACGCCGACCGTAAAGGAGCTAAATCGACGAATTTACAAAACCAAGATTTCGGTATTATTCAGTAATTAAGTCAGAAATGCAAGGATATAGATAATAAAAATTTTGTTCCGACCGACGAACACTATTTTGGAAGGCCAAGCAACCGTAAACACGGACAGGTTTTCTCGTCTTGGTTTTGTGAAGTTGAACGATGAAACACTGAAATAATCGCAGAAATGTCGAACTTACGATGACAGATAAATTGTCCAAAACTAAATAGAGCCAATCAACATTGGTATAGTGTGTACAAAATGGTTTACCAGGCAAATTCTTGTCGCCTACATATTGGTGTGCGCAGGTCATTACGGCTTAATGTTTTGGAAATTTGGGCTTTATCACAGTGGACATGTGACTTTAAGTTTAACATTGGATAAGATGTTACATCGTTGCTCGGTTAAAAAGTACAATACCCTAAGGCATCGTTATTTTATTTATTTCTTAGCTAAGAAATTAAAAGATCGGGTTGCTTTGAAATTGTATAGTATTGAGCATGGATCAATGAGATGAACTAAGTCATTACTCTCAGTAACCCGAAGTCAATTTTATTTAACCCGTTTACTATTGTTGCCAATCTCAAATAAAACTTTCTTTACTCAATTAGACGAACAACCATCGGGTATTAGATAAATGAGAAAAGACGAAAAAAAGGTTAACTGGAACAGTTGCAGGAATAGGCTGAGTTATCAGTGTGTACACTCGGACGGCCAAAATGGTAAAACGGAAGTAAGAAAATGAAAACGCGATTTATGGTCATTAAATGTGTATAGCCGTTACTCCGGCGCAAAAATAGAACTTTTGTAAGTTTCCCACACCTAGCCCCCGCACATAAATTGTACTGGGCTCCTTTAATTGTGATAAATTGCATTTTTTCTTTTCTTTTCTTTTACGAAGTTGAACTGAACAGTCATTACACAACTGGTCGATACAAGTAACAAATAATTGTGCAATAAAGCCACAAATGATTTAGTTTTTTGGTTACAAACTTTAACGTTTATAGCAAAAGTGGTTGCAATTACAGAAACTTAAAGGGGCATTATGGGAGATAAAGATCTGGCAGTTCGTTCTCACTATAACAGTTAAAAAGTAGGTAATGTAAAGGGAATATGCTGAAACATTCCATAAAATTGTCGAAATATTATTTTATTGGTTATTGAATTTTAAGCCTAGCCTCGGTCATCATCATTACTAAAGTCGGTACGATAAAATGAGCATTGAGAAGCAGATCGGATTGAAATACAGTGTAAATCATACACATGAGTTAGCACAGAGACTTGATTAAGGTCTTTTCATGTTAAGAAATGACTAATTAATAGTTTATACCCAGGACCCCGAAAGACCTGCAATAGGAAGATTTAGCTCTTGCATAATGTAAATATCAAATTTACTATTGATTTAAATATAAATAAAACTGCACATTTCTGAAAAAAAACACCCATAAATAAAGTTATTTCTAATAGACGAGCGTGGGGGTAGTCACGAAGTATCGGTACTGTTCCGACTACTAAAATATGGGTTCGTTGAAGCTCACCAAGAATGACCAAGAAAGTCTATCAAGTCATTCTTATGGAAAGTAAGAAGTGACAATGCCGGTTGTTGCTAGTTTCGTAATGCCAGTCCGGTAATAGAGGTTCCGTTTTGTAAAACATAATGTTATTATACAACTAAAGAATAATTATAAAATCGATTTATTCAACGACCTAACTACACTCTAGGGACGAACTAAACTTTCTGTTTTTGTTGATTTATAAAACTTGTTATTGTAAAACAGAAAAAACGATATTAATCACACATAGTTTGGAAGTATTTACATGTATATCTGTGATTATTGAACGGTTTTGAAGTTCTGGAGATACTACCTGCATACTGGCAGATAATGTTATGATGTTTATCCCTATCCTCCTCTTAGATGTTATTTTCGTTCTGCTAGTATGATTGGCCACTCAAGTAACATTTAGATAATCGAGGTTCTGGCCACGCGACGACATATAGTACCTTTGACCTTGATAAGACATCCGATCATGGATAATCAAAGCATTCAAAAAATGTGAAAGAGCTTTGGAGTGGTAGATTGATCTGGGGTCGATCAAAATAAAGCGGAGTAAACAAATGAAAAATAATACGCAAAGTAACGTGGGCATAGTGGTAATGAGTCTGACATTTCGTATTGTTTGTATCTTAAGATTCTTCTGGGCAATATCATCTTTACAATTATAAAGGAGAGCATTTTTAAATCTTAACTTGATAGCTGTGTTGTTTTCTCAACTACAACATTAATATTATACCGCCTTCTTCATTGCTGAATAATAAGAGCCCTATTTTCGTGATGCATAACTGCTGGTGTAATGGTCTCTAGAATAATCGCGAATCACATTAGCATTCACTTTTTTAATTTGCCAACCTCGTGGGTTTACTCCGGGCCCTCCTACTTCTAAGGACCCCTACGCGCAAGCGAATCATTGAAATACAATAAAACCATATGTTAGTCCCGAAATGACCTAGTTTGTGTCGAGTGGACTTTAAACCACATTTCTGTCTCTCTCTAATTTACCAAGAATATGGAAGTAGAGCTTGTCCAGAAATACGGCCAAATTTCCATATATTTAATATCTTTGTAACCACTTTTAATTAACACGTAAAATCTGAGTTAAGTTCCATCACCTTGGGCTGTTGATCGATAAATCAATTAGTTTGTTTGAACTAATTGCTGACAGTAATCCGGATATGGTCGTCTGCATGCGGAAGCGTTAGAATCTACATGAAAGGCTTAAAGCAATTCTCTTTCATGATGAATAGGTTGAAGAAGTCACATCAGAAGTGCTGTATCCAGATAAACAAATGTGCCGTTTAATTACTAGTATAACCTTGATATGAATGGATATTTTTTTGACGTGAGGTTTTATTGCTCAGTCTGGAAGATCGCATCATTATTATATCGGCTAATGATGTTTTTATCTAATGTAAATCAATATATTTGTGATGAACTTAGGAATATTAATTATTTCAAATTGTTTTACTTGTGTGTCTGTTTTCATCTGGAAATTTTTTGCGCTTGACACCTCTACGATTGCCATTGTTGTAATGTATCTGCAACAGCGAAGGCTAGGACAGATACTGCATTTTTCAAGATGGGGAATATAAAAGAAAAGCTTGTCTAATTAAATTAGACAGAAAAAGATTGGGTCCTTTTCAAATTAATTTTCTGAGCGAAAAACTCTGGTTACATCGGTCACATTTGTTATTTTACCTTGCTCGCGCAATATGGTCCGGTAGTTTCCAATGACGTAGCTATGATGTTTCACAGATAAATGAAAAGCTTAATTAATCAGCCGACCAAAAGTGTGTTTGAGCGCCTCACACAAAAACGGTCCTTGGCCTATAACGAAATTCTATATCAGATGGGCGTGAAATCACCTGGATTTTAACTTGGTCCTTTTTCGTGTTCTTTAATATTTTCGGGGGTTTTTCTGTTTGATATGCATTATTCTATTCTTTTTATTCCAATTTATATTAAAGTGTAGGCTATGTTATTCCTTGCAGGCATTTTATGTTTATTTATATTTTAAGAGAAGATATTCGAAATTATTTTGTAAAGTAGCTTTTGATGTTTTTCATCTGACAGGACCGATCATTCAATATAGAATAATTTTTCTTTTGAGATTTCCCAAATCGAATAATATAACCATTTTATCATTGTTCTATTCTCATTACAATGCTTACAGCCAAACAATGCCCTTTAAGGTCTTGTACAGAATCAATACTTTCTCATGCGCATCAAATACTAAATTCTTTTTTTAAGAAATCAAACAGAATTTGGCATGACAGTCACTTAAATGCTACGTTATTATTACACATTTTACTCCACCCTATATGTGGTACCCTATATGTGGTGAGATCCTACAGTACAAATATACAGTACTGTAAAAATTCATTTGATTTGGATATTGGATATCCTACACACATCTTTTGTTTAACCACGGGTGGGGTGAAATAAAACTGTGCTGAACTCATGCATTAGCCAATGTTATAATGACGAAAACTTGGATTCCATATTAACTATTACTAACTATGCCGTTCGTTCGTTCGTGGGGTTTAACGTCCACTTCCACCTAAGGTGATATCGTAGACAATCTAACTATGCCCAAAAGATGTGTCACTTATAGTTTTAGGTGTTCCAGACCGAGTACGGCACGTCACCCATCTCTCTTTGTTGCGCTTGTTTGACATTAATTGAGATATACATTTATGTTGTTTAAAATAGAATTCTTCTTACGAAACATTACTTTTAATTAATTCCCTAATTGGACATTAGTAAGCTGATCACGTGTAAGCTTAACAGACAGCATCTAAAACATGGAACTATTCAAAATATTAAAACGAAAAAAAAAGAAAATAAACACAGGTGAATCTACAAAAGAAAAGCTCATGGCGATAATCTGGACATGCCCGCACAGCCTAAATGTAGGTGTAAGAATTCAGGCATTACAGTGAAAAAAAACCCTGAACTTGAATAATTAAAGACTGCATGTACATGGACTTGATAATGACCAAAGAAACCTATTCGAAGCGTCGCTCAGACAAAGCAGTAATTGTAGTGCCTTTTCCATAGAACTGTGACCTGTAATTTCCAGTGCAATAACTAAATGCCATTGAAACAATTTACTAGATCTCGCCTTAATGGAATTTAGCACTTGAGCCATTTTAAAGTATCTCCCCCAGAAAAAAAAATGAAATTCTGCCACAAAATTAGCGCATTCTGGCGTTATTTCAGTGGACCAATCCATGCGAGTGCTATGAAATGAATGCCTTTCTACATGTAGAAGAAGGGCTGAAGCCCACTGAGCCCGTTAAATCCAACCTAATTTTGAAGTCGCTCAGGGATAAATACCGGGGTCACTTGATTCGGAATCGTATTATATCCTTCACGATGATTTGATGAATGGGGCCGTAACGTTACGACCAAGCCGGACTCGATTTTTGACGAACGTCTAACAGTGTAAGTACCAATTAATGGTAATACGAGATTTAATAAAAAAATCTGAACATTTCGTGCGTCTCATCAAATTCAGCCTATAGGATATCAAATATCAACAATAACAACAACTACTACAGCTTGGGGCAAAATTCGCGCTACTCGAAATGATGGCGACGGGTAATTTGTTCGAGTTTTACGATAATTCGTGTTAGACGATGTTCGGTCCGATAGAAGATCTCACGACAATAAAAGACCATGTGTTACAGCCATTTTTCTGAACAATGGTTAAATTGTTCCATCGCATAACCCAACCAAGGTTATTTCGGGAAAATAAAAACAAATTTGGAATAACATTGGATTTTGTTTCATTAGTTATTCTAAGCCGAGACTAATTCTGTGATATTATTCACTGTAAATTACATGTACATTATATTTCGTTGGTTTTGCATATTTAATAATCCTTAGCTACATTCTTGGTAAAATACAAAATCTCACATTTTTCTTCGCACAACTCGGTGTTGCTTTATTATCCAGTAGGATAGGCGAACCTTACATTTAAATTAAGTCTAAACATAGGGTGGGGTGGGGCGAATGGTTAACGCATGCGCGTTAGATAAGAATCAAGTGGAGTTGTTTCCATTCCCAACTTGTATCGGACAACGATTAACGTTGTCTGTCCAAGCCCGGTTACCTCCCACTGTTAAAGACACCTACACCTACGCGCAAGCGCATTATTGAAATAAAATTGAACCAAGTCAGTCCCGAAATGACCGTCTGGGTTGATGGACGTTAATTCCCTCACTCTGCATGTAGGAGCGGATAGGTCTGTTGTAGTCAGATAACAAAACTTTATTCCCCGTATCACTGTTGTTATTGGAAATAAAACCACCTTTAGGATTTCTATTTGGAATAACAACCTGGAAAATGATGGTTGTTTTCTATACATATTTGGTTCAACTGCTTGTATACACCACTTGAATATTAACTAACTTTGGAACTATTTTCTGGTATTTTAATCATCCACAATAATCGATGAAAAGAGTAGACAATTTGCGCAGCATGATACTGTTATTACTTAAAACTAGAAATATAATTTAATTTAAATCCGTTTAACATATCGCTAGTCTTATCTTTAACTTGCACTCATTTCGATTTATTCATACTGATGTCGGGCATGACTGAAGGTTTATCGAGTGCCTTAATTTCTGCCACTTGATAGATACGCACTGACATTGCTAGATACTGCTTCAAGATCTTACAAATGGAGTGTATAACCTAACATCAAAGACGGGAGTAATATCGCCTTTGGAAGAAAGACATTTCTAATAAAGATTTGCATATAAAGAGATGGATCTATTATCTGGCTAGTCGATTGAACTACGAAGGAAGGATGGTATGATTCTCGACAGTTCCGGTCAATATTTCACTAGTCTTCATCAAAAATGATTAAAAATGAATATTAAAGCCGTCCAATGATATCAAAATGATGCCTATTTTTGACGCCAGGAATTCTCTTTGGAGAAGGTCGAATTAAAGAGCAACTCTTTACAGAAAACACGTCCATATATCACCTCAAAATTGTTAATTGTATGTGGTTGGCATAGAATGTCTCGGGTTGGAATTCCGGTGTGGACGAAGAAGCATTTTGGGGATATTTTGTTGGTGGTGACGTTGGCGCCTGTGACAATGTCAATGCGTATCTAGTCCTGTATATAATTCCCCCTTTCGGGGTTAGCCCAACATTGCACACTATCACATTATGTTAGTCTCAAGGTAACCAAAGTAGTCCAGAATTGTAGTCCCAATCCATTTCATTAAGCGCTTTAAAACATACATAATTTGTTAAGATAGATAAATATAAGATGGCATTGTTATTTCAAAATAACAGAGAGAGAGAGAGAAATGGGGTTTAACGTCCACTTAACACAAACTAGGTCATTTCGGTACTAATCAAAATAACAGAACAGTAAGTCTGTTGACGAAAAAGTTAAACCCTACTCCATTTCGATGATACCGGATGCTTATACTAAATCTGATTAAACTATTTTTCCCTATACCGTTTTTTTAGGACATCGAATTTTGTGTAATGGTTTGGACTGTTCGCACTTGGTTTTATTTTATAATTAATTAAGAATGCATTATGGAAGAGCTAAGTCTTTCTATGGGCCTGAAATGTTATCTAAATTATTAATTAGGACATTAATTAGCTTACCCAGACCATAATAAACTCTCGATGGCTACGCTAGCCTTCGATGTTGCCCGGATTAGAATCCTACATGCTGCTTAAGGCTCATTGATATTGAATCAAAAAATGGATAACTATGATGTTTATCTTACTGACTTTAGTAATGGTGACCGAGGCGAGGCGGAAATTTCAACTGCTTAGCTCTCGGTTCATAGTGGATCAATTTGACTGAAATTTTCAGCAAATTACCTTTACGTTATCTAGGTTTTAACTATTATAAGTGCGAACTGCCAACACTTTATCAGATCTTCCATAATGTATCTTTAAGATTAATACAATAATAAAGTGTCATTAATTCAGTCTGGAAATGCTGGTACTGAATATGAAAGGTAACAACAAATAGAAACTCAAAATTATAAATAGGCCAGAACTCAAGAGTACGCTTAGTATTTACAATTTATCGGGTCGCATACCAAGTGATATCAACTGTACGACCGATAACCTGAAGATAAAATCGATAATAAATAAGTTTTTGTTATACAAATGAAGTGGAGTTCACTTCCGGTGAGTATAAACACTTTAGACCTAATGGAAATACGGTCACGTTAAATAAATCTAGAACTATTTGTGAAAATATTTTGTGATAATATATGATGTACAAATATCTCGTGCATATGAAATGTCATGCATTGCGGTTTTACGCCCCACTGTTCTACTCCGATGTCAAACTATGACAATGTCTTGTTCCTCTTGTTTATGATTTTAGCTGAAATTGAAGAACCTCTCTGGCTAAGGCTAGAAATCTAGAGGACCCCGTGGCAAATAAGCCCACTTAGACGTTAAAAAATGGTATATTTAAAAAAAACCACCCCAAAACACGACGTCGAATTATGTGCACACTTAATGTAATGTCAAAACAGGTCAAACCACCAATTAAAGTATGGCAAGCCAAGGCGGAATTAATTGCAAGACCGTTTTTCTGTATGGAAAGAGAAAAAGTCGAGTATATAACAATTTTTTCATCACCTTCCAAGCATTTTTCACATGTCAAGACAACAAAATACACATTCAAGACGGAAAAATTCATGTCATGACTAAAAAAAACATATATCACGAGCACGTGACTATTAAAGAGCACGTGACCACAAAAACCGATGAGGTCACTGTAAACAAAGATGGTTGCTTTTCAGGAATGCGCATCACGTGACTGGCTGTATTTATTCATATATTCTGCTCAATAAATATCGTCTATTTATATTTATAATGTGGGTTGTATGGATTTGGACTTTACGACTTTAATTTCTGTATAATTAATGGCATGATGGGTTAATTGAAATGTATGGAAAATACAGGTTATGTTTGTAAAAATTTAAAAAAACACGATTGAAATAAAATTAAAATTTTACGTGTCTTTGTAAAGTTTGTTTACCGTTCTTTGTTGTAATTTATTATTTAAGGAGTATCGTATTTCATGAAAACAAAACTTAAAAATCAAGCAATAAGGTCGTTTCATTATGAAATGTCCCTTTAATTAATAAAAAAAATGCGACAAATTGTAAAACGTTTTTATTTAACAATGTTTAAGTCACTTTAAGCCTGTCAAGAATTCCAAGATTAATAATAAAACAGAGAGAGACAGACGAGGCGGGGGGGGGGGGGGCGAAGAGACAGGTCGACAGACACACACACCAGACAAAGAGAGAGGGAGATGCGCATTCCTGAAAAGCAACCATCTTTGTTTACAGTGACCTCATCGGTTTTTGTGGTCACGTGCTCTTGAATAGTCACGTGCTCGTGTTATATGGTTTTTTTAGTCATGACATGAATTTTTCCGTCTTGAATGTGTATTTTTTTGTCTTGACATGTGAAAAATGCTGGGAAGGTGATGAAAAAAATGTTATATACTCGACTTTTTCTCTTTCCATACAGAAAATCGGTCTTGCAATTAATTCCGCTTTGGCTTGCCATATTAAAGACCCACAAGTTATTTGATATATATTACTCAGAAGAAGTTAAGGTCAAACCTTTTTTTCTACCAGGTAATTGTCTATGAACAAATCAGATATATATATATATATATATATATATATATATATATATACAATTACTGGCGGAAATCGTGTCAAAATTGGTTCACAATATCCTGACGACAAAACCTGTGTACAAGGCATGTCATTTTCAAACAAAACGATTTAGAAACGATAAACTGAAGCTCAAAACAAGGCTCCACAAAACTGTTTGCATCGCCCAAACGCAGTAGGGTACGACATTTTGGGGTTAATTATGTCCTTGCATTTTCCATGAACAGTTATGGCATAAAAAACTTCCATGAACGTGCTGCTCTCAGTTGAAATTTCAACATGGTCAGATGTCAGCTGAATGAAATTGACAGAGGAAGAGCCATTGCGTGGCTTCAACAGGGTTTTACACAGAGGAATGTGACACAGAAAATCGGTTGTAGCCAGAGTGTGATTGGGAGACTATGACAGCGTTTCCAGGCAACCAATTGAATTCAGAATCACCCATGGTCTGGTAGGCGAAGATTAACGTCAGAATATTAAGACCGGCATGTCATTCAAATGGCCTTACGTCAGCGCGTTGTTACAGCGAGATGTCTGAGAGATGAACTGCGAAATGCAAGTGGTGTTCAGGTATCGGACCAGACCATAAAAAATAGTCTGCGAGACCACAACATTCGATCTCGACGACAAGCGGTTCGAACATCTCTTCTTCAACGTCACAGGGCAGCACGTGGTGACTGGCGCACACGTCATAGAGACTGGAGACGGCTACTTAACACTGATGAAATAGGAATGACCAAATTCCTTTTATATATTTAAACCATATAAACTCCTCAAATGATCAAAACGAGATTTGCAATTAATTTCATATAACATATGACTACAGTTACTACTATACAACAGTACATATTAATTAAGATAATACGAATATTTTAGCCAAAAAATTTGAGTTCGTTACCCTTAAATAAACAACTTATTAGAAATGGGGACTTCCCTACTCTCAATAGTGTGTTACTCAATGTTGATTCAATAACATATCTATCATTTTCAACCTTTCAACAATTACGAGACGTCTAGCTACTTCTTCTCTTTTTAGAAATGAAGGATGGCTTGTCTTCGATCTGTAATGGACCAATATCTCAATGTCAATTGTGTGAGAAACACCTGCTGGGATAACTACAACCTTCGGAGATCTTCTCGGAAGACGGAAATGTCTATTCCGAAACTCTCCCCAATATGACGCCCCAGAACAGTAATATCTGACAGCGTTTTTAGATAATTGATTACTAGTACGAGCACTTTATATGTCCATTGATAGGTCCATTTCTAATAATCTTGATATAAAACTTGATCTGTCTATAAGTATTAATGATACACTTATCTAATATAAAAGCTTTTCTAGCTTCGTATATAAACATTGATTGTGACATTATCCCTAAATATTATGGGCTGTAGATTCGGTGAAACAAACATTCCTCACAATTAAACATAATCGATATGTCAAATGCAAGAGAGTTATTCAAACCTTGGCTTCCGGTTTTTTGACACATGTATCCGTGTTTACAGAACTCCCAAGATTATATTGCAGAATTCTGAATAAAGCGGTATTCATTCTGTCATATACATGTAAAAGAAACTCGATTTTCGTCGGTGTCAATAATCTAGTGGTAATATTGATTGAGGTATTTATATAAAGCTATCGAAATATGTTTATACCTTTCCTTCGATCATTCTTGCGTTGTCCAAGATACTCAAGGCAGTCATAATTGAAATATAATCGCATCTAACTAAGCCATAATATTATCACTAATAAGAGCCATAATAGTACTGTCAGCATGTGTATTATGACATAATAAATTGCAGTGGTAAGTTTTGAATTGCTGTCTTCCTGACATATTGCCAGTCCTTAATCAACTTAATAGCTTTTCGGTGTGTAAATTAGAAAATCAAACCATTTGCCACAATCAGTTTTAGGATATATTTCTTTCTTGAATGTTATTGAATCCTGCCTATCAATTACTTTCATGTTCGTTTATAAAGCAAGGCCTTTTTTAAATTTCAAACCATTTGCCATCATTAATATTAGGACAGACTCCTTTCGTGATCGTGATTGAATCCCTGCATGCTGTCTATCAATTTCTGTACTGTTCGTTTCGCACAGTTGTATTCAAACCATAGTTTTAGCTCTACCACACAATTGTTTTGTAAGATCCTTTGAAATGCCAGCGCTAGTAACATCTTCGTGTAAATTAGACCTTCCACATGCCGTGTCTTCAAAAAAATCAAAACGTGAAAACTTTCATAATGCCATTTTAGTAAAGCCTTATTGACATTTATCAGTCTAATGGCGCATGATAAATCGTAAAAATGATAATGTTACCCCTAAGAATATGCTAAATGCCAGATTAAACCGGCTTACAAACTTGTTACGATTAGGTTTACACGAGTGTACACTGGTAGTCATCTCTAAATACCTTCCTATCTATCTATACACAGTGTGTAAGGTTAATCTTTCCAGTGTCCCTCGCGCCTGAAATTCAAATGAAATCTTTTTGAAAGTCGCCGTTGACCTCGAGGTATTCAATTTATTTACAGCGTACGGATGACCACCGAACCCATCCATTTTCTTGACTGATATGTGTTGTTTATGTCTTGCATAGTCTAGGTAGTTTGCTGGATTTGTTTTGTGTTTAGCGCGGTTCTCCTGCAATGACTATTTCAAATGCAACTTTAAATTTATATCAATTTTGTAATATCAAAAATAACCATTTGCGCCATACTGATCTTTTTTATAATCTGTGAAAGGTTAAGATGGCTGACGGAAGCTATGTGATTATTATGGCTGTAAATGTGTCAACCGAATTTATCGACGGATACTTACCGACTACAGAACAACCTGCCAATAACTGCCGTAGTTGTATTATTATACGTGATCACCTCGTGCTGCAAAACTTCTTAGTTGGCTGAGTATGTAAAAATGTCTTTTTTCTGTATTATTGCATGATGAGCTATGGGAATATAATTGACCGCTACTATATTACGCGAGTTTTCAGTATGACTTGACTATGTTAACGTTTGGCCCAGGTCGAATGCGGATAATTTCATACATTGTAAAGGCCACATATAACTGCAAACTAAATCCTGCTATGTACACCACTTGCAAGGACATTTAATTGAATTATTTTCTATAATTTCGTTTGGTCTAAGTAAGTAACGCAAATCAAAAATTATATAAAGAAATAGTTACATATTTTTTATTTTTTACTACAAATAGTCTGGTGGCACAGTGAGGGGGTGTGTCCATGAATTGGGCACAAAACCAGGACCAGCTTTTCTATAGTATATTTTGCGTAGAATATGTTACCGAGTGGTAACCCAGTCCGCCGTTGGGGCGTTGTAGAGATTTTCGAGGTCAAAGGAGGTCATTTGCACTGAAAGTGAATGCGAACTATTCTTTGTATGATGAAAACATGCTGTAAATGATCGAAAGTAATCACCCTTTCAATAAAAATAGGTTGCCAGGCAACGAAACATACGCCCACACAGCAGCCAAATCGTCCGGGCAATCAACAAGAGTTGTTGCATTTTAAGTAATCATCAGAAAATCATAATTCAAACTCACCCATAACTACAGTGTAACTGTGATATAATCAAACATTTTTTTAAATCAGATAATAATTGTGACCTCCAGAGGGACCACAAGCTAAAAAGGTAATTTTTCGTACAATCAGGGGACATAATTCAGGAAGTAATGATCCGATGGGTGCAAATATCGAAAGGAACCAAGATCTTTTGGTTATAAACATATATGTCAAGTTTCATCAAAATCGATTCAAAATTATGACCTCTACAGGGTCCACAACCTTGATATAACATATTTTCACACTATTCGTGTACAAACGGCGGCCATTTTGTCCGTCAATTCTAGTCCGATTTTCACAAAATTCAAACTCTCTCTTCACTACCATGTAACGGTGATATAGTTAAACGTTTTTTTAAATCGGATAATAATTTTGACCTCCAGAGGGACTAAAAGCTAACAAAAGCGATTTTTTGGACAATCCGATGGGCGCAAATATCGAAAGGAACCAAGATCTTTGGGTTATAAACATACATGTCAAGTTTCATCAAAATCGGTTCAAAACTGTGACCTCTATAGGGTCCACAACCTTTATATAACATATTTTCACAATATTCACGTACAAACGGCGGCCATTTTGTCCGTCAATTTTGGTCCGATTTTCACAAAATTCATACCCAACCTTCATAACCATGGAATGGAGATATAATCAAACGTTTTTTTAAATCGGATAACAATTTTGTCCTCCAGAGGGACCACAAGCTAAAAAGGGCGATTTTTTGGACAATCAGGGGCCATCATTCAGGAAGTTACAATCCGATGGTCGCAAATATCGAAAGGAACCAAGATCTTTGGGTTATAAACATACATGTCAAGTTTCATCAAAATTGGTTCAAAATTGTGACCTCTATAAGGTCCACAACCTTGATATTACATATTTTCACACTATTCGCGTACAAACGACGGCCATTTTGTCCGTCAATTTTGGTCCGATTTTCACGAAATTTGAACTCAACCTTCTTAACCATGGAACGGTGATATAATCAAACGGTTTTTTAAATCGGATAACAATTTTGACCTCCAGAGGGACCACAAGCTAAAAAGGGCAATTTTTCGGACAATCAGGGGCCATAATTCAGGAAGTTACGATCCGATTGGCGCAAATATCGAAAGGAACCAAGATCTTTGGGTTATAACCATGCATTTCAAGTTTCATCCAAATCGGTTCAAAATTGTGTCCTCTACACTGTTCACAACCTTGATATAACATATTTTCACACTATTCGCGTACAAATGGCGGCCATTTTGTCCGTCAATTTTGGTCCGATTTTCACGAAATTCGAACTCAACCTTCATAACCATCGAACGGTGATATAATCAAACGTTTTTTTAAATCGGATAACAATTTTGTCCTCCAGAGGGACCACAAGCTAAAAAGGGCGATTTTTCGGACAATCAGGGCCGTAATTCAGGAAGTTACGATCCGATTGGCGCAAATATCGAAAGGAACCAAGATCTTTGGGTTATAAACATGCATTTCAAGTTTCATCCAAATCGGTTCAAAATTGTGTCCTCTACACTGTTCACAACCTTGATATAACATATTTTCACACTATTCGCGTACAAATGGCGGCCATTTTGTCCGTCAATTTTGGTCCGATTTTCACGAAATTCGAACTCAACCTTCATAACCATCGAACGGTGATATAATCAAACGTTTTTTTAAATCGGATAACAATTTTGTCCTCCAGAGGGACCACAAGCTAAAAAGGGCGATTTTTCGGACAATCAGGGGCCATAATTCAGGAAGTTACGATCCGATTGGCGCAAATATCGAAAGGAACCAAGATCTTTGGGTTATAAACATGCATTTCAAGTTTCATCCAAATCGGTTCAAAATTGTGACCTCTACACTGTTCACAAGCTAAAAAACATGATTTTTCGTACAATCAGGGGCCATAACCCATGAAGTTACAGTCCGATACATGCCAATATCGAAAGGAACCAAGATCTTAGGGTGATAAACCTATGTTTTAAGTTTCATTGAAATCGGATAAAAATTGTGACCTGTAGACTGTTCACAAACAATTGTGGACGGACGGACGGACGAACAGGGGCGACGACAATATACGTCCACATAAAAATGTGGGCGTATAAAAATGTAAACTTCCTAATTTCACCCCTGTTCTTTGTGGGCTGGGGGTCAAACTTTCAAATTGTCCGTCTTTACACAAGGAAGATTTAAAGCAATAAACGCCAGCGAAAAAATCATCTTTAGGGGGTCGTATGACCTCATTTGACGTTTGACCCCCGAATATCTCGAAAATGCCGCACTGATCTTTTTTATAATCTGTGAAAGGTTAAGATGGCTGACGGAAGCTATGTGATTATTATGGCTGTAAATGTGTCAACCGAATTTATCGACGGATACTTACCGACTACAGAACAACCTGCCAATAACTGCCGTAGTTGTATTATTATACGTGATCACCTCGTGCTGCAAAACTTCTTAGTTGGCTGAGTATGTAAAAATGTCTTTTTTCTGTATTATTGCATGATGAGCTATGGGAATATAATTGACCGCTACTATATTACGCGAGTTTTCAGTATGACTTGACTATGTTAACGTTTGCCCCAGGTCGAATGCGGATAATTTCATACATTGTAAAGGCCACATATAACTGCAAACTAAATCCTGCTATGTACACCACTTGCAAGGACATTTAATTGAATTATTTTCTATAATTTCGTTTGGTCTAAGTAAGTAACGCAAATCAAAAATTATATAAAGAAATAGTTACATATTTTTTATTTTTTACTACAAATAGTCTGGTGGCACAGTGAGGGGGTGTGTCCATGAATTGGGCACAAAACCAGGACCAGCTTTTCTATAGTATATTTTGCGTAGAATATGTTACCGAGTGGTAACCCAGTCCGCCGTTGGGGCGTTGTAGAGATTTTCGAGGTCAAAGGAGGTCATTTGCACTGAAAGTGAATGCGAACTATTCTTTGTATGATGAAAACATGCTGTAAATGATCGAAAGTAATCACCCTTTCAATAAAAATAGGTTGCCAGGCAACGAAACATACGCCCACACAGCAGCCAAATCGTCCGGGCAGTCAACAAGAGTTGTTGCATTTTAAGTAATCATCAGAAAATCATAATTCAAACTCACCCATAACTACAGTGTAACTGTGATATAATCAAACATTTTTTTAAATCAGATAATAATTGTGACCTCCAGAGGGACCACAAGCTAAAAAGGTAATTTTTCGTACAACCAGGGGACATAATTCAGGAAGTAATGATCCGATGGGTGCAAATATCGAAAGGAACCAAGATCTTTTGGTTATAAACATATATGTCAAGTTTCATCGAAATCGATTCAAAATTATGACCTCTACAGGGTCCACAACCTTGATATAACATATTTTCACACTATTCGTGTACAAACGGCGGCCATTTTGTCCGTCAATTCTTGTCCGATTTTCACAAAATTCAAACTCTCTCTTCACTACCATGTAATGGTGATATAGTTAAACGTTTTTTTAAATTGGATAATAATTTTGACCTCCAGAGGGACTAAAAGCTAACAAAAGCGATTTTTCGGACAATCCGATGGGCGCAAATATCGAAAGGAACCAAGATCTTTGGGTTATAAACATACATGTCAAGTTTCATCAAAATCGGTTCAAAACTGTGACCTCTATAGGGTCCACAACCTTTATATAACATATTTTCACAATATTCACGTACAAACGGCGGCCATTTTGTCCGTCAATTTTGGTCCGATTTTCACAAAATTCATACTCAACCTTCATAACCATGGAATGGAGATATAATCAAAAATTTTTTTAAATCGGATAACAATTTTGACCTCCAGAGGGACCACAAGCTAAAAAGGGCGATTTTTTGGACAATCAGGGGCCATCATTCAGGAAGTTACGATCCGATGGTCGCAAATATCGAAAGGAACCAAGATCTTTGGGTTATAAACATACATGTCAAGTTTCATCAAAATTGGTTCAAAATTGTGACCTCTATAAGGTCCACAACCTTGATATAACATATTTTCACACTATTCGCGTACAAACGACGGCCATTTTGTCCGTCAATTTTGGTCCGATTTTCACGAAATTTGAACTCAACCTTCTTAACCATGGAACGGTGATATAATCAAACGGTTTTTTAAATCGGATAACAATTTTGACCTCCAGAGGGACCACAAGCTAAAAAGGGCAATTTTTCGGACGATTGGCGCAAATATCGAAAGGAACCAAGATCTTTGGGTTATAAACATGCATTTCAAGTTTCATCCAAATCGGTTCAAAATTGTGTCCTCTACACTGTTCACAACCTTGATATAACATATTTTCACACTATTCGCGTACAAATGGCGGCCATTTTGTCCGTCAATTTTGGTCCGATTTTCACGAAATTCGAACTCAACCTTCATAACCATCGAACGGTGATATAATCAAACGTTTTTTTAAATCGGATAACAATTTTGTCCTCCAGAGGGACCACAAGCTAAAAAGGGCGATTTTTCGGACAATCAGGGGCCATAATTCAGGAAGTTACGATCCGATTGGCGCAAATATCGAAAGGAACCAAGATCTTTGGGTTATAAACATGCATTTCAAGTTTCATCCAAATCGGTTCAAAATTGTGACCTCTACACTGTTCACAAGCTAAAAAACATGATTTTTCGTACAATCAGGGGCCATAACCCATGAAGTTACAGTCCGATACATGCCAATATCAAAAGGAACCAAGATCTTAGGGTGATAAACCTATGTTTTAAGTTTCATTGAAATCGGATAAAAATTGTGACCTGTAGACTGTTCACAAACAATTGCGGACGGACGAACAGGGGCGACGACAATATACGTCCACATAAAAATGTGGGCATATAAAAATGTAAACTTGCTAATTTCACCCCTGTTCTTTGTGGGCTGGGGGTCAAACTTTCAAATTGTCCGTCTTTACACAAGGAAGATTTAAAGCAATAAACGCCAGCGAAAAAATCATCTTTAGGGGGTCGTATGACCTCATTTGACGTTTGACCCCCGAATATCTCGAAAATGCCGCACTGATTATCACTCGGCAACGTATTCTACGCAATATTTACTATAGAAAAGGTATGGTTTTGTGCGTATTATTCTCACAGCTATGATTTGTTGGGGTTTTTTTTACAAAAGGAAGTACTATATTTCTTTCAAAAACACGCAATCAATCATATGAACCGAGAATGACATACAATACTTTTTGTCTTAATGTATGCTCGAAGCTTATATATCAACAGCACAATTCATTTAACATACATGAGTCATTGAGAGCGATTGTTACGTAAACAGGAGATTAATTGACGTCAGTTCAAACCACCTACAGTACTGAAATTGGATTTATAAACCTGTTCTTTTGATCCAACTGGGTTAAAGACATGCCAGGCCATACATGGATGGGCTATGAGGCAAATGTTGTCCGGACAGCGGCGCTACGTCCTACTCATAAATCGAATTCCAACGCTAATGTGTACATGAGGCGCGGTAGCTACGAGAACGTAACTAAAAACGTTGAGATATACTAACACGGAGGGTTGAGAGATGAGGTTTGTTATCTAGGGGCGCGGTTGTTCGTTCTATCCTGCACCTCTTACAAGCCACGCCGGAAAATCCCGATGGACTTTCCCAGCCAACACCTCGGTCGATCAAAGGACCTACAGGTTAGCGAACCAACATCTTACCCACAAAACCATCGCGGCGCCGAAATTTAGAATTCTCAATAACAAACCCATTTCAACCTAGGGCGGTTTGTATAAGCCCAGAAGTCATACTGTTACCAGTTTATTTGACTACAAAACCTTTGAACAGAACCCATAATTGTCCTGCAAAAAATAATGAGATTGAACGAGCAAGATGATCACAAACAATCGTTGCCACGAGAAAATTCATCTAATATTCAACAGTCATGTCTACATTCAAATAAATAAGAACTGTATCACGTTTTCTAGAAAGCTCTGAGAAAGCTCTAACAATGGAAATGTCACCAAACGTCTGTCTGCATTGAATGTGTTATAGAAAAGAAACCTCTTTCACATTTCTCGACTATTCCAGCCTGTTTCCAAGTATATTAAGTTTTGAATTTATGATATCCCATGCAAAGATTGGTGGGTATGTAAATTATACAATTAAATAAGAAATAAAATATCTATTGGGTGATAAAGAAAGGGAGATAAACCACACAAGGCAGAGAGTGCCTGAAGAAAAGTAGTTTAACCTAATTCCAACACAAACTACATCATTTTGGAACAAACATATTATTTCAATAATTCAATTGCGCTAAAGTGTTTTAAACAGTGGGGACAAACCGGTGGACAAGGAGAAAACACACGAGGTGGGAAGTCGACAACATTTCTTGTCAGTTGACATGAAATGACCAATGAAGACGGACATACGCATACAGTGTGCTATGGGGAAAGTTTTGCACCGACAGTGGCACTATGGCCTACTCTTAAACAGAATTCGAACTGCCAAGGATTATTTTACGTACCCTCCAATGTGTACACGGGATCTAAGATTTTCGTCTTACCCGAGCGACTATACGTTGTCCCTTGCCAGGCCCTCTTTCCTGCACCACTTATATGGAGGAACCACAACACAGGGATTGAACATAGGACTTCCAGGTTAGCCAACCAACATCATTCTCACAGACCCATCGTGAAAACTCTGGCAGCAAGATGGAAAAAAATCTACTGAAGCACCTTTCTTACTTATATCGATGTACGCGCGATAAATTGAGCAATCAACCAGTTGCTGTCAGTTATGGCCCTATCACACTGGAGAGAGAGGTATGAGTAAAATATACTCTTCAAAAAAAGAAACGCACAACCCATTCATCATCATTTTTTTTATTTGAACCAGGTCTTTGTTTAGGTAAATCTTACTTGTTTTAACCCCATTATGCAAGGATAAAAGGAATTCATTATTGATTTTAAAGGTAGGGTCTCTAATTGTGACTGGTCATCCTTTTTGTCGAATTTTTTTATCGCTTGATTGCACCAAGAAACATGAATTTAACAATTTCGCGAGCTTTTCGCATGGAACCTAAATCTAAGGTCTTTAAAATCCCGGGGTTCTCGGTTTCCAAATCAGTTGCACATGTAAACACTCAAAGACCCAAGTGACGCCACATCCGAACGAAGACCAACGCAACAACGCTATTGGTGGATTACAAGCAGGTGACTCCAAGACAGATGTAGCCAAGCTGCTGAATGTTTCCCTTAGTTCCATTTCTCGCCTTTGGGATAGGTACCGACAGCGAAGTTCAACACGTGAACGCCCTACTTCAGGCCAAACAAGTGTGGTCCCACTTGTCCTGGATCGTCACTTCCGGTTACGTCATTGGCGTAAATGGTTTTCAACAGCGACCTCTACTGCAGCAGCAATTCCCGGCCGGCGTAGAATCTCGTACCAGACAGTAGGCAAACGCTTACGTGAAACCGAATAACGAAGCAGACGTCCCTGTTAGAGCTTCTGTTTTGAAATACGCCGACACCATGAAATCCAACTTTAATGGGTTCAGGCACTGAGGGTATGGTCACAGCAACGCTGGAGAGCAGTTTGTTTCAGCGAGCGAGGATATACTGACGACGAAATGTAACGTCGCGTTTCTTTTTTGGGAGAGTATATATAAGCGTATTTGATTGATATTTTTCAAACGCTGTCATACGCTAGTAGTGCCGTGCTAAAATGTCGGCCATCTTCCTTGAAGACATAGTTCCATAAATTGCTTATGGTGTAAAATCCGGTGATCTTAAAGAGCGTATGGCTCTATTCATTGAAGGCGTATAGTCCAGGGGCTCGGGATGGTCAATCCTAACTGAAATGTGTACAAATTTTCTCCTATATGGTATCAATGCACGCATATCTGGTATCATCAGAATGTACGTATGTCGGGTAGGCCTATCTGGTGGCGGGTGTGGTATTCCACACCCAATATGTCTTACCTCCCAACTTGGCTAGATTAGCTCAAAAGTGTACCACATGAAAATCGTACCGTAATTTGTTTAACGTGGCGGGCTTATCTAATTTTCAGCCACAGCCGGGCCAGATTAGCTGAAATCTGTACCACCTAAAACAGTTTTTGAGTTTTACAGAACCACCACAGGAATCATGAATGACCACTGCCAAACAGTTCCTGCAGTGGGCTACCCCTAAGAGACACGCCCATAATACCACGCTCCAACTAGGCTAGATTAGCGGACACTGCAGTTTATCGCATCTTCCATAAGTCCCCCCCCCGCTCCGAGACTCACGCTCTATTCAAATAGGCGAAACGGGTTTATAAGCAGACATTAAATGTCGTTAAAGTGATTACGCCTGCATAGTCCATTCTACACGTTTATTTATTATTATTTTGTCGTTTACTAATTACTTCTGAATTGTCTTGAAGGATAGAAGACACGACTCTTGTGCTGATTATTAAAAGTTCGCCGTGTCGTATAAATTGAATGTTAGGATCACAGACAGCATCAATAGATCTTGTTTTTAATTTCGAAAATATGGAGTTAGAGGTGTATAGATTTTAAAGAAAATTTTTATTTTCTGAGATAGGTTGTATTATGAAGGGGGGTTGGATGGTCGAATGGTTAGCAGTGCGTGTCATAAAGCCTGTCATTGAGTCAACTTGCTTGATTTCGAATCCTCGGTTGTACGTGCCAAGGAGTTTGGTCGCCTGTCCATCCTCGTAGGATTTATCCGGATCCCCCGGTTTCATCCCACTGCTGAAGACCCCTACGCGCAAGCGAATTATTGAAATAAAACTAAACCATATGTTAGTCCCGAAATGACCTAGTTTGTGTTGAGTGGACGTTAAACTCCATTTTATATATCTCTTGTATTATGAAACAGTCTAAATAAATGAAATTGGCGGTAACCAGTCAGCATATCCAGGCACGTCGGTGACGGCGCGAACTTATGAATTTTTTTTTTCTCGGTAGATTTGGGTTATGAAATAGTCCGATACCGTATTTCGAAATCTAATAAATAATTTAAGCGTGGCTATATTTAAGGTGGTAATCAGACAGCTTATGGAGACAACACTCTTATGCCTTCACCTAACCTGCAGCCAACTACAAGTCTGTTTATACTAGTCGATAATGTCATTATTGATTAGGTTACCCTGGAACATTAGATAAATTCTTCTAAGTAAATTATTGGTTATTGTCCGTTATTTCACAGCATATGTTGAATATTAGGTCAGTTTATGTGTGTTACGTTGACACACAATTACAAGACGATTAACATTTTCGATGCTAAGTTCGTGTGTATCTCAAAACAGACAAGTTGTCAAATATAAAAAAAAAATAGCTTTTTATATATTAAAATATGAGAATTTTTTTTAGAAACAAGTCTATTAAGATTCTCGGCCCCATGTTCGTGTGTATCTCAATACAAATAATTTGTCAAATATAAACTGATCAGCATTGAATATTTGAATGGCCCCTATAAACACTGAGAGGGCTGACATATTTTGCAAATTTGAAGTGTTTAAAAAATAAATAAAGGAGTGCGAATTATATCTGGATAAAAATATTTCCTATTTAGTGTAAATATAAAATATAACACGGATGCGTAAAAGGCGCCATTCTGCCCCGTCCATTTTACGTTACCATGTAAGCATCATCAAAAACAACACCCTTGCTGTCGTCCCGCAGAATTACGCCGCCATTGACCAAATCTGAGACCAACACTTGTGAAATGTAAATTACACTTCATTCAGTTAAATATATTACATAAAATATGAAATCAATTGGTTTTAGTGCTATTTTGGGACCTATTAAGCTGAATTCGGTCGACAATTAGATTGTAAATTACGACGATTGGGAGCAATTTCTTCATACAAAAATACCTACAAAATTCCACACACTGTTCAATTGTCTATGTACGAAATTGAACTAAATTACAGTAAAACAATTCGGTCAGCAATTAGATTACAAAAACTAATACCTACAAAATTCCATACACTGTTCAATTGTCTAAGTATTTTAATTAAAATTAAATTACTGTAACCCTTTGCCAGTCACCCGTCGTTGTCAAAGAAATCGGCTTCTTCTCCCAATCTTTGTTGGCGTAGGTATCAAGTGTGACAGGTGGTCATAGGGTGTGCATATGTTCAGGAGGATATAAATCGATTTCTTTTTCCTAAAATAGGCCTAAAGGCACTACCAACCTTGTTTTTCTTCTTGTGCTTGTGGGTGTGCTCTTCTCAAAAAGCCCGAGGCTCCGATAATTCAAATACTATCGACACGAAACTTACCATGCAAGTTCTTTTGTCAACTGCGCATCGATTACGTGACTTCGAATTGTAACGCTAATGTATGGTTAGGATGATGGCATGCAATTTGGGAGGTTGGAGGAGGTATATTGCTTTGGTAGTGCTTAATCGGACTATTTGTCGTTCCGTTTGAATTGATTGCTTAATATCTTATAGATCCTGGAAGCTGATCGAACGCTTACCCATTTCTTGTTTCTAAAAGTTTGACATCTGGAGATTGTGTGTATTTATGAAGAAAATAAACATTGCCTTCAGTATACATGTATATCGCATAACATAATATTCAAAGAATGAACGTTATTGGGTTTTGTTGTGTGAAGAAAACAAAACCAACCACGGCGACTGCTGTGATTGTCCATGTGTTTAAGCCATAAAGGCGTGCTGTGTTTTATCGTCAGTTATTGAGAGATTGTTGCTGACATACGATCTCTATAGTCATTACACGATGTATGTATTTATATATCAGCATCTTACCTGACCAAACATCTACCGACAGAGAAGTTTCGGCATTATTATCGAACCCTATCAACTATATATTGCTGGCTTTGAATGAATGAGTAAAATCACTAATCATAAAAACAGTGTGTGGAAATGGGATCGATTCTACGGTAGATCTATCTCTCGACCAATGAGACTGGTGGGAAACTAAGATGTTTATTCACTCAGTCTAGCCTACAAATAGGAGTAAAATTAGACGTCTCAAATTGAGTTGTTTCGTTTTAATGTGACTTGTTCTGTTAGTACACTCTGAAGTTATTTACGGTCATTGGAAACTAATGTTTTAAATCTTAGTTTGGACTTTAATTTGAGTTGCAACGTGTGTGTGTGAACTTGAACAGGTCTAATAAATGGCAAACTTACATGGCTAAGAAGCGTTAATCTAACTAAAGCTTGAAACCTTTGGATAATTTTAGACCCTATCCGGCGATTAATTACGTTTAAATCTTGTTTATCAACTTTATGATACTGTAAAAATGTCAGGATATCGCCACATGACGCCATCTATTAATTATCTGTAAGGTAAGAAATGTAATCTAATTTTAAATAGTTCTTTTAATGGGGCGAATTTAAATTCCATCAGTATGTTTAAAGCTAAAAACAAAAAAAAAAAAATTTTGGATTTTTGGCATGGTTTTTTGTTTTCAATTTTTTCAAAACCATTCTAGCAATTAATCTAATTCAATTAATTAAGTTAGTGTGTGCTTGGAGTTTTGACATGACAGAGCTGCACTGGGTTAACGTTAAACACAGTTCACTCCTTCATGTTTACAAATACAGTGGTTATTTTTTTTTAAATGCTTTCTTTGTTATCATAACATGCTACCTGAAGATTCTATCTATCCTAATATGATCCATTATTAACCGTCCTACTTTTCTGCGCCGACTAGGCTAATGAAGACGGACACACGCCATGTAGTGTCTTATGAAGTAATAATGCCCTGACAGCGGCGCTATGGTCTACTTTTATTTCAAAATACAACTGCCAGAAGGGTCTGCTACACATAGGACAGCGTCTACACGGGAATTCGGATTTTCGTCTCGTCTAAACGACTAGACAAGTTACACTGTGGCTCCCTTCCCCCGTGCTGATCCATTGACAAGTAGAAACGACGACGAAAAAAACCATCGACAATGCCTGCCCCCCCCCCCCAAAAAAAAAATATGGTAAGCTATATAGGTTTGCGAGTAACAGATCACTTCTATATTGATACATTGAAATTATTAATAGCTAATATCCCTCGGTAAACAAATTCAAAAATAGCATCAAACGATTTCTTCTTAAGTGTGATAAGGTCGAGAATTTGACGTTAATAAGAAAGCACCACTTGAAATTTTATCGTTATATTTTGTTATGTTTATCAGAGTAGGCTAACTAAATAGCTTAATAAATATTTGTTTAGTGCTGATAAAGATGTGTAGTTTCTGTGTTAATGACAAAACACGAGTGATGTATAATGTTGATGCATTTTTAATAAGTCTTCTACCACAATACACGGTGTGTTCATAGGGTGATAATCACTCTTTTTACTTTCACAAAAAGTATGTGGAAAAGAATTGGCAAAGCACCATTAAAATTCATTCGTTGCGGTGAAATTAACTTGCGGCATGATATGTGTACTAAATTTATATTTCAATCAATGATGCAAACACCGTTTAATTCCATTCTATTTTTTCGACACTGGTCGACTTTTTTCTATGCCAATATCGTATTTTCATGTCAAGCACGACTCTCATCCTACTTTCAGCTACAGTGTTAGAAGGAATCACAGGATCTCGATGCTGACTTCAAGTAGTTTTAATTAGGAGAGATTCATTGGTATGTGTATAGCGTGATCTGTTTAAATATTCTTTGATCGAAGAATGTGTTGCTTAACATTAGTATATGCCACACCTCCAGTGTGACGCTATCCCAGAAAAGCAATATGTTAACATTTAAGGAACAGAACCCCACAGAAAAATCATGTCGACTCTACCACCCCCCAGTGTCACAACTATGAGCAACTCTAATTTCATATCCGTTATCCCCAAGGATTCTATAGGCTTATCGCACACCTACAGAGGATCGCAGCAAGAGACTCAAAATACTACCATGGATTCCGGTGGGCCGGTGAACTTTACTTTACCCAGAGAAATGACATTTAATGATGATAATTTGGTGTCGGTGATAGCGTATTCGTGCTTGTTTTTGATAGCAGCTACTGGGAATCTGACAGTATTCATAACATTGTTTAGAAGTAGAGGGTTCAAATCTAGAGTAAATAGC
Source organism: Patella depressa (assembly GCA_948474765.1). NCBI lineage: Eukaryota > Metazoa > Mollusca > Gastropoda > Patellidae > Patella > Patella depressa. The sequence continues at coordinate 27,151,003 of OX419716.1, forward strand.
TTCATCATGCATTTATCAGTGGCCGATTTGATAGTTGCCTTCGTTATGCTACCGATGGAAACTGCTTGGCATATAACTGTGTCCTGGAAAGCCGGAGACTTTGCATGCCGTTTGATGATGTTCTTCAGAGCATTCGGATTCTATTTGTCATCATTCACTTTAGTCACAATTAGTTTAGACCGATACTTTTCTATTGTACATCCATTGAGTTTACACGATGCCGAAAGGCGTGGGAAAATAATGCTGACCGTTGCGTGGACTTTAAGTGTTGTTGCCAGTCTTCCCCAGGTAGGTCTCTTTATTATTATTTTCTTGACTATATTCCCTGCAACTTTTTTTCTGTATTATATCACAAATGTTCAGTAATAATAACCCAACTCTGTGGAATAGTTGTAATACATGGTTGTATACCCAGTTTAAATATAGCCGGTTATAAACCCACGTCGAGCAAACACCCAGTCATTCTGGTATGACTTACATTTATAACAACCAGTGAAACACAGGCTAGAATTTAATACACATCCGAAAGCCTTAGGTTAATAGATATATTTATACATTTTGATATTACCTTTGTCGGCGTTGCGGTATATTATAGATATATATAATATATATATTTTAAAATTGATTATATTATGTAAATTCGCGATTCTTTGTAAACAAGTCACATTGTAACTGAACTATTTTTATATACCTGCTCTGTTTTCTCATAAAATGCTCGTGATCAGTATAATTATATTTCTGTTCTCTATTCTCTTAGCACCATGTTTCGCATTTTCCCCAAATACTCAATTTATTGATTTTCAATTTCGACTGTTAGACTATGGCCTCCGTAAAATTTGCACCAAATAACCGTTCAAATTTGCCCGTTAATTGAATATAGTAATAAATATTTTTGTACGTGAAACTATTTTTCTCAAATATTATTGACATATAAATCGATGTAATCCATTTTGCCGACATTTAATTGACTTTGCCAATGGGGTAAAGTTTATTTACCCTTCAAAAGACTTATCGGCTAACCATAGAATTGTAGACAGATGGTGCATATAGAAAAGAATTGACTTTCTAAAAATAGGCCCTCGCTGTTAAATTAAACAGCCGTAGACATTTTTCTAACGTATTAGAATGATCAAACCCAATATCATAAGTGGAAGGCTATATGAAATGCTATCTGAGGTTCTAGAACAGTCATCATTTAATGGACCGTCAAGATACTTACCGATATCCTTCAAATGATACACTTCCCCGGTAGCCAAATACATGTCTTACATTGGTGCATTCTAGAATCTAAATATTATAAATTTGTATACAGGTGACATTCAAAATATTATAAAGACCTTTTTTCCATCAAATCGGAAGACTTCGTCCGTCACATTTTCTTCAACAAAACACACCCACAAAACCTAGTTAATTCGTCATTATTGGTATTTTCAATTCGGTTTAAATATTACCTTAACGATTTACATGACTACAGGAGCGAAGTATAAAAAATGCTATTTTTATCATGTTCTTTCAAGGGAACATGGATGTTTTGTTTTTGTTTATATTATTTACTTTTAAACCAATTGAACTTTCATATCAGTGAGCCATATGTATAATAATGGGTGGGGTTGAGATGGTTTCTATTCATTGGGATGGAGAACAAATCAATGTGTAAAAGACCCCTTTGAACCATAGAAATTAAATAACTGTCATATCTTAGTATCAAAATGTCAAATTGGTCTTTTATCCCATTCCATTCGGACAACATTATCACAATTCTTGATAAGAACTGATGTAACGATTGAAGAACTTCCCGTAACTGCCTGTTAATTATTAAGGTACATAAAACGTGCTCACATTAAATTTACCATTGAGATTATTTATCTATGTTAACCTACTGGTGATAAAATGCTATTTGAAAATCCTACGCATTCAGCTGTATGTGCCTGCAATATAATAATAAAATTACTTCCACTACCCTCTCCTTGAAGAAAACATGACGTTATTTTTGTTAATTCATAAAATGTCAACTCACTAAAAGGCAAATCAGTAGTCAGCCCTAAGGATAATTAGCCCGGACTTTAGTTTGGTGAACCTACACTAACCATTCATACTTTATCCTGGACGTAGCAGGATGTCCACTTAAACCGAATGGTTCATATAAATCGTATAATTTTGTTCTATAGTTTAGAATGAATCAGATCTCGAAGGAGTTCGCTAGATAGCTACTTTGGATAAGTAGTTGACTTGAATATTGATGCCCATTAAAGCAGACATGTCTTTCTTACTAATGACCACATAATTATTGCTGTGATTAACGGATTCTCCTCTTTTCTAATTGGTGTGATGATTCTCCAGTGCTACTCTTTAAAATTCATCCCGGAATAGAAAAGTACCGCGATCATTTAAATCTAATATATATAGTCTGTATTGAAGGTAATTCCTTAAAAGTAACGGTTCCCAGCTGATTGGAATAATTAATTAGGCTATTGTCGAACTGGATTGAGATAGTAACATAGATACAGTGTAGTGCTCGAGTAGATTCGGGAGTAGAAATTCATAGCCTCATCTGCCGAGGGTGGGGTGGGGTTACGGGCGAATGGTTAGCGCGTGCGTGTTGTATCACAACGTCCTTCATTGAGTCAACTGGTGTTGTTTCGATTCCCCAGTTGTACATAACAAGGAGTAGAGTCGCATGTCAAACCCCGTGGGGTTTTTGCCGGGTCCTCGACCCCCCCCCCTGCTCATGCTAAAGCCTCCTACGCGCAAGCTAATTATAGAAATAAATTTGTTCCACCACGTGTTAGTCCCGAAATGGCATAGTTTGTGTCGAGGGGACGTCATCTCTTCCTCATCCGCAAACTTAAACTATTCAGTAAAATAAAAAAAAACCGAATTGTTTGACACCTTATTGTACTTAAACGAGTGTACGTATGCCTATCTCGTGCACAATACCAGTCACTATTTATAACTGGAGCGATGTTTTCAACCTTAATTGTAAATTTGGAAGCTAATAGATTTATATCAAGTGGCACTTGAGTCAAGGGATATAGCTTCGTGTGTATTTAACACTATCTCGCTACCAATTCAATAATTGCCATACCGAAAACTAATATCCGTGTCTTTTGTGTCTCCAGTCGTTATGTGTCAGAGTTTGTGATAGTGTGTGTGTTTGGATACTCCCGTGATCTATTTGTAGACTTCAAAGCCAGAGGCTGGCGCGTATAGACACAGACTCTGTTGTTTACACTAATACATGATAATCATTATCTGCAGTAGTGAAGTGCTACTTAAATGATACCAGGAAAACCATGGATATAAAAGAATTTTCTATAATAGCTGGAATATATATTTAAGCAGAGAAAAGTTTGGGCAGTAACAAAGTGGACAGTTCGTTATATTAAAATAGCTAAGTCTCATCCAAAATCTTCAATTGCTAGTATAAATATATGGCATGTTACAGTAAAATGTTGGTCAGTACCTTTGAAATCGTTATATATCTTTTATCATCGAATTTAAACGATTTATCACACCTTAAAGGGCGAACATTGTACACTTTGTTAATGTACGATGTGTGACACACAAATGAAACAATTCTTCTTTTCTATAAACGTACGACTATTGCGACAGTTGAGGTTACATTCTCAAGAAACCATGTTAAAGTAGCTAAGTCTCTAACTCAATATCATCCAAAATGTTCAACATTGAAAACACGAATTATTTGTCAGTTTAAATCAACCTTGATGTTGTGATCGTACGGGAAAACGATGGGCTTCTGATATCCAATATTTACGACAAAATAAACATTTTACCTTTGGTACACGAATCGTGTACCATAACGCGTTTTAGTCCCAGTTCTAGCAAGAGACTCGGGCAACGATTCTAGACACATTGTACCAAATCAAACGGCGTATGTAGACTGGCCATACCAGACCTTAGGAATTTGCATTCGATTGAGACTGGTGGCTTATTTCGCGGAACATAGCTGATTTGAAATTAAGGGTAAAAAAGGAAGTCATTGAATGTAAATCAGTTTATATACATTCATATTACAGTATTATATGCGTTGCGACCATCTTCTGTCAACTTCTAGGACCCAAATGTAGCGATTTAACTTATTTAAATACTTCGGCTATTAGAAATGGTACATGATCGGATCATATCCTTCCACAGTTCGTATCAGGAAATACAGCTTTACCAAAACTTCTGGTTGGAATCCTTACGTCTATTCTTCACCGAAATCGCCAAAAGAAATCACTTCTTGCAACATTTGACACAAATTTATAAAAATTCAACACGATTTTCAAGTAGATTTTTGCAATTCTAAAAGATAAACAAAATACATTTGAATTGGTCTCCATATGAAATTCTCGTTTGCGCACGGAGGTCATTGGTTCGTGACAGTATCGCAAGATCTACTTGAATATAGTGTTGAATTATTATAAATTCGTGTCAGAACTATACGTGAAAGACTAAATGGATTTCGGTGGCCCGGTGATCTAACGTGTGTGCATCCGATCAGAATGTTTGTCATCTATACAAGTTTATGTGTGACAAGGAGTGTGTGTGAGAGAAATGGGGTTTAACGTGTACATATATTTTAATAATTCGCTTGCGCGTAGGGGTCTTTAGCAGTGGGAGGAAACCGGAGAAAGCCCACGCGGCCGGACAGGCGACCCTATTCATTGTCACGTATAACCGGAGATTCGAAACCACGCCAATTGACTCAATGACAGTCTTTATGATACATCGCGCACGTGCTAGCCACCTAACCCCCACCCCCACGACAACGAGTAGGATCGTCAGCCCATTGAATGGGTTATTTAGAACAGTAATGGGTTGTTTAACACTTTCATATCAACAAATTAAAAAGAATCAGACTGGATACTAGTTTGAGACACGATTTTTAAAAATGAAATCCACCTGGTCGACCGACGTTACTGACGTCGTTAGTCATAAATTAGAAATATTTCCAAAGTTTATTATTTGACTATCAATCCCATCGAAACCAAAATCTTCCCGGTTATTTCAAATAGATCAATGAAACAGGGCATAAAATTGACCTCCATATAATAGAAAAGTAAATTGGAATTGTATAAACTGACACTCTAAAAAAAATGCGGATAATACTTTTTTTTGTATTTTGTCACATTGTTAAATCTATAACATTAATCATGTGTGTTTGTGCTGTATTATATGTTTTGTACATGAATGTTTTAATGTTATTTCATCAAATCCACATTACAATTTCCAACACATTTCATTTCAAACTTGAACAGCTGGATAACCCGAGAACATCTACTTTAAATTGTAACATGAAACAACTTGTAATTATGGTGTTTCTAAAACTATGCGTTATTTCATAAATTAAAGTACATAGAAGCTTGTTTTTTGCACAAATAATCGTAAGCTTGTTATTTCGCACAAATAATCGTAAGCTTGTTTTTCGCACAAATAATCGCATATCTTTTTCAGAAATTTAATTAATAAAGCGAAAATAATTTTAAAAAAATGCATAACAACAAAACCTACGGAAGCCCATAATGGTCAATGAAATGAAAAAAAAATCTGACTATCTTGTAATTACAGGATAACCTAAAATAACCTATCTTGTTATTACAGCTATCTTGTAATTACAAGATAGCCTAACATAACCTATCTTGTTATTACAAGATAGCGAGAAGCCCATGGGTAACAATTTTAAGGTCGCCATATACCGATTTCACGCTCCCCAAAATACCACTGACTTCATACTTTCACCAACAACATATCTATATCATAATTCATAATCTTAATGCGCTCCTTGAAGCCACAGAACGCTATTTATATTTTTCGGAAAACTTTTTAAATTTTGAATTATAGACATTAAGGAAAAGGATATTCTGAATAATTGACGACAGAGCGTTTATTTATACCCGCAAGCGAATTGTTGAAATGAAATTAAACCACATGTTAGTCCCGAAATGACCTAGTTTTTGTCGAGTGGGTATTAAACCCCATTTCTCTCTCTCTCAATGGCAGACTTTATGGCCATCCAACCCCAATGCCACTACTAAAGACCCCTACACACAAGCGAATTATTGAAATAAAATCAAACCACATGTTAGTCCCGAAATGACCTAGTTTGTGTCGAGTGGACGTTAAACCCCATCTCTCTCTATTTTACTTCGTTGGCCTATAGCTATCCGATAAATCAGTGTGGAACGACCTTAAAATAAACTAGTTAGGCTATCTTGTAATTACAAGTGGACGTCTTGTAATTACAAGATAGTTATAAAGAAATGGCTATCTTGTAGTTACAAAATAGTTACAAGAAATCTATCTTGTAATTACAAGATAGCCTATTTTGTAATTTTTATACCTATCTTGCAATAGGTATAAAAATTACAAGATAGGCTATCTTATAATTACAAGATACTTGTAATTTATTTTTTTTCATTTGATTGACCCTTATGGGCTTCCGTAACATAGAAAACTTTTATCTTTAGGAATTTAAGCAAATTAAACAAGGAAATAATATAAATTCTTTCCAGCGACCACAGAATTCCAACTTCGCGTTATATAATTGTTTGTCTTTTTACAGTACTTGCTAAATCGGTGATGGTGGTGTTTTCCAAATAACTCACACAAACGGAAATTAGTTTCATTGGATAACTGACCCTTCTAACGCATCTTTGGAAATCATTTCCGTACAGATAGGTATTTTGAGAAACCTTTCAGCCCAAACACACTACAACTAATGGATGTCCTGCAGTGAAATCTGGGACGGTTACTTCAAATGCTATCGTGACTCTCTGAATACTATTGCTTAGTGTTGCACCAAGGATCAACTCAAGATTGTGCCTTTTCGCGATTGTTATCTTTAATAAATCGGAGCAAATCATGATCGATTAGGGTAATAAGTTATCAATCTTGATAATTAATTTCATAGAATGTCGATAAATACAATAAATGTTGACACGGCTAGTTTCTACTCACTGATCCCAAGACGACTGATAATTTTACGTGTCACTCCAATAAGTTTGAAAATAGAAGGCGTCAAATGTTATGAAATTGTATTGAGTGTAAAAAGAGAAAAACATATAATCTAATTATCGTTTCTGGTGGACTTGTAATTAGTTTTTCATGTGTGGGTTTCAAGTTGATGGAGTGGGTATTATTCTATACAACCACCTCGACCGTTAGCTTTGGTGACTGGTACAAAGAGATAATGTCGTCGATATTGACACACTCGGTCAGAAAAACGGAATTATTATTAGCACAGCATATTGTAGTGCTAAATTAAAATTGCTTCGATTATGGTTAATCGTAGAAGTGTTGTTGAAATTTTATGTTGTGACTCAATGTCAGTTAATATTTGCATGGCAAAGTGGAAATTATTGCAGATTTGAAACTTTATTCCGGAAAATCGTCACGAAACTTTGCTTTTTAACTCTTATGTCTGACACCAGTGATCTGCATATATCGACAAATTGAAACACGCGCCAGAAACACACAGACCCGCCACAACTAGAGAAAAAAATAATATGACTGTATTAGAAAGATAATAAGTCCATTTTATTTCAGTGTTGGATCTATCAATGCTTGCTATTGATATTCTATCAATATCAGACAGTGAATTCAAACAGGGTGCGATATTGACCGTTGTAAACTGGCACACTTGCTAACATGACTGAGAAGAAAAAGAATTCAGACACAGGTGCTTGCCGAAGTAAAACTCTCAACGTGCTTGCCGAAGTTAAACCTCTCAACGTCAAAATTACAATATTGACATCGCTTAAACTACTGCCTTATTACTCTAAACAGAACCACGTCAGTCTTTGGACATTTGTGAAATGAAATATGCATTTTAGTTCATCTTAGTTGCAGACGTTCCTTGAGCTTTTAATATGTAGGCGGGTCATACGGAATTTAACTTGAAATTACATTTATGGAATTGATCATAGTGTCCCCAATATATTACTGGTTTTCTTTAAAATATTAGTCTGTACAAAATGTAGTGCTACGTGGGAACATAGAAACAGGTTTAGTCTTTACGTAACCTTGCTTACCCAAAACATAACACCCATCAATCAAGTGGTTTCTTCATCAATACATGTTGCTAGCTTCTGTCTATCGAATATTATCTACTCTTAATTTCATATCGCATTTCCTTGCCTAATTTGGATACATCAACCGTCTAACGCACAGAAGCAATAACAACCAACTATCGATTGTCAGGCTGCCGAATCCATTCCATGGTGCTTAGGCTTTCATCGGATGATAAATCCAGTAACTAATGACTCGCAACGAAAGATATTTGGGAACATAATAAAGAGCAGTTTCTTTTTCAATTGGTTTACTGGGAGGAATCTCAGAATCTGTTCTTAGCTTATAATTCTACTATAAGTTGTCTTATTTTGTGACCCTGGGGCAAACAAATTACACCCAGCGATTTGATTAGACTTCTATCACTTCTAAGTGGTCAAAATGATTAACATCTGGATGTTCAAGATTGGTCCTATTCGGCTTATTTCCCAGAAGCTTCGTATTTATTTCATTGGCTTAACCTGTTTGGATTTTATTCGCACAGTTGTTAAAGAGTTGTATGTACCGACTGCTCTAACTGCACTAAAGTGTCACACAGTTAATACGGCGGCGTCCTTAACATCGTGTAACCAGATACTTCAGATGGTGCATACATTTTTGTATAGCAGCTCTCGATCTCAGTCGTGAGAATGAATTTTCAATAATATGTACAGGTTGAGGAAGGAAAACAGCAATAATGGCATTGATTTATTGCAGAAACCCAATAGGTAATTGCCTTTGTGGCGATAAAAAATATCCATGGGTAATTTTATGCTAATAACAGTGATTATACGGTTTGCTAGAGAATATTCTTTGTGGTAAAATTTAGAAGAAGCCTTAATTTGATTAGTTACAACAATGGTAGCATATTTAATACAATGTTAGATAATCTGGTATCAATCAAAAATAAAATAAAATGTTTTTATTGCAAGACGCAATTCATGAAGGGCAATAATTGTCTGTATTGTTTTTAACCATTTTTGATACGCAAATCCGTCTTTTTTGGTACCATCTGATTGTAGTTTTCAGTTTAATTAGCGTGTCACTGTATTCCTTATTACCGTAAGTGGACAAATTAAGTAAAATGACGCAAATGGAAGCAAAACCATAGGTCATATGGCACAAAAAATCAACCAGACTACCGTATTAAATAAAGGTTGATCTTTCATCGTATATGTACAAATTGTCAAAAATTCAGAAAGGAGACATCAATTGGCAAGATAATTACATTTCTCTATTACTCTCTTTCCAATAGTTATTGCATTGTTATACTCCGACGGGAGCCATAAAAGCTGATATAACTGGTCCACACACTGACCTAATTGACCTCTGCTCTGATCTCAAATCTCCGCCTACTAAGGCCTACTGTATTGACCTCTGCTCTGATCTCAAATCTCCGCTTTTACATATAGATTATGAACACCGTTCCATTAATTGTTCATGCGTTTTACTTAAAATCTAATTAGCTGAACATTTCGTAACCAGGATCTTCCGTTGAATCCTTAGTACCCGGTAGAAAACCCACGATCGATTCCATAGGCAGCATACTTCACGACTTCGAGCGTACACGTTAGACCACGCCCATAAGGTATTAAGTTAAACATACAGACTAAATAATTCCTCGTATAAAATTAATCCCAAGTGACTGTCTATGCGACTGAATTGTTCAAATTTGCGTAATTCATTGCCGAAATTTACAGTTATCTGGAGTTAATGTAAAACTTACAGTCGTAAATGTCAGTTTCAATTATTTCTACAATTATTTAAAGGGTAGTAATTGAAATTAGTTTAAAATCTTATTTTACTGTACTAACAAGGCTAATAAAGTCGGGCATGCGCCATGGAGTGTAATATAATGGACATGGTGCCCAGACAGCGCCCAATCTTCATCAAATTTCAACTATCAAAAAATCTTTCACAGATACGTCATTAGGTACACTCGTAGAACTTAATTTTGTACTATTCCGAACGACTCGATACGAATTGTTGCCATGCCCTTCACCATTTACTTTGACAAGGGGAGCAAGAGACTTTGGATCCACCTGGAAAAAGAGCCAACGCCATGCGTATTGAAATTTCATACCAATCTATTTCTCAAGGAACTAAATTCCGTTCCCATTATTCGCTAAATATACAACACAATTCGATACACTCATGGATTAACGTTGGTTTGTTTAGCTTATTCCCTGAAACTAATAGTGGTCATTCATTTCTTGCTTTTCCCTTTATCTTGAGTTACAATAGCTGTGTGGATCTTTAAGACCTTTTGTTCAACGAAAAAGTTATTGTGTTAAAACTTTCAAAAATATGTGCACATACAACAAACCTTCGTGCCAGTACAGCTATAAAACAATTTATGTCACCAACCCGGAGTAGTTGTTTTGAGGTATATTATGAAGATAGTGAACATTTATAGCATGAAACAATCCTGGTAAATTACTTTTACAGTTGCGGAAATTCTTACAATCGTAATATAATTTGACGTTGTCTCATTACGCAAGTCTTGTCGGATAATTTAGATATAATCAACATAATGTATCAGTGTTGGTTATTTCTAGATAATAAAATGTCAACGTTGTTTCCCTTTGTCATGATTATTTGTATACCTATTTCTATAGGCAGGAATTTAGTGTAAGTATAAATGAGTCTCTATCGCAGGACACTGCTGGCGCCGAGTGAATATATTGACAATTCTGCGGTAATTATTTTTTGTGGTACATAGACAGACGGCGATATTACATATAAGTCATTATCAAAGACAAACGAGCAAATTTGGGAATAACGGTTTATTGGCATGATTGGTGACAGTTTAATTGGTATAACTTGACAGATCAAATTTTACTTACGATCAAAATTTACTAATAGCTATACATTAGCTATCCAAAATATATATAAACTCAATATTTACTAATAGCTAAACATTAGCTATACACTATAGTTCAACTCAATATTTACTAATAGCTATACATTAGCCATACACTCTAGTTCAACGGGGGGTTGGGATGGCCTAGTGGTCTAGAGTGCCGCGCTTCGACCTCTAGCTGGCCGGTCACCTCTGGCTTGCGGCTGTGGTTTCGAGCCCTGGTGTGAGTGTATGTGACATGGAGATAGGGGCGCCTTCTCAACCTCGTGGGTTTCCTCCGGGCACTCCGGTTTCCTCCCACTGCTAAAGACCCCTACGCGCAAGCGAATTATTGAAATAAAATTAAAACCATATGTTAGTCCCGAAATGACCTGGTTTGTGTTGAGTGGACGTTAAACCCCATTTCTCTCTCTCTCTCTCTCTCTAGTTCAACATACATTCTTTTCAATTCAATACTTACTGATATTTTAATATTTACTGATAATAATTCATTAACATACGAGTCTTTACTGATAGTTTAATATTTACTGATAATAACTCATTTAAGGTATTTACTAATAATCCGTTCAAAATATCACGAAATTCACAGAGTGTTCATACGATTTTCTGCGAGTAACTTTTCTTTTCAATACCAATGTAACTTCACCAATAACTGTAACTTGGTAGATATATATATATACTAATTCAACTAATAATGGCCACCGACAGATTGTCTAATATGGCATGCCATTCCATGCATTTATTAATATCTGGGATACAGAAACCAGCGTGAGATATCACAGGGCAGCTGAGTATGCCGGTATCTAGGATACAGAACTCACGAGTAGCACTAGAAACTGATAAACATGGATATGCATCGAAAACCTCTGTCCTGGTAAAACACTGGAACGTCGGTAGAATTATCTTGCACCAATTACTGGATTAACGAGTAGCACTAGTAACTGATAAATATGATATGCATCGAAAACCTCTGTCGAGGTAAAAACACTGGAACGCCGGTAGAATTATCTTGCACCAATTTTTCGGATTAACCTGAAAATATAAAATGAAACGCAGAGACAACACGGCTATGGAATACATGTGGGAGGGATGGGATGGGTTAAAATATTATGAACTGGTCAGTCCCAGGTAAAATGTAACAGCATATCGATAACCGGCATTAAATAAATTCCAAAGTTGATTCAACTGTTTCACAATTTGTCAAGGCTGCTACTCACGTTAGGCGACGTCAACATAATGTGGAACACGGCGACAACTGACGTCATCATTACCACTTGCTTTGAACTTAGTTTACCGTATACGTTCTAAAAGTTGAACTTTGATAACGGATTTTAAGTTTATCCTTAAAATCATTTGTACACACGGGACCTTGGTTCTTCGTCCTACCCCAACGATAAGACAGTCGATATTGACCCGTGCCACGACTGATGTACAGCGGCCAGTATTGGAGCGAACCCAAGACCTTCTAGTTAGCATGCCAATTGGTACGTGCGCGTTGCATCACAAGGTATGTTACTGAGTTAATTTTCGTGATTCTCTATTATCCGGTTGTACGTGACAGGGGAAGCGTATCGCCTATGCATAGTGTGTTTTCTGCAGGCCCTACGGTTTCTTCTCACTGCTTAAGACCTCGACGCTCACGCGACTTATCAAACTAAACTTAAACCATATTTTAGTCCTGAAATTACCTAATTTGTGTCAAGTGGACGTTAAACCCCATCTCTCTCTCTCAATGTACTATCCTGGTTCCTCTATAATGGTCAAATAAGAGACGTGAACAGTTTGAATTCGAAATAAGAGTTGGTCGTAGCGCCGCTGTGCGGGTAAAATTCCCTCATAGCACACTGCATGTGCGTCTTTTCATTTCAAATAGAGGCTCGATTATGAACGCCAGTAATAAATGGATATCTGGCAAGACATGTATATTATTGCATAAAAAGAATAAAGGGTAATAATTATGTGATCGACGTACTTAGAAATAACTCAACGGTAAATGATTCTACTGGAACTAAATGGTTAACTTTTGACACTGGATGCTGGTCACGGGCCGCTCTAAGGGATAGCCGAGTTGCCTTTTCAGCATACCTAAACAATCTACAACAAAAAGAATGTTATTGGAATTGATCAACGATTATGTATGATACTTTTATTCCGATCACGTTTGTATAAGGTTAATTACGGTTATTTAAGGTTACTGGTAATAAGAAGGACACGGACATGCCATTTCTGCACTGATAATGCCTTTATACAATATGCCCCACTACAACGACTCGCGTTAAATACTCGCGTGTCTACTAATCAGACCGCCAGGAGAAATACTTAATAAATTAATACCGAAGTAAATCAGTTGTTGTTGGTAAACGCTAGTTATAAGACTGTTGTCTAACACCCTGGGGTGTAGTTAAAGCATGACTTGCTAGCATATATATATCCACCCCCCAATATCGACTGGTGGCGGAAGTATTTTTGTTGGATTTCATATTGCATCTGCTAGGTTTCGTTTTGACACCACCGTTGGTGATGCTTATTTAATTGACTTGTTCGTACCAGGAAGTCGATTAACTATTTTGTTGCAGGAACACCTCTCTACTAGAATGATCACGTAGTATCTTTAATTAGAATATAATCATTCTAAATGTTACACCTGTCATTGGGCTGATTACTGGTCTTGGCTGTCGACATTTTGGCCTAAACCGAAATGGTGATAAATGACAAGACGTCCAATGGAGTACTTAACGATTAAGATATTCCCCGGGGTTGCTGAAAATGGTAATCAGCAGCTTAAAAGGTGGGGGAACAGAATAATTTGAAATGGGATGAGACTGTTCTTATGCTAAGTTTCGAGGATATCATTTGTCATGCAAATCGACTGATCAACATGAACTTTGCGAGTAGTTCAATTATTCGTAGTTCTAAGAATCATGGAATATAAATTAATAGAATACTGTATTAAAGGGACAATCCCGATAAGAACAGGGTCTAAAAAATTAAAGTTTGAGTATTTATGAAATTTATGGACCAAAATATAGAGGCATGGTGTATTAACCTTGTCTCAAAATTTCAGCTCAAAATATTGAGTCGTTTGGACGTGAACGTCTACACTGCTTATCCGGACACGTAACCCTTTTAAGATTTCGGGTCAATTTTTTTATTGAGTGACCTGATAATCGATTCCCGTTTCTTGAGAGGTCTATACAGTGAATGACCCATGTACTGTACTTGATAACAAAAGGTAAATTTCACCTACATATTATTTTTATAGAAAAAAGTCTGGTTTTATCTGAAAATACAACAGTCTCCATTTCCAGATGAAAACTGTCAGGTTTAAGTTATTTACAAGTGTATCACAAATATCGGATTAGTTGGTTTGCCTTAGGTAATAGGTTTTAAGAGATCTTAACACAAAATTAAGTAGTTTTATTCCCCAAAAAGTTATCGGGATTGGCCCTTTAAGACACAATTCCAACCTAGAAATTGTAACGGCGGAAACGGTTTGTTTCTATCCAGGGTGGAATAAGACCTTTAGAGGACCAAAGCACTTTAAAAATATAGTATAAACCATAAAGAATTCGTTTCTGAAGTTTTATACACGTCAGTATATATTGACTGAGACAAAGAAGGCAACAGCAAGAACAGAAAAATATCAAAACAAAAAGCAACGAATAACTAAAGGTTCTTAGTTAAAGTTTGACTTAACTATTTTGAATTGTCATCTTAACAAAGCATAAATTATTTGGTGCCGCCCCATTCCCCCTTCACGTAATGCCCTAAGCACATAGATTTTTACGTGATCCACTAGAATCTTTACAGTGGTGGAGGCGATTGTGGTGGTGTATGCATGTGTCTGGCGGAGGAGGAAGGGTGCTGATGAGGAGCCTGGTGGGTAATATATCCGATGGAACCATAAGCCGATTTCTACCTGTGTATACATTTACATACGGATAAAAGAATCCCTGACATTTATTTAAGAGGAAACGCTGTCGTCCGGAAAAAAACAGTCCTACCATGTTAGTTTACCCCCCACCCCCGATCGTATTGACCAGATTAAACCCCATTCGATTTCTTATTTCACATTGACAGACACTTGTCCAAATACAAAGCCACAGTGAGATATAACTGTACTCGAGTTAATATTTTGATATTTTACACCAAAATTTACATTATGGAGGACATATTTTCTTAAACCCTAATGAGAAAACCACCCCTTTTATATTTTTCAGTGTGATATTTGTATTCATCAAACTTCTAATATCCAGCTCAGGTTTCAAAAAATGTAATTGCCTTTCAACAAAAACCAAACGAATGACTCGATTAAGCAAGAGTGAAAAAACATGTCAGAAATAGTTCGCAGACATTTAATTTTCATGTAGAAAACATGTTTATTGCCTTTTTAATATTTCAGTTTCAGTCTGTTGCATTTTGGATAACCGTGTTGACATAAACATGTATGTTCATTTCATCAAGGTACGATAAATTGCATGTACAAGTTTACAAGCTTCAGTAAGTTCACATGAACAAGTGGAGGTATTATGTCGTCGTCCCTGTCCGTTACCATTCCGTTTGTGGACCCTATACAGATCACAACTATATCCCATGTTCACGAAACTTGAAATGTGGGTCTATATTCAGACGGGGGTACGGTGGGTAAGACGCTGGCTAGCTAGCACGGAGGTCGCATGTTTGACCCCTGCATTAGTCGAGAAAGCTCATCCAGATTAGTGCAGGACGGAAAGCCTGTTACGACAGCTGTTTAGTCGTTCGGTGGGACGAAAACCCGAGTATACATTGGCGTACACGTTGGAAATCGATAAAAGAGTTGACCATAGTGATGCAGCCCGGGAAGCACACTGTATAGCCATTTAGGTGTTAAACCCCATTTCGTTGTATTTCTATATTCAGAGATCTCCGTTCCTTTCGATATCAAAAATATGGGCGTATCTTGCATGACCATCACTTGGTATATGTGTATGATTTATTTACGGGTACACACAGAGCTTACAATATATGATGTATCTATTCTAACTTGATGATAATGATGAATATGTTAACCTGTGAATGAGCTCAGCATCACATTCCATTTATCTCCCCAAGCAAATTTGCTACCAACGTGGGGGAATTGAACTGAAATAGAATTTCCGTAAGAGTATAGAATTATATGTAATTATTCAACTTGGAGATTCATTCTTCATAATATCTCACATGTCTGGTTGTTACATTTAAAGAAAGAAGTATACGGTTTCTTTCTTCCGCATTTAAATCAAAGTTCAGTTTATTGTTGAGATTATGATAATCCCCACCAAGTACTGATAACAAGGGTCGTGACAGGTTCAGAAATGATAGGGTATTCCGTGATTAACCACCGGAGGCAATCGTACAATCTACAAATTTACACCGTACTCTCCTTGAGCGTTGTGTAGTTGGTTTGTTTTCTGTCCAAGTGGACCGATGCTATATAATGAGTTGTCCATTCTTGACAACATACTTAATACAGTAATATAATACCAACCCTTTAACAGGCATTGGTTTTCTTTTGGTCTTAGATGTCTCCTATATTAAAAATTGAGTAACGAGGCTAAGCTTCCACCAACCAGTACGCAGGGCTGGGGTAATGGTAATGGGTAATGGAATGTAATCATTACATTTTTTAAGTAATGGCCATGTAATGAGTAATGGAAGATTTCAAAAGTAATGAGTAATGGAAATGTAATTAATTACATTCCAATAATGATGTAATGGTCAATTACATTTCAATTACATTTTATGGCACATATAAATATTTCCATTTGATAAACATCAAATTTTATAGCCCCAAAGAAGAAAATTAAGTGTATCTGACACAAAATCCAATTTGTTATAATTCTTTAAAAAAAAAAATTTAAATCAGATTTAATAAATATAAATAAGAAGGCATTCAACATTTTCTTTTATTACTTTTATGTAACCAAAAAAGTGAATCTTTGAAAAGAAGTATATTTTAATCAAAGATTAGTGTTAATTTACAGTCAATCACTCAGTCAATCAATCAATCAGTTAGATTAAAAGACAATAGTCTTACTACCCTTCAATCTTAATCTCAAAGTAACAAGTGACAAACCAAACAATGGCTTTCAAGCATCTCATTATTTTATGGTTATCAGTTATACAATGTATTATAGACAGACTATTTGGATTGATTATGAATCTCATAAAATTACGTATTAAAGGAGCTTAATTGATATTTTCTGGGCCCAGAAATTGACCCAAATGGGTTGCAATACATATTATAATGTAATATGAATACATATAAACTGGTTTATATTCAATCCTTTCTGTTTTAATTGTAATCTCTAATCAGTTATGTTCGACGAAGTTCGTCAGTTTTTATCACCACTGTCCGTCACATGAAAATTTGCCTTGATAATTTATAGAAATAACAATTCATAAACAAATATCTATTAAAGTGATGCAAGGATTATTTTGAGTTTGGTTATGTAGGCTGTTCATGGCAGAAAATTGTGTTCTTTTTTTAATATCTATGTGAAAAATGATTTTTATTTATATTGTCATAAAGTAATGGGTAATGGTAATTAATTACTTTCAATGTAATGGGTAATGGTAATTAATTACTTTGCTAAAAATGAGAAAGTAATTGTAATGATTACATTTAAAAAGTAATGGTAATGGTAATGTAATTAATTACATTGGCAATGTAATGGCCCCAGCCCTGCCAGTACGGTGATTGTAATCAATGCGCACATATTTGCAAACCTTCAAAGGCTAATAAATCCATATGGCTAGATTTTTTATCTAAATCTTACATATATACATATATATATTAAAGTAGATAAAGTACAAGTACTTCTTTGTTTACGGTAGATAATGCATAAAAAAATAGAAAAATACGTCCAGGTAAAAAATTCTCCACTTTACTTCATTCTGACATACATTAAATTATATAAGCTAGCTGTCTGCCCTCTATAGGCGTCTTCGGATATTATAATGTATACAAAATATTGCAAAAACGATACATGTATATATACATTCTTAGAACAATAGATTTTCATGACAATCGATTATAAATAATATTAAGTAACATACAACAAAAGGTTAAAAGTATATAATATATAACATGACATTAATCTACCTAATCTTCCTGGTATAGTTAGACAATAGACAAATTATGTAATCTGGTTATAATAATTTGACAATAGGACCATACAGGAGTGAAGAGATTAAAAAAATGTCAATAGATCAATTATGTAATTTGGTTGTAAACTTGTTTATATCCACCTTATTCTCTAATAAACCAACTATAGAGAAATAAAGATATACAGGGTTTAAAATCCCCTTAAATGGTGTGGAAGTAAAAAATGTAAAAATATATATGAAGATTTTATTTAAGATTAGAATATTAACACGGAGGGAAGGGGGTAAATTAAGCATTTAAATCCGGTTTGAACCGGTCAATAATATAAAGGTTACCAAGAGATTCCTAGGCCAAATTTAAAATCTTATTGTTGGTCCATCAGCCTCAAAGTATGGGCGTATGAAAGCAATGTCATCATGTTTTTCATCCTAAAAATAAGCAATTCTATTTAGCCCGCACTAGTCAATAAAGAACTTCAAAATACTTTGGTTTAAATATGGTCATTGACCTTGTGGTTTTGAAGTATGCCACTTCGCAGTTGGTAGCACTCAATTGACAAGAAAATACTTATACCTTCAGGACAATCGGAAACTGAAACAAAAAATCAAGTGATGTATCAGCGAATGCTACCAGAAATCTGTTACATACAAATAAAAACAATTACAGCTCTGACCTAAACATCGTTTACAAAATTAGTGTTACATTTTGCTGTTTTCTTGTCCTCCAAACTAGTATATACTTATTATTCAGTGTCATCAACCTATGTAGAAAACACATTATTAGGTTCTCCCATCTGTGTTTCCGCCGTAGGTTATATGAATTTGTTTGCAAGTTGTAGTCTCCCTGTCTGTTCATCATCTTAAAACATCTGTTCATTTGCCAAGAATTAAACATCAATCTTAATGTTACAAATGATAAGCAATTAACTTTCCTTCTCCACTGTCTGAACACCTCTTTATGCAATTCCATCAATTGCAAATATCCTGCAATTGTCTCGTTATTTAATAAAAAATCCAACAGCCTCTTCCACTGTCAACTACTTCAGAACTAATGAATATGGCTGGTATCCGCAGCGTGCCGTTCCCGTTAATAAATTACTACTATTCGTCAGGCCACTTGACTATCCCATGAAGAGTTTGCCCAATCCCGAAAGCAACGTTAAATTTTTATTCTAAAATTACCTAGTTCATAGTGTATGTACATGCTAAGTAGGACATCTTGGGTGATGTAATGGATTGTGTTAGAGTCGGGACAGGTGGTTACATAATTGGAGTCGGGCAAGATGAATCTCATTTCTTTACTTTATTCGACAATCTATGTGTGACTAACCTTTTATTTCAGTATCGAAAGCCGTTATTTAAGAATTATCGACTGTTGCAGGAGATGTCGGATATAATTAATCAATGGATTATTAATGTAGAAAGATGGCTGTCTCGTGAAACAAAATCTACATATCGATGAACGTAAATCATTGTAAAATGTAATAATTTTTACTAGAGGTCGAGAACGAATATCCCTTAAATCTATAGATACAATGTGCCGAATCTAACACACAGGAAACGCACCAGTATATTGAAATGAATCTAGTACCGACATTAATGAAGATGCGCAAGACAAGAGTAGTATTACTCCTGTACACTCAAAGAATGGTGTTTTGACTATATATGATATCAGAATGTCTGATGGTAAACGACTAAATCGGACGACACGTGTCATGCACAGAAGACAAATTCAGCCAATCAAAGACATAAATTATAACATTACTGTCTGGATTTTAAACTATAGGCCTAATTTTTCAATATTTATTGGGTGGTTATTTCCAATAAAAATATGGCCATTTTGGAGACACCCAATCTTATTCGTTGAAAAACACCCATGGAGAGCGTACAAGATAAACATTAAGGGATGCCTGCTCGAGTGACTTTAAACGTACAACAGTTTATAAAATGAAAACCACGGACAAAGACTTCGATATTTGTGGTAAATGAACAGCGATTAAAACATCGTCTTTTATATGTAATGGGGTCTCTTCCGGCTCGACTCTCGTCGCTAATTACCGCAACCACCAAGTCACAGTCACGTGACACAAACATGACTTCTTTTTATAGATGTTTTATAGCTTGGGGTATTTCCACGCGAATACAGTGTTTAGAGAGTGATTTGAATAATATTTGATAGACTGGGCCCTGTTTCACGAAATTTTAACTTAAGATAAAATCCAATTTTAGTAGATACTTCAATTTTGATTGGCTAAGCACTAAAATCAATCTAATATTATCCAATCAAATTACTAAAATTGGGATCTTATCTTAGTTAAAATTTCGTGAAATAGGCCCCTGATTTTTATGAATATGTTTTTAGTTTAACTGTATTCTCAAATCACCCCTGTAGTTTGTACATGGGAAGGAATCTTTAACTTAATGAATGTTATCAAAACTGCTGGTAGGCTTAAATAGCAACATAATAGTTCGTCCTTAGCAAATAAAAACTAACAAATCAATGTCGATTATATGTTCCATTCGCTGTAGTGATACCGGATGTTTTGAGGAGATTAATATTCGTCACTTCTAATTGGATGGATATTTTGCGCATTGATTTCAGCAGCCGGATATCTTATTGCAACTAATAACCTCGGGGCTCCTGTGCATTGACATAGTAACACAACAGTTGCATAATGACAGCTATGCAAACCCTCTAATATTTGAAGAATATCCCGAATTCGAAAACGGCGTGAGCCAGAATTATTCAAGTCTGATTCAGACATTAATCGCTAAATGCCACTTAAGGATTATGATTTAGACATGTCAGTGGTAATACCTAAAAGGTTGATGAGGAGAGTGTTCAAGCCGTTTGGGCGAGACGATAAAATGTAATATTCTTAAAGGATCCCTCGACAGTTCGAGACGCTCACTCCAATTCCATAAATGAGGGAAGGTGACATCTTTGCTTTCAAATCGTTGCACCCCCCCCCCCCCTTGTACTAATCTTTCAGACATAATAACAAATTGGGTGGTGTACGTAAAGATTTCTTTGTATTTCCATGTGTTAAACCTCACTCCATTCCATAGTGTGGGAAAAACTAGAATTAGTTCGGATCCTGCATCCAAAATCAAAGCAAACGGCATATAGTTATAATATGTAAATTTTTCTTTCAGTAACACATAATATACAATTCATACATCTAAAACTACCTTTGTATTGATCCTTTCTCATGTTCAATCCGGACAGTATCTATTTCAACTGATAATTACTTGTCAAATGAAAGACTTTTCTTTAATTGTTGTCAGTCGAATGGGAATGAATTTGTAAGTGACGAAAATGACCAATTACAAGAGAACGGTTATAAATAAGACGTGTTTCTCGATGTCTGAGTGATCTTAAAGAACACTGTCTCGTTCCACGTTTTCCATGTAGTGCTTTACATTAACTGAAAGTGACACTTTGTACACTTAAATGAATCCCGTGAAATACGCTATCTACAATCAGAAGTATAAGAAATGCTGCTTTTATATGTCTACACAAATAGCAATTAGAGAAGCCTAAGAATTCAGATAGCCGTTTTTAACAAATCGGTTCTCACGGGTAACTTTATGCTAGGACAAATAAATAAAATCGTAGACTTCATTCCACGGTTAATATGTAATATACACTCGTTATTTTTCACTAATCGGAAAACAAATTTTAAATTGTTAGACATAATACAATGACGGTTTGATTTTATTTTCTAGAATTTATTGAGCGATGGACATTTGAGGCTTAGATTGCTGGTATTCATTCGAGCAATAATAATGGTTAGGGGGGTATTAAATGCATCATTACGACCTATTAAATGAGGGAATATATAAACTACGCAATATACGACTACACGACTAATCTGACGCCAATCGATGCCAGCTTACAGATTAACAAAATGTATACGTATCCGCCATGTTCTCTGTGACATTATCTTTATGCAAATTCGATTTTCTAGTGTATTAGACATCAGTATTCGGGGGAGTCATTTAATAGTTATTCGTGGATATATTTCGACATGTTAAACTATTGGTCCTCTGCAAAATCTCTAACGAAATATTTTTTTATTATTATTAGTAAATTTATTTTCGGTACCGCAGTGCACCGGATATGGTTTGGCTCGGAGCCTGGCATTTCTGAATTCTTCCCAAAATGTTGGTACATTTTAAAGATAGCCAATCAGATTAGGATGGGGTCTTTGCAATCTTGTTCGCTTGATCAAACTCGACGATGAAAATAACCATTATCAAGTAACGTTAAAGTATATTCTCTCAGGGACGTAAATGCAGTGTTACTGATAAAGAGCATGTTGCATATTTTTCAATCTGTGATCGAAAAATAGATTTTGGGCATAAATTTCAATACTCTGGAATGTATTTCTAATTAAATTATACTGGCGTTTCACACCCATGTGCGTACAAACGATGTTAATGATGTTAACCTCTTGTTATCCGCTAATACTCTTTAGATAACAAAATTAGCTGTATGGAAGCTATCCCAAGTGTAAGTTAACTCTTTCTGTTAATTCAGTTGACCTATACATGGCTTCGTCGGTCCTTTAGACGAATTTTAAATCGATCGTATGTGATTAATCAGATAATTTCATGATCGATGGGAGGTTTTTTGTAAGCGGTCAATTTTAGTTGGATGATCGGGGCTATTTTTCGCCACCAATCTATAGTCTGATTAGCACTCGCAAGTATCAGTTTCTGCTTCCTAAAGTTTTAATCATCGTTATCTTTTGTAGTATCATACATTTTAGTGTCACCGAACAGATCTCCTAAAAGATTATTTAAGGCACACCCACTATTGTCCTGCGTAGTTCTGGGCATCTTAGCTTGAATTTCAGATTCAAATTCATATCCGTAACCATCATGCTTCATCTGGTATAATTAAATAAATAAATGACAACGTCTTGAATATTTTAAGGCAAATATTAACTTAATCTACATATCAAAGCACAATATCACACCATTCCCCAAACTAATAAACCAGACAAAATTAAATCATACCTGATGCTGCCGAAACGCTTCTGTACAAATTAAGTTATGCTACGGCTTTAAATCGAGAACCCAAAGCTACCGCGACTAGAGGAAGATAAATGTGTGTTTTAAACACAATTAAGCAAAGTTGGGACGAGGGCCAATGTTTAAAATGTGTGCGAAAGGTTTATGGCAAGTGTCAAATATATACATCGGGGCTGGAGGTTCCCTATAGTTATTAAAGCCAATGGCTTCAGACTGATAATCTATAGTCAAATTGGACACTGGCTTGGTTGGTAAATGAAACTGCAGATAGTTCAGTAATAAAAATTGAGAAAGGGTGGGAGAGTGGACATAAGACCTACTTACAAGACCCATCGAATGAACACCGTTTTTGTTCAGATACTGTCACCGATTATCCTTATTACACGTTTCCGATTGGATGTCGGCCGTGTCGATAATTCGCAACAGGTAATAATTAATTTTAGGTATGTTAAGTTTCACTTAGATACTCTTAACAGCTTCCTACAATAGAAAAATTATCAAACTATACCCAACACCTTTGAGGACAGAAAGGTTATGATCGATATAATGACCTGTTCTAAAATGTGATAGGTCTCGTACAAGGATTACGTAAATCGCCATTAGTCTGTTCAAATATCCTATAATCGGGTAATTACAGATTCTTACAGAAACTGGTTTATAGAAATCGGATCGGATAACCGCAATTGGTCGTGGGCATGTTACTTTCGCCGCCAGCAGGATAAGAAAATTAGTACAAATAAACAGGATATAAATAGTCTTATAATACTGAAATATTACATCTTGCTTGGCATAAATAGAAAAAGAAATGTATTTATGTTTGGACTAAACATCTAGAATACCAGCCTCGTGGTCCAGGCATAAGCGGGGAATTACAGTGGTTCATAGTCTCAAATTGTAGTAGTAATAAAAGTTGAACCTACGTATCTGACTGTTCCAAATTCTCGATAGTTCGTGTGAATATATATAATATACACGTGCACGTTTTCCATTTTGGGGGGGGGGGGGGTCGCAGCCAACATTAAGACGAAATACCTATATACATTACAATATCCGTTCGTATATAATGTAGCAGCTCTCCAAACCTTGACTTGCTATTACGGACTTACATATTTGGTTTGGCACACAATTAAATGACATCAATATCACCCCACCATGACCTCAAATACAAAACCCAGGAACATGTTTTTCTAATAAGCATAAGCAGTATACAATAAAAATGAAATAAACTTGTGTTTAACGTCGTGTTGTCTACTGAAGACGTGCATACGTCATGCAGTGTGCTACTACGATCTACTTTTATTTCGAATTCTAATTGTCAAGGGTTCCTCTACATCTCCCCAATGTGATCGCAAGTTCCTTCAATACTGACACGGGTGAGCCACGCCGGAAAATTCAGATGAACTTTCTCTTCAACGCAGGCACAGACATATACTGAGCGCCATAGAAAACGCATCACTTATGATCCTGTAAACATATCTTATTTATTGTGAACAATATTCAAATGGCAACACACCAATAACAATACATTTGTACACTTATGGATGTTTAATCTGTAATCAACGGTACAAAGTCAAAGGGGTCAAAACCAAAAGTACGACACAAATGTCAGTAGCACGTGTGTCCTCTACAGGCCCTTACGCTCGCTGTGAAGCGAAGTAGAATGAAATTTACACGGGACCTCCAGGTTAGCTAACTAACGTCTTACTCACTGAGCCACCATGGCCCCAAGTTAACATAAAGATCAAATTATAGTACTACGTTAAACCCCATTTCAAAATATCGTTCGTTTGTGTATTTTTTTTACACGATTGCTAAACTGCTATATCAACATGTGATATTTCCCCTGTCCCTACTAAGTTAATATGTACACCTATAAATTCATAAATAATATTATTTAGCAGCGTTTCTTTTTTTTAATGGAGTTCTAATCGAAATATTGTGATGGTTTCTTTTATCAAAGTGTTTTGAATGCAGGATAATTTAGTTTAGATTTCTTTCAATTTTCTAAATTCTTTTGCGATGGTCACATTTAACTTCTTTAAATATAACGTTGTTGATTTAATCGAAATATTTGAGATGGTTTCTTTGTCATAGATAATTTAGTTTAGATTTCTTTCAATTTTCAACTTTTTTTAAGCGGTGGTCACATCAAATTTAAATACTACAAGCTTAAACCGATGTTGCTTTTACCACCAACATAAACACTGTAATATTACATCGTGACATTAATATACATGGGTTGTAAAGACAATAATATCACCAAACACAGCTAGAGCTATACAATGTCAAACAACTATTTGTAAATATACAAGTGGCTCCATGCGATCTCAGATAATCATTTTACACGGGTGCTTCTGGCAGATAATTATGAAGATTGCTTTCTTGTTGTTAATACTGTCAATAGATCATTATTTTCGTATCTGCCTCAAGTTGTTTCTATCCCCCCTCCCTCCCAACTGTTAAAGACTCCAACGCGCAAACGAATTATTGAAATTAAATTCAGTTTAGTCCCGAAATGATCTAGTCTGTGTCGAGTGGACGTTAAACTCCATTTTCTCCCTCTCGTTGGTTGTGCCTATAGACCATTCATTAGCTGTATAATTACATTAGTTTGAATTTTCGACCAACAAATAAATTATGCTTCTTAATAATTCCCTTGACATACAATTATTCTCAAATATTGGTAAGATATAGCCTACCTTAAAAGGTCACATGAATATCCCGCTTCCGTTATGACTAAACCAATCACTGAAATCCACTATAGCCTCTGATTCGTACGACTCGTAATGAATCTTAAATTGTCTATCTCTTGGCAATAACCACACAGGTCTGTCTCAAATCTCCACCACCCCTCCACAACCCATTGTAGATGATACTACGCAGGGGCGTTTTAAAGTTTATCATGGCGGAGGTGATGCTATTCTTAGGGCCCTCTTTCGTGAGGGGAGGGGGGCTTGATGGATGATTTTCATGCGAATACAATGACCGCGTTCTCATCCAGTAGTGGATTCGACAGTGACAGTGTATAGAAAACGATTGACACGGAATCGGGGGCCCTTTCCTATGGAGCGGAATTTCCCCCATTATTCTAACTCCTAACCTATAGTAATGCGTATGCTAATATTCTTACTTCTATGCATGTAACTTCTTACTAACAAATGTTAAATTGGCTATTTAAACATGTAAAAATGCTAATTTATATTACTTATTTCTTAAATATTGCAGTTAGAATTTGTATTTTGTCCCCTTCCATTATTAGTTTTAATTTATTGTAGTCTGTTTAGTTTCATTAACATTTTGACATTTCACAAATGTTGCGCGGTAAAGCTGTCATAATTCTAAGCCCATTTTGCTAACAGACGGGGCTGTTTACAATTGTATGGTGGCTCATCAGGAACACGTAAAAATGACCCGATAAATAAATAGGCTATTTTATCGTGCATTTTCACAAATAATGCACTATCGATTGTTTTGGCCTATTTGTTTTCTAAAAGAATAATATATAGCAAGAACTCAATACTTCATGAATATAAGTGAATAAATAATTATAAATAGGTCATGCTTAGTTTAGCTTATCTCTTCCCCTCAAAATTATGAAATGTTATACGCACACAAACAAAGTATTTATGATATTATTGAAGACACCTATATCGGACCAGGCATCCAAATCATCGGGAGTCGCGGTGCCTCGGAGAGTAAGTCACTGGCTCGGTAACCAGGAGATCCCGGGTTTCCGGCGTGCTTTCCACCTGTTAGTGTCTGACAAGGAACTGTGTCTTCATGGGACGAAAACCCAATTACGTACACCAAGAGTAGACCATAGCGCCCCTGTCCGTACAAAATCCCCAGAAATTGCACACTTCATGACGTTTTCCCGTCTTCATTAGCATAGTCAGTGCATAATAGCAGGGTGTTTAACTTTATTTCATTTCTAAATCACCGTTTTGTGTCTGGAGGTAGGGGTTTTGGGCCATTTTGATTCCATTCTATAGTGTCATAACTAAACGAATTTAAAAATGGAATAGTTCTACATTGTTTACACCCTCTCAAATTTCTATATTATGCGCCCGTTGAGGGGTTCCGGGGTAATTGCCACCGCCCCTCTCCTCTTATATTTTAATGTTTCCAAATGAAATGGAGGTTAACATGATATTGTTCTGCTCCGAACTGAGCTAATACGCCATACCGTGTGCTATGAGGGAAATTTTGCTCGGACAGCGGCACTACAGCCTACTCTTTTATCGAATTTCAACTGTCAAGGGATCTTTTACGTACACTAGACAGCTGTTCTTGTCAGCCCCCCCCCCCCGTCCTAGAATAATTAGGATTTTGGTCTATGTTGGGTTATGGAAAGGGCGAGATTTTGCATGTCCCCTATCATCCTCCATACAATTGTAAACAGCGCCGTCTGTTATCAAAATAAACTTAGAATTATGACCACGTAACATTTGTGAAATGTCAAAATGTTAACGAAACTAAACAGACTACAATAAATTAAAAGTAATAATGTAATATTTAAGAAATAAGTCATGTAAATTAGCATTTTTATATGTGTAAACAGCCAATTTAACATATGTTAGTAAGAACTTACATGCATAGAAGTAAGCATATTAGCATACGCATTACTACGTTAGGATTTAGAACTATGGGTGAAATTTCGCTCCATACTTTCCCTTGTCAGACGTTGGGTCCTTTTATCTGCCTTAGGGCCCTCACTAACTAGGATACATATTCATTTATTTCATCGGTTTTAGCATTTTTCTCCCGTTTTATTTTTTCAACTTCTTTGATTTTTTTCGCGAGGAGAGTGAAAACAGAACCCGAGAAACATCTTATTTTAATCAGATTGGTATGATAATAAAAAATACAAAGTCGATAAAATATGAGACCAATAATAGCCCCATTAACGAAACAACTAATCCAACGTGGGTAAAATATCAGACCAATATGGATGGCCCCATTAACGAAACAACTAATCCAAAGTTATTTGACTTTTCTACAGTAATGATTTATTTGTGTCATACGCCAATTCACTGGACCATTTGCTGTCCATATTATAGATGGATTTGGTGATATTTGTAGTAAATAGACATTTTCAGAACAACAGATAGTATCCGTCCGACAACTAAATGAAATGTTCCATGTTTAACGACTTTGGATGTGGTGTATAACAAACACTGTCCATTATCCTGGTTAGTAGACAGCTAATAATACGCTAAGTACAAATAGTGGAAAAAAGATATATAGCGACAGATATTTGAGACACGATGACATAATGGAGTATTGTGTGTCAAACATTTGGGTTAAAAACATGTGATATGTATCAATTACCATCTTAGCAGATCAATAAGTCTGTTGAAAAACAATCATTGGAATTTGATCATAGGACAAGCGCATTTATGACGTTTGTTCGGTCATTTCTGGAGTTTTAAGTCCACTTCCATCAAGGGTGACATCGTAGACAAGTGTTTCCTAAGAAACTTGCCAGAGATATAGCCACTAAATAAGCTCGATCCAGCTTTTTGGTGTAAGACAAAATGGCTTGGCAGGGAAGCACCCAAGGTGAATGCTATCATTGGAGCCCCGGGTGAACTGAGTAACAATCGCACCTTAACGTTGTTTCTTGGGAATGTAACCTCAACAATCGCAATAGTCGTACGTTTATAGAGAAGAAGACGAATCGTTTCATGTGTGTGCCACACATTGTACAATAACAATAAAAATACAATTTAAGAAATAGATAGAATCAAGATTATCTTGTCCCAAAGCATCAACCAATGAAATTGATTAGCTCTGCTTAGCCCCAGCTTGAAATGTTAATCATTGAACCCAGTCAAGATAACATCTGCATCAAGTTTAAACTTCTACTTATAAATCACACTTATAAAACCGCTGTCGTGAGAGGAGAGGGCGGGTCATCTTCTCCCTTTGTCATAATAAAAACATGTTAAAACAGTAGGTCCAGTCCAGGTGAGGAAAAAAATCAGCTTGCGTTATGTGGAAAATAAAGGCATTTCTTTTGGGGTTTCCTTGCGCATGACTCTCCCCAGATAATAAACGTTACCTGAAAAGATCCAGCAGCAACACAGAAGAAAGATTTTAAACAAATTAACCCATTTATAGAAGACAAAATACGTGACATTTAATATTTAGACATAAATTAAATTGATTGATATGCACTGTCATTGTTGTGTAGGTCCCTATTCTTTTATTTGTCATTATATTCCCTAGTTTATTATTATAATAAATCGTACAGCAGGCTGATCCACCATACTGTCTGTCATACAACAATAGTTCCTTCATTAAACTGTCATCTAAAAGGCAATATTTATATGTTACAAAAAAGCCATTAAAAACCCATGTTGTTAAATACTAAATGATTGGTTGTTGGTAATTCACTTCACTCGCACATAAATAACCAATAGGATAACCTAATGAATGTTAACATAACAGCACACAGAAGATTTGTTGCAGGAACAATCAACTTTGTAGACTACTCCTTTTGATTGAATTGGGTTAGTCGATAGTAGTTTCCCAATTTGGCCCGAAGATCTGTTTTAAGGTTGTAGATGTAGTAAAAGTTGTTGCAATGTTCACTGACGTCGGAATTCTACTGACCTGATAAGAAAGTTTTCCATAGAAGGGCAAAGTCACAAGGATGTCTGGTTTTTCACTATCAAACTTAGTAAAGGTAATGATATAATGAATCTATATTCCGAGTTTCAGCGCTCTCACATCATGATTACCAAAGTTACCTTGCCCCCAAAGCATCTACCAATTAGATTGCCTATTTATGTTTGCTGTAAGCAGAAAATTTTCATCATCGAACTCCAGCAAGTCATTCACTTAATGAAAGCCAACACCAAGTTTGAACATTTTAGCTCAGTTAGAAGCAGAGTTATTGTGTTCCAAAGTTCCAGCCAATCAAACTTGACTGTGCATTATTACAAGTTGCTAAACTACTAATGTAATATCAATAATATACCATTTTATATCATGTAAAAAAGAAAACAATGAACTCTATTTAATTCACAATCAGGATGTGGCGTTGTTTTGTACCAGACATAACAGTCCGGAGGCTTTTCTATTCGCCCCCACCCCACCCTAGGCTTATTTTGCCGCACTTTTAGAAGACACATGTTTTTTTATTATGCCGTCGCCCCTGTCTGTGTGTGTGTATATATATGTATGTGAGTCTGTGGTTCGTCTACAGGGCGCAATTCTTACTGGATTTTCTTTGCATACTTATTCCTTATACCCTAAGGATGATCCCTATGGTTTTTGGTGAATGCCCGACCCGGGGGGGGGGGGGCGCCCATTTCTTGTATTTGTTGCACGTCTAGTGTTTGGGGTGCATGCCCCACTCCCAGGGGTAGAGCCACGCCTATTTTTTGTATTTGTTTGTTTGGCGTCTACAGACTGCATTTCTTTACGTAATATTTTGAAACTTTGCCTACTTATTCTTTGAACCCTAAGGAACATTACTATTGTTTGGGGTGCATGCCCCATCCCCAGTGGAAGAGCCACGCCCATTTTCTTTTTTGTGTGTCGCCTAAAGGACACAATTTTTAGTCGATCATCTTGAAACTTTAAATACTTATTCCTTACACCCTAAGGATGATCCCTATTGTTTTGGGTGCATGCCCGACCCCCAAGGACAGAGCCATGCCCATTCTTTGTACATACTGCATTTTACGTACCATCTTGAAACTTTGCGTGCTTTTTCTTTGTACCCTAAAGAACATCTCTATCGTTTGGTGTGCATGCCCAACCTCCAGGGACAGTGCAACGCCCATTTTCTTTTCGTGTGTCTGTGTCACCTTCAGGCCACAATTCTTAATCGATCGTCTTGACCACTATTATTTTTGTTTTATGCCCGACCCCCTGGGACAGAGCCACGCCCAATGTTTGTGTGTCTTGTATTCGCCTACAGGATGCAATTCTTAACAAATCCTTTTAAAACTTTGCATACCTATTCCTTATACCCTAAGGATGACCCCTATTGTTTTTTGGTGATTGTCCAAACCCCAGGGGCAGAGCCATGCCTATTTTTACTTTGTTTCTGTGGGTGTTGCCTACAGGCCACGATTCTTAATGGGTCGTCTTTAAACTTGGGATAACCTTATAGCCTAAAGACGACAACTGCATGTCTCGACACCCTTAAGCTAGCCACGCCCAATTTTTGTGTTTGTCGTTTACAGGCCGCAATTCTGAATGAATCTGTTTGGCTCTTGGCATATGTATTCCTTATAGCCTAAGAGCGTCCACTACTGATTTTGGTGAATGTCCCGACCCCCAGTCACATTAGTCACAATTCTGAATGGATTATCTTGGTATACTTATTCCTTATACTCTAAAGACAGCAACTATTGATGTTGATGCACAACCCTCAACAAACCAAACGCCTAGCCTTCTTGACAAAGTACCATATCAATCAAAGCAGGAATGTGGACGTATATTGTAGCGTTAGATTTATCTTATCTATGTCGTCTTGTGTCGCTTCTATTGTTTTTTTTCTGTTTTTAGAATAATTTCAAATCAGTTATGTTTCGCGAAATAAGCCAGCAGTCTCAATCGAATCCAAATTTCTAGCGTCTGGTTATTCCAGTCTACATACGCCGTTTGATTTGGTTCAATGTGTCTAGCCTCGGTCCCCGAGTCTCTTGCTAGAACTGGGGCTGAAACGCATTATGGTACACGATTCGTGTACCAATGGTATATTTTGTCTTAAATATTGGATATCAGAAGTCCATCTTTTGCCGGTAAGATCACAACATCAATGTTGATTTAAACTGACAAATAATTCGTGTTTTCAATGTTGAAGATTTTGGGTAATATTGAGTTAGAGACCTGGCTTCTGTATAATGTGTAGATAGTGATCATAGTGTACTCACTGTTGTACGTGCAGGGGCACATAACCTTTATTTTAAAAAGATGTATTGTCAAGTGGGGCGAGGAAAACAGCTTGGATACGCCAAGGTTAGAATTGAAATCAACTCGCCATCTCAATAAGCAATCGGACATACATATGGCAGGGTCTTGCCCGCCAAACTAATAATAATTCCTACAGGTCGCGAATTGGGGGAAAGGACAAGCTTCATTTTGGCCGTTTACGGTTGGTTGCGGTAACACTAAACAATGCCTCGTTTTTTAGAATTTTGTCTGAAATCCCATACGATCAAACTGAACAGTTAATTTTTTGATTGTTATATCCACAGAAAGGACTAGCTTTTATAAGGTCATAAACTTGTGACGACTGCGACGGCAACAGACCATTATGTTTCTAACGTTTTCAAACGTTGCATTCATTAACCTACGCCAGATTAACAGATAAACCAAACAATATAACATGTGAGACGAAGCAATTTACTATACATCCCATAAAATTGGTTTTCTTTAGTTGAAAAATAAGCAATTGTGATAACAATTCAGAATCTGTGACCTGTAAGTAAAAGATAAACGAAAATGTATCTGACATAAAGACTGTTATTTCCCAAGAGACCTGTATATTCGATCCGTAATCTTTGAAACATACATTATATGCGTTGCTCCACTGGCAAACTGATTTAAAGTGAACTTTAACTAAAGATAATTAATGAATATTTTCTAACTCGAATTAAACAGCAAAGAAATATTAATTATTTTATAATTTAGGACGATGTTCATTCTTGGTCGTTGACCGGAATTAACACGGTTATTTTACAGATTCATGGAGCTGTTGACAATTTGTGGTTACTGGCAGAGGCAGAAGAATATTCATAGCTAAAATATTACATAAACATTTTGATTTAATATCGACATATATATCACATTTTTTTTCCATTTTCTTCAGCGACCGTTAATATTTCTATCAAAACTATACTTCATAAATACCTAGTCAACAAACAAAAACTGCGAACAATGTTATTGAAATTTAGCTTTATAATATAATCGATATATATGCGCTCAGCAACATTCAATAAAAAGGTAATAAATTCACTTCGGCGTATCATCATAGAGTTATAATACATCGTTTGATGGTAAGATATCACATGTCTCGAACAATTGTCTGGATTGTTGGTGCCAAGATAAATTAATTTTAAAAATCTTGATTAAATTGTAACACAGGATAATCAAGTTGGCTTCAGACTATTCGTGTATCAAACAAATTTAAAATACGACCTAAGTATGTTATGTGATAGATGGTTGGTTATGTACAATGATAAACAATAAATTAGATGAAAAGATAACATAATTAAATGTTACTATTATCAGAACAAGAGAGACGTTGTCTTTGATAAAAATAAACCAGTTGTGATTATTTCGATTTGTTCCAATTTTGTGCCTTTTTGTACTTATCTTACTCGTCTGTCAACATCCAGAATATTGGCCGTTCTGTGGAGTAATAACTGATGTTGGAAGACAAGGAAAACGATCCTAGCCGGAAGGCAAAACCATAAATTTGGCGTACGAATTTATCCCCAAAGAGTTTTAACCAACGATAGAGCTTATGCCTATAAGATAATTTATAAGGTATCCTAATAAGGAGTGAAAGCTAGCAGTATGGTGCGTCATTTCGCCACCTTTACGAACCATTTTATTTTAAAGGTAAGGACACAAACACAGCGAACGGGGAAGCAAAGATTCATATCATCTTAAAATTGCGTATTTTAGTTCAGACTGGTCGATATAGTAAGACATACAGATCGGACTGGAATAAAGATAAGGAGTTCTGAATGATGTGGTTATCTTTATATGGTATTCATTAAGAAATTATAGTCTAAAATTGGCGATTGCCTGATGTCCATTTCACAGTTGCCCTCACGATTCACAAGGAGAATTGAATAATACCCATCCTAGTTCAGAAAAGATTGTGATATTATTGATCGATAAGATTTAATAAGTCATCTCTGATTAGTCGGGAGTCCCTGTGTGATAATACAAATAGAGCAGAATTACAGATTTTTGATTATCTTTCAGATATAATGTAGTAGCCAAATGGTCAGAAAGGGGATGCATTACTTGGGAACTCTTTTTCACGATCGTAAATATTTAGTTTCGACAGATATTGTTGTATAACTGCACTGATATAATATGTGCATTGTAGCATTTTCTTCACAGTAATTTCAAATCAGAAGTTGTTATTAATTTGAAGAAGTCACTTATTTAACAATACACGACATCCATGTGTGTGTTTTAAGATCTATTAGAAATTGTACCTCCCTAGGGCATAAGATGTTACACCCTGATTATTAAACATGCATTATGCACATGGAGGTGTATATATTGACTAGAGTGTATGGTGGTCACGTGATCGCGTGCCGACTATGGAGGTTGGCAGCCATTTTACAACCGGGAAGATTTAGCCTGCGTTGGCATATACCAATATGTCGGAAAGTAGTTATTATTTTGGTAAATTCAATGTCAGGTGAAAAGGGAGTGGATTATCATTTCATAAGTAGCCATGATAAGTTATAAGTGAAATAGTGAATTAATAGATATAGTAAAATCATGATAATTGTGTAAAATAATTAAATAAACACGGCGAGAAGACGTCGAACACTCGAAGTCGAAGCTTGAGGCCGAAAACCCGGCGGGTCCATTCACTTCATTTTTTAGTACTGATACTTTTATTGTGTAATGATTACAAGGTCCGTCTGTTTAGCAAACCTCCAAATTAATGTTTTATTTAATTATTCGAAAATTGCTGCACAAATTATATATTATACACACATGCGGCTTTGTACGAAAAATATCGCGGGGAGTAAGTCTGTTTATTGGAGTGGAGTGTTTAGTCACAGACATGCACTCACTGGCCAGTAGTTGCTTTGTTATCTTTTAGTTTCACTCCCTCGGATTTAATTAATTAGGACGACATTGTGTTCACAGATGTACAGAATGAATATAAAGCGAAAGTTTCTTGAAATATCAGTTTATGCTTCTTTTATTTTCTTCAGAAAACCCGCTTAAAACCCCCGAACTAATTTTTAAAAAAAGGAAGGTTAATTATATTAAGGACAAATAAGTGAAAGTCTTGAAAACTTCATTCCCCAAACAAATTTTGTTAATTAGGCCTAATATTTTTTTTAATCGCTGCTGCTGCTACGAAAATCTCATCAAGAGGTTTGTCTTTTTTTGTAAAATTTAATATACCGCCGTATTTTTCAAGCAAAGAAAAATCAGACACCAGTTCATGGAAATTGAAAACCATATAGGCCTACTAAGGCCTTGCTAGTCCAGTTTATATTTTCGTTTTTTAAAAAAAAAAAAATCCATTCGGCATCAGATATTATTCTACTGGTAAATGATAGAAGTCCTAGATTATTTTTAAAATCTATTTTATTTCTTTATTTATCACCTGGATGACGCTATTTTATAGTATAGTCAGTTATCTCTGCCAATCAAGCAGAACATTCATTTCAAATCGTCCAACAAATTATTTAGATCTATCCAAAATAAAGTTTTATGTGAAGTGCGATGAGCAATGTTCAAAATTTTGCTGAACACTCTATAGATATATGGACATTCGAGGACGTTCACTTAGCTCAATTAATAAAATAAACATGATTTCGTAGTTCTGCGCACAATTTACACATTGCCACGGTGACTCTTAATAATAAAGCCCCCCAAATATGCCAGTTGACCAAAGCGATTTTGTTTTTAGGACTGTACGGTAAGACCTTTCAATCATCATTTTTTGGGGTTGATATTGTTGAATTAGAACTGCTTTTTAATGGACTTATCAACCCTTCGTCATTCTATTTCCCTTTGTTTTCATAGCGTTCATCCGGGCACTTCCGTCATTATTTCCCGGTTGAAACATGGCGGCCGGTCTCCAGTGTCGGCCCACGGCGTTAACGTTACGTCAATGGGGATCACGTGACCACAATACACTCTAGTCAATATTATACACCTCTATGATTATGCAAGAGCAAAGTCTGCCTATTGCAGGTCTTTCTTTAGGCCAGAAATATTTTCTAAAGTATTAATTAGACATTAATTAACTGATCCAGGCCTTAATCATCTCTCGGTGGCACCAGATTTCTCCGATATTAAACAGATTAGAATGGTTCAGTGACCCTTTGATTTAATCAAATATGAAGGACCCAGACATAGCTTTGATTAACCAGTACCGTGGTTGAAATTATTGCACACGTCTGTCAAACCTTCAAAGGTAATTTGCCCCACGTGCCTACTGAAAAGTTGTACTAGACACGTTGAATATGCACGCTTTACTTGGTTCACTACTACTAATTTTCTGACAGTCTCGCGCACTTGTTGAGTCTATAAATAGCAACAGCCCGTGGAAATTCTAAACACACTAGTAACTATTACAGTCGTAAAAATCTAATGTTGACGATTCTGAGTAGCAGTAATATTTATCGTTTTGGTTATTACGGCATCTTTAGAAATTACGTTCGTTTTAGTTTTTGAATTGCTTTATCCTTCACATGACCGTTAGAAGCGACATATTTTGGTTTAGTACAAATAATATCTCTGAATAACTTGGGTTGCGCAGGATCATGATACCAGCAGTAGTTTCATTTTACTTTTACAAGGTTAGAAAAAACAATTGTTGAGTATGGCGGTATATTAGTGCCAAAATTCTAACATGCTTTCGTCTAATTTCTTACTTCTATTCATGTAATTTCTAACCTCCATTCATTTAACTTCTAACTTCTATTCATGTAATTTCTAAATTAAGACAATGTATAATTCAACTTCTTTATTTGTTCAGTGTAAATATCAATTCTATTTCATCTTATTTCTAATATTGGGGCGAAAAATGTCTACTTCATTGTGGTGTTACATGTTAAGCATGAACGGCAAACAAATTTAGAATTTTGATACATCTACCTAGCAACCATCATTATGACATCGTTTGGTGTCGCCACCGTGTGCTCAGTTTGGGAATTGAGCACCTGATCGGGACCATTCTATTGATACAATCGACTCCCTCTTCGTCAGATTGAGTGGCTTGCCTGAGTGTTAAAATTGAAAACAACATCGGGAGAGAGAGATGGGGACATGAGGTTTAACATCAACTCCACACCAACCAGGTCATTTCGGTATTAACACCGTTCAATTGTATTTCAATAATTCGCTTGCGCGTAGGAGTGTTTAGCAGTGGGAGGAAACCGGAGGACCCGGAGAAAACCCACGAGGTTGGAAAGGCGGCTCTGCTCCATGTCACGTAAAAACGGGAAATCGAAACCACGCCAGTTTATTCAATGACAGACCTTATGTTACAGCGTGCACGTGCTAAACATTCGGCCATCCTACCCTCTAAACAACATTGAACGTGATATAAATGTATGGTTTGCAAATATTATTTCGAATACCGTGGCTAAGTGGGTAAGACGCAGGCTCGCTAGGCTGTGGGTCTGGAGTTCGATCCCTGCATTGGTCGAAAAAAGTTCATCCAGATTTTCTGGCGTGGTTCCCCCTTATTAGTGTCTTGTCGTTCCGATGGGATGAAAACCCGAGGTTCCATGTACATGTTGGCGTGCACGTAAAAGATCCCGTGACCGTTAGACTTCGATATAAGTCCACGTCGTAGATCCGCTCTCCGAGCAATATTTCCCTAAAACACACTGTATGGCGTATGTCCGTCTCCATTAGCCCGGTTCGGAACAAAACAGTAGGGCGTTAAACCCTCTTTCATTTCATTTCATTTTCTATTTCAAAGCTAAACGGGATTTGGAGAATTTTATTTTTTTTTTTTACGGTTGAGTCAATAATTAATATCTATATGCAGTTGGTCTATATTAACACAGGGTATAAATGTTATGGATAGGCCTACACAGATACTCTCTCTCTCTCAGCACTCCTTCCAACCTTCAACCAAACGAAGAATGGGTCGTTTATACCAAATATGGTCCCGATCAGGTGCGCAATCATCCAATTGAGCACACAGTGGCGACACCAAACGATGTCATAATGATGGTTGCTAGGTAGAAGTATCAAAATTCTAAATTTGTTTGCCGTTCATGCTTAACATGTAATACCACAATGAAGTAGACATTTTTCGCCCCAATAATAGAAATAAGATGAAATAGAATTGATATTTACACTGAACAAATAAAGAAGTTGAATTATACATTGTCTTAAATTAGAAATTACGTGAATGGAAGTTAGAAGTTACATGAATGGAGGTTAGAAGTTACATGAATGGAGGTTAGAAATTAGACGATAGCATGTTAGAATTTTGGCACTAATATACCGCCATAGTTGAGTCGCCCACCGTGTGTTATTTCTAAATTCGATTTCTTGTTCCAGCTTTCTGTCACGTTTCGTCAAAAAGTAGTCTGGATTATCCCGGCCTGTCAATCAGACGGAGAATGGTCGGTAGGCTGCTGAAGTGAGACTAGTTTCAAAACAAGGGCACGTAACCTATTTTTTACTCGAAAGTGTCTGGATGTTATGGACGACGCTCCGAACCATCAGTGTATTATTTATGATGGTTAAATGGTCATAGCTTATTAAGTTTAACATGACCGTTTATTTAGTGACTATAAATGTGTGAAATAGATTTAAGACATGTTATATATATAAATATTGTGGTGTAATTGTTGAGCTATTTGGAGATATTTATATATGGTGGGGCACCCTATAAGGCTAATATCTTCGCTTGCCATAGAGTAATTTGCATGAAATTTTCAAATTCTTCATTTTACATTATCTACTTTCGAACTGTGATAGCAAGAATGGCTAGTTCTTTATCTAAATCTTACATAATGTATCTTTAAGTTGGTGTTTAATTAGACAAGTACGGAAAAATTATTCTCAGAAGATTTCCGTGTGCATTGTCAGTCGATGGTTTTGTAAAGAGTATTCTTTAACATAGCCAGGAAAGATGTCAAGAAAGAAATTGGGAAAATAGTTTCTAATATCAGAGGTGTATATAATAAGTTGAATTTGAAAAACCTTGCTTGATTATAGTATTAACAGCTTTCCAGAATTTTATTGTAAAGTCATATCGGTCACATTTGAAGACATATTATTTTTGCTTGAACATTTTCGATTGTCTTCTTTCCCTAATTAGGAGAATATAGAATCGAGTGAGGCCGCGTACATTCGATTAATTCCAAAGGGAATTGGGCTTTAGCGTCTTATGTTTATCTGTGCCGTCTCTGTTGTATTTGTCTGTTGCATTATTCATGCATGTGTTATACTATATTATGGGTTCTCTACATTTTCTTTTGTTATTAGTTAAATGGAGCAGGTCCGTAGCATGCCCCAAAATATTAGGGGTGCAAAGTTGTGGTGTTAATATTGTTGGTCATTTTGTGGCGCTTCACCATATCGGGGCTCACCACCAATCTTGTCGTCGGCGCCCAACCAATGGCGCTACCAGGGGGAGCCGATTTTCTCCGAATTAGCAAAGGGCCTGAATGAAGCCTAGTTTTCACAGGACTGTTCACACTGTGAAACATACCATCTATCTAGAAGTAGGTGTACCACCATTTAAAAGGCTCATTGTTCTAAAACTTAAAAGGTTCATGTATGACATTGAGATTTCATGTAAACACACAGAAAACTATGATATACACTAGAATAATGTCGGGAGAGGGATGCTTGTCGTTCATGCGTTCCGTTTTTCGACTACTTTACTTTTTAAGAGTTTGTTTTGAGTTTAAATGAAGGCGATGAAGAGTTTTGTTTTTGTCTTGTCCACGGGTTTGCCACTTGGGTTGTTTGTTATTATGTGTGGCGCAGTTCTCCTGCAGTTCCTGTTAGATGTGAGTAGACACTTAATGAAAACAACAGGATAATATTTTATAGAAATGTATCTTAATACAGGAAGTCTCATATAAAGTATTAACGCACATTCTTAAAATGCTCACGATTCATAAAACATGAAATTTAAGGGGGTTTGAAAGAAAAATAAATGAGAAATTCTTAAAATCCTTACAATTAAGATGGCTGATCTAGAAAACCCTTTATCTCTTTTCAAATATTAATCGATGATATTGGAATGGAATACAGTTTATAACGATATTATTCTACGCGGCTTTTATTCCGTAGACATCTTTTCTTAGCAGAATGTTGACCTAAAAAATTACATTTGGAAAAGATTCTTTGTTTTATAAGATCAATATATTCTTGTGCAAAATAGGTTAATAGGATTTTGTTTTTAAATCAGCAGATCAAGTATTCGTGGTAGACATCTGATAACGCCGTGATGTTAATTAATCAGTATTTTTCTGAACTCTTGCCATCTAGATCAAATTTAACTTTCATAGATGTTTAATCCATTAATTTTTTTTTTGAGCCTTGAGAACTCGCCTCCGGAAAACTAGACGACTTTCGATGCATATATACAGGACACAACTGTATAGAAAGCGATTAATTACAGACATAATGTAAGAGCTAATAATTTGCCTATTGTAGGTCTTTCTTTAGGTCTTAAATGTTACATAAATTATCAATTAGACATCATTATAAATTCTCGATTCCGTCGTTAGCCCACGACATTTAATGGATTTGAATGACATCGGATGCCTCCGATTTTAAGCAGATCAAAACGGTTCGGTCATTTTATACGAAACGCGGCAAAGACTCGAAAGACCAGTACGGTGGGTCCGACCAATGCATACATCTTGTCAAACCTACAACCATTGATGACTTCGCTCAAAATTACGTAATTTGAATGAAATTTTCAATATACAGGTATCATTTTGCATTATCATTTTTGCGATATTATAGCGGGAACCGCCAGATCTTTATCCAAATCTTAACTAATACCCCTTAAACCTTTTAACCAGCAATTGACAACATCATAAAAATGATGATAAATTATATAAAATATAGTAAACAAAAAAACCCCCAACAAGTTAGTTAATGATGACGAATCAAAGACATGACACCCATGGCCTCTTGTCAATTACTAAATTCCATTCAAACATTATCGATGTACACCCGGGCATGTTGACCGAGTCTATCGATTTTTCCTATAATACTACTGTTTAAGTCTATAAGAAGCGTAAATCCCGGATTATCTTAATTAACCGTACATGTAGAATAAAAAAGCGTTAAGTATTCTGTGTTTTCGTCCAGCAGCTTTCTATTATCATTAAAAATCATAATCTTCATAATAGTGATTAATTATCTCCCCGCACTAACGAGTGGGGTGATTAAATAAAAAGAAATATTTTGTTCTTTAAGAAAATCATTAGAAAATAGTACATTTATGTTTCACATTGGAACATTTTATTTGTTTCCTCTACACATTTTTAAATTTTGGATGAGTTGAGGGTGGGGGTGGGGAGGGTGGCATACTCAGACAATTGGATTTGAGACAAAATTAAAGATAATTTCGCAGGTCATAGTACATCATGCATAAATTGACATATACCCCGCCCCTGTCCGTCCGTCGTTCACAAACTATATTTACCATGGGCCATACGTTGAATTTTCCGAACGCTAAAAATTAAGTTACATATTATATATAGTTATGCATTTGTGTAGTTCCTTTAAGAACGGTACCGATATATTTTCATATCGCAGCTTCATGTGAACGACCAGAAACCGTTACTAAAAGAACTAGTATTTGTGAAACGAAGAGACCTAAAGAATGTCAACAATTTCCGTTAATTACTTCTTAGTTATTTTTCTTGCTCACTTTTTTTTATGTAATTTTGAACCCCTTAGAGACAAACGTCGTCGCCCAATCTGGGCCCTGTTTCACGAAATTTTAACTGAAGATAAAATCCAATTTTAGTAGATACTTCAATTTTGATTGGCTAAGCACTAAAATCAATCTAATATTATCCAATCAAATTACTAAAATTGGGATCTTATCTTAGTTAAAATTTCGTGAAATAGGCCCCAGCTTGAAATGTATGCATTGTTCAAATTGGTGAGTACATGTACTGCAGAATGTCGGCACTTTCCCTTAATTGAACCTCGAGCTACATCTACAAAGTCCTGTTATTCATAGAAAATAAGAGGATCATTGCGATGAATAAACCCTCGACAATTCTGGTAACTACTTCACCGTTATTGCAGAATCTATAGACTGTGTGGACGACATAACTGATCACATGACTATGCAGTTAAGACGCCGGATCGCTAGTCTGGATGTCGGGTGTTCGATCCCTGCATTGGCCGAGAAAGTTCATCTCGATTTTCTGCCGTGGTTTCATCTTGTCAGTGATGCAGAACGGAGGGCCTGACAAGGAAAGATGCCTAGTCGTTCGAATGGGACGAAAACCCGAGGTCCTGTGAACACATTGGAGTGCACGTACAATATCCCATGTCAGTTGGAATTTGTTATAAGTTTTCGGAAAACTTCTTTAAATTTTGATTTTTGGAAAGTAAGTAAGGAAAAGGATATTCTGTAAAATGCCCCCCCCCCTCAATGAAATGAGCTGACTGACATAGCGCCTAAAATCAGTTTATTTATAGCTTGCGGTATCTCCTGACGAATACAATGTTTTGAGAGGGATTTGAAGCAAACATTACACAGTTTGTACGCGGGGAAGTTATTTAAGGAGAACATGAAATCAATGTATCATAAATGATATTACAAGATAGTCAGAATATTTTTTTTTCATTTGATTGACCCTTATGGGCTTCCGTAATATACTATGGATACTGGCGTGTGTATAGTAGGGTTATGTGCATTTAGCTATTTAATACAAAAAGTAACGCATGTCATTCAAAACATCTGATAATACTTTGACCCACGAAACTCTCGAGAAATCCATGTACTATTGATACCAATTATATGTCCGTGTCTTAACAGCTGTCCAAAGTGACAATAATGTTAGATG
Source organism: Patella depressa (assembly GCA_948474765.1). Classification (NCBI taxonomy): domain Eukaryota; kingdom Metazoa; phylum Mollusca; class Gastropoda; family Patellidae; genus Patella; species Patella depressa. Next base: position 27,193,837 of record OX419716.1, read on the forward strand.
TCACGCTAGTTATATGTCCATCTCTAAACAGCTGTCCCAAGTGACAATAATGTATCATGCTAGCGTTTCTTTGAATTTCTTCCTGTCTTAACCATGTTTTTTTTTTATTGTCGGCAGACGACAAGTAATTTAATATTTGTACGTGTCGCTAACTTTACTTTCTTTCTGTTTTAATGATTAAAAGAGAGATAGAGAGAGAGACAGAGAGAGAGAGATGGGGTTTAACGTCCACTTGACACACACTAGGTCATTTCGGGATTAACATATGTTTTTTTAAAAAAAAAAATTATTTCAATAATTCGCTTGCGCGCCGGGGTCTATAGCAGTGGGAGGAAACCAGAATGCCAGTAGGAAGCCCACGAGGTTGAGAAGGCGCCCCTATATCCATGCCACATACGCTCACACCAGGGATCGAAACCCACAGCCACAAGCAAGAGGTGACCGGCCAGCTAGAGATCGAAGCGCGGCAGTCTAGACCACTAGGCTATACCAATACCCCTTAATGATTATGAATTAAACGTTTTAAAAATATGAACAGGCATTGTGCATAATTTCTATCTTAACTAAAAGGCATTTGTTAAATTTACATTCCCCTGTGGGAGTTTGAAGATCTGTTTGTCACTAGCTTTCTCTGTTTACATGTCTTTTTCGTTTTATAGATTATCTACTACAAGAAAATAGTTAGATTTAATACCTATTCATTATCTATTCAGGCAAGGGACATCTGCCATATTTTGATATATATACCCCAACACGAAAATACGGCGAATAAAAATGGTGTTTGGTAGAAACATGTTGGAAAAACAATGTTTCTGGAGATCTATTACCACTCTCAATCTCTTCCACTTTGTTACACCGCGCGTTACAAATCTGAGTAATCCCGAGTCGCATACCCATACTCTCCAACAACTATTTGCCTATGTAAATTAATAACATATTCTCCACAATTTGTCAGCAGTCCTAATTAACTTCTCAAAAAACTCTCTCGAGTGTCATTTCAAATAGCTATGTCGCGGATATATATTAATGTAGAAAATACTGTATATAAAAGCGCCTCGAGGGTAAACATATCCAACAACATACTCTTGTCAATACAAAATGTGCGTAATAAACCATCACGGCTAAGCAAGTTCGATAATCCATTAAACATTATCATTACGACAAAACAGAAAACAATAGCCTATGGACTTTCTAAAAGGGGGAAAACTATAATAGAAGTATAACCAATATCCTAAGTAGTATCAGGTATTCCGGAAAGGTAAGTCTATGCCACTTTTACCGGGGTAGCTAAGTGTAAAAATAATTCAAATCTGGATACAGGCACCAAGATTTGCATTGGTGTCCCGTTAAGGAAATTTATTAAGAAAATCACTGTAGCCACCTGTATTGTCAAAATGGTCGGCATTATTTGACCGATATAAATGAGACTTAATTAAGGATCAAAAGATCATGGAGGTGGTCGAATTTGGTAAGCATGAGACCGCAACTTCCTGGGTTATGGCCCTTGCATTTAACGAAAAATGGGAATTTGTGGACCTTCCAGAGTTGTCATTTATTGTTCCATTTAATGGAAATTTAAAATCCATGTTAAAGGATAATATGGATGTCAGTCATTATCAGGTATGTGATAGAACTGGTTTAACACGTTCCAAATATAATTTTAACACACAGATAGATCCTTGCTACAATAGATGATGCGTTAACAAAGTTTTAACAAACGGAAGTGGCGAATTTCAGCTCGCTAATAATTCCTACGAAGACCAAAAGTTGTTAAATGAGAGTGTTAGAGGGTATCTGACAATTCTAAACAGAAATTGACTGTCTACAAAAAAATTTAAAAAAATAAATAAAGAAAAGTTCCATGCATTACCATGTTTTTATTAAGTATTGAAGGAATAAAAACAATTGAATCTACGGACCTTTTTCCCGTGTTCTCTTATCTAGTGACATTCAATTACTATTTTGAATTGTCAGATATCTCCTTATAGTCTCACATAAGAACTTTTGATCTTTGAAAGAATTGTTAGTGAGCAGAAATTCGCCCGTGAATCTGTGATCAATCGTCACTTTGGTCAGTTATATAGAAGGATAACTCGTGTTTTCCTTTTGTGTTCGTCACTTCCTTTTGTAGAAACCTTCATTACGCATTTATTGTAGCATTTATATTTGGAACGTGTTTAACCAGTTCTATTACGATATGATAATAACTGACACCAATATTGTCCTTTAAGGATCAATAATATATATAGGACTTTATCGCAAAAAAGGATATTTCGTTGTCTCGAGGTCACCCACCTTGAAAATGGCCGCATCTTGGATTTTCATTTGGCTATTGCGTTTTTTTCAAAATTGAGTGTAGTCCTTCAGGAGTATTTTGTCAATTTTGATACTTGTATCCACATGAGAACGATTTCCTTCTTTTATGCAGCTAGCTGCTGTACTAATACTACTTAACAAATACTAAGATATATAAAAAAATACACTAGAGGAAATGTACATGATTATAAAATTTCACAATTTACTGTTTAGTGTAAATATACAATTTGTCTATTTAAATGTTGTATAGAATTGTCCTTTTGTTTACTGAATAAAACATTTGTATAACTAAACTAATAAGAAACATCAAGAATAACCGAATCCATATATTGCTGGAATTGTTGGGTGGAATCATTATCAAGTAATTGGTATTCTTATGGGTGCCTGTTGATTCATTTCTGTAATTTTACGGGTCTAGTTTATTTATTACACATTTTTGATAACACCTCCACAGTTGAATATATATGCCCCTTCTTGTGGGTATCGCGCACGGGCGACAGTATATTCAATACAAGAAGTTACTGTTTTTGTTTCTACAAAATGCTCAAATTATTGACCTTATTCAAGTCTGGGCTATATCGAGTCAATCACCACTCGCAGGGTTATTGTCATCGCTGTCGAATCCTTTAATACAACAAACACTTTTATCCAAACTGATGGGGCTTAACCACTGCCCATAGTTATTGTAAGTCAATTATTAACATGGTTGTCATCAAAACGTTCTGCAGATCATAGTTTGGAGATATGTTTCTAATTTGCTTAATTGCTCGAGTAATTTTACAGATGTATAGAAATTAAACCTGTCAATGATACGGTGTATCGCTATATTAGATTTGGTTGTGGATTCCTTCTTTGAAATTGTTTGGCCGCCAGTTAAAAAGAATGTACTCTATCACAATTCAATTACTTTAATTCTGGCCTTATAGAATCTTGAAAATTCAATCATTTTATTTTGGGCCTTATAGAACCCTGAAAATGTTCTCAAGACATCAAAAAATACATTAATTTGTACAGCTCAGGCGACTAAATTGTTACTGGGCGTATATCTTGTGGAATGGTAATTTATCTTTAGAAATATTTTTTGCAAAATATCGACTGCTATTTAGGGATACATCTTCCGTGTCTCAATATCTCACCAAAGTGCACGCCATTTATTGTAAACAGACTATTATCTGAAGTATCTTCGTCGAGGTAATCAAGAATCACAAAGCTTCCATACAAGTAGTACTTTTTAAAAGGCCTTTTAGAATGGCGCTAACTCGATACCTTCTCACAGTTTTACTTAGAATAACTCGAATTGTCCTACTGAATTCCATATATTTTTGAAGGAGCCACATGTAATGTAATTGGATGTATAAACTGATTTACATTCAATCGTTTCAGTTTTTACTGTAATTTCCATAATTATTATTTATGGTTATTCCAGTCTACATTTGTTTCTGTGGGGTATGTTTGGCCTCGCTGATTGAGTCGTTGTATTTCAAATGGCCCTCGAAAGCATTCTGGCACACGATTCGTGTGTTAATTTTAAAATGTAATTTTGTCTTAAATATTGGATATCGGAAGCCCATCTTTTCACGGTAAGATATCACCATCAATATTGATTTAAATTGACCAACGGGTCTTGTTTGCAATGTCGAAGACTGTGGATAGTAATGAGTTAAATACTTGCCCCCTTTGAAATAATGACACCTGTAATATAACCCATTTTATACGCCCACATGGAAATGTGGACGTATATTGGCGTCGCCCCCGTCCGTCCGTCTGTCGGTCCGTCCGTCCATCGTCCACAATTTCTTGTGAACGCACTAGAGGCTAAAGTTGATATCCGATTGACTTTAAATTTATACACATTGTTTACGTTCATGAGACGAAGAAACCTTTTCCGATAATTACTGCCAGAGTTATGACCCTTGATCACTTTGAAAAATCTTGTGAACGCTGTAAAGCCCAAAGTTAATATTCGATTGAGACGAAGAAGCCTATTCCGATAATTACTGCCAGAGTTATGACCCTTGATCACTTTGAAAAATCTTGTGAACGCTGTAAAGCCCAAAGGTAATATTCCATTGACTTTAAACTTATACACAGTGTTTAAGGTCATGAGACGAAGACGCCTATCGATTTTCAGCAATTTCCAATAATTACTGCCAGAGTTATGGTCCTTGATCACTTCAGAAAATCTTGTGGACGCTGTAGAGGCCAAAGTTAATATCCGATTGACTTTAAATTTATACACAGTGTTTAAGGTCATGAGACGTAGAATCCTATTGATTTTCAGAGATTTCCGATAATTACTGCCAGAGTTATGGCCCTTGATCACTTCAAAAAATCGTGTGGACGCTCTCGAGGCCAAAGTTGATATCCAATTGACTTAAAATTGATACACCTTGTTAAAGGTCATGAGGCAAAGAAGCCTATTGATTTTCAACGATTTCTCATAATTACTGCAAAAGTTATCTCCCTTGATCACTTTGAAAAATCTTGTGATGCTTTAGGGGCCAAACTTATTATCCGATTGACTTCAAAGTGATGCACAGAGTTTAAGGCCTTGAGAAGAACAAGTATATTAATTTTCAATGAATTTTGATAACTGAACAGCTAAATACATGATATTAAATGTTTTGTTATATGTTAACATGGGCCAGAACTTTATAAAAACCAAACAAATTCTAATGATTTTCTGAGTTGTTACTCTTAATCAGATTTAAGTGTAATATAAATGTTTCATTATCGAAAAAAGTAAAAATATGCGACAACTCTTGTTGATCGCCTGGACGATTTAGCTGCTGTGGGCGTATGTTTCGTTGCCTGGCAACCTATCTTTTCAAACGTGCGCACTTTTCTTCTGTAAAGAAGATTTTAAAGGTTCCAAACGTGAGACACCAATCTATGTAATGAGAAAAACCCAGTCGTAATCTTTAATGCTGACATAATCCTTCTGCTCTAATAAGTTAAATAAAAATACTCGTAAGTGCGTATATTCGTGACTTTGAACCGCGAATGTGATTAAATTTATAAACATCTGCATTCTAAAATAATCGAGGTTACGTATGCCATACCATCCTAATGCATGTAAAACTATAGGGTTCAGACTTTCAAATTATGCCCGACCGTACATGTCTTCATTTTGAGATGGTTTAATAATTCCCAAGAGCACGCCATTATTAATGACAAATACATTTATCACGTTTCCGCTTGTTTTCAATTAATATCCTATTATCATTTGTGTCACGCTTACATTAATGAGGAATTTGGGAATTTTAAAGATAAATAAAATGATTTGTCAGCTACATTAGCTTCAAACGGAGAAGATGACTTACTATTTCCAACCAACAAATCTAAATTGACGTGTTAATTATGATTAAGAAATTAACTTGGAACAACAAATGTCACTCAGATACAATTTACCAAATGTCTACTTGTCATTTGGATCTTTACTTTTATAGTAGCCTTGGGAAGCCAATCAAATGTCATCGCCTGGCATTAACCGAGGCTAAATTTATAGAATATGTAGTTTCTGGATTAAGGCGTTTTAATCTCCAGCCAATGTTTTAGACATGAATAATAATTCTAGTTCCGTACTATCGGTTGGTTTTTGATTAGATTTTGGGATTGTCTTTTGTTAAAAAAAAAATCAACCCATTCCTTGAAGATAGAGAATACAAAAGAACAAATTGGTTTATAGAAATGATGCTTAAACAACATTTTGGATCAGCTACATGTATATAGCGCTAATCTTTTTTTCTACTCTAAATGCAGAATATGCAAATTTAACTAATTTGACAAGGTGTTTTTCTATCCAATTCTCACAAAAGGGACTGGTAACCCCTAGGGAATAGAGTTGTAGCGTCCACTCGTCACAAACTGGGTTATTTCTGAACTAACGTATGGCTCAATTTTATTTCAATAATCCGCTTGCGTCTAGGGGTCTTTAGCAGTAGCAGGAAACCGAAAGCCTCGGAGAAAACCCATGATGTTGGACAGGCGACTCTTCTTCTTGTCACGTACAGTCAGAGTATCGAAACCACGCCACTTGACTCAATGACAGACCTTATGATCCAAAACGCACACGTTAAACCATTGGACCACAAATAAAAAAGTAAATCATGTAGTAATATTGGACTCCCGTGATTTTTCTTCGTGATCGTAATATATGAAATTACAGGTTAAATAGTTCCTAAAACCTTATTGTTAAGCTTGATTGACTTCGAAGGGCCATCTTTTTCATTAGCTGCTCGGATTATCTTAGAGAGCTCTGATCAATTCCGCTCAACACCCTCTTTTGTAATCCCCTTATTTCTGCAGACTTTCAACCTTCCCATTTCACTAGACCAGGGGGGAGAAGATTACCTTATTTGATCTACCAACCTCGTGTCATAAACAGATAGAATTTGATGGATATTTTGACAATGGTTAGGATTTTACCAAATGCACTGTTTTTTTTAAAAATATAAACACGTCGTCCGCTTTTATTAGTACGTGGGATTCGACTCTATATAAAGAGGGAATCAACAAATTTTCAAAGACCCAATATTGTCTTAAGGACGAAAGTATTACAATCACTGAAAGAAGATATAGTAATATTTTTTTGTATGTTTCAATTTTAGAAATGTTTATCACTTTTCATACCATTAGTATTAGGCTAATTCTACGGTAATGGAACTCAAATAGGAAGCTTCAAACAAAGTGCATATTTTCAAGATTAAATGGAAATATCAATATTTTAAAAACAGAATTTTTTTTTGTATTCTGAGATAAAATAAACATGTTGTTAGGGCTGTGTATCGTTGACTAAAACCTTCTGGGGAAACGTGCCATTTCATATGTCTTGGATTTGGGGCATCGCCATTAGTCCATTTTTTTTTATACTTAATAGTGACCAAATACTATTGGCTTTTGGTCCTTCCTTGTTATGGTTCAACCACAGGGACCTTTAAGTGGTCACCGAGTATAATGTTTTCCTAGTATGATGGTTATGTCTCTAATGACTGGGGATAAAAAATGAAATAAATCTCTTTAGGATTTTATTTTCATAACCAAAATTTCCCCATTTCCGATATAGATCATTATATGGCTACAGATCCAATCATGTTATTGGTATAAAATCAGCTTCAGTTGCAATTTGTTTCTGTCTCTCAACTTTGTAATCTGGATTGCCGTTATTTGTCATTTTACCGTTGTTTGGTTCATGGATTCTTACAGATTGGACTTAAAATATGACTTCGTCAGTGATGTTTATTATGTTAAAATTAAAGCTTCCAATATTTCAATAAAAACCCCAAAAAACATTCGACATCACAAACAGTACGTATCGTAATTAACCAGGTAAAATGCATTCGGAGGACGTTTATTTTTGCCTGCTTATCTTCTTTACAAACGAAAAAGTATATAAAAATCAAATGTCTGTAATTCTCGTGAAAAAGAATTTTTAAGTAGTGAATAGGAACTTGTGAAGAGATTTAAACGTTACAAATGAATATTATCTTCCCTTGACGTGTAACAACATTGGAATTTATTGCATCAAGACGACTAAAAATTCTTTAGATTTTTCCCAACATTATGTTGAAATACCACAGAATAAGCAATTTCCAACTGGTATATATTATAATTAATGCAAAAGGTCTAGAATGAAATAAATCGAGACAGTGTATATATACAATGTATTTTAGTAGATCTAGCTTTATTATTTATTGCACCCGATAACAACGTCATTTGTAGGAAAGACATCATCGCGTGTTAACAAATTGGCTGTTAGTCGTCTGACAATGGTAATCACAACATCCGGATTAATTCTTGAATAATTTAGATAATATCGATTGGGTGTGTCAATCAGTGCTAGAAATGAAAAATAATTTCTTGACAACAAATTCATACACCAAACGTTATTTGTGTACTCTGGATTGTTTGCGACAATCAATCCATGATTGTTCCGAATTTGATTTAGCACTGCATCGATTATTCCGCTTCGTTGTGTCAAAGAATTTCAAACAACAAATATAGAAAGGGGTATATACTTAAAGTATTTCTAAACTTGAACAACAAGGAAAGGCAGATATACTATTCTACATATCATGTCTAAAATTTAATGATTTGTTTTTAAAAAAATGACAACAGTATGGGTTATTGAAATGTGGAGTAAGTGACTCAATACCAACAATACTGGAATTGTGGATAACCTTTTTACAAAACCCACTTACATAAAATGAATGTGTGATATGTCATGTCGTTCATCAAATTTTCACCTTAATTTAATAAAAGTTAAGGAAGGTAAGCAGATTGTAAGCCGTTGTATGTCTGGGTCAAAAATGATCTTTCGACAATAAATGCAGTCAAATATAAAGACCAAGACATGAAGGAAAATAGGACATAATGCTACTTATCATGCCAAATGGGGGTTACAATTGGATAAATATGAATGTATTTCCAAAATAAACGATACTTGCACTATAAATTTTCTGCAGCGATATTGAATCATCCATTTTGGGTTCTTAAATATAATTTGTCAAAGTTTCAATTATCAATAATTTTGCCCTTTTTTTTTTATTATGAAATTCTTTTAATTTGGATATGATATTTAGAATGAATTTGTAATAAATTGGGCGTTATTGGCAAACATCACCATTGTCGTTGATTAGTAAAACTCACGAAAATTGATATTCAAACCAAGGTATATGTTATTAAACTATATTCAGAAAATATATCAATAAATAATATTAAGATTAAAACACCAGCCATATGAAAGAGACTTATTGTAGTGTTTCATATTATCTTTGGGCGAAGATGCTCTTTTCGTTGTGGTTTTTGATTCATGGATCTATTAATATCTAAAAATCTTTCTCTAAACACAGCTTATTTTCCCAACCTGATAAAAAGAAAATCAAACGATTGACGTTCTAAACAATATCCATTAATATTTGATCAAACATACGATCAACACTTTAAATTTAACATTGCGATGTTTTACGTGCTCTGACTGATTATGTTTTGTCGCACACAATTTGTCAGCGTTAATCACAGTAACTGTAACATCACGAAACGAACTTTGACACAGTTGTTAATGAGTGTAGACGGGCCTCATTTACTTGATATGTAATTAACTGTTTTCACATCCATTTCAAACAACAGCATTATGCTAAATGACTGAATTTGAACAATACTATGCCTTAATTTATACAGTTTATACACAATCCCTTGTGATTTAAATGACAGACTATATAAAACACGTGTAATAAAAAGTTAAAGTTTCTAAGGTCGATTTCATTCCAACAACGATTTTCTTGGTTGTTAAATTGTGTTTAAGGTATTCTATATTAATAAGGAACGTTGTGATTAAACCACGAGAGTTTGATTAAAAGTAGCTAAGTCTCGAACTCAATATCACCCAAAGTATTACATGCTGAAAACACGTATTATTTGCCAGTTAAAATCAACACTGGTGTTGTACTCTTACCTTGAACAGGTAGGCTTCTGATATGCAATATTTAAGACAAAATAACCATTTTACCACCGGTGTACCGGAGTGCGTTTCAGCGTCATTTGTAACACGTGACCAGAAAGAATGAGGCTTGACATATTCCACAACTCATGTCAAACGGCGACGCCATAACTTATCTGGAGAGGATGTTCAATAGACTGGAATAACCAGACACTAGACATTTCTACTCGGTTGAGACAATATGTGCCGTATTTCGCTGGACATAACTTATTTGAAATGTGTCAAAACGGAATCAATTGAATGTACATCAGTTCATATACAATCAGATTACATTTTTGTATACGTAACGACCCATTTGGGTCAATTTCGAGGTCCCAAAAATTAGCGATTTGGCTTCTTTTAACTACAATTTATTCACGGGATACCGAAACAAGTCAATAGCTGATATTAATTATAGACTTCCCAAAACAAGATACGTAAATAACATACAAATATAGACCAACATACCTGTATATAAATTACATAAAATATAATCAAATTTTAGCTAACACCAGGGTCAAGAAAGGGTCAATACTCGACTGTTTGGTACAAATTTCTTTTACAAAATCGTGGATTGCTAGTGTGATTTGTAGTGCCTCCGTCAGACCATGGTAGCGTCCCTGTTGCTTGAACCGTACTAGTTGCGACCAGAAAATCATGGTAACACTAACATTCCCATGACAGTACCAAAAGGACTCTGAACGCTTGGTGGGGTCGTGGTGAAGGGTAAAGACGCCATAGAGTCGCCGTTGCAAATGTTACAATTTTTGCAACGTTTTTTCTACGCGTGTACTCATGGGGTTGTTACCACGCTTGACTCGCGACCCCAGGGCGTTCCCAGAGCTCCCCATGTCCGGTCACATAACCTTGGCGTTTGTTTTGATATGTACGCCCTCTGGGACCATTTTCCGTCGCCCCTAGCAGCGCAGTAAAGACGCCACCACGGTCTGGTGGAGTAACGGAGTTTGGTGTCCAATATACATAGGAGGCAAGTTAGAATTCGGTGAAGAGTAGACTGTTGCCTGTATGTTACTCTGAAATTGACCGAAATATGTGTTGAAAGGCGTAAAACTCCTCTCTGTATACATATTATATTACATTTCCCAACTTGTGAAATAATCCAATATCCCAACACTAAGATTGTTCAAAAGTTATTAGACCGTGGTATTTAGAATCTTTAGGCAATAACGTATGTCATGTAGATTAAACACAATTGCCGGAAATCTAAGTATCACAGTTTCTCATAAAGAAATCGTAGAAAGTGTTCCATTTTTGTGTTTTATGGTATAGATGTAAAGCAAATGCTTATTGGCATCTTCCATTTTAATTGTACGATTGTCATCTTCCGATTGTACAGTCCCGAGAGATGGATTTTGTTTCAAAAGTGCTCTCAAATTTATAGAATCGGAATGAATTGCCACTCAGCATTTTCTGTCTGTTAATTAAACAGTTCGCTTAAATTTTATGTTTTACGTCGGAAATGGTGCTTTTATATAGCTTACAATAATAAATCAGGGAAAAAATGGATCAGTTGTGAATGATCTTTCCGGTTTCAACTGACATTTATAAAACACAAATTGAATGTGGGTGTATATTGCCGTTGGTCCATCATCCAAAAGATCCTGTAAACACTCTTAAGACTACTGCGGGTATATATTTTGTTGACATTACTAAGACAAAGAAACCAATTGAGTGTCGACGATTTCCAGTTCAAATGCCCTGACGATTTCCAGTTCAAATGTCATTTTTCGATCTGATAATTGTTTCCATGGGCATTTCCTTTTGTTATTTCATAAGATCTTATGCACGCCCCAACGCTATTTTATAGTATATAGATTTTGCTTTTTATTTACCGCAATAATTCGATTTTACAAACTTTATGCCGTGGGCGTATGCCAACCTATTTTGTACGTAAACTAAGAGAAGGATATCGACAATAAAGCATGTAAGATATTACATTCGGCCAGAAGCCAGAACTGAGTCACAGTTGACATTCATTTGACACAGTCAACAATAAATTAGGTTCATCACCAGAAAAAAAAAATCTTTTTAAGACAGATTCAAAAATAAAAATTCTTTGGTCATGGTGTAACTGCGATATATTTAAACGTTCTTTTTAAATCATATAAAAAAATTGTAACCTGTAGAGATTCATACAATTTTGGGCATAATCCAGGTAGTTACAGTCCGCATGAATATCGAAAGGAACCAAAGTATTTAGCATATCATCCAAATCGGGTTTAAAATTGTTCGGGTAGTTTCGTTCGGATTTTTTTTTACGAAATTCGAACTCAACTGTGTTATGGTGTAACGGTGAGAAATGTAAACGTTCCTTTAATCGGATAAAAATTGTGACATCTAGGTGGTCTAAAAACTGAAAATTTAATTTTTCGTACAACCAGAAGTCATAATCCAGGAAGTTAAGGTACAATCGACAGGAACCGGGATCTATGGGATATAAACATGTATTTTAAATTTCATCAACCACGGATACGAATCGTGACTTCTGGAGGGCGCACAACCTTGGTATTACAAACGTTTTCATACATTCAGGGACCATAATCCATGACGTTACGGTCTGATACATGCCAATATCAAAAGAAACCGAGATCATTGGGATATGAACCTATGTTTCAATTTTCCTCAAAACTGGATTAAAATTGTGACCTGTGGGGTTCACAGACATATTATGTCCACATGAAAATATGTGCGTATAAAAATGGAGAAGCGGGACTAAGCCGCGAAAAATAGCCCGTGGCTGGTTACGGTAATCAGCAACCAATGCCAACATTTTGTCAAATCTACTAACAGTAACAGTGATAACGTCGTTCGTGAAAAAGTAATATGAATGAAATTTTCAATATATTCACCCTGCTTTATCTCTTTTTGAACTATTCTAGCAAGAACAGCCAATTCTTTATCTAAAGCTTACATGATGTATTTTTAATGAAATAACCCCAATCTTTCTATATTTCAGAGTGTGATATTCCACGTTGAGCAACATCCAGTGTTTACATGGTTTGAACAATGTGTTACATTCAACTTTTTTCCGTCCCAAAGTCACGAGTTGGCCTACAATTTATTTAATGTTATAACAGTGTATGTGATGCCATTAGTAGTGATAACAACGTCATATTGTCTAATTTTGTGTAAAATATACAGAAACTCAACTATGGTAAAAGGGGAGAGACATAGTAAGTACCGGTCTATTATATTTGACGTCTTTGTAGAAGCATACACAAGTAAAACATGCGGTGCAATGAAATAACATCCTACTGTTTTGCTTCTTCTAAACTGGCCTAATGAACACGTGCAGCGGCGTTACGGCCTACTCTTCTACCAAATTCCAACTGCCAAGTGATCTTTTACGTGCACGCCAATGTGTACACGGGACCTCGGTTTTCGTCTGCATCACTGACAAGAGGAAACCACACCGGAAAATCGGGGTGAACTCTCTCAGCCAATATAGGGATCGAACACCCGACCTTTAGACTAGCGAGCTAGCGTCTTACCCACATAGCTACATTGCCCCACTCCCTAAAAAAAACATGCAATAGTACAGCTATGTGATGTCCTTAAGCGAGAACGAGTAAGTATACTCTGCAACGAACACGACACAAGTCATTACTTACTGTTAACTTTGGTTTAGTTAATGTGAGTTTATAGTGTGTGTGTGGCCGATAAGGGTTTGTTTGATTGCCAAGAATCCGAATAAGGATCATCTTTCCAGGTTCGGGACACAATCAGTTTTATGAATTGCGATTCGATTTAACGGGAGACTAGAGACGTATTGTTTTCGAACTGCGTATATTCGACGGGTTGAATTTGAATAACCTACACGTCCATGTTTAACACCCCACTCCGATCTTTAAAAAATATTTTTGATAAAGCATTTATACAGGGTTTGTCAGTTTTTATAACCAGTCGCAACAGAGTATGGAAAACAGATCCAAAACTGATTTTAATTCGTTCCCTTGTATACATTTACTAAATTTTGTCAAATTAGATTTGTATTTTGATACATAAAACAAGTGACAGTTGAAATTAGGTGAAGCCTAGGCGCAAACTTCTCTGTCCGGGCAAAATGTCTCTCATTGCACACTACATGACGTATGTCGGTCTTCATTATCCCGGTTAGCTCAGTACCATAGGCCGATCAATCCCATTCCCCTTTATTTTAATCTCTTTTCACACTAGGGCCTTCCAAGGACAGAAAACCGAGGTTCCGTGTACACATTGCATACACATAACCAGTGTGGCGTTTGAATTAGGCACAAGGCAAAATTTTCCTCTTGGCACATCGTATGCCGTCTTCATTAATGCAAACCGTAAAATTCTGCCATTTTCGTGTACAAATAATGCAAGCATTTATTTTTGCGGTTTAGAACGACATTGACGTTCATTTCTTACAACGAACGCGAATAATAACATATCTTTATTTACAGAAGATATCATTAAGAGCACCTTTTATTTTTACGCCAAATCGAACTGAAACGAAGAGAATTGCTGTACCGTTGTCTAAGCAACGTATTTAACTTCAATAATATCTGAATTGGTGCCATATAGTTATGTCCTATTATTTTCCATTTCTTTGCCAAGAACAAAAAAGTATAAGAGAATTCTGTATTGCTAGTTATTCAGATCGACTTGAACGAGAACGTCCATATAAAGAGTAAATGCCAAATGTCGAGACTCGCCGAAAACTTATGACTTTATTAACTGCAGGAGGTTTAACATGATTCAGATTAGTGTAATATAATCTGATATATATCATACAAAATAGAAGTATACAGACGGTATTTAGTATATGTTATCATTTTGAGATACTAAATCATAAGAAGACTTGGTTAGTGATAGATTTGGGGCAATGGTAGGCTAATAGCTGTTATATATTATATTGATTTTTTGGCTTATAATGTAAAAAAAAAACAAATTATTTCTAGCACATCGTAAATGAACACGAAACATATTAACTTCTAGGAGAATTTATACCAGTATAAAAAAAAAATTCTGAAATATATTTTGAAACATCAAACTAATGATTCTGGCAAGGAGAGGCTAGCTGAAACGTGTACCCATTTTCTCATGTATGGTATGAATGCATGTATATATCTGGTATCATCTGAATGTCTGCCTGGTTTCTGGTAGTGGGTTTTGTATTCACGCCCAAATTGCCATGTCTCCAACTAGTCTAGAATAGCTTAAAAGTGTACCCCATGATAATCGTACAACTGTGTACCGTACATCTGGGTTCGTTTTGATATTCGCTTACAGATCACTAATGATTTCATTATTGATTTTAATGTTAATTCTCGACTCTTAGAGATGCTTTAAGTTTCCCTCAAATTTTCGTTGGGTAGAACGCTTTCCACCACAGATGGAGCATCATGTGACAACATTTTGCCCAACAGTACGTATAGTACGTATGGGGCTCTTCATGAAAAACTTGAGATACACATGTTGGAATTGAAGACAAGTAAACATGCAATTTTCGGCCCTACTTTTTAACGTAACCCCCCTCTCAACAATTGCATCCTTCCGCCTCAAAATTATAAATATTCACCAAAACCTGGCAGAAAATGAATATTCAAGCCCTTTTCTTCGGATCTACACAAAAAAGTCAACAAAAATCGCCATGCAAAAAAGAGGGGGGGAGGGGGCTAAAAATAGCATTGGCCCCGGATAGTTTGAAAAATCACGTTTTGTAGCTTGTTTTCTCTTCAGAGACTCCAATTTTATCTGATATAAACGATATGTAGAATTCAGTGGTTGAGTTTGAATTTCGTGAATATAGGACCTAAACCGCCCGCCCAACCAAATGCTGCTACTTGTATGCGAATACTCTAGTTACAATTATGTAATACTAAGGTTGTGAACCCTCTCTAGATGAAAATTAAAACATATGTTTAATGTTTATATCAAACAGATTAGTGAATTATGGCGCATAATTGTACAAAAAAAGCTTATTCTCTATTAATCACTTGCGATATGTAGGCGTATCTTGCATGGCAACCGTTGGTTTGAAAAACTTAATTAAAAGAAGACCCGTGTAGGATTCTTTAAAATTCCTTTTTTATTATTAAAAGTTATTAATAGTTTTGCAGTTGACAACCATTCTCATGATATTTTACATCTGCAATACAAAAAAAACCTAAAAAAAGACGTTCTGGATTTAGCTTCTAGGGGACAAATTGCTTTTTTTTATTCAGAAAAATGTATTATTGCAAAAAGTGATGTTTTTCAAACCTCTTATAAGAGAGGTATTTTTTTGTCGTGTGTACTTTCAATATTTCATTTTCCAAGTTCCAGTATTAAGAGGTTCCCGAGGAAGTCGTGGTACAATACGATGTTCATCGGCTGGAAAGATTGGAAAAGCAAAAATAAGAACACTTAAAATGACGTTAGTGATAGGTAAGTTCTATTGTTTATATTTAAAAGCCTTGCCGTCGAGTTTAAAAAAGAAAAACACAGCACCAACTACCCAACAAAAACCAAGATAATGCCTAGAGTCAAAATGAATGGAAAAGACCAACATAATAAAAGTTATAATATGCCGGAATAAACGGCAAATCAAAATAAAAACAAAACTACCTTTAGCTGTGCATAAACCTATCACGGAGCATAGATAAGCTGCATATAGACTAATTATAATCCGTCGTTAATAGATAGATCACCACTTCGGAGAAAATATTAATTTCTTATTAACTTATACAAGCACAACAAACCTTTTAAAGACGCCTCAAGCGAGATTTAGAGAAAGAAATGAAATGGGGTTTAACGTCCTAGTTTTCTGCTCCGATCAGCATGGCTAATGAAGACGCACATACTCCATATGGTGTGCTATGGCGGGGGGGGGGGGATTGGCCAGAGGCCTTCCCTTTTATCGCATTTTTACTGCCAAGCGAGAATAGATAGCTCTTCTTGTCATACCGTCTTGCACCACTGGCAATAGGAAACCATCAAAGAAAATCCCGAAGAACATTCGCGGCCAACACCTGGACCGAACCCGCGACGTCCAGGCTAGCGAGCCAGCGTCTTACCCACTTCGACAAGAAATAGCCATAAGTTATATCCGATCGGATTGTCAGCAACGATAACACGTGGAGTTTCGATTGTCACGCCTTCTATCGACAGTCTGAGGGAGCATCATCCATTGCCTGAAAATTCGGATTAGGGGCCATATTAAAGTTTAACCCAGATATGGTGTGTAACCACTCAATATGTAAGCGGTGCAACAATCTATAGAATTGATTATAGACTTCCCATGCAAATAAATGTCTAAATAATAATTTATATAAGATTTGAATCTAGAAAAAAATACCGAAAAGTGCAAACATGCATCATTAGTATTTCGATCACTCTGTGTATTGAATCATGCTATATACATGGAATCAGTCATTATTGATTTGGTCTTGACACTCAGATTGTATACTTCCCGATATAGAAATATTTTTTACATTGATATAAACTTTGAATTCTTGGCTTATACAATATATTTACTTCTGTTTCAGTTAGTGTTTTTATATTATGTTGGACGCCTTATTTTTTCATGGCTGCATTATGGTGGTTTGATAGGTAGGTTACAAAAAGAATCCGTATGACGTAAGAAGTCTTGACACACATATTACTTATTTTGAAGGATTCATTTTTTACTACTCATATTTGATTGATTCTTTTTGTTTTCTCTTTGCTCTGATACGATATTGTTTCTGTTTTGATAAGATTCATTAATCGGTTCGCAATCCGAGAAATGTGGCTGTTAAAAACCTTACAATCGCTGTGGTATTGGCATGTATCAAATTATACTCATAAATAAGACACGAACCTCTCTATTCCAGTCCTGTTAAATAGACAGTAACATAGCATGTTGATGTACTATAATTCCTATAATAACTACATTATACCTAATTATACCAGGCTTAGTAATTTCCTATAATTGTCTTGCTTTCTAGAGATGCGGCTTCTAAAGTAGATCCTAAAGTACAACGAGGTTTATTTTTGTTTGCTGTATCTAATGCGTGTATGGACCCTATAGTCTATGGTAAGCTTTGTATACGTATAATTATGCTGTCCGTGGCGCCCTTTAAGGTTTCTGACAACACCCACCTTATGAAAAACACAAAATAATACACATTACCGGCAGTAAGCAGTGTTTTCACGGAAACTGAAATTGTGTCCGGTGTTCGTAGCCGGTCGAGTGTCAAGGCATCAGAGAACAGTTATCGCCCCGAATTACTGGTACATACTGGTCCCGAAAAATACCATGCTGCTATATCAGAATAATACACATTTTGGTAGCTATATAATTACTCGTAAGTGAAAATGGTCAACCTAGGCTCCTCTTACTACTCAAAGTTGCTCAAGTAGTTCCAACAATGGTTAACTGTCTGCAACTCGGTTAAACTATAGTGCTCGCTCAACTGACTTCAAATCGGTTCCATGGAAAGAACATCAGAGAAATGGGTAAACTGTGAAAATGGAAGCGAACGGTGGCTTCAACTTTTAAAGATTCTATGATGTCAACAATACTGTAATAATAATAGTATCGTGGCACGACCGACCAGCGTCTCTTCCAAATCATTAGCCATTTGTTTGATCCCCTCTACCCTTCCCTTTCATTGTAAACGTAACCATAGAAACTATATTTGCCATATCTTAAAGTCAAAACAATCGAAGGATTGAGTTGGCGAGATTTTAAACTTTAGTCCTTTTCTATCGAATTTCATAATATTTTGATCGTAAATCACAAAATTATCTTCCCCTAAATTAGTAATTGTTCAGACTCAACCGAGTTCTAACTGTGCGGTCATTGCACGTGAAAGAGTAATTGAAATTTGAAACAACGCTAACGCTACAATATACGTCAACATTCCCGCTTTGATTGATATGGTACTTTGTCAAGAAGGCTAGGCGTTTGGTTAGTTTAGCGTTGAGGGTCGTGCATCAACAGCAATAATTGCCGTCCTTAGAGTATAAGGAATAAGTATACCAAGATAATCCATTCATAATTGTACCTTTCAGACGCTAAAGGCAAAAAGTGGGCGTAGCTCTGCCCCTGGGGGTCGGGACATTCACCAAAATCAATAGTGGACGCCCTCAGGCTATAAGGAATACATATGCCAAGTACCAAGCTGATTCATTCAGAATTGCGGCCTGTAAACGACAAACATAAAAATTGCGCATGGCTTGTCTCTGGGGGTCGGGACATGCAAATGTCGTCCTTAGGCTATACAAGGAATATATATCCCAAGTTTAAAGACTATCCATTAAAGTCGAGGCCTGTAGGCAACACACACAGATCCGAAGTGAAAATGGGCATGGCTTTGTCCCTGGGGGTTGGGCAATCACCAAAAACATAGGGGTCATCCTTAGGGAATAAGGAATATGTATGCAAAGGATCTGTTAAGAATGCATCCGGTAGGCGAACACAAGACAGAGAGTCGGACATGCACCAAAAATAATAGTGGTCAGCCTAACGGTATAAGGAATAAGTATATAAAAGTTTTCAAGACGATCGATTAAGAATTGTGGCATGTAGGTGGGGGTTGGGCATGCACCCAAAACGATAGGGAGCTTCCTTAAGATACAAAGAATAAGTATGCAATGTTTCAAGATCATACGTTAAGAAATGCAGCCTGTAGACGCCAAACAAACAAATACAAGAAATGGGCGTGGCTCTGTCCCAGGGGGTCGGGCATCTACCCAAAACAATAGGGATCATCCTTAGGGTATAAAGAATAAGTATTTTAAGTTTCAAGATGATCGATTACGAATTGTGGCCTGTTGGCGACACACAACACCCAAAAAGAAAATGGGCGTGGCTCTGTCCCCGGGGATAGGGATGTTCCTTAGGGTACAAAGCATAAATATTCAAAGTTTCAAGATGATACGTTAAGAAATGTGGCTTGTGGACGACAAGCAAACAAATACAAGAAATGGGCGTGGCTCTGTCCCAGGGGGTCGGGCATGCCCCCGAAACAATAGGGATCACCTTTGGGGTATAAAGAATAAGTATGTAAAGTTTCAAAGTGATCAATTAAGAATTGTGGGCTTTAGGCGACACACTAAAAGAAAATTGGTGTGACTCTGTCCCTGGGCGTTGGGCATGCACCCCAAACAATAGGGATGTGCCTTAGGGTACAAAGAATAAGTATGATACATTCAGAAATGTGGCCTCTAGACGACAAACAAACAAATACAAGAAATGGGCGTGTTTCAGCCTCTGGGGGTCGGGCATACACAAAAAGCAACGAAACGTAACTGAAGTTAAATTGTGTGTTGGTCTTAACTGTTTCTGTGAACATATATGAAAATTTGACGTCGTGATGACCCCACGTGTTCGATTTTAATTAACCCCTTTTTAAATGGGCAGTAAATTTACACTAAGGTGTGTTATTACCACACCATTAATATAATAATATGAAACGCTGTCAAACTGACAACATTTTCATTTCCTGTCATTGTGATAAAGTTGTCTTATACAGAATGACAAAACATCCGTTCGATATCATCAATGGTACATCTGACACACGAACTATCTCGTTTCAAATTAAGTTGAGGCAGTTCAACAGCTACAACATCATCTTGAATTATTGCGCGACCCGGAAGGATTCTGAGAACGGAACTCTTAATTAATGCAACCAAATGTAAACCTTTCTGTTGGTTCGCGGAAACAGTGAATTATGTACATGCGGAGAAATCTTGACAAAAAATTGTTAATAATCTATTTTATGTCCTGGCTTAGTGTCGCTTTTCCTGTCTACACAGTATGGAAGAAGTAATAAATATAAATATTTTAATAATACTGACACTGTAATTTCCAAACAACAATATTGATTAATAAACAAACAAATCGTTTCAAATGGACTAGTCACTTATAAGCTTTTTGTCAGAAGCTTTGAAATGAAAGTTGGGCATGAAAATGAAAGATGGTTTAGCGAGCCAGCGTCCAACCCACTTAGCCACAATGACAGTTTGTTACGGGCATCGAGTATCAACAAACATTATTCTATTACAATATAGCAATTTTTATGCGCCCACATTTACACTTGGGTGCATAATGTCGTCAACCATGTCCGCCCGTCCACGATTTTCATCCGATGTTGATAAAACTTACGTTTATAACCCAAAGATATCGACCCTTTCGGTATTCGCGCATATCGGGTTTTCACTGCCTGGATTATGGCCCTTGATTATACAACCAATCGCAAAAAAACCGTAGGAATATAGTTTCCGGTACATCATGATTTCTTCCCTCAACCAAAGTGACCGGGCTTCCTGTAAATTTCACATATTTAGACATGGTCACCTTTTCAGAACATAAACCCATTACGGCTACACCTGCATCATTAAATGCAACACTTGCATATCGCATAAGGGTAGACAGGTACTTTACAAATTGGGTGCAATCGTTTAGAAATGTCTAGTGAAGGAGAATTCGCATAATGTTTCGTGACAATAATACATATTAGGGTTTCACACAGTGAAGCTTAATATCTTTTGTTCGAATTAATAATTATCTTTTTTTCTGTTTCAACCTCTGTGGCAATTTCGCGTAACGTATATGAATATGTTAAACCGTGCCATTAGTACTGGAAGGGAGCGCCACTCTGAAACTCGTCATGGACGTTCTACACTCGACAGATTTCGGAACCTCGGCTGTATGACGAATTCCGCATCGAAAATGTATGGGCGTAGATTATCACTTACTGTCATACAGCCGAGACTAGATGTAGGTTCCTGAACGTTCCGGAATCTGTCGAGATTTGCCGAGTGGGACGTTCTAGTTTTCGAATTGTTTCAGAGCTGTTTTTGGTTACCGGTATTTTAATATTCATCGCTGTTCAATACATCATTGATAGTATTGCATTGCCACCGACATGTTTCGCGTAGAACGCTTATTTTTAACAGCAGATGGTAACCTTTGGGATATGGCGCATAACTTTCTTTTTTAAAATATCTTATAATTGTTTGAAAAGGAAAAACAAACCAATCTTAGGAAAATATAGCCTCTTAAATAATGGAAAATTGTATATCTAAAATTTCAAGATTCCTAATACACAATATGTCAAAGAATATATCACGTAATTCTATAGTTATTTGACCATCACAATGGCTGCCATTGACCGGTATGTAAGTGGATTTCTTCTTCAAGGGGCAGAGAGCTACCTTTTCCTATTGTTTTTCTTTCAATAGGTCCAAAATGTTATTTAAATTATTAATAAGACATTTATTCACACGACCCGTAAATAACCAACTCTCTAGAACATCGAATGGTCGCGGTTGTTAATGGAGTGAAACACGATCACCATTCAATAATTAAATTTAAGAATGGATAAACGAGACTTTGTTTATTATCGGAAAAATGGTAACAATGGAAATCGAGACAGCGCTTCGATTAACATTATAACTTCGCTCAGAATTATGTAAATTGACTGAAAGGTCAATATATGCCTTTTCATTATCTATAGCAAAATTTTACATAATTCATTTTTAATTCGATAGCAGACACGTGCCGTGTTATTATTTAATAATTGTCTAAATAATATAATATAATAGTAGTTTTAGTCTTGTTGAAAGTTTAATTGGGATTTACACTACATGTCTGACTTAGCTCAAGTTTAAAATTTCCTATAGTTCTAAAAAAAAATTCTAAGCCCCAGAATAACTTTGCAAAACCGCCATAACCAATGAAAATTGTGGACAGTTATTTTTGAATATTTCTTGCAGTCTCTTTATAATTAAATCTGTGTTAAATTATAGATACAGCCAACAATTCGATAAAAACGATCATTCCATTTAGCTGACTTGAAGGAAACACTGGACAGCTTAAATGTGACAGAATTTCGTTTTTTTAATACAACTTTTTTTCTGCTTCTTACAATATTAGGTACAAACACCATAATGTAAACTACCGTAGAACTAACTTAAATAGAGGGAGTCATGACTTAATTAGCTTGGCTTAGCACGAAGGTGCTAACTCCAGAAGCTCTCGTCTCGTCTCGTGCCAAGGCGCCCATGGCCTTCGCTCAGACCTAACTCCTAGCCCTGCCTGGACCTCACTGTCGATTCGTTTCTGGGTTTATAAATCCCGTCAAGTCAAAGGAGCTCATTAGACACCTGTCTTATGTATCATATCAGGTTTAACATTCAATATAGTTTATTAAACAAAGAAAGCTAGATAAGACATTCCAACAACAAGTTACACAATGACATAAGGAATGCTACCAAGATCTCCAGCCGAGTGTTGATAGCAACAGGTTTATGTTACAATCACTTACACATATTTTAATATGGCAGGACGCTTCTATGACATACGCCATATGTCATTGTGTAATATAAAGCTTCATTGGCCGAAATGCACATCGTGAAGTCGCGTACACAACAAGGCAATCTAGTTACACAAACACATTATACATTCAATTGAGCATTCAGGGAACCACTGTCCATTTTTCAATATCACATATCGTGTAAGTGTTTTCAGAAATCGTCAATGTATGTAAATTTTGCTCCGGTCTCAGCAACTATATAGATAAATTCCACCAAGCCTATCTAATTTAAAATACACAGAAATTGTTTTTTTTGGAGCTTGTACCTGAACTCATTGTTCAATCAAATTTTCTGTATATGTATGCAAGGCTACGTTTTGTGCGGAAAAGTGGTAATTATAAAATCGGTGAGTGGTTTAGCGGTTAGAACCATTTGCCAGAACACGAGCTACATTGTGCTGTATAAATAAGAAAATGGCTTTTACCTTGAAGTCTTAATATTCTTTTTTATATTATAACCAAGGATCATAGATGGCTTTGAATCATTATTCAAGTAATAAATTTAATTAATTCTTTTGCGAAATCGTTTTTCCCCCGTTGCTCAAGGGGTCAACTTCGGTGTAACAGTCGATGCATTGTATCCGTACTGATACCAGAACAAGCTGATTTTCTATTATGAATAGATCGTTTAAAGTCTTTTGAATTCATTTGACTTTACTGATCGTTTGAGACTTCAATCGCATTTCCGTGGAAAGGTTTGTAATGCGGGGCCGAGAATTATATCCGGTCAGAGGCGTTTTAGCCTCTCCTAAGCTCAGGTAGTTGCCTCAAAAATTCCGAATGTTTTTTCCAAAGGCGTTTGATAGCTGAGGCGCTGGAGGCGCCAGCCTCCTTGCGAAAAAAAATCAAAGAAGTTGAACAAATGAAACGGGAGAAAAATGCTAAAACCGATGAGAAAAATGAAATGTACCCTAGTTAGGGGGGTCCTAAAGGCAGACAAAAGGGCCCTTCGTCTGACAAAAGGGCCCTCTGACCAAGGCAAAGGGCCCTGTGTCCGAGTCAATCGTTTTCTTTACACTGTTACTGTCGAATCCATTACTAAATGGGAATGCTCTGGTATGAAAATCATCAATCAAGACAAGATCCAACAACCCCGGACCCCGAGAAAGCGGGTGCTCAGAATAATATAGCCTCCGCCATGATAATCCTTAAAACGCCCCTGGTTTTTTCCAATAAATTGAATAAGGAGCAGCCCCTCTCGCCTTAGCCGTTTTATAAAACAGCTAGAACGCAATTTTCACATTAATTTTCAGATATTGTATAGACCTTTCTATATTTTAGGGATGTTTACCGCAACCTTTCGTCGAGAAGCAAAAAAATGGAGTGCCTATGTTATGTGGAAGCTGAGTAAAATTCATTCAGCGAATAATCCCCGAAGACGAGATCAAGATTGCTATATCTGAGATTAAATCAGGGTTCGATTGATGTTGCAATACAAAAGATAAATTGAGGGAAAAGATTGAAAAGCGTCTGGATATCCAGCTGATGTATTTCTAGCTAAGTGAGTTATTGCAAATTTATGGAAGATGGGCTAACATCTTAACTCTAATTATGGTGCCATTTTGACAAGTACAACCATACCGTTGGATTCATAAAGAGTGATTGTCTGGTTCAAGTTGTCTTAATTGAACTCCAATTACTAACTAGCCTATTATTTTGTCTTCTTCCCGTTTGGTAAATGTAATTCATTGCGTGAAATTTAAGAAGGAAATGTGTCAACAACATCTAAAAGAAAAATAGTGTGCGGCTTTCTAAAATATTGAGCTGCTGGTTTTTAAGGTTAAAAACGATAGATAATGACGGAAGCGAGTAGGATTAAATTTTAGAAAAACATACATGTGGTACAGTTCAAGCGATATCCCTTAACGAAATGGTGTTCTTGCCATATTTTCGAACAGTGTCTAAATTAATCTGTGAGTGTGTAAAGTTCTCATTGCAAAGTTGTCCTTTGTTTAAAGAAAATCGGATCAACTTGAAAGTTCCCATGACGAATTCGTCTGAAAGCCAAAGCTAGATGTAGGGTACTGCGGTCTGTTGAAGGAGATTTTTTTAAGATGGCGACCCGAGGTGAAAAATGACAGTGCGGCGTTTGACCGGGAAGTATTTTAGATTATAATTCGATCAGTTGTCAACGACATCTATCTATTGTTAGAAAATAGAATTACGTGGGCCATGGCTGTTTATACAATGTCTGGTGAAATGATGTTCATATTTCATTTCCCGGTACCAAAGAAACCATAGTGCTGTGTTTGACAATAACACATTCATAGATATCATTAATGAAAACATGTATCACTATATTACCATGTGTATGTCATTTCACGTGGCACTGGCTTGAATTTATATCTGTGATAAATAAGTGAAACATGAAAATATCCCTTGGGACATATCAGAGTGAATGATGAACTATTATGTTGATGCTTCAAAAATCCCATTTTTATACGCCCACATTTTCATGTGGACGTATTATGTCGTCGCCCCTGTCCGCCCGGACGTCCGTCCGTCCGTCCGGACGTCCGTCCGTCCGTCCGGACGTCCGTCCGTCCACAATTTGTTTGTGGACTCTCTACAGGTCACAATTCTTATCCGATTTTGACGAAACTTGAAATATAGGTTTATCCCCAAAAGATCTCGGCTGCTTTCGATATTGGCATGTATCGGATCAAAACTTCATGGATTATGGCCCCTGATTGTACGAAAAATCACGTTTTTAGCTTGTGGACCCTATAGAGGTCACAATTTTGAACCGATTTTGATGAAACTTGACATGCATGTTTGTAACCCAAAGATCTTGGTTCCTTTCGATATTTACTGCTATCGGAATGTAATTTCCTGAATTATGGCCCCTGATTGTCCGAAAAATCACCCTTTTTAGCTTGTGGTCCCTCTGGAGGTCACAATTATTATTCGATTTAAAAAACCGTTTGATTATATCACCGTTACACCCTAAGGAATGTTGAGTTCGAATTTCGGGAAAATCGAACGAAAATTGCCATACAAAATGGCCGCCGTTTGTACGCGAATACTGTTAAAAAATGGTATATCAAGGTTGTGGACCCTGTGGAGGTCACAAATTTGATTCGATTTTGATGAAACTTGAAATTCATGGTTATAACCCAAAGATCTTGCTTCCTTTCGATATTTGCGCATATCGGATCGTAACTTCCTGAATTATGGCCCCTGATTATACGCAAAATCGCCTTTTTCTTTAGCTTGGAGGTCACAAATATTATTCGATTTAAAAAAAAAAACGTTTGATTATATCACCGTTACACCCTAAGGTAGGTTGAGTTCGAATTTCGGGAAAATCGGACGAAAATTGCCATACAAAATGGCCGCCGTTTGTACGCGAATACTGTTAAAAAAAATGGTATATCAAGGTTGTGGACCCTGATGAGGTCACAATTTTGATTCGATTTTGATGAAACTTGAAATTCGTGGTTATAACCCAAAGATCTTGCTTCCTTTTGATATTTGCGCATATCGGATCGTAACTTCATGAATTATGGTCCCTGATTATACGCAAAATCGCCTTTTTTTTAGCTTGGAGGTCACAATTATTATCCGATTTAAAAAAACGTTTGATTATATTACCGTTACACCGTAAGGAAGGTTGAGTTCGAATTTCGGGAAAATCAGACCAAAATTGCCATACAAAATGGCCGCCGTTTGTACGCGAATACTGTTAAAAAATGGTATATCAAGGTTGTGGACCCTGTAAAGGTCACAATTTTAATTCGATTTTGATGAAACTTGAAATTCATGGTTATAACCCAAAGATCTTGGTTCTTTTCGATATTTGCGCATATCGGATAGTAACTTCCTGAATTATGGCCCCTGGTTATACGCAAAATCCCCCTTTCTTTAGCTTGTGGTCCCTCTGGAGGTCACAATTATTATCCAATTTAAAAAAAAACGTTTGATTATATCACCGTTACACTGTAAGGAAGGTTGAGTTTGAATTTCGGGAAAATCGGACCAAAATTGACAGACAAAATGGCCGCCGTTTGTACGTGAATACTGTTAAAAAAATGATATATCATGGTTGTGGACCCTGTATAGGTCACAATTTTAATTCGATTTTGATGAGGAAGGTTGAGTTCTAATTTCGTGAAAATCGTACCAAAATTACGAAATGGTCGCCGTTTGTACGCGAATAGTGTAAAAATATGGTATATTTTATCATGGTTGTGGACTCTCTACAGGTCACAATTCTTATCCGATTTTGATGAAAAGTCACATTTCTAGCTTGTGTACCGTCACACCATAATCATTGTCCGTTTCGAATTTCATTAATATCAGACTGGAACTGACCAACTAAATGGCTGCTTCCAATACAGTATGAAATACAGGACTTAAAGATGTAGGAAAAATCACTTTCGGTATTGCTTGTTCTCTGTCCATCTCTCGAAAATGTGGGCGTATCCTGCCTGGCAGTGCCAGCCTATCTTTATCTTAACCATGACTTTTTGTCGACAAAGTGGTATAAAATGGCATCGAATCTGATTTATCGTAAACCATGGAAGTTCTAAAAGGATTGTAACTATATTCAGATTCTGTACATTCAACAATTTCTAAGGAGACCTCAACTTAAGTCTACTTTGATTTTTGGCATCATTTTCTCAAATTTGCGACCATTACAGTTCTCATATTAATACACAGTATAAAATAGTACATGTTATGTGTTAAAACAGTAGCTATGTGTTAGTTATTACAATGGGACCAATTGTCATATGCCATTATAAAAAACATAAATTTCATGTATTATCATGTTTCATTATTATATGTTATCATATTTCACACGTTATCATATTTCACAAGTTATCATATTTCACATGTTATCATATTTTATATAATGGAACAAATCAATATGAAATCTAACCAAATAAGTCCAATAACACACACTAATTTACATTAAATGCATGTAGCCATTCTTGCCAAAATGAAAGTATTACCATTATTTTCATTATGTATGGTAACAGACATCGATCCATGGTTCCTGATACGCATTGATTTTCGAAAATGCATTATAGGTCCCTTCATAGATACGCATTATGTATGCTATATGTATATGAAGATGTATATTCTAGCGGGGGACAATTTATATTTTACCAAATAGTATTACGATGGTGATAGGTTCTGGGGAAATTACTCAAAACATTTTATATCTAAGAATATGTTTTGAAATTGTTAATATTTGTATTAAGGTTAAATATGCTTATACAGTAATTAGATAAAAAAAGGTGACCATTCTTGCTATAATAGTTCAAAGGAGGATAGTGAAAAAGAATATATTGAAAATATCAGTCAAATTGCTTTATTATGTAGGAAGTTATAGGTGTTTTCACAAAATGTAACGTCCATCGCTTACTATCGTAGCAGTGGTATTTGACAATAACTTTGAAATGGCGGTGCTGTTCTAATCTATTTAAAATCTGAGTCATGTTTATAAATGTTTAATTAATAATTTATATATCATTTGAAACCAGAAAATAAACCTGCAATAGGCAAAATGAATTCTTACATAATGCATCCATCCGTAATTACTGATGAAGATTACCCTTACAATCGGAAATGAAGTTTAGTTTTTCAGATGGGATTATTCTAGTTGGTTACATGTATACTATGTTACTATAAATAATATATGTAAATACTTTAACTAGTTAAACTTTTAACAAGTTATATTGATTTAGGTCAAAATAAAGTATTGAATTGTGTTTGTCTGTTGTTATTTTATTTAGTGACGGAACATGTTTTATACGATTTAATCTGTTTCCAAACTTAAGCGGGGTAACGCCCTTAAAATCGGCCTTTTAAAATGTAGATAAACTTTTCAATGAATACAGATTTAACCAAATAAAATTCAATGAAATCGACAATTTAATTTTTGACCCGCCAAGGGCTATAACCATTTTAAATAAAACCAAGAATAGACACACTCCCACATAAGTTCAAGAAACAGACGCTATTCCAGCAATGGTCAGAGAAATCCCTCTCTGGCCATTGCTGGAATAGCGTCTGTTTCTTGAACTTATGTGGGAGTGTGTCTATTCTTTCCGTTCAATGAAAGCTATCACTTAAGTACAGCAACATGACAGTCCTTCGTTTAATCTGGATCTTCCCTAAAACTTTGGACAGTGATTTAAGGTATTAAAAACGGTGAAAATATGCCACTGGAATATTTTGGTGTTTTGTTTGGGGTATTTTTACTAGGCCTACATTGTGACAGTATTCGTTCTTTAATCCGGTTCTTTGATGATAACACTTGAACATACATCTAATAATACTTTTATTCTGCTTCTTACAATAGGTACAAACATCGTAATGTAAATGACCGTAGAGCTAACTTATATGAAGGGAATCATGCCTAGTTTGGCTTAGCACGAGTGTGCTAACTCCAGAAGCTGTCGTCTCTTCTCGTCTCGTGCCATATCAGGTTTATCATTCATTAAAGTTAGCTTATCAAAGACAGTTGAATAAAACAAGTTAAGGTTACATAATGACATAAGGAATTCTACCAAGATGACACCTGTCAAGATGACATGACACGTCTCTAGCATCTGTCATTCTGTAACATATATTGCTAATTGATTTAATGAAAATATTCAATGATATATCATCAATTGTGTAATAACATGAATTTTAATGGCATGGCGAAAATTTGATAATTTTGAACAGAAATGAAAGTGGATTTAATGCAACACAAAAAAGAAACTTAACAACCTATCCAGAATAGAAATTAAACTGAGATTGTTTTTTAATCATGTAAAAACAAAATTTGTTTACGACTTCGTGACGTTGGTATATTTGTCTCCGGTTTTAAATAATCCTTTTCTTTTCAAAATGATTGTAATTAAAAGATCAGACACAGTACATAGATATGTAAAAACATTAAAGAGCATTTTAATTACAGCTACAGACGTAGCCATTACAAGACGAATATGTCTAGTTGTAAGAAAAGAAATTGCCATAGATTACAATTTCCTGCCCTTCCTGTTACCGTCGCCCCCGTCCGTAAATCATTCTCAATGTCTTGTGAACACCCTACATATTACTGAGAGACAGTATATAGATAGATTTGTAGAACCATTAAAGAGCAGTTTAATTGCAGCAACCGACGTTCGTCATTAAAAGACGAACGAGTCTAGTTATAAGAAAAGAAACTTACCTTCGCTCCCGTCTGTAAATCGTCCTCGATTTCTTGTGATCACCCTACATAATATTCTTCTTAGATCATGTACATGTTTACATTAGTGAGACGAAGAACCCTATTTATTTTAAGGGATTTGGGGTAACTGCAAGTTTTGTTGTAAATTATTGAAAGTCAAACTGCACATCTGTAGTTAATGAAATTTTATGCGCGAGTAGGTGCCATAGACGGTAGGACAATATCTTTTGCAGACACCGTTCTGAAATTAGTTTTCATTTCTAAATCAATTGTCTCACATTCGCCCTCTTTGGTACATTGATTTGCCTGCTCAAAATCCTATTAAATATCAGCAGCCATCAACTGTAAATAAATTGTGTGTAAAATCACCAGTTGTATAAGTGTTTACCAAATTATCGCCAAAGAGTCATCATCAAAAGATTGGGACTTTTTTTTTTCATCCATGATCTTATGGAAATCGAAGTTCCAACTACTGAAATTTGACAAAGCCGTTTAATTCAGTGGGAAAGAACAAGAGCTAACTAGAGATCAACTATTTATAATGACAAAATAGTATGTCATTAACCCTGATGCCTCCATTTTGCTAACAAAATGGTAGTTTAGTTTCAAATATAGTTTGTCATTAATCCCGATGCCTCCATTTTGCTAACAAATGTTTAGTTTCAATATTTTAAAATATTATTGGATGAACCAAAAATACAGGGGTATATTCTTAACCACAGTAACTTGGTGGAATACAATTTGAACGTATCACACCAACGGTACTTCTTTATATCAACTTTATAGGTTTCTTCGTAGAAACCCATCAATCTATGTGTACGGTGATAAGTTTTCTAAAACCAGAAACCAATTCTTTGACGTCGGTGAATAACGTGTCTTAAAGAACGTGACAATTCAAGATGCCTTTTGTCTATTTTAGCGGTGTCTCTAATATCACATGTTATTAATTTCTGTCTTGACCTCGCCTTTCGTGCAAAATAGCTTACGTGTAGTATCAAATACTTTGCAAGTTTAATCCGATTTGAGTTAAGTTGTAATTTGCATTACAAATAAGCTATCCAAAAATAATTTATAAAATTATTTTTGGTGTAATGAACTTTTGGTTAAAAGTCTTGCTTGACAATTAATTGATTTTTCTTTATTTTGATTATGAAATATTCCCGAGATAGTAAATGCAGGTCATGTTCCTCAACGGGCTAGCCTGGGCAGTAACCACCTGTGTACAGAGCTAGATTCATCACAATGGCGGACGTATTCAGGAACTGACACCCACTTTCGATGGCCTAGTCTGCATGGAGATCTGACCGGTTGTACTGCAAGACCGGTTCGGGCTGTACGAGCGGTTTTTGACTCTATGAGGCCGAACATTAATTAATCAATTGGCGTTGACGTTTCTAGTTGTTTTCCCACAGTTCCGGGCATCAAACGCCATAACAGAACGTTTCATTAGCTAATCTCTCATGCCATATAGAAAGGAGGTTAAATAACAACTCTTCCAGATCCTAGTCTAGTAAACACAAGAAAAAAAAATTGAACTATAATAAACGAAACGAAATGGGATCTGTGTTTTAATCAGATTGAAGAGAAGGCCCGACGTGACAGCAATCAATCCAGTCCGAAAGTTAAAGATATAAACACATAATCATAAATCAAGAGGATTTACATCTCTTGTTCTCAATATTATATACACTGAATACTGATCATTCTTCAAATATGATAAAAGTCGGTTAAAATCTTGCAACGAGTGTAAGGAACGGGGTGTACTGGCTGATGAATGAGGGTAACACAAATATATGACCCGTTAAATACAAATGAAAGAAAGAATGAAATGGGATTTAACGTCCACTCGGCAAAAACCAGGTTATTTCGGGACTAACATATGGTTTAATTTTATTTCAATAATTCGCTTGTGCGTATGGGTCTTTTAGAAGTGAGAGGAGACAGGCGACCCTACTCCTTGGCACGTACAACCGGGGATTCGAAACCACGGCAGTTGACTCAATAACAGGCTTTATGATACAGCACGCACGTGCTAACCGTTCGGCAATCCAACCCCCCAAATACAAATGAAACAAACTTTGCAACTGCAATTTAATCAGACTAGCAATGATAGTCAATCGCGTATAACTGTTGGTTATAATATGTGTTACAGATTCAAATATCGATGCTTCTTTTCTTGGTGATATTGAAGAAATATAAGTGGTGTTCAAGAATATAATTGACAGCTGTACATATCCTCATGTATCACCATACTCCCTAGGTATTTATCGACTTATATTATAAGCCATTTAACAGCAGGAAAGTTATAAATCGAACATCCTTGATATGGGAGAAAAATGGGCTTCAACTTGAAATCGACACTAAGCAGGTCATAATATACATGTATAATTTATCTTTATTTCAATTCTCTGTCTTAAAGCTGAACTCCCATTACAAAGCTACAGAAATAATTAAATAAAAAAGGTAACGCCATACTTGGTTTCAATTTGTAGAAGAAACATGGCGATCGCTCAAGTATAACAAAGGCGCAGATATTGACCGTAACGGATTAAAATAGGTCGTTAAAAACGTAACAGTGGTGTTATAGATTATTATGATAAGAATTTACACTTTCATAATCACTGTAAACTAGTTAACCATCATTTTAGAATCATTTTTGCAATAAGTATCTTAAAAAAAAAACATAACTATACTCGGACAAAAATTAATTTAATTTTGCCAAATAAGAAATAAAAACATAACTAAAAATTTCGCCAGATAATAAAAACATAACTATAACCATACGATAACATATTTCGCCAAATAAGAAATAAAAAAATAACTATACTGTAACAAATTTCACCAAATAAGAAATAAAAATATAACTATACTATAACAAATTTCGCCACATAAAAAACATAACTATACTATAACAAATTAGTTTATTGTCGCCAATAAGACAACCTGTCTAAATACTCGACTAAATTCAATTTCTCTTCCCTCGTGTCTTCCTTTTAATTCCTGGAGCTGGCTTTGGATGTGGGTATGCCTCTTCCTTGATGGTTCCTGTCCCCCTGGCCCCTGCATACTGGACGACTCTTATTTCATTAATATTTTGTTCTTGATGCAAAAATGCAATCATTTCAAAAGCACTGATTGAGAGTGAGCGAATAGGTAGATGAACACTACTTGGATGGTTTGATGATATTCATCATTTTAATCATTAGTTGCCAATTGGTGAATAAAATTCATAAAATCTTATTCATGATTTTAATCATTAGTTGCCAATTGGCGAATAAAAATTCAGAGTGAACGTAAATTAATAAAATCTTTAACACTGTTAATTGCCTCTCTACAAACGAAGCCGATAAGTCGATAACTGCGCCTTCGTGGGAAGGATTAATATTGGTCAAGCTCCGTAATTGCTCCTTCGAGGGAATACACCGCCACGTCCAGTATATATTCCGTGTCAAGCAAACTGTCCACACCCGGTTAGCTAGTCAATTGCCAATTACCTCCTGACTTATCGTAGTCCTTTCGCTATCACTACCATCAATTATTAGTATGTCGCATTCGCTACACAATTATTATGTCTGATCACATACATATTATTATTATTTCACTAATTTGATGATATAAGCCAACCAAGGGACGGTTTAAAGCCCAATAGTCACTAACTATGTAATTTTTGTTATTCGCTGCCCAGAGGGTCATTTGGTACGAACAGGGACCGTACACAGATGTTTGTCAAAAGAAAGCTTTTAGTGGAATTGTATGATTTTTATATTTCTCAATCAAATTTTATAATGTTTTTAAATCAAATTTTATGATATTTTTGAAATGTTGTTATCACATTTCATAACTTTAATTATTATCAAATAGTATGATTTTTTTATGATATAACTTATATCCGGTCCCCGAATTAAGTGTTCAGCCAGTGTTATTGGGATAAGAACGTCCAACGCGGGGGCGTAGAATATACAAAACATTTATATTGTCGCAAAATTTCGTCATTTCACATAAAATATAAAAATATCATAAACAATATAAAATTTTATAAAATTATCTTAAAATGAGAGGAACATAAAACTAACCATAATCGCTACTTCCAATTACTTCTATACATATACTAATAAATCCGGATGTGAATAAAAAAAAATCTTCCAGGTATTTTATTACCCCACCCCACCCATCGTGGTGATCTCATTATTTTCTATTTTACAGTACTGTACTGTGTTCGGTCAATGTTAAGTGGTTATATGAACAGAGATGACTGCGACCATGGGGGAGAGGGGGGGGGGGCGTCAACGACCTCGGACAGGCATAGATATTCCTCCCACATACATGCTTGGGAACACCAATGCAACGTACAAACTGCAATTCGCCTGCAAATGAAACTGTTGATTACATGATGATACATTGTTGAATACATTCATCTACAAGCGGAACGCGTGTATAAAGGGGAGTAATTACGAGTTTACAGGCGGAGGCAGACCACCATTCATTTTCCCATTGACTTCAATGCCCGGACCCAATTTTTGCCCAAAGGTTTCGTTGGTCTAAATGCTTTTCACTACAGAGAGACAAGTGGCCATGCGCCAAAATTTGTATGAGG
Organism: Patella depressa; assembly: GCA_948474765.1. Classification (NCBI taxonomy): domain Eukaryota; kingdom Metazoa; phylum Mollusca; class Gastropoda; family Patellidae; genus Patella; species Patella depressa. The sequence continues at coordinate 27,228,720 of OX419716.1, forward strand.
TTGACCATCAAAATGCAAAACTTTAAAGTAGCATCCAACATAGAGATTGCTATAAATAGACGAACTACTATTTAATGGTGCGCCGGCCTTACACATCACCAATGATTTCCACACTGACTTTGAAGTTAATTCTTGTCTCGTAGGCCAGCTTTAGCCTTTTCCCAAGTTCTTGTTGGGTACCACGAATGGTGAAATATGTGACAACCCCCTGAGATAACTGAACGTGCATTTCAATCTAACCAACCTCTTTAACTATCGTACCCTCCTTCGCTTCAAAATCATGAAAGGAAGACAAAGACCAAAAAAATCTATGGCCCAGCGTAGGAATAATTGGTGATCTGTGTCCAAATAGGCTTCGATTTCTTTCAATGTCAATTTGTTATACTGGCTTGATGGTTAAAAACTAGTTATAACTTTCTAACCAAGTGACTACTGATGTTATACACAACTGGACTCTTTGTTATGACTCGGTTCAAGTTACTGATCAGCATGTAACGTTTTGTTTTAGCACGTGCACTGTGGTAGTCTCGGTCATTCAGAACCTTCTAGCCTTCAACTTACGGAAGGAGGGTCTGGGAAAGTTTTCAATATTTGACGTAAAGTCCATTGCCCATGCGTAACCTGGAGTTTGGTTTTTAATGTGAATGATTATCCAGTATCTTCTGGCCAAGTCAAGTAAGAGTGGCACCCCTTCCCGCAATAAATCCCATTATTCTTGCATAATTATAAACAAACATGAATCGTGACGACTAATTAGTATTAAATTTTAAAAAAAAACAACATAGATAAGGCCCATGAAGAGAGAAATTTTACAATGAAAAAAAAAAGTGTGTTGGATATTGAACTGGCATGCAATCAAATGGATTATTTGAAATGGCATTCTTAAATTAATTTCATGGGAGTCATCATCGTGTTTACGGACGAGTTACCACCCTTGAAAGACCAGATAATCTAGTCAATTAAATATTTTTCTGGATGATAGAGACTAACACTGGGGATCATTTGAGGAAAAGTCAGTGTTCATACATGCGATATCACCTCGGTGGAAGCGGACGTTAAATAAAGCTATTTCACACACTTCATACAGATGAACACACTAATAAATAAAACCGGTGATTGTGGTAAACAGACCATGCATTTTAATGGGTGCGCGGTGTTATAAATAACACGATACACGACGTTATTAAATATATACTGTAAAATTAAAACAAACAAATACACATTTAACCGTATATAGCTTACGAATCGTGAATGTAAAACGTATTTCAATGAATGCAGCATACACCATTTTCACCAAATAAATATTACATTATCCATTGGCGGGCATTTTAAAGATAGGTTGCACGGCAACGAATCATATTCCCCACCCATGGCAGCTTACTTCATCTGGGCGGTCAACAAGGAGTGCCGCACGGCAAATGAGCATCAATCCGACACCTGGCAATTTTACGGCTGGTGCCACTAACAATATGTCGCATACTTGCATGAAGGCAGCAACGGTATAAAATTGTGAATTGAAGAATGAAAATACTTTATAGAAAACGACAAACAAATGTTTTTAATTACATGTCGCGGTGTCCCCTTGTCAGTGATGTAGAACATAGGGCCTGACAAGGACAACTCTGTCTAGTCGTTCGGATGGGACCAAAAATCGAGGTCCTGTGTACACATTGGCGTTGGAATTCGATATAAGAATAGGCTGTAGCACCGCTCCCCGGGCAAAATTTCCCTCATAGCACACTGTATGGCGTATGCCCGTCTTCCATTAGCCAGGTTAGGTGCAGAAGAGTCGGACGTTAAACTCCATTCATTTTTATTTACATGTCAATCGCACGTGTCATTTTATTTCATTCAAGTTTTCTTCGTCACGCGTGGGGGTACTGTGTCGATTCCGGGCTTGTTACGGATAATATTAGGCGGCTCAGAGTGCGATATAGGGGAGATAACCCTATTTTCAGACCAGTACTACTTTCTCCATTGAAGACACATTTCCCAAATTTCGTGTAAAACAAAGGTTTGCAACACGTATAATATGAGCAAAATCTTCAATTTGCCAGCTACAGTTAACTTGAACCGAGGCATAACAATGAGTTCAGTTGTGTTGAACGCCAGTAGTCACTTGGTTATTAACCGTCAAACCAGTTTAACAAATTGATAGTAGATATTGAAGCCTATTTGGACACAGATTATTCCTACGCTGGACCAAAATTGTTGTAGTCTTTGCCTTCTTTCCGTCAGGATTTTGAAGAGAAGGATCTGATAGTTAAGAGGTTCGTTAGGCTGAAATGTCTGGCGGAAAATTGCATTTTGTCACATATTTCTCTTTTTGTGGTACAAAGTGTTCCAACCAACAGTAATTTTGGGAAATGGCTAAAGCTGGTCTAAGAGACGAGAATTAACTTCAAAGTCAATGAGGAAATATTAATTTTAAAAATATCAGGTGTCAGGAAGAAAAATTTGCAGATTTCTAATATTTTGTTGTATCTATTCTGTTGTTTTGGGGAGAACTTTCAAAATTTCTCTGTTATCATTAAAATTGAAAGTGTAGGTGGCCCAATTGACAAACTTCTGTCTGTTCTAAAAGATTTATCCGAGAACATACACACATTAATGTTCAATAACAAGAAATAGTGATAGTGATTCAATTGAATTAAATCAAAAGATTATGAGAGATGGTTTTAATCAATTTGCCGCACATCACGTTGGCATATCTAACGTTTTCCACATAATTTGATTCATTTAACCATATATCTGGAGCAGTTTTTGTGTACCTTTTTTGCCAATTGTACACATTGGAACACATGAAAAAACGGTGGCACACCTTAACTATACATGAAAATATTTGAATTTTGCAAAATAAATACACCGCAAGACATAGACGGCATACAACCGTCACAGTCTTGTAATTCTTTCGAATTCCAACAGTAAAATAGCTGGCTTCTTTAGTGAGAAATTTTCTTTGTGTGCCGTTCAAAATTTCGCGATATCTAGCAGAACACCTGCGCGGCACATAGGTTGAGGATCGTTGATCTGGAGTGTTGAAACGGCAGGTACAGAAGTTGTGTAAAATTGTTTTGGGATTGATTTGGAATAAGTGCGTATAATTGTTATTTTAGCTGGTAATTTCAAAGTTCTTTCGGAATATCACGAGTTTAATTTTGATATATCTATTTTAAAGAGAGAGCGAGAGTGAAAAGACATAATGTGGGCCGTAAGAAAATATTATTTAGGCAGTCGTTTCTAAAAGCCTGAGTATTTAGTAGTCATTGTATAAAAAAAAGGAATTCAAATCCTATATAATAAAATTGTAAGAAACGGTTTTTTGGTGGTTTTGTAATAAGATTGATGGTATATTTGCTATGATAACACTATATTATATCTTTAATTAATTATTTGGTTTACATACATGTATTGTAAAGAGCCAGTGAAGTTGATACATTAAATCATCTATAGTTTGGTAAACAATTAATTCTGGGTTAATAACAAAAAGGAAACAAATCACGTCTGACGATCATGGTGATTTAAGTTTTCACTGTCTATATACGGGTGGTTTGCGACGTCATTAGGCTAATATAACCATTCATTATAATTAATTACGTCATATTTGACCAATTAGATAATTGATAGCCAAACCTCAAAGTTACAAAACTGCCATATCGCTGCGCATTCGGCAGACAACCGCTAGATTCCAAGGAAGACACACAGTGAGTCTGGGAGGAATGGGATTGGGAGAATTGCTACCTACATGTTCATTTGTTCCTTATGTAACCAGTGCCTGATACTTGTATCTTAAAGTTCCAATTTCACATTTTCTAAGAAAGTCAAAACATAATTATTTCTATGTCTTTTGCTCAAAAGGTTGTCAACTTACTATAATACGGTCCTGGGCAAAATTATTTGGGCATTATAAAGGGTGACACAGGGTGATTGAGGAAATAGTTACTCAATTACCTCCCTTGTTTTCCCATTCCTCTCCATGGACGGCCATCTTCAAACGTTTGAATTTGAAGTTGAAAATGATATTTTTGCCAATTTCTCAACTGGCAGTACTGAATTATAGGATTAATAGGATTATTCTTTAACAAGGTAGGACTGTTTATAGGTTCAATCTATTTTGGGGCTTTATTTTAATACATTTTAAAAATATAACTTAAAAAAATGCTATTGGAGCTTTAAGTAACTAGGGCTTGATATATAAAATGTAAAAACGAACTGTTGCATTGTTATTCCTGGTAAGACAAACTAATGAGACCGTAGCCGCCTGAACTTGAGTCCTAAGATGAGAATAAGAAACAACCAGAAACTATACTAGACGATCAGGGGCTGTTTCAAAGTATGTAGTAAGAAAAGATTGCATGAGAGATACGTAGGCGACCCATGACACTATATATTCTGGCAGCACTGGGTGTACTGAATGACATACTAAAAGATTACCAAAATCAAAGTACCGGAAAATCACAAATTTTGAAAGTAAAGTTCGGCTTTTATAACCATTTTCCTTTAGATGTACAAGTTTAGCCAAACACAAAGACGTCAATTTTGAAGAGATCGTTGGAGCCAAACTTGTGTATGGCAAGATGTTCATGTCCGGTGCTCTGTTGGTTCACTTTCCGTGATATTACTCCAGCGACGTGTCATCCAGAATCCAAATATAAAAGGGGGATAGTTTTATCATTGTTTTATCATAAAATAGCTATGTTGGTCTGTAATTATAATGTGGGCGTAATATTATCGTCGCCACTGTCCGTCCGCTCGTTCACAATTGTATGTAACACACTACAGGCCACAATTTTTATCCGATATCAATGAAACTTACAATTTAGGTTTATCGGGCTGTAACTGCATGGATTACGCGGCCTGATTGTACAAAAAATCACGTTGGTTTTTAGCTTGTGAACTCTGTAGAGTTCACAATTTTTATCCTATTTGGTTTAATCTTGAAATGTATGTTTATAACACATCGATCTTGATTCCTTTCGTTTTACGAGCATATCGGACAATAATTTCCTAAATTATGACCCTGATTGTACGAAAAATCGCGTTTTTAGTTTGTGGAACTTATAGAAGTCGCAATTTTTGTACGATTTAAAAAAAAAAATTTTTGAACATATCACCGTTACATGGCCGCCCCTTGCTCTCATATAATGTCAAAATTTTGTGTATCTCTATCAATGTTGTGGACCTTCTGGCGGTCACAATTCTCATCTCATTTTGTTGTTTATAACCCATATATATCTTGGTACCTTTCGATTTTTCGTACATATCGGATCGTAACTTCTTGACTATGGCATCTGATTGCACCAAAAGTCTCTTGGTTCCTGTAGAGGTCACAATTTTTATTCGATTAAAATATAACTGAATATATCACCATAACCCATTTTGATAATCGCGGAAACCCGAACTTTACTGCATGGATTATGGCCCCTGATTGTTCAAAAAATCCTATTTTTAGCGTGTGAATTCTCTAGAGGTCACAATATTTTTCCAATTTTATAAACCGTTAAAATACATCACTATTCCATCATAATGGAGGTTTAATTTGAATTGAAACTGCCCGACGCGGAAATTATGTAGAAGTGTGTAAAATGAAGGTTGTGGATCGTTTGGAGGTCACAATTTTTATCCGATTTTGATGAAAAATATCTTATTATTCCAGGACGTAACTTTCTGGATTATTGCCCCCGATTGTACAAAATTCGCGTTTGTTTTTAGCTTGTTCTCTATCCATCATTTGCAAAATGTGAACGTATCCTGCCTGGCAGCCGCTGTTTTTTTAATAATTCTAAATTGCGTCACACAATTATCTAAGTAAATGATAAAATTAATATAGCATTCTCCTTTAAAATTACGGCCTCTATAACATTGAGTAGGTTTTCCGTAACTTTGACACAAAAGCTGAATATCGATAGCCTGGGTGATATGTACGACATGTCGTTTAACGTCCAGACGACATAAACTAGGTCATTTTGGGGGAAATACATGGTTCAATTGTGAATGTACAACCGGGGAATCGAAACCACGACAAACCTGATAATACAACGCGCACACGCTAACCATTCGGCAGTCCCCCACCAACCCCCTCCCTCCAATGATGAAGAATAAGTCTGTCTAAAATCTGAAATACATGTATGTAATGTCACGAACCAGTTATCTACTGGATTAAAAAGTTCTAGTTAAAATGTAATATCACGAGGATCTGCCTTCAGTCGACATCACAAATACGGCTTGTTGAATCGGGTGCACGAGGTAGGTCATGGCTTCTCTTTTATAGCTAACACACATCTAATAAGTGTATTGGTACGCGGATCTTAGTTTTGAGGTGTGATGAAGTCAGAAAAGGGAGAAAGCGGGCGTTGGGTAAAGCTATCCCCTCACTCCGGAGATTTCCTTTCTAAATTAACAAGTCTTCCCGAGTAATAGTGCTCACTGCTTACCCACGATTTCCTGACGCGGAGTAAAACAGGACCTGTTTGTTTTGCTCCGTCTTTTAGGAATAACAGCGCCTTGGTTGTCAATATGGTCAATATGACACTTATTTACTATAATTAGGAGTCATGGCTATATTTTCCAATTTTCGGGGGGGGGGGGGATCCGACATTGTGCTTATTTCAGGTCATGTTTGGTGTCAATATATATGTTTTCAGGGACACAAATTCCATTTAAAGAAAGCTGTATAAAATGATCATCTGTTCGCCATTTTATCATATTTCATTAACTACCTTTTCCACCATAATCCGCGCAGTGTTGCGTCTGATTAGAGGTAATCCTACTACACACTGCTATTATGAGTGGATATTGTTGTGTTAAATTTTGATTGGTCAGTAGTCCGTCTACCAACCAATCACTGTTTAAAACGAGTGCCAATATTGGACCAAATATGTTTACATAACGAACTTTACGTCATGGCTCACGATTTTATTATGCCTATTTAACCCGTGCATAGCAGAATACTGCAGTAAAACTAATTGCGTGACAAACGAGGCTATCAAATCGAATGAAATGTAAACAATATACTGTTTGGAAACAAACATATTTACACCGTTTTTAATACCTTAAATCACTGTCCAAAGTTTTAGGGAAGAGCCAGATTAAACGAAGGACTGTCATGTTGCTGTACTTAAGTGATAGCTTTCATTGAACGGAAAAAATTGACACACTCGCGCATAAGTTCAAGAAACAGACGCTATTCCAGCAATGGCCAGAGAGGGATTTCTCGGGCCATTGCTTCCGGAATATGCTTTTCCACAGACTTTTAAACATCGCCAGTTTTGCATCTATAAATGATAGACAATATGATTTTTAAGGGAAGTCTCAATGCCGCCACCAAGTCATAAATTCAGGCCGGGCTATGTCGCGTTCGGCCAAGTAAATGGGCTCTTTTATAATTTATAATTCAACACTATAAGTAGAATTCTGGGATTCAATCCAAAACTCACGATTACGCACACCGGAAACCGGGGGTTGATAGCTGAATCTCAAGATTCTAAAACAATGTTGAATTATTATAAATTTGTGTCACGAAGACTTGTTTTATGTTTATAGGTTACTGAAGATGCAGTCTCTTCATGGAGATTATACCATACTAAAGCGTTTAAAGTACTGGGCCAATAAACAGCCAGACGCACCAGCTTTTGTTTACGTTTCTAAATATAAACCCAATGCAGTTCTAACATCAAAAGAAACGTATGACCGTTCAGTGGAGTTTGGACGTCACTTGTTAAAGATTGGAGTAAAGCCAGGTAGTGTTGTTTGTAGCTTGATCCCAGACTCTCCTGCAGCCCTGGTCGCTTTCTTTGGAGTCTTATGTGCCGGGTGTACTGTCCAGAACGCAAACATCCAAATGTCTGATGGAACATACCTTGGACAAAATCTCCGCAGGTCAAAATGTCGAGCTGTAATTTTGTCCTCGAATCCTGATGACAGAGCTAATCGAATCATATCTCAACACTTTATTACCGTCTCTATGAATTACGTTACCTCGGAAAAGTGAGTCTTAAGAAAATTGACCAAGAATCCGGATTCGAGGATTTTAATACCGGATCGCAAATGGATATGGCGAGTGTGAAGATAGTTGGTGAAGATTTGAAGGATGTCCCTACTGGGACTTATGGACATATTTTGGTTATTAAACCTGATATCTGCAGATATTATGTTGGTGACGAAGATGATCTGATGAATTCGAAGTTTACAGATGATGGTTGGTTTCTTACTAATGATTATGGATGTCTTACAGAAAAGGGAGAGTTAATTGTACAGGGACGGTTTGGTGATGTTATTATGAGAGGAATGAATTATTTCCACCCATCTTGGATTGAGAATATTATAGGTGGATGTTCGGGAGTAGCTGATGTCATGGTTGTTAAAGTTCCAGATGAAGCCTTATTAAATGAGATTTGTGCTTGCTATATTCCTGCAAAAGGTTCAAAAGGTTTTGAAGGATGACATTTGCCAGTCATGATTCGAATGCTAAAACGGCCTGCCCCAAGTACTTCCTACAAATGGTTTCTTTCCCTGTAAATAAAAATGGAAAGTAGATAAAAAGGTTTTAGAAGAAAAGGCAACTAAATTGCTAAAGTTGCTGTAATAGAAAAGATATCGTTAGGTGGCGCCACTACGCTGATTTCCCCTACATTTATCTGATTTATAAAGTATGATAATAAAACATAAATCTTTCATTTGTTAATGTCCTAACCTTGGATTCGCCATTATTATACACATATCCCGAAGGATGGGAGCAAGAGGGGGGGGGGGGGGGCTGCCCCCCTACACACCGCCCGCCTGCCTATGATTAGGATCGACATCATATCTGAGAGTGTTTGGTGGTACCATTGAAAAAAGAATTTCGCTCTACTTATATATTTTTGGCTGGTAGTATGGTAGTAGTATTTTAATTAAATCTGTGTTCTGCAAATGCCATCGGTATCAATTTCACTTATTCATGTTTTCTGGCTATGTACTCTAGTGGTAGGTAAATACGCAAAGGGTCGTCTTCTGGCATGTTCATTCATTTCCTGTAAAAAGAAAGAATATTTAAATGCAGCTGTGAAAACCTTCTTGAACATGAATTCTCACTGTTGCAAGAATATCAGGAGAATCATCGTGGACAAATGTTTTATTGAATAACGTCTGAAACTATTTTGCTTTGTGCAGTTCATTCGTAAACAAATTTTGAGAATATGGTTCACTGCTTCAAATGATCGAATTTTTGTACGCCCACAATTTCATGTGGATGTATTATGCCGTCGTTCCTGTTTGTCCGTCCACAATTTGTTTATAATCTGCCTACGATATGGTTTCCTTTCGATATTGACATGTATCCGTAATTTTTTGGGAAATAGCCGACATTATCGACACTATACCATGTGCAACGGGCACTGATCTCTCCATTAAAGAAGAGCAAAACTATTTATAAGAACCCAAGCAACTCACAAGTCCACATTAGGGGGAAGCCCTCAGACCGATCAGCAGTTAAAGTTATCTACATTTTTTTTTCTGGGGATTCTAAAATCCCTTGAATAACGCGATTCTCCTTCCCCATCTGGTTATAACATTCGTCACGTTGTAAATTCCAGATGTATAGTATAGACATAGAGTAAAAATCAAATGATGCTCAATATGTCACTGACGGTATTTCTGAAATTGAATAATGTGACTGTCAATCATTCGACAAGTCTACTGATACACAATTAATACACAATTGAACATTGATGTTTTGATTGACCGGTTTTTGTATACACTGTAACAAAAATATCCGTGAAAAAACGGAAAAAATTCCGGAAACAAAAATTACCAGGAAAATTTTCTCCGTATTTGTTTTTCCTGTAATTTACAGAAATTCCCTCATTTAACATAAATTCCATTTTCAAATACAGAAAAATAAATCCTGGTAATTTTTGTTCCCTAGACTCGAAAATGATGAGAATTTCAATGAATTAACGACTGACTTTGTATGCGTGTGCGAAATAGCTTTATTTAATGTCGGTTTCCGGCGAAGTGCTATCGCTGACGAAATTTACCTCTTTCCGCTAAAATAAGAATACCCTCATCGAGTAAAGGGCGTGTCGAACAACTATTAATGGTCAGTGTTAGGACTGTTCAGAAGCTTTCAGATGTAAGTTTGCGGCTTACATTGGCCATTCGGTTATAATATCCAGATTGAAGCGTGCTCGGCTACCAGACAATACAACCTATACTCATTGGTTTTGAAAATTATTTTTACACATTTATGAAAATACTTACAATCTGATTACCGTATGATGAATGGGAGTACACTTTATAGATCTTATAAATAATGGAAATTCGCAATACATGACTTTTAATATACCAAACTTTACACGATATGATCCTACATATTATGGTTGATAAATTGAAATGAATACTATAAAATGATAATTATTAGGAATGATTATATATGTATACGCTTTCTTATCGTTGCATTTGAAAACAGAAATAGTCCGTTATATAATGGAATAAAACATCTTATCCCTAAATTTTCCGTAACTTTCCTGCCATTCCACAGTTTATTCCGTAAAATAACAGAATTAAGTCCGTTATAGAAGGGAATAAAATATTATATCCCCAAATTTCACGGAAATTTCCTGTTTAATACTGAATATTCCACAGAATTACATAAAACACGTAATTTGAAGAAATGATTCACTCTTTTAACAAAATTTCTCAAAAAAATCCATCAATTAACAGAAAAAAGGTGTTAAACTACGGAATTCGGCGACATAAAAAATGGAAATTTTTTACAGTGTAGTTTGGTAATTTGACATATTACAGATGTATAATGACAACATAAGAAAAGAAATACTAACAATTGATTTATTTACGAAACAGTACATTAATTATATATAAACAAAGATAATGTAACAGTCGGTTCTTGGCATTCTTAGGTCGCAGTATACGCTCCACACAAGTTGGCAATATCCGAAGAAATGGAATTAATTTGATTTTTACGCTGACGACGAACAGACATATCTGTACACAGTGGAATAGTCATTATATAATAGCTTCGGGACAAAGCGAGGATACATAAGCATTGATTTTCTTGGTCATAACGCTCAAAACGATAACAGATCCCGGGCCGTAGTATATCCCTGGAGCAAGGGTTACGGGCATTACTATTAGCTCATTAATTATTGCTATACTTAAAGGGGAAGACCAACGATTTCCAACAGGGTTTCCATAAATCTTAAATATATATTCAGAAAGAATTCCCTCAGTAACAAAAGTAAATAAATTTTTGTAAACGAGAAATTAATTTTTATTTAAACCAGAAGTGACATAGTTGGTTCAACACGCTCACTGGGCTCTATAGAAAGCATACAAATTTGGCATAAGTTTACTGCTGTATTGTGTTCACGCCTCATCCTTGGGCCAAAAATCTTATGAAATGGACTGTTTGTTAGGATATTATAAACACGAATTTATGGTGTTTTAACGTTGAGTACACAAAGCCGTCGCATAAATTCACTCACACTGAACAGTGCGCTGTGGCCCAATTCACCCCGCGTGGCTAAATATGTACATCACGTGGTTTGATTGGCCGAATTTCGTGCGGTGCCAAAAAATTAAAAAACGGCCGTAGATTCGTCAATTCTGTACCACTGAATGATACCCAATTCGTACGGATACGATGAGCAGGAAGCAAAATGTGGCACGCTGAAAATGAAGTATTTTCTGATTTGGAGCGTTTTTAGATGCCTGTATCTCGAAAACTGCGCCGCAGTTTTTTTTATGAAACTTTCTCTATCGAGAGACCTTGCGGTAGTCTTGTGTACGAAACATCCCATTACGACTTTGAAATATCTGGAATAGGTGAAATAACGGACTGAAAATCAAAAAAAGTCGAAAAATCGTGAAATTTTGGAAAATGCTCTAATATTTTTTTATTTTAAGATTTTTCCAAAAAAATGTTGTATATTCACATAGCTGACCTAATTACGATTCTAACGATATATAATATGCATGTAGTTATTGAAATTTAATTTTCGATATTTTAAATTTTTTGCATTTTTGGCACTTTTGAACATATGATTTCTCAGGGGCATTTTATCTGATCAGATAATGTAATATATCATTACAGAGCACTGTGGCTATTTTAGTGCCCAAACCGACTATTAAAATTATTCCGACAATAATAACCATACCGGAAGTATTCAAAAAATGAAAAAAAATGGTTAAAAACATTGTCGCACTTGCAAAAAAACTTGATTTCTCCTTTAGGTGATAGCGGACCAAAAGAACTAAAGTGTCGCTGGATAGCCCTATTAATGGACCATCATATGGTATCTAAATAATACGATTTCGATGGTAAGGAAATAAATTATTGTATGCCAAAAATCTAGTATTTTCCGATTTTTTAACATTCTGAGACGCCCTTTTCTCGAAAACGACGCCACAGATATTTCTTAAACTTTTCTTACCCAAGGTCCTAACGATTGTCTATATAGTGAATCCAAAATGAAAAGCATTGAAATAATATAAGTGGTCCAAAAATGACCTCAAACTTTGAAAAAAATTGAAAAATCGTTAAATTTTTGGAAACGCTCTTTAATTTATCTTTTTTTCCAAAACTACTCAATGGATGTTTCTGACACTTCTGGTACGCAAAGTTAAGTATCCAAAGAACTTCGTAAAGCTATCACAACAACGAATGTAAAACCGGATGTAGTCGAAAAAATGTCCGATATTTTGAAAAAAATTAATTCTTTTACGAAAACCTTTTTTATTTAAGAATATTTTTTGATGATATTTTTCACAGGAATCACTGATATAAAATTAAACCATGCTAGTCCCGAAATGACATAGTTTGTGTCTAGTCGACGTTAAACACCATTTCTCTCATCTCGGTAGTGCCGGTTAATTTGAGATATATTTTGTCTCCCTTTAAGTTTTTTACCTTTTTAATTTCAGTTTATGGGTTCCAAGTTTATTATTTATTGCCTGGTGTGTATAAAACAATTCTCAATTGCGAATTCTCAACTATTTGTTACCGATAATGATTTCTTTTGGCACCGGAAGTGAAGTAATTTTGCCAGATTTTAAAATTTTGACCGGTGTATTCGCAAACAAATATTACTTACAAATCTGATAGAGGGTGTCACTGAATCATAACAACTACAGTATCGTTTGGTAACTCGAATGATCGGCTATTGTATGACGCACTTCCTGTCTAATTCCTGAAAGCCGATTCAGCACTGCAGGTCTAGTTTCCTTTATTTTTACCCCTGGTCATAGAAGAAATATCGATTTGGGGTGTGGACCGGAGAGTTCGAATTTCGTTCAAAGCGGACTGAAACCCCCCGTTCCAATTGTGCAAATATCGGCAACGAATGCAATACGTATACCAAGGTAGTTGGCCATCTAGAGGTCACTATGTGTAAAGGATCAAAAGTGTCCGCGATAGAAACTATAGGTATTAACCGACTTCTGTTCAAAACTGATGAACCCTATCGTTAATCAGCGTTCTGGGACCTTATGCCCCTTTAGCCGAAAACATTTGCATGTGCACGTATTGTCGTCGTACCTGGATGTCCGTCCATCAATCCACAATTTGTTTGTGAAAACTCTCATAACTGTTATTCGATTTTGTAAAAAAAGTTAAAATATAGGTATATCTCTTGGTTCCTTTCGATTTTGGTCATGTATCAGGCTGAAACTTAATGGATTGTGCATAAAATCACATTTTAGTTTATGGGCATAATTTTAATCCGCTTTTGAGTAAAGTCAAAATGTATGTTTACATCCCAATCTATTCGGTTCCTTTCGATGTTCGTGTATATAACAATTTTTATCCGATTTTAAAAACAGTTCATCTATGTCACCGTTACACCCTAGTGACGGTTGAGTTCGAATTTCATGAAAATGGTCGTTCTTCGTTTCTGGAGTTTTACGTGCACTTCTACCAAGGGTGATATCTCTAATCAAACGAAACACGGCCACACAAGGAGTGTATAATACGAATGTTATGGACCCTGAAAGGGTCACAATTCTTATCCAATTTTGATGAAACTTGAAATGTATGTTTATAATCCAAAGATCTCGGTTTGTGTTTTTGGTTTAAAATCAATGTGACCCATTAGGACAATGAGAGAAAGGATGGGCAGTGCCATTTATCCCAATCATCCTACCATCTCTAACAAAATGGCGTATTTTACAGGACAACCGTTTGTTTACTTGGAAGTAATCTAAATCCTACCCAGCGTATTTAGTTTCAGATTAATGTATTTGAGATTTACTTTGAACTCTATGAGAAATGTAAACCGGAAGGGGGATGACTCCGTGATTGGTGATCGATATATTCGGGATTTCATTAGGGGTCGGAGATTAAAGACTAATGTTACTAAATAAATGCTATTTTAATTTGTTTAGGGAATATGATCATCATATGGCCACTAACGTCAACCCTTAGGGATTTTAAGGGTTAACTTTAGTGGGTTGTACAAGGCGACTGTATTATGTTTTTCATGTGCGGAACAAATGTGTATTACACAAATTTAGTAGAAGATATAAAAGATTTCTTGGGGCAGTTGGAATCTGATGTGAAAACTGAAGGGCCTCGTTGCCTAGCATTGAACAGGGCGATAAGAAATCGTCATTATTATGGAATGTGTGGTGTCAAAACGACTAACATACTGCATAATACCAGATTTTCGTCGCCTTACGATCCATGTCGACGGTGGAGTACTATTTCAAATAATAGAAGAAAGTCATTTTAGTCACAGAAGAAAGTAATATATGTGCCATTCAATTTCAATGAATGCATGGTTTACAATAAGTAGTGGCATAATATCATGTTTTAGTGCTCGAGTCAAGTTTGTTCCTGGCATCATCGTGAATTTTGTCTTAATTGTCAAAAATGATTCGTTATCCTTGTATCAATGTTCATGCTCCTTAGTAACCTAACAATAGATCATCGAACATGTCTATATTTCTAACATTTTCCAACAAATCCCTGTACCAATTACACTAGAGTACATAACTAAATTAGTCAAATGTTTCCGAGATTTAAATTGAAGAATGAATCTTACAGATAATAGTCTAGAAAATCACTTAACTAGTCATTAAATAAAACGGTAAACTAAAATGATACCCTGGCCAACATGAATTAACGGTTAAAAGGGTCAATTTTCAACGACGGATTTCAGTACAAATGAAACGTTAATCAGTGGCTAAAGGCAGTGGGCTTGCATTAAAAACAAGGAATAATTTGTCCGAAGGATACTGAAGCCAATTCTCTTCAAGACTTGCAGCTATTAATAATTGACATTGGAATTGAACTCGTAACTCAATTTCTACGTAAGTGGGTCCCCTGAAATAATCATCAATCTCCAAAGATTTAAAAGTCGCATCAAATGAAAATCGCTTTTGCCTTGGGGTGGGTGACAGTTTTTATAATGTGGTAAGACATGTGAATTGTCTTCACATTTATCCGCCAGTCCCACCCCATTGTTATCACTTTATTTTTTATATCTCATGGCTGGTCAGAAAGATAACACGGTTAAAAAACTGAACGATTTTTTTTTTATCCTAAGACCTACAAAAATCCCTATGTGATACGGATGTTTAAGACACAACGTCTAATATGCACGCCGTAGAAAGATTTGGGGTGAAATGAAATGGGGTTTAACGTCCTACTGTTCTGCTCCTAAACTGGGTTAATGAAGACGGGTATACGCCATACAGTGTTCTGTGGGGGAAATTACATTATTTAGTAAGGTAATGGAAGGGGTATTTATTAGAACATTCTACAATATATTTTACTATATTCAATTTTCTAATTCTAACTCAGATCAAATGATTTTTCAGGATTGCCAAAGCAGCGAGGGTCAAATGGAATTCATCCACCCACAGAAATCTCAAAGGATAATCGGGCAGTTGAACAACGTGACCATGAGGCAAATAAACTATGCTTCAAAGTTGTAAACACCACGGGTTCGTTCACAAGGTTAAGTAATCGAAGTAAATATTCTAATCATCTGGCTCGATGAGTTAGACTCTGGTGAGCTAACCACATTTTGGTCCCTGTGATGATAGAGAAAGTTTATCGGGAATTTTCCATTGTGGTCAATGATTACAGGACCCATGTACACATTGGCGTGCGAATTAAAAAAAAAAACCCTTGACTTCACGGTTTAGATTCAAATGAAGAATAGGCTGTAGCGCCACTGCCTGGACAAATTATTTCTCATGACACACTGTCTTCATTAATATGAAGTTAAACCATAACTTCAACATCCCCACCCCGTCTTGAATAATGTCTTCGTTTTAATAGCGCGCCGATTTACCAAAACATAATTAGTAACAGAAGTTCTTCAGAGACTTAAGGTTAATCTAAGAAATTTTCAAATCTAGTGACAAAGTTATCATTTTTGTTCGAACGAAATGCCAAAGAGTGCTGTGTGCTATATTTGAAGTTCTCGTGGGTTAGCATTTAAAATGCATATGCATGTTCTACTTTCCGGCTATGGAATCTGGTCTGATCCCGCAAATTACATCCTCAGTATTTAGAGTTACCTCCCTTTAATTGCTTCATTGTTGTAAAGACCAAGCTCGCTATTCTTGGTGTGAGGAACAGAAGATCTAATGCTCGATTTTGATCGGTGTAGGCCTATATTGAAAAGATAGGACATTGAGAGGGAAACCGACCTCCTTCTGGTGCACTTTTGATTGTGGAAGGAACATACTACATAGTCATAGGTTAGTCGCTCAGCGTATGTATGTCTATTTCTCTTCAAGTCACAACGTGCAACAATTCAAATCTACGCTTGGTGTTAACTGAACAGTCTAAAATTAATAATCGGCGACAGTGAATAGGAAATCTTCAGATTCTCGGTTTACTTGAAGATTTCTGATACAAGTCCTAAACTTTGACAAGCACGTTTGTGTGGTCACCTTACAACGTAGTTTAGTTTATTTCAATTTCAATTCCATGGTTAACAATATCCCCGGTGTCGAAATGTCATGCCTGACTCTCTACCGCTGCAATATTTATTGAACATCGTTAGCAAAAGATTTTTATGTCGTAATTGCCATTTTGATATTAAGTAATATTACCGATTTACCTAACTCGTATTTGTAAGTCCTAACTTCTTCAATTCCCCCCTTGGTATACAGACAGGATATTTTCGTGCACACAGAATACAAGAGACAGTAATTGTTTAAACATCGATTTCAAATAAAACGTATAGCTGTAAATCCGAGCCCGACAAAACACTGATCCCATCCTCATTAATTACTGATATCAAATTACTTTACGATATTGGAAGTCAGCGAATCAATACGTATGCCCAGGAGTGTATTCCGTCGTCTTTCAGCCTCTTACTGTATTTTATTCTCTTCAAATCACAAACTTGACTAACATTTGTCGATTACGGTTCGTGCAAGGGTGATAGATCGCACGTGTTCAATTGAAAGGCCTCGGTCTACTGGTAGTATTGATTTGCTTGTACCACTGAAAGCGTACGGCGAATTGAAGACTAGAGACGGCAATACCTTAATATGTCACCATTAAATGGGAATCGATAGAAATTTGTGTGATTTATGAAAGTGGATTCATGTAGGGTTAGGAACATTCTAGAAAAGCTTTTGTACCAATTGCGCGTTTCTCGGCAAATGGAAGCCGGGCGTCTTTTAGGAAAGGTCATAGGCATAAATGGACGATCTTGGACAATAGGACGAGAACGGAATGGTGCTCAGTCCTCCATCTTGGCGTCATTTCCCATGGGGATATTAATGATTGGTGAAAATAGATTAGGGTTACGTGAAAGATTGTTCATTTATAACTAACAAGCCATCATAGCTGTAATAATTTTTCGCGCGAAACCGGCATGATCGGTACCGCACGCGCAATCGATGTTCATTGCATTCGTTGGCATGGAAACAATATCTTGCCGCTAAGATTGTTTTCAATCTGTGAAAGGTTAACTGCCCAGACGCGTGTTAAGTATTTCAATATCGGTTTACTGACAGTTATCGATCTAAAATGTTTGTCTGCTTTCAATTCAAGAGCTTTTATCTGGGCCTTATTCGATCAATGAAATACATGACTTTCTATCTTCTAGCTCATGTATGCAATCTACACCACTAATAGCTCTTAGACTCTGTAAATACTCGAGGCAGTGTAGTGTGTCGCAGGTAAACAATAATTACACCAATGCTGTCTAAATATTTACTCTCCTACTCCAATAAATCTTAACCAATATGAAATCACATGCCAACCTTCACAAATCCCAAATATTAATATTTACCCTGTCGCGTGGATGATAGTTTATTCCAACACGGTCGCCATATTTAAATTAATGTTCAAAAATATTGAAAAAATGTAGCCTACAGATGAAATAAAGAAAAAATGTGGAACCCGTGTAAACAAATATGAGCCCTTTTGAGACATGTACTTAAGCCACTCTAATCCGAGATAAAGTCATGGATTCTTTAGATTGTACTTTCGCAAGGTTACCTTAGGCTTGTTGACACAACCATAATATTTCTGGCATAAAGACACTGTAAACTCGTGTACAACCAAATACACGATAACAATCCGGGGACTCTTTACACAAAAACTTTTTTAATAATGTAGATCTACATGCTATTATAATGAATACTGCAAGATTCCCATTACCTTAATCGCATAACCCTTATTTTATAACATTAAAGTTCTCGGAAACCTTGCTTCAATGTTATACAAATCTGTAATTCATAAATGGTGCCTTTGAGATTCATCTACTTTGAATTTTTGGGGGGTGGGGGGGATTAGACCTTGGAGAAAGGGAGCTTTTAATTTTTTATCCTTCAAATTCTTTCAAAATCTTGAGAAAGCTTCATTCTGTTGCACAGTGTATTCATTCCACCGGTATAAAATTCACCTTTTCACAGAGGCCCTACTTAAGATAGCCATTGATTAAAACCCTCCACTCTTTTAACTTCAAACGGGTGCGAAGATTATATCAGAAGTTTAAATGAGTTCGATAATCGTGTGTAAATATATCCTATCAATGAAAATTAGATTTGATAATATCAATAGATGATTTATCTTGCTCACTGACAGCAATATGTTCATAAATAGAAAATGATTAACGTACTTTATAGCTCTGGCCACTTTTAAGAGACTGATGAAGTCAAAGTAGTATGTAATGTGAACAGCACTTTGAACGACTGATCCAGCCGACATTTTAATGATGAATGTAATTATACTGCGTGCTGTAGTATTGATTGCTCTTAGACAATGGATTTAATAAAGACACACGGGGAGCTCATGTAGAACGAATTTGTTAGGTTGATTATTTGAAAGGCAATATTACCATGCTGTCGCGCCAAGTGGTGTGGAAAATATCGCATCATTATGACACTTAAATCCCACGGGAGATAACCCCACTGACACGTGCATTGGACAAGACCAGCACGTGTTTTGGGAAACCACATACACACATGAATCCGGTTTGTTTATGTCTGTATAAATTCAAACTCATACAGCGTGGAAATTAATTAAGACACCAATCTACATGTATGCATTCTCATCATTTGGTGTGAACTCCAAATTACTTACGGCTAACAGTAATTCGAATAAGTTTAGTCTCACGTCCCTTAGTGGAAATTTGTCGTAGCACTAATCAAACGGATTAAGTTCCTTTCTGCAAAGGAAGGACGACATAAGCCATGAAGTGTGCTGTGACGGAAATTGTTTCCCAAACAGCAATTGAATTATATCTGTTAATGGTTCTTTTGTGTGCACGACAGCGTATACACGGGGACTGGGTTTTGTTTTCGTACCATGCGAACGACTTTGCCAAACCTGGGGTGGGGCCCGGTGGGGGTGGCCTAATGGTTAGCGTGCGCACGCTGTATCATACGGCCTGCCATTGAGTCAACTGGCGTGGTTTCGATTGCCCGGTTGTACGTGGCAAGGAGTGGGGTCGCCTCTCCAACCTCATGGGTTTTCTCCGGGTACTCCGGTTTCCCCCCTACGCGCTAGCGAATTATTGAAATGAAATTAAAACCTTATGTTAGTGCGAAATGACCTAGTCGAGACGGCGTTAAACCCCATTTTTCTCTCTCTCTCTTGCCAAAACATTCGTCCTGCACCACTGGTGATTGGAAACCACGCCAGAAAATCCGAGAAACTTTGAATGAAAGGCTACCGATTTCTCGAAAATTAGGCATCGGTCCTTGCATGCGTTACATGTTAATGCTCCTTGGACCATTTTCCTACATCTTAACATCAAAAGTTCATTCGAAAACAGCCGATTTGATGAGTTATATATATATGCGGCTTAATTTGCAAATTTTCAAAAGAATTTGAGCGATCATCTTCGATCATTGTGCAGCGACCGAAGATGGCCGACGTATGGCCGGTAAGTTTTCCTAGAGATAAACAAAGGGTAAACTTATCTCTAGGAGCCGTGATTGAATCTAACCCACTGAGACATCAATTCTTCCAAAAGACCTTAGATACATTTAGACCCAATCCTTCAATTTAAACCCAAGAACTTAGATAAATTTAGAATCAAAACCAATAACAATGTGATGGAATCCAAATTGTCACTGTTCAAGTAAATTGGTGGTTACATCATATTTTGTGTCATTTGCCAACATTAGTATCTAATATCTGTTATAAAAGCACGTTCAATATTGCGAAGAGACTGGTTAAAATGATAAATGTGTGTGTGTGTGTGGGGGGGGGGGGGGCTGACATTTATTTCAATAATAACGCAATCCCGTGTGGCCTACTTTCCAACCGGGTCACACGGAGCATTACGTAGATGTATGTCCACACCTTTGTTCAATAATGTACCCAAATCGGACCTGGGCTTTATCCGTACTGGATCCCTTGGAACGTTTGTGATGAATCTGTCTTGAATTATCGAGTTGGACGTAAAGTACATTTCCGAAATGGCTTTAATAGGAACAGTTGTATTCTAGCTACATCAGCTTATCTCTACTGTATATGATCGTTCCTATCAATGATAAAAATGCTTATTGAGCGTCTTGCTAACGATTATGGGCATAGGCGACTTAATTCGGATTACCTTTCTTGTCTTATCTATTCATAATCTACGATCGAATTCCAAGGAAATGAATAAATCTGGAAACAAGCGAGATTTTGTGTGACCTGGCTTCAGTTAACCACAGGAATTATTCGAAATATATAACCCACATAAACCCCAAGGCAATGGCAAACAAATTTGTTCGATCGTTAAAGGAAGTTGGGATACTGGAAACGCATGTAGTTAATACAGACTTATCTAAGAATAGAATTTATATCTACTGCATAGTAAATTAACAATAAGCATTTGTGACATTCTGATAACCAAGGGTTGTTGCTGGTTAATTTGACGTAAAAATCAATCAGTGTTGATTAATATCGATCAGGATATTAAGAGAATAATCACCACTAACCCAAGAGAGTGATTACAATGTGCTATATTGCTCTTCTATAGGCACCAACATGTATTGATCATACGGGTTATGGTCACAACAAAAGCAGACGTCCTTTTGTTGCCAGAAAACATTGGTGTTTTAGACCACGCAAAGGGCCCGTTAAATAGAAGGATTTTGTTGAGTAAGAAAGATGGGAGAATGTCTTGATTGAAGAGATACGACCCATTTAAGAATCGATAAAAGACTAATGCATCATTTTTTTTTCGCAGGATGTTCGACAAAGGCGCGTGATGTCACAAGTCGTTTAATTGTGACGTTTGTTTAAGGTATTGATTGGTGATTCTAAGTGTGATATTAAAACCTCTATTCTGCTCGTCAACCAATGTTTATATAATCTTTCCAATAGTCCTGT
Organism: Patella depressa; assembly: GCA_948474765.1. Taxonomy (NCBI): domain Eukaryota; kingdom Metazoa; phylum Mollusca; class Gastropoda; family Patellidae; genus Patella; species Patella depressa. Next base: position 27,250,516 of record OX419716.1, read on the forward strand.
AAATATTGGTTTTGTACAGCAATGTATATTGACTCTTGTTCATCATTCGTCTAAATCGCTAGTTCTATTGGGCATAGATTATATCCACAATACAAATTTCCCGACCACTGTTTATTGACTTTCATCAAGCTTAGGCAAACACTGGTCTTTAATGAATACATAACTTATTATTACAACAAAAACCTTGTTTGAACAGGTTTGTTTCTCTGCGCTATTGAATGGGTTGTGCGAAAATCGATATTCTTTTATTCGCAAGTGATTATGACATTTACTCGAATCCCGCATTATAATTAATCATTTTTATGTACAGAGTCTAGAAAAACGTTCAATGTACCTACATGTGTACTTCAGGCGACCTCTTGATAATTTGCCAGCATCTATTATGAAAGGGTTAATGTTTTAATACACATACTTGTATCTCTAATGGCTTGTACAAAAGAACACAATAACCTCCTGTACACTAGTGATGTAAATGGAGACCTTGGTGTATAATTCTATACTTGTTATAGCTCTGAGACCAATTGAGTTGCTCTGCAAGAAAAAAAAACTCCTTTGGGCACTACACATAAAATAGTTTGGTCTCAAGTCATCGAAAGCAACGACCTAGAAATCGTTTCAACAGCTCGTCAACAACGTCACTTTGATAATCCCGGCGAACCCTTCAGGCCTTAACATTACAGGAGAGACCATGTGGGTGCTCCTTTCAGCCTCAATGGCCTCTTCACAAGCCCAAAATCATTCTCCAAGCCATACAAATACAGCTCTTTAGTTAAGAAGGGGCGAAGTGAAGACGATAATGATGGAAACGGAGTGGTCACGTGATATTAACAACTCTCGACATTTCTCGTTAAGTGCTCTCCAGATTGCGAGAAGATTAGCATCTCTTTTTCAATCAAATTCTGTCAGATATTCAATGTCCTATTTTCATCCATTTATTTATGACAAGAGTTTTTGGCTATGAATCGAACCGAAGTAGAAGGATCGCTCAGTCGTTAGCTAAGCCAATCGGATCACCCTCGAGACAACCCGTGAGCCAAGTCATGGACATAGAGAGCCTGTTGTACCTGGTTGTAATGTTCTTAACGTCAACACGACTGATTGCGTCTGCTTAGACATTAGAACAATATTGACAATAGAGATAATGAGACGAATATGGATAGTAATGCGCCTTATCCACGCAGATCCGGTAACGAGGTATAAGCTCTTTAGTCGACCTTATTATTGACAATTGGGTGATAAAAAATGAGAAGATTAAAGTAAAAGATGATACGGTATAAAACACATTGTGAACTTGTGTCTTTAAATCCATATAATTTATATGGAACACAAATCATTCCTGTCAACTACACGAACGAATGGCGCATTAAATTTAATTCACTGGGGGAAGATGAATATAATAACGAGGTCTTGCCTATACCACGAAACATCCCCAGACAATACAGAGTTTGCTGTAATTTTAATCGTTGTCTACACACATGTATAATAGACAGGCTCTTCCAGCATAGAAATAAATAATGTTTCATATTTTCTTGGTAGTTGCACATTTAGCGTGGATTATGTAAGATTTAGAAAAAGGACTAACAGCTACCGTTATAATAGTTGAACAATAGATAATGATAGGGATTATGTTGAAAAGTTGAGTAAAATTACTTCGTTCTGAGCGGAGTTATCGCCGACTACAGAATAGTGTAGTCTCGATTCTCACTGTTACCATTGTTACAATAATAGAAAATCTCGATTATCCATTTTTAAATTAATTCATTCACCGCAAATCGTATTTAAATCTGTTGAAAATCTAGAGCACCCGATAGCATCGATAGTTGATTATGGTCTTGGCAAGTTAATAAATAGTTAATTGATCATTTATATAACATTTAAAGGAGCTAAATCGTTATTCTTTGCCAGCTAGAAATGGACATAAATGGGTCACAGCGCATATCATAAATGTATATAAACTGATTTACATTAATTTACATTAGTTATGTTCGCCGAAGAACCAAATTGAATGGCAGTATTGGCATCTGGTTATTGCAGTCTACACCGGTAGTATACTCCCGTGGGGTATGTTTAGCCTCGTTCATCGAGTCGCTCCATTACAAATGCCGCTCGAAGCACTCTGGCACACGATTCGTTTGCCAATTTTATTTTTTTCATTTTGTCTCGAGAGAGAGAGAGAGAAATAGGGTTTAACGTCCACTTGAGACAAACTAGGTAATTTCTGGACATACGCTCACACCAGGGCTCGAAACCACAGTCGCAAGCAAGACGTGACCGGCCAGCTAAAGGTCGAAGCACGACACTCTAGACGACCCCCCCCCCCCCAATATCTTAAGACAAAAGGGGTGTTGGGATGGCCTAGTGGTCTAGAGTGCCGCGCTTCGACCTCTAGCTGACCGGTCACCTCTGACTTGCGGCTGTGGTTTCGAGCCCTGGTGTGAGCGTATGTGACATGGAGATAGGGGCGCCTTCTCAACCTCGTGGGTTTCCTCCGGGCACTCCGGTTTCCTCCCACTGCTAAAGACCCCTACGCGCAAGCGAATTATTGAAATAAAATGAAACCATATGTTAGTCCCAAAATGACCTAGTTTGTGTCGAGTGGACGTTAAACACCATTTCTCTCTCTCTTTAACATATTGAATATCAAAAGCCCTTGACGGTCAGATAACATCAATTTAAAGTGACCAAAAAGTCGTGTGTGCAATGTCAAAGATTGTGGATGATGCTTAGTTAAAGGCTTGAAGGCCTAAAGTAAGACCTGTAATAAGGAGATTTAGCGTTAAACACACATTATGCAAGGCCCAAATCTGCCTATGACAGTTCTTTCTTTAGGCATGGGATGTTATGTAAACTATTCATTTGACAATTATTAACGTAACAAGATCATAATCAACTCTCGGTGCCATCGGATATCCTCCACATTAGGTAGATTTAATTAGAAAATGGAGAAGAGAGGTTAAGCTTTAAACAACCAGTACGGTGGTTGAAATGAATGAATACTTCTTGTAAAACATGCAATGGCTCATATCTTCGCTCCCTATAGCGTAATTTGAATGACATTTTCAAACTTTTCAATATGCATTATCTTTTTGTGAACTACTACAACAAGAAAGGACAGCGACTCTTTATCTTAATGTTACCAAATGCATCTTTAAGTAAATACCAATTAAGTCCTGACTTCACAGATACATCAAGTATTATTAAATTATTGTATACATTCCATTTTTACCACGAGGAATGGAATACTGCGATCGTTTTAAAATCTAAATAGTTGTACATCACAAGCACCACCATGTAATGCAAGTAATTAAAACTAATACCATATATCAGTGTCAATACCAGCAAATATCCAGGGAAGTGTGATCGTGCAATTGCTTTCAAGGATATATGAATTGTCGATTGTATGTGTGTTTGAGGAATTCGGTGAACAATTTAATTGACAGAGACTAAAAAACAATTTCGTGTTTGGTCACCATTGAAATCAATTCTATAGCGGGAAAATGTCGTTGTCTATGCCTATACTTTTCGTCTAGGCTGCCAGGGGATCTGGGTGGCTACTGTTAAACCCGAGTTCTGCGCTGTGCTAGAACTTCATTAGTTATTGAATTCAATGATGCAGTACAACGCCGGATTAACCATGGTGGGGGCCCTGGGGCCTTGAACATGTAGGGGCCCCTGATCACTGACCGCGAGCGCCGAAGGCGCGAAGCCCCGCAATTAGGATCTGGGGGCTTTCTCCCCCAAGAAATTTTCAAAAAATTGGAGGCCGGAAACGCGATTTCCTGGCATTTTAGGCACTTGTGTCGGAGCCTTTAGAAAAACCTCTCCCAGAACCTCTGCCACAAAATTAGCGCATTCTGGCGTTATTTCAGTGGACCAATCCATGCGAGTGCTATGAAATGATGGCATTTCTAGAGGAGGGGACTGGAGTCCATTGATCCCGTTAAATCCGCCACTGTAAGTGAGCAGAGCTACATCAATCCTAATTTTGAAGTCGCTCAGTGACAAATAATGGGGTCACTTGATCCGGAATCGTGTTATATCCCCCACGATGATTTGATAAATGGAGGCCGTAATGTTACGACCAAGCCGGACTCGATTTTTTACGAACAAAATGGTAATACGAGATTTAATCAAGAAATCTGAATATTTCCTGTTATCATGATGTGCATCTCATCAAATTCAGCTTATACACACTACCAATATCAACAACAACAACAACAACAACAACAACAACTACAGCTTATATACATTCGTACGTCAATCTGAGGCAAAATTCGCGCTACTCGAAATGATGGGGACGGGTAATTTGTTCGAGTTATACGATAATTCGAGTTAGACGATGTTCGGTCCGATAGAAGATCTTACGACAATAAAAGACCATGTGTTACACCCATCACCGGATTACATCGAATTATCGGATGTCGATCGCAACACACCATGGATTGAGGGGGGGGGGGGGGTCCTCGGTCCGACCATGCTCGAGGCGCGCAACTGAGATTTTTGTGGGGGGGGGGGGGGGGCTGGGGCCTGTGCCCCATGGTTAATCCGGCGTTGATGCAGTATCTAACGTTAGAGTCAATTTCTGGGCATGCGTTATCTATAAACGTTACGGATCATGAGGTCACATCAACAAACAAATGTCAACGCCATCATTAAGATCATTATAAACATTACAAGACACAATGTTACATTGTAAACAATAGCTTTCTGCAGCCTTTAGGACTGTATAATCCGTACACTGTATTTGACGTCGGCATATTGGCAGTATTTTGTACTTCGGTCGTGTCTATTTCAGATATACACAATCAATTCTGTAATTGTTTTTAGCGTGGGGGTTGACTAATAGTTAATTTATTTCAGTTCTAAACAAAAATTTAAAACTTTTACGCATTTTAGAAAATAACCAAATTCTGGCTGGGATTACTGAGCAAAATGACCATTCATTGTATACGTGCGAAAAAAGCCAGCTACCATTAAATTTTCGTACGTTGGTTACGTACGCTGCGGAACTTCTCAGCTCATTCGCAATTATTTCGGAACCACTGAAGTAGATGTTGTCGGTTATAATAAAAGTAAGTAAGCCGATCGTCCAGTGACTGTAAATGAGCGCCGATGTCTACTTTATCGGTTTAAAACGGAGATTCCGAGGAGACTGGACAACATGATAATATAATATTCGCAGGTTGGAAGTGGATAAAGCACGTCACATAATATTAATTTAGTACATGATCGAAATTGTGCCTTGCTGTATACCTGCGATTTGATCACATCTGATATAAATCGAAAAACCGGTTCTTTGTAACCGCCAATTTTATCGCGTTATGATAATTATAAATCGTGTCCAAATATTGATAATACATAAAATGTTCGTCAGCTTCTCAAAACAAGTCTAGCTGCAGTGCCCGGTACAAATTCGAAATGTAGCAATGCCAGTGCGAGAGGTCAATGTGAATGGGTTAGAGGTATATTGTGTTTGGTGGACCACATAAAACAAACGAACGTTGATTACAATGAAATGAGGTTTAACTTCCTAATCTTCTGCTCCGAATGGCATAATGACGACGGGGGCGTTGATTGAACATTAATATGTTATCTCATATGAAGTTTCTTAAGTACAATATTTTAATTTGATAAGGTCCAGCTACAATTCGTAATCGAGGAGCTCTTAGTTGGCAAGGTCAGACACAATTGTCACTGACTTCTGACACCACCCCACAGGGTCGTGACATGCACCAAAATAATTATGCAAAATTCCAAGAGGATTCATTCAGAATTGCTGTCTGTAGACGATAAATACCAAATCTGGACGTGGCTCTGGCCCTGGGGGTTTGATATGAAACTGGCATATGGTCTTCCCGATCTATGAAGCCTTTTTACAGTTATACTGTTCACTTTATTCTTTCCACAAGTTCATACAGGCTAAAACATAAGTGAAGGATTGAAAGATACATTCCAATCGTGGGATCTAGATGAAGGGAAGCAGACTTGTATAACAAACTATAATGGTAATGTGGATTAAATGATGGTAAAGAGTTCAATGTTTTTGGCACAGAATGCACCTTGCCTTGAATGATGATAGAATGGTTCGTGCTAGAGCAGTTTGCAAGAAGAATGTATCCTCTTTATCTAATAATTGGAAGAAGAGACTTGAACAAACAAAGCGACAAGGTGAAACAGGCCACCCAATACACTCGCTTATAACAGATTGTGATATCCGGTGAGAATCCTCGGGAAACGGTGAATAGATTCCTTGAACAGGAAAAGCTAGTTGCATTAATGAGTAGTCGTGAAAGTTCATCCCTAGTCCCCATACGAAAAGATCTTGAAATATTAGAGGTGGTGATTGAAACACTGAAACCCTGGCTTAACTCCCTGGTGCTTTGGAAGGCGAAAAGTTAGTAAGCATTTTGTCAGTTCTTTAAATAGTGGATGTATTAAATAAATGGTTGCCCAAACACAACAGAACACGAAGAATTAGCAGAACCTACCTTAAAGGGCGGTCTGGCTCTTTTCTTTGAAACCGAAAAAATAAACGAAATGGTTCTGAAAGCATATATTATTTTAATATTAATGTAATATGAATGTATATGCAGTGATTTGTATTCATTTTTTAAAATTTTTATTCTAATTCATAATCATTTATATTGGGGGAAATACTTAAACTGTCAAAATTGAACTGCAGTCATTTCCGTCTGATAAGTCCATTGTGTTTTTTTTTAAATTATTATTTTGTCGTTTTGGAATAACTAATTACTTCCACACTGCCTTCTAGGATATCTTTTTCCTTGTGCATTACAAGTGATATCACATACGGCGATACACGACTCCTGTACTGATTTTAAAGTGTTCGTTGTGTCTCGAATATTGGATATTTGGATCCTATATTTTTACGGCATCAATATTGATTGAATTGGGTAAATATTAAATTCTAATTAGTGTTTTTAATTTCGAATATCATGGAAAATATTGACATAAAAAAACTAGGAATACATGAACAATAAATATAAAGAAGACGTTGTTTAATCATGTTCCTTTATTTATTGACATTAAAGGGACAATAACACTCTTGCTGGCTTGGCAGCTCCAGAATATAAATAATATTTTCTAAGTACTAGATGTTTAAGTGACCTACCTGTTGTGTAAATTATCCATTACATCCTATTTTACTAGTCCAGAGGGTTCGAAAATATTTGAAAAGGTTAACGTAGTTGAATTTTTTAAATTAGGTGTGTTATTGTTTAGATGAAATTTGTATCATCAATTGATTGGAATATTGTAAAATAATACAATTTGTTTACCAGAATAAAGATTGGGATATATTATTCAGTTGCAACAGGGGTGGTATTGAGCCTTTAAAAAAAACTTATAGTCGAGTCAATACACGTATATGGAAAATAACCCCTCAACCCCCCCAAAATTGCAACAAAAGGTTTGTCAACTAATTCTGGTAGGGTTTAGTGTACTTTATAACATACTAACAGTTTACCAAAGTAGGACCCCCGGAAAAGTGTTTTTACAAGATGGCGTTAAAAATGGCCACCGGGACGTCTTAAATGATCTTAATATGTTCTTTGCACTACAGAACCTAGGAAAAGACGCCAAGATCATCAAATTTGAATTTTTGATGCCATCTTGAAAAAATAGGTTGCCAGGCAACGAAACATACGCCCACACAGCAGCCAAATCGTCCGGGCAGTCAACAAGAGTTGTCGCATATTAAGGAATTATCAGAAAATCATTAGAATTTGTTTGGTTTTTATAATCAAACGTTTTTATTTAAATCAGATAATAATTGTGACCTCCAGAGGCACCACAAATAGGGGACATAATTCAGAAAGTAATGACCCGATGGGCGCAAATATCGAAAGGAACCAAGATCTTTGGGTTATAAACATACCTGTCAAGTTTCATCAAAATCGATTCAAAATTGTGACCTCTATAGGGTCCACAACCTTGATATAACATATTTTCACACTATTCGTGTACAAACGGCGGCCATTTTGTCCGTCAATTCTAGTCCGATTTTCACGAAATTCAAACTCTCTCTTCATTACCATGTAACGGTGATATAGTCAAACGTTTTTTTAAATCGGATAATAATTTTGACCTCCAAAGGGACCAAAAGCGAACAAAAGCGATTTTTCGGACAATCCGGGGACATAATTCAGGAAGTTATGATCCAATGGGTGCAAATATCGAAAGGAACCAAGATCTTTGGGTTATAAACATGCATTTCAGTTTCATCCAAATCGGTTCAAAATTGTGTCCTCTACACTGTTCACAACCTTGATATAACATATTTTCACACTATTCGCGTACAAATGGCGGTCATTTTGTCCGTCAATTTTGGTCCGATTTTCACGAAATTCGAACTCAACCTTCATAACCATGGAACGGTGATATAATCAAACGGTTTTTTAAATCGGATAACAATTTTGACCTCCAGAGGGACCACAAGCTAAAAAGGGCGATTTTTCGGACAATCAGGGGCCATAATTCAGGAAGTTACTATCCCATTGGCGCAAATATCGAAAGGAACCAAGATCTTTGGGTTATAAACATGCATTTCAAGTTTCATCCAAATAGGTTCAAAATTGTGACCTCTACACTGTTCACAAGCTAAAAAACGTGATTTTTCGTACAATCAGGGGCCATAACCCATGAAGTTACAGTCCGATACATGCCAATATCGAAAGGAACCGAGATCTTAGGGTGATAAACCTATGTTTTAAGTTTCATTGAAATCGGATAAAAGTTGTGACCTGTAAACTGTTCACAAACAATTGTGGACGTCCGGACGGACGGACGAACAGGGGCGACGACAATATACGTCCACATGAAAATGTGGGCGTATAAAAACACACGTTTCCGGGGGTCCTACTTTGGCAAACTTTTAGTGTGTTATAAAGTACACTAAACCCTACCAGAATCAGTTGAGAAACCTTCTCTTGCAATTTTTGGGGGTTAAACTGTATTTTGACCGGACTATTAGAATACACGAACAATAAATATAAAGAAGAAATTGTTATATTCATGTCTTCATATTTGGATCCAATGTTCTATTTATTTGATTTCAGAAGAAGAGTCGCAAGTTTTAAGATATATACACGATGAAGTTGAACAGTTACATTTTAGAAATTATCTTGCTTTGGGTTTAGATCACATGCTACCCAAGAGATTATATGATGCGTGAATGGTAAAATTTATCATGATATAGTTCAATACTTTACTGTCAGCATTTTATTCAATTCCGGTCGGACGTTAAACTCAATTTCATATATTCATTTTTTTTCTATCTTGGAAAATGTAAACACCATTTTATTGTAAATCCCGTCTTCCATTAGCCCAGGTTAGGTGCAAAAGAGTAGGACGTTAAACCCCATTTCATCTCATCTCATTTATTGTAAAGAGTCGTGTGTAAAATTGTTTTCTTGGACTGATGTCGCGGACTTATTAAATATTTATTGTGATCTGCTTCAGATTGTGTTATCTAACATGTATTTATTTAATGGGCTAAATATGTTCTTTACAGGGTCTCACTTCTCTGGTGTAATCATTAACAATTTACTCCAATGATCCTGATTATATACTGATACCAAGCAAATTTTTATATATTCTTCGTATTGGCAAATACATGTACATTTCAAGTTACCCAATGCAAGCTTTCGGGGTTTTTTTTAAATTTAGATTAATACAGAAGGCTGTCTACTGTTGTCACAGTTTGGATGTGATTGGTAAATTGAGTGGTATTTATTGGTCACTGACTAGGCTGCTGTGTTTAAACACGAAACTCAAGTAGCTGGAATAAACACAGGGGGCTAAATACACGGAGCGTGAAGTGCTCCGATTCTATTATTTTTCCATTATCAAGACAGGACCTTAGGTCAGAAACAACGACTTTTGATTGTTTTGAAATCATAGAAAATGCGTCATTTCGACAAGGACAAATGACTCATTCTTCTCAGTTTAATGATTTGTTGGAATTTGTACCAATACAATTCTCGCCAAAGCAATACGAATTCCTTCTCGAATCCTGGATGATTTAAGTGGGATATTTACGCTGTCATCTAGTATTCACTCCGAATAGATATAAATGTGTTGGGGTTTTAGTTGTATTTTGAAACTAGAAATGTCGGCTCCTGAAAATAATTGATATTTTCATTGAAAAAATGTAATGTTATCGATTCAAATATCGTAAACGCAGATTTGTAAATTTTATGTTGATCTATGCATTCGGTGTATCGTAGTAAGTTTTGCTCTCGTGTTTTGACACGTATCCGTAATTGTGAATTTGTGATTTGGTAGCTTTTGTTGAGCGTTTGAAACTGTTAATAGGTCAACTAAATACCTAAGTTGAAAATCGTCATCCTTGTCACTATCTTTATTGTCGATCTACTCAGTTGACACTACGCACAAAATAATACCAATCAGTCAGATTGAAGTAATATCGCGGTTGTCAGGGGACGTGTGCAGAAAAAAGAGCAATGTGGAATGGGGGCGGTTACGGCCAATCTAATTAAAATAGAGATCTATATTTCGTTTCGTTTTTTATACTTTCGATGGCCTACACTCAAATAGATCTAACAAGTTATAGTGGGAGCTCACGTTCTATGACGTCAGGTATCATTCGATTAATCAATTGGCGACCGCCATGTTTTTTAAAATCTACTTTTGTTTTGTTTTGCTTTCTGTCCGCTGTTTTTAGTATAGACATCATTGGCTGGTAATATCTAGCCACAGTTCCACGCATGAAAAGGTCAAACGGTCGATTCGACAGACCATTTGATTGGCTGACCCCTCATTTCAGGCAGAACACGAGTTAAATAACAAGTCCTCCAGATCCAAGAGTAGTAAAGACAAGTAAAAACGAAATTTTGAACTATAAAAAACGAAACGAAATTGGATCTGTGTTTTAATCAGATTGGGTTACGGAGTGACTGGCCTCGGGGCTAGGGGAGGTATAGGGCTCTAGCGGGTGATAATTTTGAACGTTTGAAGACGATTTCCTTGCATCTGGGGCCATTTTTGAATGTATGCTCTCTCCTATGCCTCTATTGTGTAGGGTTCACATGGGGAGGGGGGGGGGTCCTTGGTTTGACCCACTGGATACATGTCTGGTTATTGCAGTAACTACTTTCTGGCAATGTAGGCCGTGTACCGTATGCGTCATATCCGCAACACACCTTCAATGTACTGTTTCCAGGGGCGTATGCAACAGTTCAGAAGTGACCTCGCCCTCTATATGCCCCAAAACTAACTTGATATGCTCCTTATAATGTACCAATAATCACATAACGTTTTGGGTAGCTCCCAGGCCATGGGGAGGCTTCCTCTCCCACCTTCGTGTATGCACAGCTGTTGCCGATTAAAGTGAAATAAAATTGTTGCATGTAGCAGTTGCCGTTTAGATTTTCACCCTGTTCACATAGATGCTACTTACTCAACACCTACAAGGATAATGTGTTATAGATATGCACATTCTACAAATTATATCTTAAAATTTAGATGATTTCCTATATGAGGTCACTTTTTGCGATACTTTTGATACTACTGACAAAAACGCTCTTGTCGGGTTTAGTAGGACCCTGTTTACATAGCTATATTACTAGTATATTATATGGTTATCCTTTGGCGAGGTGGTAATAACGTGGCTTGGACGTGGTTTTACCATGAACTGCGCTGTTCGTATGCAGCTCATGCTGTCACGCTGACGGGTTACATAAAAGTACTAAAAGTTACATTGATATTGAATAAAATTGACGTAATAACAAGAAGTAGATCTTGATTAAATGAAATTAATAACCCGAGCTGGCTAATGATGATACAAAACAGAGTCCCAATAAAAAATACAGACTTACAGACCAGGGTTAAATAGGGGACTTCTGGCATTGCAAGAAACAATATTGCAAATCTGAGATAGAAATGCCTAGCGTTTTAAAACTGACTTGATATGTCTATATAGTAGACAATATTGAAACTGGAATTAGAAAGACTGAAACAAACATTTTACAAATTCGAGCTTGTCACAATACAAATCGTAATATAACATCAAATCAACACAATTCAGTGACTTTATTTGGACGTGATCAAATAGGGTTAACGTCAGTAATGTGAAATTGAAAGAAGTCATTTCTTTCATCTTTCTGTAGGCAGAGATAACATATGGAAGGATTTGTTTTTTAATCGTTATCGTGGAATAAATGTGTTGAGTTATTACCTTGACGTTGTATTTTGACGGTGAAGAATGATTCCTTATGGCAAACAAAGAAAAATCAAGGTGAGAAATCCAAAATAGCCGCAGGGTATGTGTGTGGGGTGGGTGGCATGCAGAGCGTTTTTTTTTCATATTACAGTTTAATAGGGACGAACATGAATGGTGAGAGGACATCGTCCGATCAGAGGCTGTTCCTAAATGAACTACTACCCAACCTGTAATATCATAAAAATGCATTTTCATACGTCAACATGTGGAGATATTATGCCGTCGCCCTGTCCGTCCGGGTGTCCATCCACAATTTGTGAACACTCTACATGTCACAATTTTTATTCGACTTGAAATAATATAGGTTTATCTCACAAAGATGTCGTGGATTATGGTCCCTGATTGTACGAAAAATCACGTTTAGCTTGTGGACACTATAGAGGTTACAATTTATAATCCAAAGATCTTGGTTCCTTTCGATATTTGCGCATATGCCATGGATCGTAACTTTCAGAATTATGGCCCCTGGTTGTACAAAAAATCGCGTTTCGACAACCGTTACACCCTAATGATAAATAAGTTCGAATTACGTGAAAATCGGACCAAAAATAGTCGCTTCTTGCACGCGAGTATTAAGTGTGTAATACCAACGCTGTGGACACTTTAGAGATCACAATTTTTTTATCTGATTTTGACGAAACCTTAGAATATGTTTTATCCCGAAGATCTATGTTCCTGTCGATATTCACGCACATCGGACCGCAACTTTCTTGATTAGGGCCCCAGTTTGTACGAAAAATCGCTTCTTTTTTTGAGTTTGTTCACTGTCAATCTCTTACAACATATGGGCGTACCTTGCATGGAAACCGGTTGTAAACCATTTATTTTGTTTGAAACAATTTAATTTCTACATCGAGGAACTAAGACATGGTTCAAGTTTATTACAATAATTCGCCTCCATGGATCTTTACCATGTAGTGGGGAAACCCGGAGAAAACCCACGAGGCAGGACCAGTGGTAACATCCCTTGTTACGTACACGCTTGAATCACATCACGCTTCTTGACTCAATGACAGGCGTCGTGAACATAATCTTATGCGCACGCGTGAAACCAAACTACAAAAGTTGGTTAGTTCTGGTACTTAAAATATAAATCGCCTTTGGTTTACCCCCCTCCCCCCTCAATATGAAGTATGCCTTAAACCAAGATATCGTGGCGCCCCCGTGATAAAGGTGCTAACTCGCTAATCTGGAGGTCCTGGATGCGATACCCGGTCGGTAGTTGGCTGGGTTTTCCGGCGTCATCAGTGATTTAACGCAGTGGGCACAGGCACCTAGCAAAGAACAGGGTGGGGGTCACGTGGGTAAGACGCTGGCTCGCTATTCTTGAGGTTGGGTGTTCGATCCCTGCATTGGCCGATAAAGTTCATCCAGATTTTCCGGCGTGGTTTCCTCTTGCAAGTGACGCAGAACGGAGAGCCTGACAAGGACAGCTGTCTATTCGTTCGGATGGGACGAAAAAGCGTGCACGTAAAAAAATCCCTTGGCAGTTGGAATTCGATATAAGAGTAGGCCGTAGCGCCGCTGTGCGGGCAGAATTTCCTTCATACATCACTGTATGGCGTTTGCCCGTGAATAGCCAGGTTAGGGGCATAAAGTAAGACGTTAAACCCCATTTCATTTCATTTCATTTACGGGATGCCCCCTGTACACATTGGCGTGCACGTAAAAGAATCCATGGCAGAAGGAATTAGAAGTATCCCGTGCGGGGAAAATTTCATATCACGCTGCATGGTATATTGCACGACTTCATTAGCCCGGATGAAGCAGAAAGTAGGGCGTTAAACCCCATTCCATTTCATTTCCAACATCACTTGGAAATTACTTCGTCTTCGCGCCATGCCAGAGCAAATTTGACAGAAATCGGGGAGTGGTTTATATCTTGACAGTTACGTGTCAATACCACGTGCTTTACGTTGAAATCAACCAATCAAATACCATAGCCTATATACGTGTATTAAGGGGTAATGTGGGTAATCAAGGGAGAGATTCCAAATTATATCAGTATTAAACTGGCCTATATTCTATATTCTTTTGCATTTCAATATAAATATATCTCAAGATAACGATTCTTATTTGTGATGGTTTTGTGTTTCATAAGATGTATTCAGATGCCAATTTTAACATTTACCGATCATAAGTATATATTATTTTGATTTTTACCAGCAGAAATTAGCTTGAATAGGTGGATTAGTGGGTTTTGTTTTAAGATATCTTTATTTGCACAATACACAATACTATTTCTGAGATTAGTTCTATTTATGTGATCGGAGCAGCCTTATCGAGAATGTAAACAAAGTCACGTTACTTTGAGTGACAGTAATTCATGCACAAAATGTGTGGTTTATTTGTGTGGTTTGTACGAAACCATACCTTCAACAAAACTATTGGTTGAATTCTGTGCATAAGTTATTAACCCACGTGGTCTACTAACCGAAGAGAATATGGCGTCCCTCGTTGATAGGGCCAATCATTCGTTTCCATATATGGAAAGTTATATTTGCTTTCTGCCATTGTTACTTGAATCTAATACGGCGCTTTAGATTATGTTGATGCGTGTGGTATTTTAACGGCCTGTTCACACGGAGTTTTTTCTTGCCTTTTGATATGGAGACAATTTGTGTAGAATAGCAGGGCGAAATACTCCCTTATGATATACAAGTTCATCTACATACACAATTGTTGCATTCTTTGCCTGTATCGTTAGCCGTCGTGAACGAAGCGATGTGTTGTGCTAATTCTGTGAATTATCGTTAAATGAAGGATACCATCAAGACACGTTCTCTACTCGGTGTATTATAGTTCACTGGATTATCGAACGCCAGAAAAAACGACCGACATTTCTTCTGTTGATGGTGTTGTTTTTTGTGTTTTATCTTGACTGGATGGCCGTTATGGATTAAAATAGGACATATTTTGTTGGATATTTTTTACACCATTAGAGGGATTGAGATTAACAAACAAACAATATGTACCCTAATCGGCATGTAAGTCTTTTTAGCCATTCTATCTAAGCTGTTTTGATTTGTTAAGTCAACCATGACTGATGACTTGGTCAGAGGTGTGGTGTTACACCGTTAGATGTTAGGTCCATATAACGGGACTTTGGTTCCACTTGAGTGATAACCTAGATAAACAGAGGTTATGAATCAGTGCATTACTTCCTCTCTGTAAATCTAGGTTCAGGAATCACAGCGCTTGAACTTCATCAAGGATGTGAATCTGCAGTTATTGGTTTTATGTTCTATCTGGGATAAAGTCTGGCTCACTCAAGAGGCTGTTTTGCTATGTTTACGTCCAGCCTACATCCCATTCACCCACTAGGTCTAGTTATTATTAGTTCATTTGATTGTGAATAAGGTCAAGTACGAATACAATACTCAATTTAGCAGACAGTTAGTGGGATATAGTGAGTTAAATACTAGTTGAGTACCCAATATTACCGTGCTGTGTTATTACTGGCTGTTTATCTAATGTTTGCTATTTATCTTTATCTATATAGACTGAAAAAACATGGTATAATTATATACTGGTATCATTTTATGTTTACTTAACTCATCTTATCTTTACCTACATATAATTACATTTATACATACATACATGTAGCCAAATAGATAACATAATTATATGCTGGAACATAGCAATTATTGATAGACCAACCTTTAAGTTGGTCAAAATGAGTTGAATCTGTTTTGCATGCTTCACTGCATTTCACACGGCTGTTATTTTTATGTGGAGTTAATTGATACAACCTGCTATGTGGGATAAACTAATTGAAATATTCTAGAACATACAGAACTAATTAAATATGATGTCCATGTACATCATGATCAGTTCATTGGATTTTCAAATCAGGGGTCGTGCATTACTGTACATTGCCAAAAAGTCACCACCTACCATGTTGGTTAGCGCTATGTCCCATGTACCGCCCTGATGCCCAGTAAGGGTTAAAAGGAAACTAGTTACGTGTATTACAGATACTGTTTACACATGGAACAACACCAAGGACAGTGACCAGGCCTCCATTGACCAAGAGAGGCTGGAAGACAATGGGTTATTAGGACAGTTTGCACCAAGCGCTCTTGTAATGATAGGCTGGTTCCCAACACCTCTTCGCCTCTCCCAGAATTATGGGTTGCGTGGAGTTTGTTTAAAAGGTTGATTTAATAGCATATTTTAACACGTGTTTTCAGTTGGCAAAACTAATCTGCCAATAGACTTAATTGAATTAGATATACTAATTATTGCTTTGGGTGGTTTTTGGGAGGCTTAGAGGATATCTAACTGGCCAATAGTTAATACCACTATACTGCCTTCAACTGTCAGAGTATAGCAATATGAGCTTGGATTTAAAAGAATGTATTATAATAAAATGACTTCTGTTCACCCTTTTCTATAAGCCTTCCCACATTTTAATCTAATGGAAGATTAATTTAGGATCAGTCGAGTCATTTATCAATGTGCAGCCAGGGAAATAATTTGTACTAGTCCATAAATAGACCAATATCCAATAACCGTAAACTAATCTTTAGCATTTCAATCATTTGCTCTTCTGTGATAATAGGTCATATTTAACGGTTGTGAAATATTATGAGTATATACTTTTAGTAATGAAGTTTACCCTTTGATGGGACAGTTTTCGAATTTGAACACTATTTTCAAATAATATAATATAGTATTAGTGGCCTATAGAATTAAAACCCAAACAGCACTGACAGTGACTCGGTGTTGTAGCTTGTTTTATATTGAATAAAATCAAATTGAAAATTCATTAATCCTGCCTCATATAGAGGAAATACCAGGGGATCAATTAATAGACGGGATTATATGGTCCCGGTACATTCAACACAAAACACGGCTCAGCATGCATCATTGACCACTAACTGTTCAGTCTCTGTTTTCCAGAAGTGTCTGGCTTAACGCTCGAACGAGTTGGTTATTGTCAAGCTGGATAATCAGAGCTTACTAATCAATAGGAAACTTGTTGAATCTACCGATCTGTTATTCAATTGTAGCAAGTCATATACATAAATAGAAAGATATTTTCTATGGTGTATTGATTTGAATAAGGTCAACCATATAGACAGAGACTTTAACATAAACAGGATCTGGTTGTTATTCCAAACACAATTAGTTGTTAGTCACTTAATTGGATTTTTATTGGCTTTCACTTAGTTTATATTTGATCTGAAGCCTACTTTCTGGTGCTTTCATTTACAATTACAAGATTTTCTTCTCGTAGTTCGTCTATACATAATGTCAAATACTACTTTGTGTCACCACAAGTTAAGTTATTTTGTATATTAAAGTTGCATGTTTAGTGTTACCAAGACAACGCCCTGAAATTTGAAATCTTGCAGGGTACCTAAATCGCCGATCTTTATAGATTGTAAAAATCATAATAGGGGACCAACATAAGCTTGGCAGCCACATACGCTCAGCCAATAAGGCGATGGTTAACTAACCGAGGTGATACAGGGTTCGATTCCGTGCCTCGTAATTTTCTACCGTGGTTTCTCCTTCCGTGGACGGAATGCCTACCAAGGACACCTGTCGAGTCGTTCGGATGGTGCGAAAAACCGAGGTACTGTGTACACATTGGCGTGCAGATAAAAGATCCCTTGGAAGATGAAATTCTATGTATAAGAGTAGAACGTTGCGCCGCTGCCAAGGCAAAATTTCCCATAGCACACTGTAGGACGTGTGCCCGTCTTCATTAGCTCAGTTAAACCGATTTCATTTCTCCTTTCCTGTTTAGTTTAACAGGACCTGGCAAGGAAGAGACTATCATTTCATTTCATTTATCACAATGATAACTAAAGGGGGTAATTGATCACTGGCCGCGTTTACCGAAAACACCGCTTCGTAAATTGTTAAACATACTTTAAATAAAACGCAAGAATGTGATGAATTAACTTCTTACTTACTTTCTTAAACATTATGCGCATAGTTTTGGCTATGGGTACATGTACATTTGGTGAAATCAACATAGTGACCTTGAAACGCGTTATTTCATTGAAACCTTAACACAGGTTTTGCTGAACTAGAGAAAACATTCCGTCACAAATTGCCATTGGTCATTAGACCCTTTATCGATCAATCAAATGATTCGTGATGCAAATATGGAATCCAGATTATGGTAGTCGATTGTAGACAGCATCAGAAGACGTTCGATTCAAATCAAACCGACGTCTGGCTGACCAAGATAACTTGTTGACCAATCGACAATTCAAAGTAAAGGGTAAACAATAACAATTAACGTTCGTATATAAAAAAATCGTGTTAAAACATAGAGACATTTGATGTACTAGACGACTATACAGACACGCGGTACTTCCACATTCAAAAATACAAGAGCGATGGTTTAGCTATTACAGCTGTGCGGATAAAACTATTCAAACGAAATTCGGTACGTTTATTCACGGGAGAGCGAATCATGTAAATACCACAGGTATTAGACACTAAACGTACACGGGTGATAAATTGTATAAACAAGGTTTAGTAAAGATAACGGGGGACTGCAGTGGATCGTTGAGTAAGGCGCTGTATCGCTAATGTGGAGGTCCAGTCTTAGAACTCGGTTCGGTGATGACCGAGAAAATTCATCCGGTAGGACGGAGGGTCTGCGAGGGATAGCGTCTAGTCTTTAGGAAGAGACGAAAAAACGAGGCCCCGTGTACACCTTTACGAACACGCAAAAAACCTGACAGATGCAATTTAATTGCTGTCCATGCCAAATTAGCTTCGTAGCAAATTGCACGGGATGTACCCGTCTTCATTACCCCGGTTGGGACAGACACTTGGGACGTTAAAAGCTATTTGGTTCGTTCATTTATTCCTCAGTAAAGAAAATACACGATTTACGTTCAGCTTCGAAAACTTTACTTGTGGAAAAGAACGTTATACAAAAGTTATTTCCCACGGATGATAGCGTTGGTATGAATAACTCTTTTAATGAATATAGCGCTAGAAAAGTAAATTCGAAGAATCAAATGGTGTTTAGTGTCGCGTCAACACTCATTGTCATACAATATGTGGTCATCTGTACTTCCATGGTTCCGTGTGGAATGCCAGGTGGAAGAATTTTGCTGGAACAACGGCTTTTTTCGCTAACTCTTCTTCGATTTTAAACTGACAGGGGATAATTACTTGCATACAAATATGAACCTTTCGTTTTCGTGCTAACCGAAAGACCAGAAACATTTTCCTTGTCAGCCCGAGTGGTTCCCCCACTGAGAAGTGAGGACCGGGCTGGAAAAATCTCAAAGGTTCTTCTCGGCCCGCCCAACTCTGTACTGACTATCACACAACCTCTCCCCGTCCACTCTGCGAACAGAAGGGAGTCCATCAGTGATGCGACGTGGAATAGTGTCATTACGGTTAGTGTATCTTTAATTCTGTCACGATTATATTACAATATGAACTCATTATCAGGTCTAAGGTCAATAGCTCCTTTGTGGACTTCCTTACTATTTTAAGAGATAAGTGTTCTGAAAACCATACTGTATTATTATAGTTACTAAGCTTAACTCTTTATGATTGATGATAAACACACACCATGAAAACATACCTTGTCGCATATTTCTTGTTTAACCGGACTGAAAAATATGACTTTGACCATACCATTTGCTATGGCAAGCACAGATGCGTCCATAGTTTCTGGCCATTATATTATGTACACCACAGACAACGCTCGTGCGATGTAAGGTGATAATAGTTCGATTGGACAAAGGTTTGGGTCTGTTTAACGAGTCACCAGATCGGCAAGAAAATGGCGACGACTTACTGTTGATCATATCATGTTTGATAACAACAAGGATGTCACAAGAATGATTCCTTACTAGCAGGTCCGTGAGGTCAATATAATGCATGGGCATTTAACATGTTGGCGGGGATGAGGATTGAAGTACAGATGGCTACTGATTTCAAGAGTACATTTCGCGATACTAACCATGCAAAAACATAATATGAACTCGTCTACACTATCAATCTGGCCATTTTACAATTAAAGCCCATTAAATGGCGTTCATACTATTCGATAGACAGACATGCTTCTGGTGAAATAGAAATAGGTAATCGAATCAGTATTTAACTTTACAGACACACAACAGTTCAGTAAGATTGATAACAAATTTAGCCCGACATTGCTTTTAAATGGTGTGAATCAGTCTGTCACTTATCACTTACAGTAGAGATTTAAGTCAAGCTCATTGCATTATTTTACATAGAATGCATCTGTTAATGTGGATTGACACTATATTCCAGATTTGTTTAGCTTGATTCGGTCATCGGTATTCCAGTTAATTGATTCTATCACTTCCTGGTATGGTCCATACTCTCTTCAAAGAGATAAAAATTCCAATTTCAGTTCGACGCTTTTGTTCTCATAATTGGTCTTGGGAGGAATGAATACTATTTAATGTGCATTCCACCCATCTGCTCTTTTGCATTGCACTTCCGGGTTCTTGTGTCAACTTAACCATAAATCTTCATATATGACACAACGTTACCCAACTTGCATCTGATTTTTGAATCTTTCAAAGTCGCAACTGCTTCCTGCCACAATTCAGTGCGTCTGGGGTATCTAAAGATGTCTAGAGAAATGCTTTACATATTATTTACTAGTCGAAATGGAGTAACATCAATGCATATTACCGATTATTTGTCGGTGACAGCTTGATTGTACGTCGGACCGATCGTCATCTATGATTAAATAAACTGGCCCCGGAATTACTTTACAACAGCCTTTTTATGGGTTTGTTTGCTCTTAATAAAAATCAATTCATTATCAGTTTATTGATTAATATAATAATATGCCCAATAAATAATACTAAGCGTGTTTGTAGATACAATTATAGTATATTATAATGGGTTCATGATTCAGCTAAATTAAAACTAAAGCCCTTTCTGCTGATCGAATACAATATTCTAGTATAAATAATGTATTAAATGCCTACAGGTGAAATTATCATTCAATATGATAAAGTATTAGTCATCCATTTCTTATCACTTGACACATTTATCCAATTCAATGAATCAAGTTTAACTATCAAAATGTCTTTATGCTCAACGAGCGAGAAAATGAAGATTGCATAAAGGTCGCAACAGGTTTCCGTAGTTTATAGAAAACAACATTATAGAGATATAAACCACGGGCATTATTCCAGACACATGCAAGTACCAAAGCTTAAAACTGTTACAACTTCTAAATTAATATGAATATTCAACAATTATTATTATGATTATACGTTGATTTGTGACGACAAATTTTGTCATGACTCAATATCGCTTTAAGTAACGCCCTCGTCAGATCAGGATGACGTCCTTACTGCGCTGTCGCGAGCGTACGGCGACCAGCAAATGCACGTGAAAATAACGCGAGAAAATGTCCCCAAAATTACAAATTTGAAAAGGGTCGAATTATCACAGTTTCCCAGGTCAGATCGCAGGACCTTGGCGTTTGTTTTGAACATGCCCAAAATCAACGCCGTGACTCGGCGATCATTAGCGTCCACCGGGCTTTTACCACGCTTACGGCGATCTTGACGCACTCTGGGATCATTTTCCGTCGCCGTAGCAGCGCATTAAAGTCGCAAACCCGGTCTGACGGGTGTATAATGGAATTAAGAACACCACATTCACTGCAATGATTAGAATATATTTCAGAATTGCGTAACTGCAGAAGTGTTCGTGAAAAAGTTATCTGTATGACCAAGTCAAGTCGCAGGACTAAATTAGATGTAAGTTGCGATGGGTGTCGTGTACTCGATAGAGCCTACTTCCACTTTCCCGACAACCTGATGCCACTTCCCATGTCTTTGGTATCCTTACATGGTTAGCAATGACTGTTGTATCATGTGATCAATAAAAAGGATATTTTATAGTAATCGATAAACAATAATACACGGGACGTCTATAATAAATATGAACTCTTTGTTTCTGTATCACCCGCGAAGTAAATAAGAGGTCTTTTTATGGCTCATAATTCATAAAAGTTGTTGAAATCAAACACTTAGTAACATGTATCAGACATACCCTCCTCGGCAAAACAATCTGTTATTCACTTTCAAGACGTCCAAGGACTGTTATTAAATATTTATAGAATAATGCTTCTATCTGCTCTGAGTGTAAACGATGTCGGTGGGAAAGGGATGTTGGGTCTGGAGTAGGAGAGGAGGGGGGGGGGGGGGCGATACACACCCGTATACCAAAACAAACCTCCATTCCAACGTCACTTTTATTTTCTTATTATTCATATTTGTCCCCCGCCTTTCGAAGAAAGTTGGGGGACTATTAAAATGGGTTCGTCCGTCCGTCTGTCTGTCTGTCTGTCTGTCTGTCTGTCCGTCTGTCCGTCACACTTTTTGGGACACAATAACTCTCTTCCTAATTGAGCTAGAATGTTCAAACTTGGTGTATGTGTTTATTAGGTCAATGCCTTGATGGAGTTCAAAGATGAGCATTTTCCGCTTAGGGTAAGCAGAGATAAGCAATTTGATTGGTTGATGCTTTGGGACACGATAACTTTAGTTCTAATTAAGTGAGAGTGATGAAACTTAATGTATAGTTCGATTACAGTAATACCTTGACTAAGTACGATAATGAGCATTTTCCGCTCAGGGTAAGCAGAGCAATTTGATTGGTCGAGACTTTGGAACACAATAATTCTCCTTCTAATTGAGTTAAAATGTTCAGACTTGGTGTATATGCTTATTAGGTCAATGCCTTGATGGAGTTCGGAGATGAGCATTTTCCGCTTAGGGTAAGCAGAGCGATACGCAATTTGATTGGTCGAGACTTTGGAACACAATAACTCTTCTTCTAATTGAGTAAAAATGTTCAAACTTGGTGTATATGCTTATAAGGTCAATGCCTTGATGGAGTTCGAAGATGAGCATTTTCCACTTATGGTAAGCAGAGATAAGCAATTTGATTGGTTGATGCTTTGGGACACGATAACTTTAGTTCTAATTAAGTGAGAGTGATGAAACTTGGTGTATAGTTTCATTACAGTAATACCTTGACTAAGTTCGATAATGAGCATTTTCTGCTCAAGGTAAGCAGAGCGATACGCAATTTGATTGGTCGAGAGTAGTCGAGACTTTGGAACACAATAACGCTCCTTCTAATTGAGTTAAAATGTTCAAACTTGGTGTATATGCTTATTAGGTCAATGCCTTGATGGAGTTCGAAGATGAGCATTTTCCGCTTAGGGTAAGCAGAGATAAGCAATTTGATTGGTTGATACTTTGGGACAAGATAACTTAGGTTCATCTTGATTGATGATTTTTATGCCAATACAATGACTGCATTCTCATTTAGTAATCGATTCGACAGTAACAGTGTATAGAAACGATTGACTTGGACACGAGGGCCCATTCCCTTGAACAGAGGGGCCCTTTGGTCTGCCTTTAGGGTCCCCCTAACCAGGGTACATTTTCATTTTTCTCGTCGGTTTTAGCATTTTTCTTTATAAAACACTTTTGTATGACACTTCGTGTACAGTTTGATTGCTCGATACATTGAAAAAAATAAATGTGCGATTAATTAATATGTGTCTTCTATTTATTTTGGGATTTCGGCGGGGGACATCAGCCTCACTGTTGGCTTGTTCAACATTGCGATTTGTCAAATCTGACATGCATTATGCAAAAGACAAATCTGTTTATTGCAGGTCTTACTTTAGACCGTAAAATGGTATTCAAATTATTTATTAGACATCAATAAACTTATCAAGACCATAATCAACTCTCGATGTCATAGTTAGCATACGATATTTACTGGATTTGAATACTTTTTGTGATGGATGTTTAAACGTAAACATGGATAATTTAGACTTTGTTTTTAATAGTACCAACAGTAATTATGACGATCGAGATTAGCCCATTTTTGAATTGCTAATATATCGGTTCAGAGTGGAGCAATTTGGCTGAAATTTCCAGCATAATCTGTTTTCACCATATTCTATTTTGTAACTATCATGGAGAGGACTGCCAGCTTTTTATCTTTTCTTACCTAATGCCAGTTTAAGTATATCTTAATTAAAAGTAAACAATTGTGGAATAAAAGTTTCTCATTGTTGGCTTATATCTAAGCACTAATTGGTAATTGTGACTTCTGTGAATCTTCAAGCAAAATCTATATTAAACGACTCATAGTTGATGAATTTCGTACCACAGTATGTATGGTGGTATCATCTGTTTTAGAGAGTGATAAAAATACTGAGGTTTGTCCCATAATTTCAGAAACCTCGGACATAATTTATACCATGCAATAACATGAAATACTTGCATAGAATGACGACTACATCAGAATTAAACTCATACATTAACTAAACTTAAAACCTCTTTATTACTTTGAGCTAATATCATATCGTTTAATGTATTAAACATAAAGTCAAATATTAAACTACAGATCATATATTCAGTTAATAACGCTGCAGGCAAACTATTTGACATTATTTTTCTCTGAAATCTAAATCATAACTGTTTCTTTAATGTTTAATGTAATCATTTGGATATATTAATAATAATTATTTTAATGAGGGCTGTCAAAATATAATTAAAGATATAAATACTTTTAATGTGATATTGACGAATTAAAGAAATTAGACATTGTATTTGCGTGATATTGACTGTTTTAACAAAACACTGATACATAATAGGATTTTATGATCAATATTAGGAACAATCATTATTTCCTTTGAATTCATTATAAATGGTGTATTTTAGGAGCATTTAAGAATGTAAAATATGTTCCTGTATTTGTGTTGCCGATTGAATACTGAATTTTAAACATATCATCGGCTGTTATCTTATTGCAATAAACAGTTTTGTTCCCTTCAATTAATATTGAATTATGATGTAATATACATACTGTTGTAGCATTGCTTTGATATATGAATCAAGTAATTGCTATCATCGAATAGTTCGATCTGATATACAATAATAAATGATGTAATGATATCGAGGATATTGTATAACTGGAATCAATTTCAGAACAGGATGTCTATCGCATTTAGAAACATGCATGCAAGCATGCAAATGATATCGTATATGTTTATACTCACATGCATGTTTTCATCCAGTATATAATCTTGATTAATATCGATATCAACTATAAATTAATCGATTAGAATTATTTATATTGATGAATTGATTTTATCGATATTTAATCGATAAAGTATGAGTGTCTTCATCAAAATCCCTGTTTAATCTTGTATGAATAAGAATACATGATATCAATATGGAACATTGAAATAATAACTGATATTTAATGTAAATAGGGCAATTTAATAAAACAATTTCAAGCTGATAACACAGACTGATATCAATACAAATATATCGACAGTATTATGCTAAAGATTAAAGCCTCAATAGGTCAGTGCAAGCCTCAATAGTATGTCGCCATTTATCAGCCATTAATCATAATAGGGTTTGAAAAGTCATATTAATTTAGCAAATCCAACAATTTAACCAATACTTGTTGTTTTCTCGAATATAATACATATCGTGTATCTCCCTATATAGTACTGTAGACAAATTTAAGAATTTAGGGGTTTCCAAACTTTTATTTGAGAAATGTGGAGTTTAACTTTAGGTCGATAGTGTTACTTTTTCGCAAGGTTCTAAAGTTGCACAAAGTTTCCCTGATCGGAGATAATTTAACACAGCAATGGTATAGACGCAATTGTCAGGGTTCAACCTTTTTGAACGACAAATCGCTTCTCCTTGCAAGGCACTTCGTCCTGTGCCACTGACAATCAGACTAGGAAATAACGAGGAACCGTGTATAGCGCGTTCTGGAAAAGAAATGTCATGATATGAAGGTTTTAACGTCATACTCGGCTGGTCGAAATGGACATGCGTCAGGCATTGTGCTATAGGGGATTATATCGAATTAGAACTGCGAGTGTTTCTTACGTGCACGCTAAATGTACACGGGCCCTCGATTTTCTGTATCATCCGAATGGACTGAATGCCACCCTTCGCAAGTTCCCCGCCCTGCATCACTGACATGTGGAAACCAAATATATCCTTAGGAACTTCGAATGAAAAGAACAACGGTTATAGTATTAATCCTAATGATTGATTGTTACCTTGTTTAAATAAACTGAAGATCACAAATGATTTTATATTAAAGGTAAAAACTATTTTCGTCCATATCGTTCTCATTTAAGGTTAATAAAATACTATTAATAAACCAGATATAAATAGCTATATATTGTGAGTATTGATTAGCGTGGAGTGGTCTTTAGATTCGGCTTTGGTGACCAGATGTTCCAATAAGTTTTATATTGAAATTATTAACAAATATACAGGAATATTAACTTAACTGCCATACAAAGAATGTTAATTTGACTACTTTTTATAGCTGAACTCTTAAACTGCCAAACTGAACTACAAAAGAAACGCCACCATCGGGAAACGCTTTTAATTAAGGATTCTGGGTGCGCTAATAATAGTACTTAAATTGAATTGTGGTAGATTGGCAACTAACTGATTAGTTACATATTCCACAATTAACCATGGCAAATAATGACTCTTTAGTCTTCTATACCAATTTAATATAACTCAGTTTCATCATCGTATATTCATTAAAGCAAACTACCCCCGATTTTACTGATATATTTAAACATTGAGTTGATACTACTTTAAGTCTCTGCTATGGAGCTTTTACTTCCAGGTCAAAACTAGCCTTCGATTCAGTATTTTTGGTTAAGAATATTGTGTACGAGGTAAACTGTGTTTACTCTTTTTATAACTATAACGGAAATGAAATGAAGTTCAACGCCCTACTCTTCTACTCTCAACTGGGCTAATGAAGACGGACACGAGGGACAATTTGCCCGGGCAGCTGCGCTACGATCTACTCTTATATCGAATTCCAACTGCCAAGGGATCTTTTACGTTGACGCCAATGCGTACACGGGACCTGTGTTTTTGGTCCAATCCGAACGATTAGACAGTTGTCCTTGTCAGGTCCCTCGTCCTGCATCACTGACAAGAAGGAATCACGCCGAAAAAAATCTGGATTTTAACTTATTTGCAATTGCAGGGATCGAAAACTTGACCTCCACGCCAATGTGGGTCGTTTCTTTTGTTGTTTTTTTTTTCTAACAGACGTCATGTTTGACAGTGTTCGCTTTAATAGGCTTAAATAAAAGTCAATTCCAAACTGGTTGAAACACTTGACCAAGCATGTAGAGAAATAAGTGCTTAACATCTGTTTCCAGTATTGTCACTCAATCTACCAATACCTCACGTTAATGAGAAAATAATGGCCAAGAACGTGTCTCCTGTTCTCTATCGATAAGCTTTCTGAAATTCAACATTCATGAATAATTTTGGTTTAATAATTTACAGATATCTGAATGTCTGTTATCGACGTTTTGAAAAAAAGGTTTCCAGATAACTCTGTGATTATATTTAGCTGAACATCATAACGACCCCAAAAACTATGTTCGTTAAATGTTATCTATCAACAATTATTACAGCATTTACATTAAAAACAACATTATGAGACGAATAATCGATATATAACATTATTTGTTGCATACCTGTTTCAAGTGATTATATTTCCAGTGGTAATAATGGGGCGCAACATCATTTGCGTAAATAGTCAACTGAAAACAATAGGCTAGACATTGATCCGGTATTCATATTCCATTACACACATATATTTTATTCTTTTGAATATTAAGCCATAAAATAAAAGCTTCATTAATGTTCATCATTTGAGTGTACATACACGGTGTCTGGAAAATAGAGATATCGGCCATCCACTCTAATTCAACGCCTCCTTTATTATTGTGAATTGGCAGACAACCCTTTTAATTCTTTTAATAATTAGCTCTGTCTTCTGTTGTTTTGCAGAATACACCAGGCCAGCCAATAAAATTCACTGTATCTGAATCATGTGATCGCATCAAAGAAGAATTCAGTTTTCTACAGGCACAGTATCACAAGTAAGTAGGGGAGATAACTTTTTTCTGACTTACCAAGTCGAGGTATTATTATAGGAATCATATGGTGTTTATGCATTTCACTTTAAGTCAACCACTAAATTTAATTAATATAACTATGCGATCTTTAGCAATATGCAACCTTTTGGTAAATATATAGGTTGTTTGGGGCTCTTTGGGAGTATTTTTCTGTTTAAATTAAGACAATTTACATCCATTTCAAAAATTTCTTTTTTTTTTCAGTTTAAAGATGGATTGTGAGAAGCTGGCTCAAGAGAAAACTGAAATGCAGCGTCATTATGTTATGGTACGTATATTGATTATTTTAGCTGTGTACAGTTTCTAAGATAAGAATTCATATCTATATCAAAAACAGATTTATGCCATTATTCATGTAAACAGCCGATTCCCATTATGAATATATCATGAAATTGTCCTTAACTGGACTCAAATACAAAGTTTCGACATCTTGATTTGTACATCTTAAGGGGTGATTTTGGATCTTGGCTATTTAAATTAGAATTATTGTTGTCCCCGAGATATTTCCCAAGACATTAGTCATGTTTTCTTGTATTAGAATTAGTCCGCCATTGTGAAGTGATATAACAGACTTTTTAAAGATTTTTTTTTTGTTTTGTTTTGTACTCGTCGTGTACACCTGCTCTTCAATTGTTTTTGGACTACTTCTCTGATGTCCGATGAAGCCTCACTGAAAATAGCAGGCAGGCAATAAATGCATAATTTAGATACAAGACCGTGTGTATTCACGCAAAAGACGAGATAATTTCCATCATGAGAGGCCCTTATCTTTATCTAAGTGGTGCTCTGATGTTCTTTATACCAAGCTGCTCTAATCTTTAGTCGTTTGCGAAGAGACTCGACTAGGAAGGAATAACCATAGCACAGCTTTAATTTTCTGATTACATTGCACCGTCGACTGGCGTGTATTAAACTCGACTACCTCTTATTGATTTTTCCACCAAGCTTTTATCTTTTCTCCTTCGCTGCTCAACCCAATCTTGGGACTGAATAATTATATCTAACTGCACATATTGGCTTTTGGGAGGGATTAATTTGCCTCCGACATGAAAGCTTGCATGTTGCGAATGTTGATTGGGCTATCTATTGTGTTGAGACTTGTCATCCTCGTGCTGTGATTGATAGAAAAACAAAGATAAAACTATTGATATACTCAGATAAGAGATATTTTAAGACAAGACAATGGCCAAGAAACCCTTTCTTCGTTACTTAGCTATATTATTCTTCATAATTTTCATAGCAATGTCGACAATTAGATGGATTAAGATTAATGGGGATATCTGAATATTACAAGATTCTTAATTAATGAAGCAAACCGTGAAATATGCGGTACATGATTACGTGAATATTTCATAATTAATATGACGAATCGATCCTCTTCTAATTACACGCTTGTTAATAATCACCAGTATTAACAATAATCTTATTACTCGAGAAAAAAGCCATGTAATAGTCATATTAGAATCATAAAACCACTAATCAACCAGATCATATTATAACGGTATTATAGAAAGAAAAATAGCACGTTGGCAATATGTGTGCTTGTAACCGTATGAATGAAATATGGCTTAACGTCCTACTTTTGTGCTAAACATGATTAATGAAGACGAACACACCCCCAGACAGCAATTTAATGCGTGCCAATGTGTACCTGAGATTACGGTTCCTTGCCATGCCCTCTACCATGCATGTAACCCTGAAAATAATTAGTGGTCGTACTCTAGAAAGAGTAAGCATAATTTACCCCGACCCGACACCCACTTCCACTATGCATGCGAACAAGAATGTGAAATTTATCATAAATCAAAAACACTTGTTAACCATATTATATATTTCAGAAAATACAAAAATATGATTTTTAATAGTAAGTGCAGGAGGACCGCACTACACGCAAACAAACCTGCGTTCAAGACAAACTATACGGACATTACAGGACATATACAACAGATATCAGCTTAAATCATTTTGTACATCTTTAAATAAGGGGTTATAACTATTTAGTCGTTGAACGCCAATAATATATTTTTTATTTGTTTACAGTATTATGAAATGTCTTATGGTTTAAATGTAGAGATGCATAAACAGGTAAGTCCTCCATTTTTATATTTTGGGTATTTTTTACTGGTGATTTTAACTTTTTTATGAAACAAAACTATTACTCCCTCTCCCCCACTTTGTTTTTGAGCGAGAGTTTCATTCATCGTTTATTTTAGTTTTATGAATTATAGCTTTTTCAAGAATTATTTTTGTGAATAAGAAAATTAACTTCAAATATATATATTATATGATGCGACAGGGTAAGTCGCGTAAAATATTACTATGTGTGCTAAAGCTTCATCCATTATTTTAATTGGTACAAAACCTTCATCCATTCTTTTAACCGGTATAAACATCCTTTCTTTTAATTGGTACATTCTATACTGTTTAGCTACAAACATGCATGGTTCACTTACATGAAAACGTTACTCTGCCATTCAGAATAATTAGTTTCCGAGATTTCTCTCCTGAATCGTCGAATCAGTCACCTAGATCTAATCTAATATCACAATAGCTCGGAGTTCGTTGTCACATAATGATTACTTGTAATGAATTAAGAAGCCTTTATTGTTTTCCAATTGTCGATGTATCATCTTTAATTCATGGATGCGCGGCACAGGCACGCAGTATTACTGATCACAAACAGTGGCCAAGGGTCCAATTGGAGCGATAATTATGCATAAACTCGATCAATAAATGGTCCGTGTATAGGTTCATTATGAACTCCATTCTTCTAACAAGCATACATCCTGTCTTTAAACACTGATTTAATTACCTATATCGAACAACATATTGTAGCATTAATTATATTCTGTTGATGTTTTATAACTATACAAACTACAATTGGATACAACATCTGGTTATTAAATTTGATGAATAAGTAATCATACAAAGGTACATAATATCATTTACTTCACCTGCACGGTTTTAGATATTCGGTATAGTGAAAAAAACGGTTCCATCCATTGGACAGGAATTTAAGGGAAAGAGGTATTGTTTTGAGAAAAAGGATATGGAAAGAAGACACGGGCGTACTGTGGACTAGGAAGTGTGACGTCATCGTCGCCATCTTGAAATTGCGACGCCATATCAAAAATCGAAATCCGCCAATCGATGCACAATTATGACGCCCCTAAGAACAGCACGATGGGTCCAGATTCTGATCTCCAAAATAATTAGTATGTAACCAAGGGTACCAAAATAGCATTCGACAGAGGAGCTCGGAGTGTTCTGTTTTACATGCTTTATACGAGATCGTTTTCACCAGGTGATCTTTTAATGAAGAACACAATGAAGTGACTTTTGTTCACATATTTTGTTTTCACTTACTTTTTGTTCTCGTTTTTTCTACACCCAAGAAATTAGATTATTTTTTTTAATCTTCAAGCGAAGCTCAAAAAAATTACGTTCACAACTTTTTAAAATAAATTATTCATATCAGCCATGAAATTGTTATTGATTGCCTCAGATAGTAGACAATAGACAACAACAATTAACAATTCATACAGCTGTACATATCAGTCAATACTGTTTTAAAATGCCAACAGATACTGTACAGCCCAACAAATTCATTGATTTTGTGTAGCCGTGTAGTTAAATTGAGAATTAAAATAGGATTGTGTAAAAATAAACAGAAGAACTACTGTCTTTTATCTGATCTGTTATAATAATAACATTGATGAAAGCTCAAAGCAGGGGTTAATTCGCGCGGTTTCTGCTTACCCGTCAAATATTTGCACACTGACAACTACACCATCGCCAAAGCCGCGTTAAATACACGCCCGCCATCGTCCTGTTTCTGTAGGACTTCGCAAATGATGCACATGAAATTAAGTTGAAATAGATAACAAAGTTGGAAGCACAAAGCGTTGTCGGCACGTTGCTGAAGACTGAGAATGTCAATAGCCAACACAAAGAAGCAAATACTCGGAACTAAACGAAAACACTGCCTGGATCTAAGAGCCATTTTACATCGAAATTATATGCTTTGTAAATATTGACCGAACAGAACAAACATTTCCTTCTTTAGCCATTAGCTAGCAGCTCATTATTCGTATTTTGTGTGATTTGTGTCCTATTCAACTCAAGTATTTGCTTTTATATTCACATAGATTTTGTAATGCTAACAATCTATGAAGAAAACGTGTCGACATGTGTGCTCATTCGCCAATATAAATAATACAAGCTTGAAATATTAAACCTACATCTATTTGGTGTTTAAGCTGTTTTCATATAGGATCAATAGGCTGTCTATTGGAGGATAGTTCTTTGTGTAAGCATTATGGAGTTTACACAGCTCTTTGAAGTTTTGTTATTACAATTTACGTCAGTATGGTTTAGCCTTGTTAAATAAAGTCTAGCATATTTGTTTCATAAACTTTTATTGTTAATACATCTATTTCGTTTTCTATTAAAGAATCCGAAAAGTTTCCACCTAAAGATATTTCTGACTGCAACTATCGAGTTAATATGACAAGTGGTACTGAATCAGGGAAAACATGCTTCAAAGCCAATGATGAGCTTTGCTCCATAGAACCGGTCGTAATAAATCAATGACATGCATATAGGCTTTAGGCTGGGCAAGTTTAATTACAACTGTCAGTCATGTGTCAAAGAGAAAGAAATGTATAATACTTGTTTGGGATGGACATGCAAATCGTTCGTGCAAATAGGCTGTGTTCAGATTGACTAGAGTTATATCAGACAATACTCAGCCGATAAAATAAATGAAGAATCACTTGTGATTTAGCAAACAGCTGAGTATATTTATCTTGAGCTAATTTCTCCACATCGATATAGACTGATTTATGTTTTATTATTCCTATCTTGGGACGTAAAGATTGCACCATCACCATAGCATCTGGAAATGTTATGGGGATTTTTGAAATATCAAAGTAAAATCAATATAGTATTCGGAAATGAGTATCTATAAACTAACTTTTTGGATTCTGAAGACCTAGAGAACTATAAGCTATATCCTTTTTCGCCAATCTTATTTTAATAAAGTAGAGCACGATCGTTAAGACATCTTCACACCAGAGCCAGATGAACCAGTTCCTAACCGACATCAGACATCATAGACATCCGTACAGACACAATTCTAGCATAGTCTATCAATTTTCCATACATTTGTCTTAATGTGCGGATTCGGATTCTGAATCGCCAGTGTAAACTATCCTCAATATAGCTTTAAAGAGTGGTGGGTGTTGTTCACGGAACAGGGAATGTTTTTATTCTTTTCTAGAACACTTAACGTCGTGTGCCGTTTATTTTGACTCTTACACTATGCGGTCTTGCTGGGTTACTTCTAATCCTCGAGTTTCTTCCAGGTGATGATTACGCCTTTAAACCAACAGATGTAATGAACTTTTTCCAAGAAATCAAATTTACATGTAATCTAAATTTGCAATAAACAAGGCATTGCGGAATTTCTATTATTCGTTTTCTTTCTTGTAAATTTGCATGCTGTAGCCCATGCACGCCATAATACGTTAAGACGACTGATGGAAGTCTTTTAGAAAAAAAAACCTTCATGTTTTTCTCACTGTCATTTACAATCTTTAATGAAAATTGTTTGTAGTTTATCATCGCTAATGTCTTCTTTTCATTTCTCTGGAGGAAGTTATTTCTTCGCATTGGTTGTTGTGTGTTTCATGTAATCAGTATTCAAGTAATAAAACCATGCCGTTCTAGTCTCGGGAGATTGCCATTATAATAACAATTCCACAGAAAGCTAGCCGGACTGATGGTCCCCTGGGTAGTGACTGGTAAATCCTGCTATAACATCCCCCGAGTTGCTCTTCCAGAACAATCCTTCACACTTGACAATTATTCTCTTATGGTATCTTTGTTTTCCAGACCTTTTCTGACCACGAACCTGGATATTAAACACAAATCCATTTATTTATTACCCATAATAGACACGTGTTTCCGATGCGATCCATCTGCAAGAACGATCTTTTTTGCTTTGAATAATCGGAAGGTTTAAGATGAAAGGTTTTATTAAGACGGCCGTTTTAATTATTTACAATTCTTTTAAATTATTTGCAATACTAATATTTACACTTCGGTCAACGGATCACAATATCAATTAGGAAATTTCATCTGGTATGATGACTAATCCGACAGCATGCTAGGATAAGCATACCCCGATCCGTATAGATAATGGAAACTCCTTTGTACCCGAATTTCAGAAGCCGAAGTTACAGGAATCCAAACCATTTTAATTTGGAAAGCTTTGATCAAACTATCAACTTCAAACCATGAGTATAGTGACGAATAAGGAGCAGTTGATACCATTTTTCCATTACATACCTATCTATCATTGATTTTATTTTATATCATTAGAATTTTTTTTATCTCTAGACCAAGTACACCTATATGCAATGCCAACTGTAAGAAGAACCTTTATTTTATCTCCTCAAATTATCTTATTTATAAATAATAAAATTGACCTAATTTATTTGACTGTTAATCACACCACGTGTTGTTTAATTAATATTTTATCTATGTACCTCATCTATTCACCTTGTGATCGGTAGATACCAACCAATTAATTTATTATGTGTTTTAATGATCTGGCGGCCGATAAGGTTAAGAGACAGAATTAATCTTTATTTGTAAGAAAAGTAATAAGAGTGGACACGGCTGGGTAATGGTTTGATTTAGATTTCCAATTACCAAAGAACACAGGAAGTCATATATAAACCTAAATAACAAAACTAAACTAGTGTTTGTGAGACTCTTTCTGGAGGGTTTTCCTGATCAAGTACTTGATTTGCATTAAAATATAAAAATGTTGAACGTAATAAGACAGTCTACAAAACACATGAGTAATTATTGACATTTGAAAGAGGTCTCTACCTCTCACGTAAATTTTTTATAGATTTGGCAGAGGCATTATCACGAAAGGACAAAAAGATGTCTAGGAAAAACGAAAGAATACGTCTGGCTGAAAGCACTTGTGATAGATACAGACGTGCTTCTAATTCAAGAGATACATCATGACTTCAAAAAACTAATTTCTAGACGGAACTGATCAGAATGACAGTGTGTTTGGAATGTATTATAGATGTACCAAGGGACGTCAGTCGGAAAGTAATTACGTTAGCAGGCATTCTCTGAGGACATTTACTGGCCAGAATTATCTTCAAGATGATTGTTTGAAAAATGGTTGAAGGGATTAGAAAGTATAATTAATAGTCCCAGGAGAATCACTATTGTCATTGATTGGTGATTTCTAAAAAGATGAGGTGCAAATGGATTGGATTGTCTTTGAGCGGAGGTGTTTGGTTGAGAATATTTAGTTGACTTAAGCAGATGCACTGTTAGAGACCTCGTCTTCAACCACTGATCAAATTATATACTCCACTGTCGCCTCATCGCAGCAAATTAATGTAGCTCAATTAGATGTTTGAAGAACTAGCTTTGTCAATCGAAACATTGATTATTTCTTTGAAGCGCCAGTACTGTTAGTGGAGTTAAAACATACGTCTGAGGATACTTGAAAAGCAAACACAAAAAACAATATTTCTTTTAAACGTATATAGCCATAAGAAATTCTGTAGACACGTTTAAATCTCAAAACGGTAATTAACGTATTCTTTGTGGGTTATTTACGGATTGTGATGTTCGAATAAATTATTACTCGATTTTATCTATACCTTATATGAAAATTGATTTTTAATAAACTGTATTGTTGATTTCTGGATGGAATCATCTGTCATTAGTTTTGTGTTCATCTGCCATTATTTAATAAGTGTACAATGACATTGTATGATGGTAATATAATATTGTATGGTATCATCATGTCCAGTCCTTGTAAATCGATATGATTAGGAATCAAACGGGAAACTCTATAAGCTCTATCGACTCTCTTTAAGACAATCTCGGTTACATTCATTAGGATGTTACAGGGCATCTCTCTCCGTCTCACAATGTCTTCCCCTTTTTCTTTTTTTTCATAAACAAATGGGTTGTAAATGATTGAATATTGTGAGAGAGAGAGAGAGAGAGAGAGAGAGAGAGAGAGGGAGAGAGAGAAATGGGGTGTAACGTCCACTCGACACAAACTAGGTCATTTTGGGACTAACATATGGTTTCAATTTTATTTCAATAATTCGCTTGCGCGTAGGGGTCTTTAGCAGTGGGAGGAAACCGAGGTTCGCTATTATAGTCAACATTACAGAATAGAAACATCAGATATATAAGTGAATATTCAATCCACGGATAATGATACCTATAAGGAGGTGATCTATAGATAAATTATGGTAACACTGTCTGACTTTGCTTTAAGAAGTAGATATCACAAATTGAGTCCAGATTCCCGACGGCTCACTGCGTGAGACGTTGATTCACTGCTAAGAGGTCCGGGGTTCGATCCACAGTATTTTCCAATGTGGATTTCCCTTGTCATGGGTAAAGGACGGGGGTTTGGAAAGTCTAGTTTTTCGAATGGGATGAACACCTTGTCGAGAACGTAAATGAACCCTTGAAAGTTCAACTACTGCCTGCCCTCATTAGCCCCATTGGAGCAGAACAGTAGGACTTTAAACAACATTTCTTTCATTCGTGCTAATTAAATAATATATTTTGGAAATACCTGGCCCCGAGTTCACAAAGTTCTTAGACTTAAGTTGAGAATTTACTCAAAATTGTTTGCTTTATTTTAACTAAAATATAGAACTTGGGGACAGATTATCGGCGGGTGACTGAGCCGCGCTGATGTTTACAAGGAAATATGGGTTTATGGAAGATCTATCCTGTTCTAGAAAATCTACAACACGCCTACAATAAAATGTGGTTGCATTTTGCCGTCGACATTATTAGGTCAACGTGTCATTAAGGAACACTACAGGTCGAAGTAATTAACAAATCTTATAGAGTAATCTTTACATTAGTCCGACAAATATGTATATCGAATGTCAGAAAGTTACACGCAAGTTTAAGCTTCTTGATAGCCAAACAAAACCCTGTGGACACATTAGAAACCATCATAATTATCCACTAGACATTATTTATGTATATTATTATCAATTAAACAACCACTGTTCTTTTATATTGATACAGTAGTCCCTCCATTTTCCAGACGTCATCATTTATTTCATATACGAATCAAGTATTTCCCGTTTAATCTAACGAAAAAAATAATAATCTTTATCGACAAACGGACGGTTTAGTTGGTGGTGGGCTTTTATTTGGTTAGTAAGGTGCCTTTTTTATTTGCCCATAGGGTGACGATCGCGATGATTCTTTCATTTGCCAAGCTGTTCAGCTGCGTGTGAGATGTGATGCATATATAGATGAGAATCGTTCAATCATTGCAAGACTGGCCTATTTAAACCTCCCCGGATATTCGACGTAAATCACCCAGATCGAGCGATGACACATAAAACTCCAATTCATTTCATTTCCATAAAAACAGACAAATCAAGCCAATATCCCAGACGATTTAACTCTCGCTCAAAAACAATTTATTAAGCCCCCTTTAAAAAATACGATCCGATGTAGACAGTTTTCATGTCTGTATAAACCAAGATAAAAGCTGAAATAGATCTCTATTTGTCTACTTTCTATATATTGATACATTTATTTTTAATATTTATCATCATATTATATTGACTGACTGGACCCGCCAGAGATAATCTAATACAATGAAATGTAATCTTTATTAATAAGACCATTGTTACCGAGAATGTGTGTTTTTATCGATTTTTCTTCTTCCTTATTATAGACTGAAATTGCCAAGAGGCTGAATGCGATATGTGCTCAAGTTATTCCATTTTTGTCCCAAGAGGTAGGTTTCATGTTTGTGTGTAATCTATTATCATTATGTCTTGATAGTATGGCTGGTCATCAAGGTGTTTTTAGTCGAATACCATCCATTAGTAGGTGTTTGATACTATTGTGAATTAATAAAGTATATATACATCACGTCTTTTTATATGTATATCATACAAATGATATCCAGAATAACCTTAATTATATTAAATAAGTATATATACAAAAGGCGAGGATAAAAGTGCGTTTCAAATGTACATGTTTATAGAGCATAAATATACATGTAATATGTGATATCAAAGAGCATAATATATAGGTAACATACATAGAGGCGATGACACGGAAGTTATGCCATGTTGAGATGGAACAAAAGTAACACAAGTGCATGTCAAAGAACCCTAGACAATTCGAAATCAACAAAGAGTAGTAGAAAACGTCGATGTCTGGTCATAATTCTTCCATCTGTCATTGTACTCATATATAGAAATAAAAATTACGATATGTTGGCGAGATAAGACCCACCATTCTATTCTATTCATTTATGGCTAGCGAGACGTAAAGGAGAACTAATACCCGGGTTATCTATTTCTACAAAACTTGGAAAACTTTAATTTACATTGTGTACTTTTTATAGCTAAGGTATTACGTTTAAAATAATGAAGTTATTCATTTCTATTACCAGCATCAACAGCAGGTGGCAGCAGCGGTAGAGCGAGCCAAACAGGTCACCATGCAGGAATTAAACGCAATTATAGGGGTAAGTGCCACTTACTGATATCGATTATACATTTTCTCCGATATTATTTTTTATGGACACTTAGGACTGGCCTCACCTCTTTAAAACACGAGTATTGATGTTTTTAACATGATCTTCTGACTTAGGAACTACTGAAAATGGCATAAAAAGAACTTTAAA
The DNA here is from genome assembly GCA_948474765.1 of Patella depressa. Taxonomy (NCBI): domain Eukaryota; kingdom Metazoa; phylum Mollusca; class Gastropoda; family Patellidae; genus Patella; species Patella depressa. The sequence goes on from OX419716.1 coordinate 27,289,513, forward strand.
CATCAAAATAAGACATCAAAACTGTCGTCACCCCCAATAATAACCCCAACCCTAACCCCTGCCTTCCGCAGAAGTAGTTTGATTTTGAAACTATTGACACATATCCACAAGACCGCAACTAGTTGATAGTTCCACCATCAACCATTTTGTGGGTGTATCACGCTTTTGGGATTAGCCTAATAAATGATGTTAGCGTATTTACCATACAAAATATTCCAATAATACATTTTAAGCCTCCATAACGATTCCTGTCTCATGACATGAAAAGTTACCAGGGAGTACAAATTATATCTTTCTGAGGTTGCCAATAATATTGCTATAGTATTCCAAATCCAATAATGGCCTTTATTCGTCACAAGTAGTGGTATGTCTGTATGAAGATTACCTAAATATACCCAAACTGTGTGTCTGGTTTAAATCGACACGGTTTTAGCTGACATCAACTGTGTTTTCTTTTCCAGCAACAAATGCAGGCTCAACATCTACCACACGCTCATGCTCCACCCATTCCGATGACCCCACACCCAGCCGGTCTCCAAGCACCAATACCTCCAGTTTCAGCATCAGGACTTCTAGCTCTCTCCCAGAGTTCATTCTCAGCATTGGCACATAGTCATGGCTTGCTCAAGGAAGACAAACGTAAGTATATTTGAAATTCGTTAATAGACAGTTGTAATTTGAATTACCTACCCTTCAGTTACAAACTGAACTCTTTCTTTATTAAGCCATCAACGTCACTGATCAATAATATTCCGGTTTGTGTCTTTTAGCCTTCGAATTTATGATTACACACCTAATTTAGTTAAATCCATACAAGCGAATCAATTGCTCAGCAGAGGCACAATATAAATTTTTAAAAAAAACCATATCGATTGTTACAAATTAAATTATATGACAGCTATTAGTATTTGGTTAATAATATTTCATTATTTGTTTAGAATGTACGTATTTATACTAATAATTATATCTTTCATAAATCAATTTCGAATGTTCTTTCTCGTTACAGATGATAAGCATGTAAGTAAACACTTAGTTCTTTAAAGCAACACTGCTAGAAACGAAATGAAATTGGGTTAAAGGTCCTACTGTTTTGCTCTAAAATGGGCTAATGAAGACGGGCATTTACCATACAGTGTGCTATTAGGGAAATTTTGCCCGAGCAGTGGCGCTACGGCCTACTCTTTTATCAAATTCCATCTGCCAAGGGGTCTTTTACGTGCACGCCAATGTGTACACGGGACCTCGGTTTTTGGTCTCATCCGAACGACTAGACAGCTGTCTTTGTCACGCCCTCGGCCTTGCATCACTGACAAAGGGAAACCACGCCGGAAATTCTTGATGAACTTTCTCGGCCAATGCGTCAACCTTTAAACATGTCTGCTCGATCCCTCGTCTCATTGTTGTATTCAGGACTATCTATATACATGTACATAAATCTACTCAGCAAACTTCCTGTCTATTTAAATCAAATTTCCTCAGATGTGGCTTACATACTCAGTAAATATTTTGTCATACATACATACATGGATAGACGATAAATGAGTTATTGGAAGAAATTTAACATCAACTACCCTTGTGACGTCATGACTTTACACGAAAGTCGTATACATGTAGTGTGGTTAAATTCGTAGTGTACATATTTTGTAATGATATTATATGAAATTTATCATACGATGTTTGTGGTCATATCTATCGTTTATCACCTTATTCCAACAACATAAATGACACCCATACAACCAAAGCGATCAATGTATTCCTATTGCATTTCTTTATATAATTATCATATAATACAAACATGTTTCTCTGGCGTCAAAAAACAAATAAATCATGAAATGTTCATTTGAAGATAGGATCAGTAGTTAGAAGATTGTGCCTTTTGCTAGAATTGATGCCAAATTCACCCTTTTAGCAACAATATCTGATACCAAACATTAAAGCAGTGCCCAAATCTGTCGATTTTCTTCTTGTTGTGTCATGTTCATTTGGTCTGGTTGCAGTGTGACTATTTTTGACTGTGATTGGCGACTTGGTTCGTAATTTGGACACCGACGGAAGGGTCCATTTAAAATGGTCGATGACCATGCTTGATGAAATTGATCGATTTGATAATTATAAAAGTGTGTTACTGAGTCAACTGACGTGGTTTCTATTCCTCGGTTATACCTGACAAGTCAACTGACGTGGTTACTATTCCCTGGTTCTCTGGGTCCTCCGGATTCCTTCCACTGCTAGAGACCCCTACGGTTCATCGAATTATTGAAGTAAAATTGAACCATGTGTTAGTCTCGAAATGACCTAGTTTGTGTCAAGTGGACGTTGAACTCCCTCTCTCTCTCCCTCTCTCTCTTATAAATGTAAGGAACTTAATAAGGAAAAGTCATATGTTGATATCAAATTAACTTTAAATTCACAAAGCGATATAGTGATTTTAACGACTGATAAAACGCAGTTTCCAAATGCAGCTATTTTTGAAGTACTAACGTATATAACAATATGCATTAAATGACACTTAGCATTACTTAATGTGTGTAACTTAACCTATATATTGTATAACCTTTGTGAGATAATAAGACGCACATTCAATTGTTAAAACAGTAGATGTAAAAATCAATAATTTCGCCTCTCCAACAAATCTGATGTATCTAATTTGATTACGAAGAATGTGTACTCAGCCATACTGACATTAATATATAACTCGATAGAAAATAACCACTTCTTTTAAGTATGCCCCAAAATGGCTTTCATCTTTCTAAAATTTGTTTTCCCTAAAAAGATTTGTAGGATATAGCAAGGCGTTTAAAATGCTTAGTATTGTGACCTCGCAGTGTCAATATTTTGCCTACTTGGTGAGTATTGTACTAGGCAGGCGATGAAGTTTACCGCAGTTATTTGTTCATCCATCGTCTTGCACCAAAGGCAAAAATTAGTTTGCCTTCCAGTATGGGGTATTTTGTTCATGGAGTAAATAGAAGTCGGCTACAGAGATTTTTCTTGGGGTTGCCGGAGTTAGCAATCTAGTACAATGTCAAAGTGTGAAGTGTAAATATTGGGCAACGTAGAGTGTTGTTAGAAGATATTAACTGTTTACCCTTCTTCCTCTACGACAATATTTAATGTCTGTGGAGCGCAATTCATGTTCTCTACGTTTTTCTATTTTCCCCTGTAGTTGCATGAATGAGAGGCTCGTTAAACAAATATGGCCGCTTCTTCTGTCCACATGCAGTGTTTGGTCTTCCTGGTGACAAAGGATTACTTCTAGCTTGCTGAGAAATGAGTTTATTTTGCCCAATGAGCTTTTCTTATTTACAATGGGGGTCTATAATTCTCAAGTTTCAGATAAAAATAAGATGAAAGGAAAATCAAATATTTTGTATGTTCTTTACAAGAAGTTTATTTGTACCTTAGTTAATATTCTTTATCAAATAAAACATAAACACCGAACCTTAGTACCCTAAACAAAGATTTACATGATATGTGTTTGTTATTTTAAGACTTTATGTGAAAAGTATAACATTATTTCATGATACATCAAGCGACAATTAAAGTAAATAGAGAATCTCTAAAAAGAATTATTATGGTTGATTAAATGTATTTGTTTCGTTGATCCGTTGTTTTTATGTCTTTCTGCTTTTTATTGTGCACGTGTCTTGTTGAACTGTCGTCTCGAAATGGATTAGATCCTCTTAAAGTTATAAATAGAACGAAAGAGGAAATTATAAACCCCTGTTTCTATAATGCCAATACAAAGGTCCAAATCAAATAATCGGCTGTGCAAATAGTTTGAGATAAGCCAAATAACAGGGCAACTGACTGAATAGGAAAAGTTCAAGCATCATGTGTTTATCTTAAGTCTTTTCTCTATTTACTGAGAGTTGTCGATGTTAGTTTAGTCGAGGGAGTTCGGTCCAAACATACATTAGGTAGATATACACCATCTATCTTCCATTGCACACCTCAAGTTACTAGGCAAGTGTTTACTTTATAATGATTACCCCGAGCGAGGATTTTTTCTCGACTAGCAACCTTTTAATCTCTATTATTACAAGCTTATTCTAGATGAGTCAAAGATCAGAATTAGAAAGAAGTGTAAACACGACACATATTATTAATCTACAGTCAAGTTGAAGGCTAGTAGTACATTAATCTAAATATTGGCAAAGAGGCAGGCCAGATAAGGCATTATCCTGCATTTGTATTAAATACATTGACTAGAGAACATATTTCAATATAAGAGATAGATATACTATATTTGAATTGAATGCTCACTCAATAAAACGCATTAGGGATAGAGCTGAAGAATGGCGATTATTAAGTGCAGTGTCATTAACAGGGGAAAAAAATAAAGGACTTTGAATAAATATTACATGCTTTTTTTGCTAGTGTATCCATTAGAGAGGCGTATTTGTGTATTTTTATTGAGATGGAATTCAATAAGATTATGTCAATAAATATCAATCACAAATGTATTTCCATTGGATATAAAACAAAATTCATAAACGAAACCCAATATATTTAAGAGAGAGAGAGAGAGAATGGGGTTTAACGTCCACTCGACACAAACTAGGTCATTTTGGGACAATATATTTAAGGATTTATATATCGGTGGTAATTTTGTTAACTTGGAATGAAATTCTTTGTTTAATCCAAGACAGCCTTTTTTATATGCCCTTATTGAAATGTAGTCGTATATTATTGTCGCTCCTGTGCATCTAGAGTCAAATAGTTAATATTCGATTGCCTTGAAATTTCTACATAGTGTTTAAGGTCATGCGACGAAGAATTCTGTCGATTTCCAATATAGTTACAGAGTTATGGCTCTTGGGTACCTTGAAATATTTTGTGGACGATCTAAAGGCAAAAGTGGACATCCAATTGACTTTAAATTTATAAACAGCGTTAAAGATCATGGGATGGGAAGACCAATTGATTTATGATTGTAACTGTTAGATTTATGTCGCTTGATCACTTTGAAAAATCTGACTAACGCTCTTGAGGCTAAAGTTAATATCCGAATGACTATAACTTTATACACAGCGTTTAAGGTTATGAGATGAAGAGGCCTATATCCAAAGATTACTTCAAGAGTTATGGCCCTGTTTGTATACTAAACGTTAGTATTGGGCAGAACTAGAATTGGAACAAATTCGAATGATTTTTGATAATCAGATTTTAGTGTATTGTAAATGAATATGTGCAGACAAGCCTTGTTGACTGCAGTAAGCGTATATTTCGTTGCCTGGGAAACCGGCCTTTAATAAGTTCTTTACGAAATGAGCATGTTAACACCTTCATGAGACCCGGGAACATTTTCCCGGTGTTCAGAAAAGTAACAATGTAAATACACTTGCTTCTCATTGAGATACTGTTAAAGACACATTCTTCACCGAGTGGTTATTTCCAATAAAAGTATATCAATCTTAATATAGAAAAATACTGGATTCATTGAAAAACAATCATGGAGCTCGCAGATGACAATAATGAGAGGTTGTCGCCAATTGACAGCCCGAAAATGAAGGGCTATCTGCTCGAGTAACATCAAAGATTATCTGACCTCTTTGCGTTGGGGAGCACTTGGTGTATATGTTGATAAAATGGATGGTGAGTGCAGGGCGATAAAAAATTGAGAGACTTAAAGGAACATCAGTTTCTGGGATAAAAACTGCGAAAAAGGGCGTGGGCAGGGGATAATCAGTGACTTTTCTTAGGCTTCGATATTTGGTAAATGGGAAGTGATTAACGATAACATTGTCTTGTATATGCTATGAATTCTCTTTTGGCTTGACACTCGTTTTTAGTTACCGCGACAGGGAAGTCACTTCACACAAAAATGACTTCATTTAATAAATGTGTACAGCTTGGTTATTTTCTTGCGCGTACAATGTTTTGAGAGGGATCTGAAGCATGTTTTTTAATGGATTATTTAGTTTTAATTATGTTTTTAGACCAAATATATCATCAAAATCACCCAGTTTGTACATGATGGGGTACCGGTGTTAGTTACCTATGACCATTAAATAACTATATATCATAATATGATAGTGCCGAATCTACCATGGGCCTATCCAATCTTCCATTTTCTACAAACTATAAGAAAGATACTATACGTTAGAAAATGATAGTGCCGAATCTATCATGGGCCTATCCAATCTTCCATATTTTTTTCTGCAAACTATAAGAATTATACTTAATCAAGCGCATATTAAAATCGACAAATTTTGTGCTATCAGTGGGCGTTTGAAGTGAAATTCGAGTAACTGTGGTGTACTGTGTAGACTGTAATGAATAAAATGTCTATGTAATACAGAATATTACTGTTTATGATAACGTTCAGGGTCTCCTTTGGGGAATCAATGTGTCAGATTGACGAGGTTGGTATGAACGTGTGACCATCGTTCTGTGTTGCTATTTCTGTACTTGTTCTTTGTGAGTAGCATGAACGAATCTTAAAATTTGTCATCATCACATGAATTGATGAATCTAAAAGGTGTTTTTTTAAAAACTAATTTTGATGTTTCACTTCCTGCTTTAGTAATTCTAAGAACAATCTAACTAATTTTGGAGGGAAATACATCGAAATTCATATTATTTGAAAACCCATTTCTAAGAAATATACCAAGCAGGATACTGCACCCAACGGTACCGTTTCATTGTTTCTATTCGTGATAGGAAGTGGACTCTTCGTTTACTAATTATTATTTGAAAATTATCTTAAAGACATTATTGAATAACGGGTCTTATCTAGCGGAAGAATGGTATTTGAATTCGCAATAGTAAATTTTGGCATTCATCTACAAATCTACTTCGTACATCCGCTGTGACTCGTTTCCTGCCCAATATATAATTATCTTCATTATATCTATTCTCTGAGTCATGTATTATGTCTCCAATGAATTGGCGGTTTGTCTGGTTTTGCGAGTGTCTTGCTTGTTGTTGCATTGAAAGGAGGTTCCGGGTTTCGAATCCTGCTGGAGATGAGCGTCGATATTCCGGGGAGGTGACATATTAGCAAAACATTGTTATCATCTCTTGAGTGTTGAAACTTGACAAATATAGGCAATATCAGTGAATAAATCTATTACCACAACCTCACAAACCAACGCCCCTTCTTGAACCCGCTTATAGGTTGCCATCACCCCTGATCCCATTTCCTATGGACTTGATCTTAGAATTCTGTGCATTGTTCATAAGGAATATTTCAGTTAAATTCTCTTGGCGGTTGACAATACCGCAGTCCACATTCCTTTAAGAACACTCTCTTTTAAAATCCATGTACGGTGTTTATATAAGGATTTTTTTCGAAAAACCCTCAATTGTGGGTGTGACGCATGATCACCTTTAACAGTACCTCAGATGACGTAGCTATTGACGTTGTTGTTGGTGGTGGTCCCACGAGCTATATTTAGAATTTAAAGCAGAAATTGTCAATTTAGTAGAATGATTGCATACTAATTTTATGCTAAGGGTTTTATTTATTATGAATCGTGTTGTGTTATTGATGACATATATAAATTGTTATATCCCGTTTTAATAATCATCATAACAAAATTATTATCAATCTTAACACAATTACAACATTCTGGCGCTGCGTTTTATCGTTTGGCAGCTGGGTTTTTTTTATTCCATTATTATATTTGCTCTTTTTAAGACAGATTAATTTGCACTGAGTAACACGTCAAGTAGGAAACTTATTGACTCTAAAAGATAAAGAAGGGAATTTGTCCAACTATCCTGTCTTGTATTCTTAGCCCCATATCGAGTATACTTATAAATCGTGCACAAGCTGTATTGAAGATCTTAAGTAAATATCAACTTTGAGTTATGTGTTAGATTAAGCTTCTGTAAATAAACCCAGAGTGTTTACCAAGTTCAAAATTCATAGGTTGTTAGTTAAGGTTCTCGGGTTATACACTGTATTTAATTTTGTTGACAGACGCTTGCAATATTTTCAACCCGTTTTATCCCTCTTAACACCAGATGTAATTTGAAATTTCCAACCTAAAAAATTAAATGGATAAGTCAGATTGTATTATGGGGAGGACCTTGATCCGTATGTGAAGAGAAGATAAAATAACAGGCGCTTAAATGGAACGTAAATTATTTTTTGTTAAGTGTAGGTCCATCCGTACAGATATATAAACTCGATTGATAATGGTGTTTTAAGGTTCTCTTTTCGGGTTAATTATGGGCTTTTGATTTTTGGACACTATTTTTATTTGTCAGTACGGATTTGAACATGTTTGATTTTCTTTTCTACTTAATCAAGAAAATAACAATGATAATGAGGTCTTATGCTGCAATCCTCTATGTCAGCGAATTTTCTATGTGCCTATGTTCTTAACCGATGATCGATTAAGGCGCCTGGGCTTCCTGTTGTTAGGTACAGCTAGGTACGTTTTAAAATAACAATAAATGCAGTAACTTTGATCAACGAACAATGGATTTGCATCACATGTTATGAACATGGAGTTTTTAATAAACTTGATAGCTCTACAAAGTTAGAATGCGAATTCAATCTATCGTCTCATTAGCTATTTTCTAATGCCCATGTAAATTAACAAGTGCTTTGTAAATATCGTAGAACACCCGTTGCTGTGCTCTCTTTGAAATATCTCATATGTTTTACTGTTGTTGGTTGGGTTGGTTTCTTTTTTAAAAACTAATCAGAAGAACACCACGGTATCGATTATTGGTTACGATACAATGTAAATACTTATAATTATGTTTTAACAATCAACAGTTATCGATCAATGCAACATTTCCCAGTTAGGTTAAAGTCCCAATGAGGACGATAAAATACATATAAAGATTGAACTGCACAATGTTTTCTTTTAAAAGTAATTAGTCAGAAATAAATATCTATCAAAATTTACTTGCACCCAAAGCCTGTTCAGGTATTCCATCACAGTGTTAACTGGATGGTGCCGTTTTAGATGATTCAAATAAACTAGGGATTTTGTTGGGTAGGTTCGACGTGGATGGTTCTTTTGTTGATTCGTTATCTGTCTTGATTTACTTCAATAACATTACTCGATCATATCCAGGCTGCGGTAGAGGCACTTTAACCTGAATAAGACATTCATATTGTTCACCAAAACACAAGAATTTCAATATTCATAATACAAAATATGATAAACTCTATAATTAACTTAAATGATGAAATCCGATAAAACATTGGTCGCTTTTTTGATATATTATGGCAAAATAATCAATATAAACATGTCTGCTGTTATTTATGATGGATTTTATTTTATTTTATTGATATTACAGCGATCTTCCGTATCTCCTGGAGACAGGGACAAATTTCGTCATCGAAGCCGATCTCCTGAAGCCTCCAATTCTACAAATTCTAAAAAACGACGAACAGATGAAAAAGGAGCTGTAAGCGTTTTATTCGTATTTGATGTATCAATATTGTCGACTGTTTCTACAATTATATCGTTAGAATAATTAAATAATTAGCGAGTAATTATCACCGTAGATTTTTTGGTTGAGTTTGTACATGTAATAAGCTAATATGATGCTAGATGATGTCATTATAGTAATATTATTGGAACAATCAATAGGTGCTAATACTGCTAATTATGGATAAATGTGTAAAGATGATTTAATTTAATATTTTACTTGTGTTATTTAGGATAGTGACGGTGAAAAGAGTGACCAGGATCTCGTTGTTGATGTAAGTAGTCTAGAAACATTGTAAGGAATTGATATACGTCTTGTTGATACTAATTGGCTACCAACAGTGTCAAAAGAAGACATTTACATCAATTGTACAATCAATATGTGATAGGTATTTAGAACAAAATAAGTTAGGACAATGACCCCCTCAAAGTCTTCTGAAATTTTATGAATTAGCAATGTGTTTTGATATTGAACTGTAGAACTGATCCAAAAAAGTACCACCCTCCAGTCTTATATTCGTAAACGCTATTGGGTTTGGTGTAAAGGTAGGTTCCTGTGAGAACCTCATATGTAAGTTAACCCCTTACATTACATTGTGTATTAGTCTAGGCCAAATTAATCAATAACCCCAATCTATAATAATGTGTATATTCTGTGTTCCAGGATGCTGTCTCTCCAATTAATGGTGATCTGTCACCAAGAGAAAAGTCAAAAGAAACAAATCATAAAAAAGAAGAACGGAATACAGGAAGTCCAAGAAGTGATGCTTCCTCGCATGCCAGTTCCTCATCATCAAAACATAAAGAGGTCAAGATAAAAACAAAATTTCTTCAAATCATTTGGGTTAATTTACATACTTTTTTAGTAGTTTCTGTTACCAGGGCCTTCGCGGTATATTTCCATCGATAACCAGCCAAAACTACCTATTTGGCTTCTCACAGTGAGTTACCAAAGGTCTTTAATTCAGAGATCAGGTTTCTTCTTTATGTTGTCACTGAACGTCCTTGTTTTCGCTTGTCTTGTTCTGCCTAATACCTGAATAAGGTCGACGCAATGCGATGGTAACGCCCAGCTTTACAAATCTGGACTTTGCCGTCCGATTACCAAATAATCGACCAAAACGGATATTTCTTGAACGTTGAGCTTAGAATGATGTTGAATTTACTTAAGTGAAGGTTTTACTAGATTTTATCTTAAAGCAGAAACAGTAAAACATTTGCTCGGTCAGAAACAATTTCAAATTGTAAGAGCATATTGTCGAAACACACATGACAGGTGCATAATCTCCCTGTGTTTTCTAATAATATCTTTATTTGTGTTTGCATTTGCAAAACTTGTTCAGCATGGCGTATTAAAGTTGAGGTCGAACTACAGGTGTTACGTCATATGATACTATCAATATATTTCCACGCAACAGCAAAAAATATCTGCGTATTTACATTTTAATTCATTTATGAAATAATATCCAACTCCTAAATTAAAATAAAACAAATTCTCTACATCAATAAATTATGTTATTTTTTCGTTTTAGAATGACAAGTCCGCCACCCCCGTTTCTAAATGTGCGACCCCCACTAGCTCTGGTAATACGACTCCTGGACCATCTGCCAATTCAAAACCAGGTTTGTTTAGAAAAAACCTTCTTACTTCAACTTCTCATCATGTGCTTTGCAGGTTAATTTTAGGTCATGTATATATGTCTATTGTGAGATAATCTAGACATGCGTCTTTATGATTGAGACTTTATGCAATTACCAATATCTCCAATGGGTTTAGATAATTGAATAAATCTAATTATTGAATCTACTACATGCAATTGATAGCATCGCAATCCAAAAAGGTCTTCATGATTGGGACTATTTCCTCCGATATCAAGACAGATCATGATTGTTTGTGTCATAATGATATTGAATTACTTCAAATAGTTGGATATTTATGATTAGTGGGCCATTGAAAAGCGTTTGTATTCTATAGCATGCAAGAATGGATTAAAACTTAATTGACGTTTATGTACATCACATGCCTTTTTATTAGCAGGAGCATTCCCATTTTTACCAAGCGCCAGTCATGCTGGATTACCGACAGACCTTAGTGCTAGTGGAGCGTTTGCTAATCACGTATTACACAATAATATTTCTCCTGGTCCGTTGAATAACTTCCCAAGACCATTGGTAAGATTTTTCTCAATTATACCTTGCTTGCGAATGTCATCTTAATTATGCATTACAGCTTAACGAAACCCATATTCAGATAACATGCATATTTAATAAGACAGTCACCTGCCAGAAAAAACGGCAGCCGTCACTAGGTGTCATCTACATAATTCATGCACCAACAGCATAGCTCCAAAAGATTGTTATATAGATTGGGACACGATAATGGCGTCTATATTTTAGGTGTTGCTTTTATTCTTAAAAAAACAAAATGACCATTTTCAGGCGATTTTCAACACTGAAATTTTCAAATTTGGGAAAAATTTGGCAGTCCCCCAAGTCACTAATAATTCTAGATGACCGTGGCTGTTTAAAAGCAATAATGATTAACAAATGGCTATTTAAAACAAAAATAATTAACAGATGTTTTTACAGAAAGACATATCTTGAATAATCATGCGCCTTCCTGTCTAGAGAGCATAATGTACATTTTACTGCTTCAAACCTAAGACAGAATTGTATAATACAGTTAGAATATTTATAAGTGAGTCAGATCAAGTCAAGGTGCTAATTTGTAAAATGGTTGTTGGAATTGAAATTGATCACCTTCCATAGACGTTATTTAAATATTTATGTTATTGTAAGGATGAATTATTTTCATGAAAAACTCTTCAATTGCAAATATGTAAATATTATGTAGATAATAATACATTCAATGAGTAGTCGGGAAAAAATATAAGTGCGCAGCATGTGGGCGTAGTATATTAAGTCAGCCATCTTTTTTACATTTGTTGCTATGGTTTAGGCATAATAAAAGTGTATTGTGATTTTTTATAGGTTGGATTTGAGCCCCATACACCAATCAGACCGTCTCTTGGTAATATCCCAGGAGGAAAACCGTAAGTAATGATGTCTTTAATGCCTTAATGAATAAGATAGAAAAAAAAGAACACCAGGATGAAGAAGAGTGTATAAATAAATGTTTACGATAAACGGTAATTAGCACTTTAGCAACGCCATTAGCAAAATACGGTTAATGAGTTCTTTCACAAAATTATTTTCAGGGCGTATTCTTTTCACGTGAGTGGGGATGGTCAGATGCAGCCTGTGCCGTTTCCACCAGACGCTCTAATTGGTCCAGGAATTCCTCGTCATGCTCGTCAGATTAATACTTTAAATCATGGAGAAGTTGTTTGTGCGGTAACTGTTAGCAACCCGACCAGACATGTATATACGGGTGGAAAGGTAAATATATGCTTTTGCAAGATACAGGTCTGAAAATGGTTGAAAGGGACTGCCCGGAGAGTGACCAATGTCTATCCTAAAAGCTTCTGTGATTTATTCGCATGGGTCATCCCTGGTTAACAATTTCACCTGTTTCATTATTTATAACTAAGTGTTGCCAGGGTCCGATCCAGGAATTTTGGCTGGAGGATGTTTGTCCGGCTCCTGTTAAGAAAATCTGACTGTTGACAATGCATGATCTCATCATCATCTCTAAATTACGTAGGCATACAAACACATTGAGCCTTTAAAAGGGAAAAATCCAACACGCTGTTTGACGCCAATTTTATTAATGATATAGGACCACATAGTGATTCTATTTTATCGATTCTAGGCATTCAATTATTTGTTATGTAGCTGAGCAGGGTGGGGTTTGAACCCCTTCCCACTTCTAGACCCGTCCCTGGTTGTATATGAAGCAAAAAAAAAAACCCCAGTCAATTGACATAGTACTTTCACATTATGTAAAGTCTGGAAAAGATTGGTTTAAAATCATTAATATGAAAGTTCAAATATTAACTGAGTAACGACTGCCTTATTTGAAATTAAAAGAAAAATTATTTGAATCTAGAAGTATAGTGCATATAACCAGAAGTTATGTACTGTTTATCGGTGATGGTTTATATCAAATATCCTCATTGGCAGACAATAAAGATCGTTACAAATCGTAAAATTCCACATTACGATCAATGGTAATTGGAACGTGTGATTGGGTTAGCATTGTCCAAGTAATTCAACTGGTTTAATATTGGGTTAATATCTATTATTCACTGTTTTATGCAAATTGGGAGAATTAATATAATAAGAATCCCTTCTGTGGAAACATCATTGACCATTAGTATTCCCACTTGAGTTATACGAATGACCAATAATTCAGTTACTATAAATGTAGTGAAATCTGGATAATGGATAGTCTGATGGAGCTGGTATCAAATACGGGATAATTTAAAAGGATTTTGGATTAGGTTAATCATAATGAATTATCAGTTCCATTTAAGATAATAATTATTTATGTGGAGTATTATGTTATGCATTTTGTAGGGTTGTGTAAAAGTGTGGAGTATCATGTTATGCATTTTGTAGGGTTGTGTAAATGTGTGGAATATTATGTTATTATGTATGTTTCAAGGGTTGCGTGAAAGTGTGGAATATCATGTTATTATATATTTTTTTAGGCTTGTGTAAAGGTGTGGAATAAATTGGATTATGTTATTATGTATTTTCAGGGTTGTGTAAAAGTATGGGATATCAGCCAGCCTGGTAATAAAAGTCCAGTTTCACAACTCGATTGTTTGGTAAGTTTGAATAAGATATTGGATTGTTTTGATCTAACTGTTGCCATTTGAAAGACAATTATTTAATATAAAGTTGGTATTGAATGTACTTAAATATATATCTTTAACAAAGGACTATTTACAAAATAATGCGGTTATAGTTCCTGGTTTAAACCCATCGTTCTGAGCATTGTATGTCTACAGTTAAACCCCGTTGTAACGAACTTCAGAATCGTGTTAGTTTTATTCGAGAAAAACGAGGTTCGTGTAAAACAATTGGTCAAAAAGATATGGAATAACCGTTTGTATTTAAAAATCCCTTTCTCTTTTCAGCAAAAAGATAATTATATTAGATCTATCAAATTATTACAAGATGGCAGAACTTTAATTGTTGGTGGTGAAGCCAGTACATTATCTATATGGGATTTAGCCGCTGTAAGTGCCAAATATCATATTCTAGGTGGATTTATTTTAGAGATTTACAATAATATTATATTTTACATTATTCGAATTAGCTTCTTTGTTTAATTCCTTTGACACCCGAAATATTGTTAATTGTTTGTAAAATGGAAAGACTAACACTAATTTCAGTTTAAAATGCATTTAATTCTTCTAAAAAAAATTTTTATTTCAGTCCACGCCCAGAATCAAGGCTGAATTAACATCGAGTGCTCCAGCATGTTATGCCCTGGCTTTAAGTCCTGACAATAAAGTATGTTTTAGTTGTTGTAGTGATGGTAATATAGCTGTATGGGATCTTCATAATCAGACATTAGTCAGGTAATATTATTATTATCATATACTCTTTATTTCATCCTTCTATATTATCATCCATTCAGTATATTTCTCATATACACCATTTATATAATCTATTTTAATTGTCGAACCACACCAGATATTACTTAATATCATATTCCTGCTGTTCATTTTATTGTTGTTAATTATCAAACCTAGTCCAGTCTCATTCAGTATTATAACTTATAATTATCATAGTCAATACTTATAATATTATTTCTTTTGACCTTCAGACAATTTCAAGGTCATACAGATGGGGCTAGCTGTATTGATATTTCTCCAGATGGAACCAAATTATGGACGGGTGGTTTAGATAATACTGTTAGATCCTGGGATTTAAGAGAGGTAATTTATATTTAATTTCCCAAATAATGCTTAA
Source organism: Patella depressa (assembly GCA_948474765.1). Taxonomy (NCBI): domain Eukaryota; kingdom Metazoa; phylum Mollusca; class Gastropoda; family Patellidae; genus Patella; species Patella depressa. Next base: position 27,304,800 of record OX419716.1, read on the forward strand.
CAAAGTTCTTATATTGTGTTATTTTCTATTTTTAAAAGTAGGTAGGCCTATAACTATACAGCCTAATGTCTATTTTAATCATGTTTTAATCTTAGTAACAATGTGATTGATGTGCGAACATTTATGCAAGGCATTGATCAGTGTTTATTTGAATACGTTGTTAATTAGGCCTTCTATTGCCATTACCATCATTTCAATAGTAGAAGTGCAGACATTATTATTATTATATCCTTCCATTTGTAATTTAGGGGAGACAACTCCAACAACATGATTTTACGTCTCAGATCTTCTCATTAGGATATTGTCCAACTGGAGATTGGTTAGCTGTGGGGTAAGTTTAAGTTTTACCACCAAATGTAAATGACTGGAAGGGTACATAATGCCTTTACAAAAATTGTGCTGAACAATATGGAATATTTCATGCGAATTTTCTGTCTGAAGTCGGCAAGAAGGTTACAGTCTTCCAGATCAATTCCTTAATAATAACCCGGTCTGTTTATTTTAAACAAAGAAATGTCAACAATAGAATCGAAATAACAAATTGAATCAAGGGTCCTTAAAAGGACAATAGCACTCTTGCTGGCTTGGCAGCTCCAGAAAATAAATAATAGCGTTATTCTAAGTACAAGTGTCCTACCTGTTGTTTAAATTATCCATTACATCCTATTTTACTTGTCCAGAGGGTTCGAAAATATTTTAAAATCCAAGTCACAGGTTTAAGTTAGGCTTTTCAAATCATTTAGTTGAATTTTCCAATTCTTTGAATTAGGTGTGTTGAGATGAAATTTGTATCAATTAATTGGAATATTGCAAAATAATACAATTTGTTGACCAGAATAAAGATTTGGAAATATTATTCAGTTACAACAACGGTGGTATTGGGCCTTTAAACCGCTTAAGCGACAATGTTCGATAAATACAGGAATATATTCACAGAAGTAGTCATTAGAACAAAACGTTATCCGTTATATTAAACTTTTAGAGAATCTAAACAATGAATTATTAAAACTTTTATGTTACCAACCAACCATAAATTACTCGTGTTGTGTGTCTTGTAGCCATTTCATAATGTATCAAAATTATCTATTTATTCTCGCTTTGAATTCAACTTCATTGCACTGAATAGAAAACACGAATGTTTTTCATTGTAATCGATGGTATTCGCTGTGTGACGATAAACATTCGCCAGCATTGTTTACATCACATATCTACCCCATTAAAGTGCAGAATTTTACAAAATAACATTGATGAGTATAAATTGACAGTAATTAAGATACCATCTGTCTTCATGTTAGTTTTATTTGTTTATATTTTATAGTTAATAACATTGTAAGTTTGAAAGTATTATGACTGGAAAATTATTCAATAGATCATCCACGATAATACAAAACAAAATGGTGCGATAATATTATGGGAGCGTTCCAAATGTTAAAATGTTATAATTGCACAATGGCGGCTTGTTTCTTATATCAATTAAATCTTATCACTGCACAAGATCTAAACAGACATGACATCATTCATAAATTTTGATGCATGCAAATTTGTGAATCAGTTTTATAATAAGGTTTCGATCATCAAACACGTTAAGTATTATTGTTATTATAAAGGTTGTGATGTATGTAAAAACATATTTTTCAAATTAGGTTAATTTATGCCAAATATTATGTTTCAGTATGGAGAGCAGTAATGTGGAAGTTTTACATCATGCTAAACCTGATAAATATCAACTACATCTACATGAAAGTTGTGTTCTTTCTCTTAAATTTGCATATTGTGGTAAATGGTTCGTGAGTACAGGAAAAGATAATTTACTGAATGCCTGGAGGACACCTTATGGTGCCAGTATCTTTCAGGTATGTATAATATATACATGGTTCAGCTGATTTATACACTCTAGGATAACTTTTATGTATCTCTGGGTTACTATAATATATACTATTTTATGGTGTCAATATATTTGGTGTTGCTATAGGTTATTACTTTAGAATAGTTTATCGTATGAGAACGTCCAAGGTTTGATACCGGAGTTGGCTGGGAATTTCCCCGAAATTTCCCAGCATGATTTTCCAGTTGTCCGGGGTGGACGAGAGACCTAGGTCTCGTGTACACGTTGTCGTGCACGTTGTCGTGCACGTAAAAGAGCCCTTAACAATTGGTCTCAGTTGCAATACAGGCGATTGCACATGTTCATTATCCTGGTGCAGAAAAGTAAGACGTTAAGCCATATTTCATTTATCTCTTATCATAGAATAAGGAAAACAAATCATTTGACCTGTATTAAATGATACAAATATAATAAATAAGCTAGAATCACGACCCAATCAGATTTAGTTAAAAGATACACACTGACACATTATTGTTGTGAGATCAATTATTCGGAAAGTTTAAAGGTTGGTAAGTGCTCATGAAGTCATGACGTAGTCTTCAGAATAATACTCTTAAGACGTCGTTGTTTGGTTGTCTTTCATCTCGGACATTAACTTGTAATGTACATTACTTTAGCAGTCTTTCAGTCGTCACGATTTTTTTCTTTTTGGATTTGCTTGATAATACATGGTTAATATAATAGTATCGTGATCTCAATGTACTACAAAGCTTAGTAAATTAAACCCATGAAAACGCATGTCTGTAGTTTTTGTGCCAGATAAGGATTATCCACACAAATCTATAAATCGACTTTTATGTTTTTATGTTGTTGTATAAGATTGTTCCTTGTCTGTAACCCTTCTAATTCATATAATATATTGGTGTTGATACAGGTCTCTTTCTAATCCCCCGTATTCAAAATGGCTTATTTGTCTCTGGTTTCTCATTTCAGTCTAAAGAATCGTCTTCTGTGTTGAGTTGCGATATATCTGGTGATGATAAATATATTGTTACGGGATCAGGAGATAAAAAAGCCACATTATACGAAGTTATATTCTGATCATCACTCAATTCATGGACAAAAATAGAAATTGATTATATCGTGTCTCGTTACACCTGGTTCGTATACAGTACAGCCACGGTGTACCACAGCTACTGACACTAAGATATAGTGTCGAGATCAGTGACGTCAACATCATAAATGTGTATGGGTAACGGTGTTTTAACTTTGTTAATTCTCTCGTTATATACTCAAGTTAGGTATTTATATAGTTTCACATCCATTTAATGTTTGTAATTTTCAAATGGAGAGGAGACTTAAATGGATCTACTCTTGAACTTCTCGTTGTGTTCATTCGCTTATTATTTTTTTAAATTGTACTATTCTATGACAATCCGGATTTCAGAAATAATTTCTGAAACGAAAAAGACAAAAAGTGGTGTAGTATTTTGTGAATAGTAGTGCTATCTTTTAATGCATTTAATTATGAGTAATAATTATTGTTTGTTATAAACACATTATAATATATTTTTATTTTGTACATTGTTCTAAATGTATTTAAATTGTTTTCTCAGTGTGCTTGTCTGGACCTTATTATCATTTACCATTTGTAAATTTCTAATATAGATTTAATTAATATATAAACTGGAAACGTTTGTCGAAATGTTCAGTATGGACCGAATTTAAAAGAGTCTTTTTTGGGTCTAAATCATGTTCCGATTCCTCAATCCTTATTTTTAAAAACGATATATTTATTCGTATTAGAACACTTGAAAAAACGACAAAAATTGAAACATGATCGACTTCAAGAACTTATGTTTAAAACTGAACATTTCCACAAGCGTTATAGCTTGCATGCATAAACATTTATGAATCCAAGCACAGGGTTATAGTGTGGCTACCAAAACCTGAACGATTTTATCAGTTTAGTTTTATCATTAGTTATTGTAGAATAGAAATTGTACATTCCAAGCTGAACTAAAGTTCGTTCTTTTTATCATATATTGTATTTTTGAAAAGAAAAGACTATAAACATGTTACCTGTATAGTAAGTTATGTTAGTTATTTTCTGTGTTTTTTACACCTTGTTTTGTGTTAAATATGAGTTAATATATACATATATCTATAATATAATAATATTATACAAGATACGTCATATCTTTTAATTGTTAATGGTACATTTTTGTCAGTTATTTTTCAATTTTAAAAAAGAAATTACTCTTTGTGGGTATTCCGTCTGTCTCTTTTAAGAATCTTTTTTATTTTAAGTATTCTGATGATTTTTGAAGGTTAATAGTTTTTAGGGTGTATACTTTCCAAGTCTTAAACATTTACTGAGCACTTTGCGATATAAATAGTAAATTACTTTCATTTGATCGACTTAAGAACACCCGATGTGTTAAAGACTTTATTCAGATTGGAATACATTTTAAAAACACTTCTTAATTGTCACTAATTCTGCAACTTAAAATCTGACTTCTAAGCGATTTGTCCATCAATAGACTATATTTTATAAATTTAATTCATTGTATGTTTGAAATGATAGTAAATGTACATCAATATATACCGTCTGGGGCCACAGTAAGCGATCACACTACAAACTACAGGAGTGTCGGATGCAATCTACTGTGGCCCCACACGATGATCATCCTTATAGTCTTGTTGTTTTCTACCTCGGTTAATTTTAACACTTTCACCATATTTTCCATAATGTCACGATGTTTACAGTTAGTTTCTAATTGTGACCTGGTGCTTTATATTGTTCATGGTAAATAAATGTGCAAACGAAAAAAAAAACCAAACCATTTGTCTTATCTTTTAACCAAATGAAATGAAATGAAATGAAATGGAGTTTATGTAATACTCTTCTGCACCAACCAGTCTAATGCTATGTGCTATGAGTGAAAATTTTCCCATGCAGGGGCGCTACAGCCTACTATTATTTCTATTTTCAAATTCCAGAGTATCTATATTGTGCTGCCAATTATACATTCGGTTTTCAGTCGCGTCCAATGACTAAACGCCTTTTCGGTCACAGGCTCCTTGTCCTGCGTCATTGACAGGAGGAAAAAACGAGGCTGAACTTGATGTTTACTGAGCCAGTTCCGTATACCCTGAGTCATATAATTATATGTAGCGTAAAGGTGAATAGTCTAATCACTTTGTGCTGTCTGTTGGATAAATATTGTGATTTTATTGCTCTGTTTGTTGATCTGTGTAATATGGTTAGATATTACATTAGCTGCTTCGGATATTTCAGTATTAATATCGAGGAACAATGAAGTCTTAAACGCTTCGGTGTACTTGAATAAAGCTTAAAGGGGAAAGCCAGTCGTTGCAATTTGTGTATATTATTGATTATCAATATATTAAAATAGTTCCAACATGCACAACAATGCAATTCGACTTTAATGAGGACAAGAGTTTGTGTTTGGGAGGCGCGAGTGTCTACCTCCGACGTTAGGAAATAAGTTGATTGTTGAATAGTACATGGTGTGCTTTAACGCGTTTTATGGTGCACTGATGGGTTGTTTTTTTTTTTGTCGTTGCAAGCAATGTTGCCTTTTTTAGATTCCTTTCCTCATTTATAGACCCACGCGTCAAATAAGTCCTATACCCTCAGAAGTATTTTAAGAAATCAACTCTAATTCCTACAATCTCATACATTCTGAGCATACAGCTGGATAAGGTGCGCTTTTACTTCACATCAAAAGATGGATGTCCCTACTTGAGCTTAGGAATTGCTGTTTTAATTTGCTACTTAAAATCAATGACAAGATTTGTATTTTAAATTGTGCATTTTCGAAACACTAAATTAATACAATCCCAGCAAACGACAAAGGCTGGTTAAACAATTCATCGAACACCCAAAATAGTTAAAATCGGGATAAACAATATTACATTTACAACCTGTTATTAATAATTCTCTTTACTCTGCCCCGATCTTAATTATTTAACTTTAGCATATAAATCACCCTTAATGTGCATTAAGCACACCGAAAAGAATGATTATTTTTCAAATTATCTTATACCTGATATGACTTCGGGAATAGTAAATCACATTGATCTATCGGTGCCTTAGGCAGGTCATTCGTCATATGGATTAACTCATGGATTACAAATCATGTGACTTTTACTGATTACATAATAATGATCGCCATTACAGGTAAATACCTGTCAAATCCCACATAAATAACCCGACAGATTATATCTCCATCATTAAAATCAAATCATTAAATCAGTATCACCAACAGTCAAACGACATATAAAATGTAGTTTCAAGAGCTTCCATCTTGAAGAAGTGTCTCTTTGATCAAACAAATCCATTTATTTACACGTAGAAACTAAAGGTGCTCGGTGTTTTGGTTCAGTCTTCTTTGCTATAAATGTAGAATTGTACACTAGGGAGGTCTTTTCCACAATCTTGGAGATGGCCACTTAGCTCTAACCAAATATTTATCCAACAAACGACTACGGTTATTTGCTTGGTCCAAACACCCGTTTACGCACAGACCCATAAACTAGTGTTGTTCTTGTCGCCTAGTTGATGTCCTATCCACATCTATTGACATTTTCAATCAATCTAAACGGTGTAAACGCGGGTAGATAAGTACTGGGTTCCATGTTTGTCTATCCACATATATATATATATATAAGTTAGTCAATATGGGCTGACTCAGGGTTCATCTTTCATTGCTTAGCTCTTCTGTGTCTTTGAAGTTGACATTCGTTATTTGTTGGTATTCAAGTGTACTTTTTTATTCTATCGCGTAGGCCCCAAGGGGACCGATTCACATTCAAACTTTTTGACCTTTCTCAAGTAAATCTCAAATTGTTTGCCGAATGTAATTTAGTCTTTGTAGTTGAACTTTAGGTGTAAACTGCAACACGTCAAATTGTTCGTGGAGTTTAATATGTACACCTTAAACAGTACTGCGTGAACCCTGGCAAATACAAGCACTTGACTTGTGTAAATATTATCTTTATAAATGTATATTTGTTATGGTGCGACTTAAATTATCAATTATAATCCTGGAGCAAATAATGGAAAGACGAACGTAATTGAAATATTAAGGAGATTCATATCAATATGAACCAAAACGAAGCAGCCTTCGTGTCATGATATATATTAAGATATTAAAAATCCTATAATATATAGGTTAGTAATATAAATCGAGCTTAAACATCAATGCAAATGCATTATTCACGCTTGCAGAAATGCTAAATTAATATAAGTCACGGTTTAGAATTTGAAATTATGAACGAGTTTAATATGGAATAATCTTCATGTAAGTCGATTTTAAGTGCCGTTTCTATACGTATCATTGACATTTGGAATAAGAAGACTAGTAAATTAAATTTGTGGAGCATCAATTATTCCGTTTGGGATGGGTTTGGTATTATTGTAGATCGTATTAAGTGTTGGCGGATCAGTTTGAGTGCTGTAACATAAGGATTATGGTGTCGCGATTAAAATTTATATAACGTTTATATAAGCTAACAATGTTGACACATCGTAAATTATATATATGAGATATGATTGATCTGTAATATACACCTAAATTAATCAAGATAATGTCATTATTATCTGACAGTTATATCCATGTATCAATCTCAGTTCAAAATGGATTAAACTAAGAAACTCAGTATCCCTTTATATAAGGGGTATCCTCCAGCCCCCCCCCCCCCATTTTGGTCCTAACTCATAAAAACTAAAAGTAACTACACGTTTAAAATACAATTCTGTCAATTAAGAAGGGCAACTGTTTCTTTTCTAATGTTGATTTTATTTTTTATGCCTGCCTAAAGTCGTGGAACCGTACTTATAACCACTCTCATAGGAGTACGTGTCCCCACCCACATCTGTTCCGTATGTCTATAAGTAGGTGTCTATCCTTGGATGGTAAACCTGTCGTTTCTCAAAAATTGATTGCTTGGGAAGTTCATATAACATACATAAATCAAAACTCACTATACCAAACGCAAATGTAATAAATAATCTTTCCAAATGTCCCTACAACTGGGTTCTCTAAATACCTTACATTGTCTTACATATTGTAACAATTGGAGCACCGTTAGAAGTAAAACTGCTGATCGTATAATATAAAAAAAGATTTCAGATAATCTCAACTATCTTTAAGATTACCGACAGCTGCAACATAACTAGACGATTCAGCTTGAAAAAAAACAAGCAGAAGGCTCGACTCCAAGCTGTCGTTGGCTTTCACAGTATCATCACCGGGTGGTTTATTGACAACAAATAAAGTCTTTTAAAAGTTGGTAAACAAAAGTGTGACTGGGAGAATGACATGGAACAAACCGTTACTCTGTTAGATTAGTTTGTTTTACTGGTACAACTAACGAGAAGATGTAACACTGAAGATACCGGAGACAAATATTAACAACATACCACCACCATGTTGATTCAGAAGAGAATGGCAAGAACTTCAGTTATTTTGTCAGTCTTGGCGGCAGTTTTACAGGTTGATTTTGAATTACTCGATGACACAGTGTGATAGGTTTTTCACATAGTATTGTCAGAAAGGAGAATTGCAACAAGTACTACAAATATATGTGAAAACATCACTTGTTTAACAAAAATAAAAAAGTTAGAGGTGCGTGTAGTCTTGACCTTTAATGGATTTGGTCAATCGATTTCTACTACTAGAAGGAAACGAAATGTCGATAAAAATACTCAAAAGTCATCGAAATTTATCCGTAAAGAAGATCTTTTTTTCTGAAGCCATATTCATTTATTCATTTACTAGTTTGGTGAGTACTGTAATGACTCACTACCTAGAAGGTATCGGGTTTGATCCCGGTTTTAAATGTCTACGGTAGCTCAGAAGAGCAGAAACACTCGAGGTCTCGTGGATACCATTGGTTGCATGTTAAAGGTCTCTTGGCACAACTGTACTTAACAACCAGCAACCTGTAGAAAACAGAGTAGAAAACTAAACTAAGATATGTAAATCCCCTTTTTATTTAATGATTTGCATGGACGAAATGCCTCAGAAATTACGATTCTTTAATATATTTCTATACAACGTCCGATATTCGAGACCCACAATACCATACCTGTAATTATATTAACATCGCTGTCATCTAATCATGTATAATCTTTTTTACAGGGTCGTGAATCCTTTAAGAGTTGGAAAATCAATTAAGACTTTTTACACCACAGTGTATTAAGTAACATCATTATCCATGCTACAATAGATCTACAATACCCTATCTCATTTATCTATTATTCAAGTACTCAAGACGATTAAATAGAGTTGGCTATTTTATCGCGATTCATAATATCATGTTTCATTGTACTGTATACTTTAGATTACAAGAAACATTATAGTATACAGTAAGTATATAAGATTGATCAAACGGTGACGGATATGTTAAGATTTTGCGGATTTACTTACATACTAAGTCTACGGATGAAGAACGATTAAACTAATACACCCACCACAACGACCCATAAGGAACTTATTGACACATATAGAAATTGGTTAGCTTCTCAGCTAGGTTGAACACCCCGGGCTCCTGGTCTATAACTGATGCCTGTATATAGTCGGTTCATCGGAGATTGCTGACCGTAGAGCTAATTCAAATTAAGACATGGTGCTGGAGAATTAGATCCCAATTTAAACAGAATTGACTTTTATATTTATCAGTTTATAAACCATTTGACATTAAAACTGTTTATATTGCAGCTTAATAGGAATGGTGGTGTACTACTTTGGATCTGTATGTTGGATCGTGTGACCTTCCTTGATCCCACGAGCCATCGTGATTATGTAAAATTAGGAACAGAATCATCCACTGACTTTGGTAATGCTGCTTAACCTGATATGCATTCTTATTGTGGTGGTTAAGGGAAAATGGGATGATGTCCACAATCAAGATGTTGATTATAATGACATGTATGGATGGTGCGCATGACAGCTGAACTTAACGTTAAAAAGGTTAAAAACAGGTTGAAAACATTTTTCGTGATTACGGAACCGTACACAACTTAGATTTGAATATCTGTAGTGCGTCGGGGGAAGGACTGGCCGGTGATAAAGCATTCCAATCCCTGGTGATCCTTGGGAAATATGCATATTTCCTGTAATCACTACGACAGGATGGAACTTGGTATGTTTGTTCGTTCCAGTAGTTTAACGTCCACTTCCACCTGGGGTGATGTCGTAGACAAAAGGGCTTACGTCGTTATCTTTTAACTACCTACCTGTTGAATGTGTATTGTTACGTAATGTAGCATAATAATGCAGTTAAGGACCGTCTTAAATACCACATTGATGCGCTGCTCAGTAACCATATTTTGTTGGGTACAGAACATGAATAATAGATTAACACAATCTTCGGACAAAACGAAAAGCAGCCACTTTAATGATTTTTTTAGCACAATGGATTTAGGTCAACTGATCATAATTATTTTCTGAGAAGGAACTATTGAATAATACTAATCGGTCGTTTCGCTGGGTGAAGTTGACTAGCAGCAGTGCATAACGATAAATATAAATCTTTTCATTGTACTTCAGTTTATCAGATCATTTTGATATATCTCTTTTTTTAATAATGAATAGTTTATTTTGTAACTTGAAAGCTGTGTTATCCTTTCTTAAATTTAACGTAAACATCATTCTGGAACTGGCGGATGATGATACTCTTGACTAATTATGTAAGGTAATTATTTATTTACGTTTAGCTGTAACAGATGATAAGGATACATGGTGTAACGTACACGACTTATCTTTATTAACCCGAGATAACTCCCATTATCTTTTAATCACATTTATCCAGCATCGGGTCCGGGTATTTACTTAGTCGTGTCAATTGGATATAAACTATAATCATCTTTGTTTAGCACTGACATTCTTTATCGCGTGATTAAAGTCGCCCATATTTTGCTAAGCTGGAATAAATGAAATTAAAAAGATTTGGTTTACACTAGCTGTCATCATAGATGATAATATATTGCAGACACGTCAATCATTTCACACTATTTGTTTATATAATACATGCCAAGAATAACCAGACGATTGTGTCTGCAAAGATGAACCATGCGCATTGGGTTCAAAGGGTCTGCAAGAGCTATTTGTCGTCTGTCGGTTTCAGCACCAGATAAGAATTTGTAAAATGAGCTAGTTTAATTTTTGTCTTTTGTTTTCAGATGAAGTAGGGCGTGTTGAGTGTCGATGTATTTACGTTGGTGCCACATGCTTTTAACCTTAGAGTTGACTTTAGTTTTTAATAATTAGAAACATTATATTTTCTGTAGCGAAGATAGCTCAGTAGACTTTCGAGATTGGTAAATTCTTGAAACAATCTTTGGGTATTTAGAGTGAGCGATGCAATCTGATAAGGACTACCTGGTGTTAATTTTTAACTTTCATCAACTATCATTATATATGATATCCTTTTTTACAAGAATTTAAAAGTTTGTAATCTTATCAAAGAAATTTGGATATAAGAAATCAGTGTTGACAGTAATGGGATACTTCTGAGACTTGTGAGGAATGTAAGGAGAGTTTAGCAGATTAGGCAGGAATAGTGTAGTGGGAGAGATACCTAATCGTCCGGGTACCTAATGATTGACTATTCAATGCCATGCCGTCCGGGTTTTTACCTGGCCTGGTAGCTCAAAGGCGTGTGCTGCTTAAGAATAGCGTTGACGCGGCCTCATCTGAAGTTTGCGCAACATTTATTCACAACGGCTACAAAAACCAAATATACGTTTTTGATGAAGGCTCATGGTATTGTGTTCTTTTTGGAGGAAAAGTAGACGTTTTCTGCCTGTACACGCGAATAATATTTGTATTTCTTTCTATCGGTAGGGATAGACAACCGTTCGACCGCCTGAAGTAGACGTTTTCTAATGGAGTGGGTATACATTGCACACTGAAAACAATAAACTTAGCCGAAGCTCAGATATATCAAATACAACACACTTCCAGCCAGAGAAAACAAACAATCACCAATGACCTTTTAGCAGGTGATATTTTATATGTTAGATTCTACAATGATCACACATTCGAACATTATGTTCAGGCTTGGTAACGCATGAGTTGGAATGAATTACATACATCCGCTTAATAATAGACGGCGTATTGGCAACAACATCTTTTCACAAGATATCAATCTTTTCTTGACTAGGTTTAGTTTGAATCAGCGATTGTTTCTGGCTATTTGGATGCACTTACTAACAGTCATTCAATCTGTAATAAGTGTAACCGAAGTGACCTTCGCCAAACGATAGGCTTTTCTTTCCTTCTTATCTGTTGTTATAACTTACAGACAACTCTCTGGTTTCCTCTACGATAAGACATCATTCAGTTAACAACTTTCAGTCCTATATGCACGTGTTTATTTGAATATAGACGAACATTAGCCCACACATGGCAATGGAAGAAATCTGGAAAGATCGAGGACCGCGGGGGAAACAGGTTGCCTGATTACTAAAACAGTTAAATAGTAGGATAGGATCTGAAGAAAATACATCTGCTATTCTTAACACGATTTGCACTCATTTTCTACTGTACCAAAACCACGAAATGTGGTACATTAGCGATGTGAAAAGATTATTTAACCTTTACAAATGAAACAAAAATAAGCAATGGCCGCATGTTATGGGAATTTTAGGCGTTGGTTCCTTGTTTGTTGAATACACGTAGCTTTATTCGTTTACATAACAAACAACGGAAATGACATCATCAGGCAGTGGCTGCAAATAGAAGTCATGTTAAAACCTGGGCAAAAATGTTATAACATTAACTCTGCTTTGCCTTGATAAGAACGAACTAAATTCCATCCTGTTTAGATTTTTGTATGTTGTGCACTTTCTAAACATACATGAACTATTTTCATCGCTTTTGCTTCTATAGCTAGACTGCCTGTTAATTCTGAAGAATAATGATTGCGACCACCTACCTTTAAAAAAAGTGCCAGTAATAACTTCACAAACAATCTGATATCTTTTGATAAGTGCCAGACTACAGCTGGATGTCAAGTACCAATATTTATTTATAAAGCCAAAATGGCATGTATTTGATGGATTTCCAGATTTGAGCATCTTCAAGAGTGACTCTTTATATGACCACTTTATGAAAGTGGGTACTTAATGAGTACACATTTAATTCAGGCTATATTCTTCTTGCCAGTAATTAATTAAAATATTTTGCATTCCATAAGCCACGTAGTTTGGGAATCCCAGAAAAGATGCACTTTTAAAATCCCAACGCATGTGTGCTTACAAGATGACTTTGAATCCATGCGTAAGTTTGCATTGTCCTCAACAACGCCTACTATTTTAACTGCTGGAACATCAATTTAACAAGCGCATACGTAAAGTTATATTTCAGAAAGCCCTGGACAAGCCATATGAACTGGAATCTGGTTGGATTGATGCCACCTAAACCGGAACATCAGTGGATAACTAGTTCAGCTGTGAAGTAAATGTATTTACGTTAAAACACTAGATGATAAATATATATAGGCAGTATTTCTCAGGAGTTAATTAAAATATTGTTTTGCACTGCAGAACCTCTGCGTAGAATTTCACATTTTAAGTCTTAAGGAGAACCGGAAATAGAGCATTATCATTAACATGGGTGTCAGGATTTCTATATGTATCCTTGATTTAGTTTGATGTTTAAATGTACAAACGTATGATGAAACAAATATCAGCTATGTGAACTGAGTGAACGTTCTCGAAAGGGTAAGCTTTGACAGGACAGTTGATGTCTACCAAAAACATGTTGTTACCGTCCATCTAGAAGAAACATAATGGTCAGATACACGTTATTCTAGTAGTTCAATTCCATTCAATGCTGATTTTCAAGATGGTCGGCAACTTTTTTTTTCGGAGGGGGGAGGGCAAAACTTTTTTCAGGGGATTAAATTAACCCCTTTGCCCCCCCCCCTCCCACTGGCTATGGGTCTGCAAGCTTGTGTTTATGAATGCTGTTTCATAGAACCGTTTAAAAAGTTATTTTTCTAATATAATCAATATGTGTATATTGGTGTCTATAAATATCATCATGGTCAGTACATGTGTCTTGTTTATAGATTATTCTTATAATCGGCCATTGTTTACGGCTTGTTTTTATATCACGTAAAGCCGATCATACTACACATATCATGTAGGCTTCTTATTATTTTTAGCTGTTAACAATACAAGGGTTTTAAGACAAACTTGAATAACCATTTATTTCACGATTTCATCCCCGCAACGCCTCATTAGATGGCTGTTTCAAACAAGGCGTTATTGATAGTCATATTTATTCAGTATGGAATATAATACCTACTTTATTCTGTATTAGACTCTTAACAAGAGTATTAGTCATGCTGGATGGGTTAATCAACCACACAAACAGGATTGGGTGGATTCCCTTATTTTCTGCTTGGCAAATTCGTCAATTGGACCATCAAGAGAAAAAGAGTTTCTTTGTACTGAAAGTAACAACTGAGCTTATTCCAATTACCCATTTGGTCTGATTAGGTATCCGACATTAAAATCGAAGGCATTTCGCGCTCTAACTGTGTATTTTTATCTGGCTAAGTAAACTATACCATGTGTTGAGTGTTGTGTAGGCTTGTTCAGCGTGAGGTATAGTATTACTATCATAACACGCACTATGTTAGTATACAATCGTTGAATTTTTCATTCCTCTCTAGATGGAAAGAGCGTGAACTTTAAGGCAGATGTAGACTGTTTTACAGATAACATTTCAGATCAGCTGGGTACCTCACATCCATTCTTACTAAGATTCTCAATATGTTAACACTTCGCTGATTGGCTGTTTGCGAGAACCAACTGCAACTTATAATCTTTTCAGTGCGGATAATTGAATGTAAGGTGTTATTGGAGATGTTTCAAGAGGCTTTAATTGACAGCGTCAGTTGTTCTTTAAAACTAGCAAACCACGCCCTTTCCGCTCAACGTTGAAACTTTCCTCACACCCTCACCGGGGTCACGAACACTGAAACAGAAATATGTGAATAACAAGGTTGAACATTTAAACTTTACATTTTTAGTTTGATAAAAACCACGACCATTGCGTCATTATTCAATAAGCGTCAACTTATTTGGCCCTTGGCAAACTGAATGCCTTAATCAGTGAATCTAGACAGTGGTATCTTTACAGAAAGTACTGTAGCAGAAACTTTATTGCATAAAAACTTCACATAGTTATTTGCATATATGAATAATAGACTATATATGAAACAAACAAACAAAACTTCAGATACATAGATAAAGTTACGATAAACATTTTAATAGTTCTACATTTTTATTCAGCATCAATATTTTGTATGTTGTAGCCCCAAATGGTGTTCTTTTACGTGCCATAGATTTATGTTCCAAATACATGGCACTCGCCATGCCAATCTTAAAAAAGCATCTGTTTATCTCAGGAGGCAGATCATCACAGAAGATGTCATCATATTAAAATATGCTGGGGCGGATCTAGGAATTTTGAAAAGGGGAGGCGCCGCAAAATGAGGGCACTGACCACGAAGACGGGGCACGCCGCGGATAGGGAGGTGGGGGCCCAAGAAAATTATCAGTCATTTCCTTGCATCTGTAGCCAATTCAAGAGCTATTTGGCTGATATTTTCATCTAAACGTTCGGAAATCGTAGAAAAAAAAGCCTCAAAATCGACCAAAAAAGCTAGTTGAAAGGCACTTTAAGTAGTAAAAAAGGGCACTGTCGAAAATAAGGGGGCGCGCACCCCTTGCACCCCCGATTGAATCCACCTCTGACATGGACACGTATTTACGTAAGCCTGAAATCAAGTTGCATCTAGCAGTTACCCATCGATCTTCACCAGCTTAAACGGTAAAACGTCAACTTTTATGATCAGTTGACTATTCGATGGGTGCTAACTTGCGGGATTTTTTTATAAGGATTCTTTATTCCGGATTTAGCGTGGTAAATAATCTATTTTACAATGTTACTTCTTGTCAGAAATCAATACACCAAAATTCAGTTAATTTCTGCATAAAATACGGGCCAACAATTTGGATAAAGTAAGTGCCCACCTTACCAATTGTAAAACAAATCAAGTCAACTTCATTGGAATATTTAGGCGTTGCGTCAGTCAATGCACGGCCCTTCCAATGAGTATTTGTGAAGTAATCAAATCACGAAAAATAAATTTTCTGTCTAAAATATCGGTCAATGATAATGGTGTGGGTATTTTGGTCAGTATAAGTATAGTATGATATTATAGTATGATATTAGAGGAAAAGCATTCTTGTGTTCTAGATCTATAGGCCTACCATTAATCATGTTGTTACCGTATTAATATACCGATCAAGTCCAATATCGCTGGTATATCGACTCTTTTCTAAGCGTGTCTAATACACTGAATTATCATTTAACCAAGCGAACTTATTAAACTCATGTAGATCAAACTACAATATACCTTGCCAAGTAATCCCAGTAATCCGAGTCACGTGTTTGTTAGATTATTATTTTTCTGTTTATTACCTTTAGACCTCTGCTTATTGCCTTCAAACTCCACTTGTGGTTCTACCAGAGCGGTAAATAGATATTCCATAGACCAATTCATACATCTGTCACATCTTAGTCAGAATCACGTAGTTTTTCTTCTAATGAGTAGACATGCCAATCAAGTTAATGGGCGGTGATCTGGTTTCTATTATCACTACCCTCTCTCCACATTAGATTAGATTACAGTTTTAGAAATTAAGTGAATTTATAAAAAGCAATGATTCTAATGAATGCCAGGAATTAGAATGGAGGTTTTAAAAATGTAACCGATTACATCGGAGCATATGAAATATCAGAAGCATTATACCGTAAAGAGATTTTTTCCTGATTTCAGTACAGATGTGTTCCCTTTTTTCAAAATTAAAAACATCACCGTCGAACCTTTCATTATACGCATTATCCACGCCTGCTATCCCATAACATCTGACGAAGGGGTACTGCTGATTTCCCTATCACGTAAAGTAAGTGGTGAGATCACAGGACAGGTGACATGGGTTTCT
This sequence comes from Patella depressa, assembly GCA_948474765.1. Classification (NCBI taxonomy): domain Eukaryota; kingdom Metazoa; phylum Mollusca; class Gastropoda; family Patellidae; genus Patella; species Patella depressa. Next base: position 27,321,683 of record OX419716.1, read on the forward strand.
TCGTAGTCTCGGACACCCAGAGTCTCGGATAACCAGAACCCCAAAGTCTTCAAGGCACGGAAGGTCTGGGTCAGTTGTTATGATTTGACGAAAATGTACTGGATAATCGACCAAATAAAACAGAACAAATTCACGATTACGCATTAGCTATAATGGAACTTTTTAGCTAAAGACAAGAAAGAGTTGCACTCCTTCCGAATTAAATCCCGTGACGACAAATTACGATAATAAAAACCATAGATGTAATCCTTGAAAAGACAAGTTTTATAATAAAGTTTTTAGGGGTGTTGGATATTGAACAGGCAATGCCAACGCCAAACATATTTTTCTCAAATGCCAGTTCTTAAATTAATTTCATGGGCCGTCGACATCTTGTTTTAGGGCCGTTACCTCCCTTATTACCCTCTTTGTTTGAAACATGGAAGACCGGATAATGTAGCTAATGACCTAGTTTTTCTCAAATTCTGTCAATCCCTAGACTACTTTTCGTCGTAATAAAATACATGTATAAGCCAATAAGGTGATCATAACACATATCATTTAGCCTGCAAATTGACTAGTTGCTTCCAGACTGCTGTTATTATTAATAATTACTAATGTAATGGAAGAAAAGACTAGTGTAATGGGCAATGGAACACGCTTACTCAGTGGCTATCGTGTTAAACTAAAGTTTATGGGAGTAAGATAGACTAGCCAGATGGCTATTTCAAGACACACTAGAATAACTTATGGTTTTGGGTTCGCTGAAAATATCAGCCGTAAAGGTTGGCTTTGATCTAGATGTGTGGTGCGATATTAAATACGACATGGGCAGACTTTATATGTTTGAAAGGTAGATGAAATACAAAAACACTCCCTACAGAACCGATATAGAATGGCATGATTGGGAAGAAGGGGCGTTTCGATTTGTTCCATCTCTGTTGCGGCATCTCAACTGTCTTACTACAATCAGATATGATGACAGAGATATCTAGATTAGAAATTGCAGTAGCCAATCGACCACCAAGAGTGAATTATGTTCTGCCTGTGTTTACAAAATATAGCAGATCGCATTCAACTGCAAAAGACGTTTTTCCACGGAAAACAATCCGCTACATTGAAATGAAACTCTTGCCAAAGATATCTGTTGCTAATGTTACAAAGTAAACAATTAGATCTTGGGCGGTCCTTGCCGATGATATAAACTTCTTTATTTTCTATCAACAAACATGCTTCAATATGGAGACTCTGATAGACATGTTATGTAACATTTGAAGACAAGGTAGTAGAGATTTATAAAATAAACCCATTCTATTCCTAGATCACATTGTTATTACAGATGGTATGGACGTTAATCATATATACAACTACGGTAACTTATTTCTTTATAGCGTAGATTTAGAATGTTACCTGGGTATGCATTAACAGTGGATCTAGGTGTATGGCATTGGGGGAAGCTTCGCGAGAAGAGGACTTGAGGTGAAGTTTGGTCTTAAGGTCAAATTCTCTGAATTTTACAATTATCACCTCTGGATAAGGTTATATTGTGGGTAGCCCTTTTGTGGGAAATGGCTTTATTTAACTACATAACTACGAGTGGCTGGCCCTAGATACCTCAATAAATTGATGGTTAGGTGTGACAGAAAGACCTGATACCGGTTCTTACATGGACAGAGGGTTTAACGTTTACTCGATTCATGCTAGGTCATTTCGGCTCAATTTTAGAAAGGGTAAGAAACCGGAGGACCCGGAAAACCCCCCACGAGGTTGGACATGCGACCCTACTCATTGTCACGTCCAGGCGGGAATCGAAACCACGAGAGGAAGGACTTGAGGACCAGGTGAAATTCGGCCTTTAGGTCAAATTCTCTGAATTCTACAAGTTGTTGGCCCTAGATTCCTCCATAAATAGATGGTTAGGTGTGACAGGAAGAACAGTTTGTCCAGCCAAGAGAGAAACAGGGGGTTTAAGGTCTACTCGACTCCAACTTGGTCATTTCGGGGAGAAAGTTGGGAGAAAGCGGGAAAAACCCACGTGGTTGGGCACGCGACCCTACTCATTGTCACGTCCAAGCGAGGAATCAAAACCATGCCACTTGACTCATTGATATATCTTTTGATTCAACACGCACGCGTTAACCATTTCCATCCAGCCCCTATTGATTTGAACTTAAGACGGAGAAACTATTTCCCCAGAACCCCTTCTCCAAGCAACAACAGCAGAATAAATTTGTTTAAAGACCCATTATTGCCTTTCAAAACCAATTTAATTACCTTCCTCCTTAATCGTATAGCCATATCAATACTAAAAGGGCACTTAGTCTATCGCTAAATCAGATAACATTTCAAAGCATATTTGACAATTTATAAAATAAACAGGAAATGACGCCATATTGTTTTTATCTCATCACGTTGGCGGTTAGCACTTATAAGATGAACAAGATATATTGTTGGTCGTCACGAAATATATAACTTTTTTTCTGATTTGTGACGTTATAAAAATTGTTATTTTTCTCGAAAGAAAACTGGTGATATGATCAGTAAGAACGTCTCCTGGTTTACGCCCTTTCATAAAATTATATTCTTAAATTAGTTTTACCAAGGGCGATAATGCGCGGACTCAAAAGAATGTTGGTGATGTCGTTTTCCCGATTTGATAACTATCTAACAATGATCGTTCTGTGTCGCGCTCCTTATCTGGGCATCGAAGCAGAACATATAATTTTTCTCTCTTTTATAGTTAACAATTTACACGTATCACCAACATGTACATTAACAAAGTAGGTTTGAAATGTAAGAAACCAAGCGTGACGCTAAAAGCCCCAGGGTCCAATCGGTGAAAAATCTTTCTAGTAAACGCTGTATAGTTGGAGTTTAACATGGTTACTGTGGTAACGTGATTTGGGATTTGTTTTATATCAGTGTTTGCTCTGGTAATAAATCAAAGGATTTCCCGGTTGTCGTCTGAATATGTGGCGCAGTCACTATAAACGGGAAGTGGCCAAGGGTCGTCTTTTTGCTGAAGGGGACACAAATTTGGGAATACCGTGAATATTTAAAATTGCACTCATTAAAAAACTGATTAGATTTTATAAATGGAGCAATAGTTTGCCGTTTCCAAAAGGATGTGTTCACCCAACCTTTTTGCCTTAATTGAAAATGCCATGTATAAAGTTGAATCTGTATGGCAGGGTATTAGACATGGACTAAAACCAATATCATAATTCATTTTCAATCAGCCTTAACATACAAAGACTCTTGCATTGAATAGAATGCTTTGTATTAATGACTGTTTCCAGACGCTTCAATTATTGAATGTATATTTTTTTTTTATTAAAATAATTGCGTTTTGGTCTTTCATGGATCAAGAGAGTCGATACAGCGGAAAGGAGGTAATAAATCTAATTAGTGGGCGTGGCGTTCATGTGTGACAGTTTACCTTTCTTTTGTACCGATATAAAATGTGACAGGTACAGTTCTGTCAACCTGTTTCAAAAGGTGGGGACTAGCACGCCCATTTCTACATTCAAGTAACCAATCGGAGTTGAAAATCTTCACAGAGCAATTAGAAACATTCAGGCTGGTTGGATCTCACGACTTGTATTATGGGGCAACCAAACACATAGTGAGCAACCCCTAAAGACACGCTTCGTTTACTCTCTATACAAATCGAGATAATGTGACCAAGGGGCTTTGAGTTTCATGGGCTTTATTCGCCCTGAGCGATATATATGTTGTGTTTACTTCGATGTGTGGTGTAGAATAAGGGGGTGAAATTACAACTACTTAATCACCTGTGAATATTTCTTCTTGAAGATTCTTTCTCCCTTTGTTGGCAGGTAATCCAGTGCACCCCATGAGAGTGCGGTGTGTGTTGTTTGTTCATATCATTACTAAAGGCTATATTTTTGAAGAGTACCCCGATCTACAGTGCGTACCCGATTATTCTTGACTGCTAATCACAATTCATTAGCATATTATTTTCTGACACCAACTAATACAGAATTACATTTAAACCAGCTGAATCTTTATTGTGGGAATGGGGAATCGTAATTAGGTTCGTGAATATATGTAGGCCTACCCTAATTCCTCATAATTATATTTTACACAGATACGCCATCGAAATAAGTATGTGGGTTTATTAATTATATGAGGAATAAACTGTCCTTAAAACGACAAAATTAATTGAGTGGCTCGGTTGTTAGGTGCAGAAATAATTTGGTTGTTACGTGGTTGGTAAGGCTGGTAATGAGAGACCAATAAGAAATTAATGTCAAATTGAAAGGTTCCCGCCCCTTTCACGAATAATTGACATGCGACGGTATCTTGCCCCTGGCGATATTTACAATGCTTTCGCTATTTCTGTGGTGTATTTTCACCGTGAGATAACAAACATAATCCCCTTTGGTGGCAAGTGTTCACCCAAACGTGACATATTTTTCACGCCTTTGAGGTTGACAGGACTACAAGTAATATGAAGTACTTAGGTCTGAAGAGATGGACGCGCTTGACCAGTCAAATGGAAAGACTGGCTTGTCGGGCTTACAATAAGCTCATCTGTTAGGCAAACTGTGTGGTGTTACTGGGTGCTTACTTGATCAACGATCAAGGAAAATTACAAGCCTTATTTTTCTTTCTTCCCCCTTAAACATCAAAATATACCTCACACACCTGAAGGTCATGTATACAATATTTACGACCACGGGGTTGTATGGCTAACTTGAAAGATTTCTAACCATTTTCTTCGTCCCACAAAAATAAATTTCTCAGCAAGACTGGTTGTTTGATAAGCTATTGTTATAGGACACTACAGCCGAGTTAAGAAGATAATTTCGGGGCGCCGTCAAGCTTGAAGAGGGGAGTAATTATGTTAGAATGATTATAATCATTTGAGGATGATTATGTGTGCTGAGAATGAAGTATGTATTATGTCATAGCTATCAACAGCTGGTAAATAGGGTTTAAACAGATTAAACACGCCAACCAAGACACCACTATGCAAACAAAGAAACTTTCAAGGCCAATTGAATCTTGGTGGGATGAAGTTTCTTTTAATTTAAAGATTTTCATTTCAGCTATCGTAATGACACGGTTGAAAGAGATCAAGTACATATATGTAATTTGACCGTGGTGTAATACAACTATTTAATTGAAACGATTCGTATATTTCTAATAATATAGATATGGAAATGTGATACTGCTATTCAACTAATGGTAATGAATAAATAATTATATAGATTAACTGTAATAGTAAACTTAGATTCATGTTATCAATTGCATTTGTTTCCTAACCGTAATTCACTTTCAAAATATCTGGCTTGTTATTAACTTATAAGCCTTAAAAATATCTGGCATGATATTAACAAGCATTAAAAATATCCGGCATGATCTTATGACATCTCATCCTAAATGCATTGCAAGACCCATCTCTGTGGATACTGGCATATCCTGAGAGAATTACCCCAGAATTTTCCAGCTTGGTGTCCCCTTGTCAGCTGAGGTAAAAAAAAACATGGTCCTGTGTATAATTTGGTAAGCACATAAAAGATCAATTGACAGTTGGAATTCAAAATAAATAGGATTCTTCCTCATCATCAACCATTGGTATATTCTGAAGCTTAAACTCGCTTGCACAGATTTCTTAATTTACTACAAGAATATGTACAATTACTATATTCAGATATATACGTTTATTTACATTATATATATATATTAACATATATCAATAAAAAGCATATTAAATATTCAATAACTTACAGATACCTTCTTGCATACAAACTGTGTGATTTGACGATATATTTGGACTAAAAACATATTCAAACTAATTAATGTATCAAATATATGCTTCAAACCCCTCTCAAAACTTTGTATTCGTGAGAAGATACCCCAAGCTAAAAACAATCTATTTTTAGAAGCCATGTTTGTCACATAACTTGGTTGAGGGAGGGCCCATAATTCAGAATGTATTTGTCGTACATATTGAGGCCTCCATTTTTGGCTTCAATGTTATATAAATTAACATTTTGACGATTATTCATAAGAATATTTGTGGGTTTGGATATTGAGTGGATTAGACAATGTCTGTTACATCTGTGTTAAATAATAATATGGCAGAGGCACTCAAAGCGACTGAAAACCAAGGTGCAGATCATCAGCTTTCTACCAAATCTGATAGAAATATATTAATCCATCAAGCCACTTAGGAAATGAAATGAAATGGGGTTTAATGTTCTGTTCCTATACTGGGCTAATGAAGACGAGCATACACCATACAGTGTGCGATCAGGGAAATTTTGCCCGGGCTGCGGCACAACAGCTTACTCTTATATCGTATTCCAACTGCCAAGGGATCTTTTACGTGCACGCCAATGTGTACATGAAACCCGTTTTTCGCCCCATTCACATAACTAGACAGCTGCCCTTGTCAGGTCCTGCATCACTGACGGGGAAACCACACCAGAAAATCTGGATGAACTTTCTGGGCCAATGCAGAGATCAAACACCCGACCTCCAAACTAGCGAGCCAGCGTCTTACCCATTTAGCCACAGTGATTCCCCAAGCCACTTAGGAGTAAAATGTCAAAATTTTGTCATTTAATTTAAGCTAACCCACCTGTATGGGTTCGAGTAATATCATTCTGAAACAAAATCTTAAAGGAGTAACAAATTGTTCATCTTACTTAAGAATATCTACATTGTATAATTCTATTTGGGCCAAAATGTTTTTGTTTTTAAAAAAAAGTACTCTTAATTGTGCATGGTTTTAACCAGTCCTTTGGGGCTTTAAAGATAGTTACTTAAGGTTCACGAACAGCACGTTATTTATTTTCTAAAACCACCATAAAACCTAAATAACACAAACATCAAACAGCATCATTAGTCTTTGAGTTTTCTGCATTTTCTTGTTTTTTGAGCCATGATTTGGGTAATTTTTTTGTCCATAATCCATTTTTCATTCTATATTCCTTACTTTGATGTGACGTGGCTCCATGTTGGAGCTGAAAATTACACAATGCAACTAGTGGTTTAGTTAAAATCTGAAAAGTAGAAACAAAACAAAATATTTTCTTAGGTTGAAATAATCCAAACATTGTGATTAGGGTTGGGGTTTATCACTGATAGAGACATAATCAAAATATAACAACAAAAAAATCATTAATATTGTATGGTAACTTTCATGAAAATGCGTTGTTCATTGACAATATCAATTTTAAGAATATATTCCAATATTCCATGACTTTGACTATGGTCACAATTACCACTGTGATCTTTATGACTACAGCTGCGATGATGATTATAACTGTGATCATGATGATGATTATCACTGTGATTGCGATGATGATTATCAATGTGACCATCATGAAGATTATCACTGTGATTGCGATGATGATTATCACTGTGATCCCGATTATCATTGTGATCATGATGCTCTTTATGACTGTGACTATTATGATATAACTAATGGTGATCATGTATCTGACTGTAGTCAGATACATTTCTCAGCCTTTTGATCGTCTTGGCTACTGTCATAAACACCATCAAGATCATAGTGATAAATATCATTATGGTCCAAATTATAAATATCACCACGATCACAGTGATAAATATAGCTAATCATGTTAGATTATCGTTATCAGTTACATAAGCAATATTTGTATATGACGATAAGTTACCTGACTTTCATAATTTATAACAGGTGTTATTTTACTTACAGATGAAGTAACTTAAGAACCAAATTGAATTTACCTATATGATATATGATAGTCAAAAGCAAGACATTATCATTCATATTAGATTTGGGTTCAAAAAAAAGAACTGTCAGATCTTTGTTTTCAATTTAAAAAAATAAATATTTTGATAAAGTGATAAATCTAAAACGTGAGGAGTTAATCTAATTGCATAATGATGAAAATAAATGCAACTTACATCTATAATATCTGGTTTATTTTCTAAAATAGATAAAGCTACTGCTGCTGACTCGAGAGTAGATAAAGAACTGTCGTTGGGTTGGGTTCGGATAATATATTTACTTTTACTGCTATAATTTATCTGGACCTGGGAGATAAAAAGAAATAAGTGTAAATGATACAATGATGAAAAGGATTTGAATTCATTTCTTAATAATAACCTGGTCTATTCTCTTATCTGCCATGTTTAAGTAAGATTGTCGATGTTTTTGGAAGCTGCATGTTTTATTAGGATATATAACACTGTTGATTTGTCTAATGTAATATGTAAATATGTATTATCGCTTTGTTATTACTAACCACATGTTAATATCTGGCAAAAACAAATAAATTTAAAGGGCTTTTAAACACAGGAATGCATGTGATCTTCTAATATAAATACTTTTATGTTGTTAAGTGACTCATTGGTTTGTACTTTGTAGTCAATGATATGCCCATGCCTATGATACTTGGATTGTAATAAAAAAATAAAATCTCATTTTACAGAAAACAGAATACTTTAGATAGAGCAATGTCAAGGCTTTCTTTTACCCTCTTTGGCAAAGTTATCTTTCCTTTTGTTTTATTTAAACTGAATGAAAGGCATATTGAAGTAGCAGTAGTACTCCTTGTCACGAACAACTGAAGAATAGAAAGCAAGCCAGTTGACTCAATGATAGACCTTATGATACAGCGCGCATGTGCTAATCATTCAGCCATCCAAACCCCCAGGTGAAAGATGGGGGACTGACAAGGAATAGAATTTAGTAGTTCATATGGGACGGAAAACCAAGGTCCGGTGTACACATTGGGTTGTACGTAAAATAACCCTTGTTTGGTGAAATTTGAAATAAGAGTAGGCCATAGCTCCTCTTGTAAAATCTTTCCTCCTAGCACAATGCATAGTGTATGCCCGTCTTAATAAGCAGGAAATTTTTTGTTAACCTCATTTTATTTCCTTCATACTATTGAAAGGAAGAACACTTTTAATTTTCAACATGAATTGAAATGCAACCTATAAATCTTTCGATAAACACCTTTCTGGTTTAAAATGTAGGTAAATATTGGAATTAATTGGTTCAATTTTTGGGGTGTTTGTTTAAAGGTTTCACCCACAATACATATAAACAAGCCAACAGTGAGGCTGATGTCCCCCACCGAAATCCCAAAATAAATAGAAGACACATATTAATTAATCGTACATTTATTTTTTTCAATGTATCGAGCAATCAAACTGTACACGAAGTGTCATCAAAAAGTGTTTTATAAAGAAAAATGCTAAAACTGACGAGAAAAATGAAAATGTACCCTAGTTAGGGGGACCCTAAAGGCAGACAAAAGGGCCCCTCTGGCCAAGGGAAAGGGCCCTCGTGTCCAAGTCAATCGTTTCTATACACTGTTACTGTCGAATCGATTACTAAATGAGAATGCAGTCATTGTATTGGCATAAAAATCATCAATCAAGATGAACCTAAGTTATCTTGTCTCAAAGTATCAACCAATCAAATTGCTTATCTCTGCTTACCCTAAGCGGAAAATGCTCATCTTCGAACTCCATCAAGGCATTGACCTAATAAGCATATACACCAAGTTTGAACATTTTAACTCAATTAGAAGGAGAGTTATTGTGTTCCAAAGTCTCGACTACTCTCGACCAATCAAATTGCGTATCGCTCTGCTTACCTTGAGCAGAAAATGCTCATTATCGAACTTAGTCAAGGTATTACTGTAATGAAACTATACACCAAGTTTCATCACTCTCACTTAATTAGAACTAAAGTTATCGTGTCCCAAAGCATCAAACAATCAAATTGCTTATCTCTGCTTACCCTAAGTGGAAAATGCTCATCTTCGAACTCCATCAAGGCATTGACCTTATAAGCATATACACCAAGTTTGAACATTTTTACTAAATTAGAAGAAGAGTTATTGTGTTCCAAAGTCTCGACCAATCAAATTGCGTATCGCTCTGCTTACCCTAAGCGGAAAATGCTCATCTCCGAACTCCATCAAGGCATTGACCTAATAAGCATATACACCAAGTTTGAACATTTTAACTCAATTAGAAGGAGAGTTATTGTGTTCCAAAGTCTCGACCAATCAAATTGCTCTGCTTACCCTGAGCGGAAAATGCTCATTATCGAACTTAGTCAAGGTATTACTTTAATGAAACTATACACTAAGTTTCATCACTCTCACTTAATTAGAACTAAAGTTATCGTGTCCCAAAGCATCAACCAATCAAATTGCTTATCTCTGCTTACCCTAAGCGGAAAATGCTCATCTTTGAACTCCATCAAGGCATTGACCTAATAAACACATACACCAAGTTTGAACATTCTAGCTCAATTAAGAAGAGAGTTATTGTGTCCCAAAAAGTGTGACGGACAGACGGACAGACAGACAGACAGACAGACGACGGACGAACCCATTATAATAGTCCCCCAACTTTCTTCGAAAGGTGGGGGACAATAAGCCAGCGCCACCTATAAGTGTCAGGTAAAATTTTTTGATGGTCTTATTTTAATACAACTGAATCCTATGCGGGAGAATATTTACCGTTGGTATTTTGGTTTTGTTAATCAATTATAGTACATTTCAACATGGAATAAGCCATGATAAAAACAAGTTATTGTCAAAAAATAGTGAATAAACAATAAGAAGCTTTAATAGATATACTGATATATCAGATATATTGCACAAAAGTAACAGGATATGGATTATCTTGAAACAATCAGTGGAAATCAATGGTATTCTAGTTCATAAATCTAAATTTAATTCAGATTGGGTAGACACAGACTACAGGTTTTGGAAACAAAGGTTTCGAGATATCATTTAAAATGGCTCAGAAATGAAAAGAAATGGGGTTTAACGTCCTACTATTCTGCTCTGAACGGGGATAATGAAGACGAGCAAATGCCATAGTTTGATATGAGGGAAATTTTGCCCACTACTGCCTACTCTTATATTGAATCCCAACTGTGGGGCATCAGTTTTTTCGTCAAACGATTAGACATCTGTTCTTGTCAGGCCCTCCATCCTGAATCATTGACAAGTGGGAACCACAACAGAAAATCTGGATGAACTTTCTCTGTCAATGCAGGGATCAAACACCCAACCTCCAGACTAGAAAGCCAGAGTCTCGGCCACTTACCCAGAAAAGGTCTCATTTTCACCCTTGTGAGATTTAACTATAAACTATCTTTTACTTAAAGAGTAGGACGTTAAATCCCATTTCATTTCATTTCATCTTTTACTTACCTTCTGTGGTATTTTTAACATTGGATTTTGATAATAAATGCCTTTAGCTTGGGCCCATGTACCATCTATGAGTATAAGATTATATTCTGTTATGTCTGTTAATGGCAATGCCTCGATATCAATTGCATCAGGACCCGGACTTAACATAATGGTTTTAGGAGATTCCATAACTTCTAAAAGATCTGGATGCCTGAAATTTTAAAACAGCTCTCACTTTAACATAGCATTTTAACTCTTCCAAAACTAAGGCTATAAAGATTATATTTGTCAACATTAGAGGTAATGCAACATGTCAGGCAATGCAAGTAAATCACTTGAATTGATGGTGTCGAAATGAGAGAGAGAAATGGGGTTTAACATCCACTCGACACAAACCAGGTCATTTCAGGACTAAATGGTGTCAAATCAACTCCATATTCCAACTTAGCTGTCCAATAGCCGTAATTGATTTCATTTGTCCGGTTTGCAGATTTATGGGTTTAAAGATCGAAATACTCCAGTTCAAAAAGGTGGACCAAGATTTTAGATGAGTGAGTTGGTTATCATACTTCTAACAGGATGAAAGCTTTAACAATAATTTTAGTCAAATTAATACTTTCATGGATTCTCTTCACTACATGAAATACCTTGAGCGTGGAAATTTCTTTCCTTGTATAACATTACATTTCTCAGATGGTAAACTTCTCACTAACATTGGAGCTGTTCGTAGACATCTTGATAACTAAATACAAAAATGTCAATAGAATTAAAATATTTTTTTATTTTATTCATTGTTGTTATTATAGGTAATTTGTTAAAGACTAATTGACAATAGGAGAGTGAGCTGCCAGACTGGAAGGGTCTTTCCATTATCTTGAGACGAACAAAGTAATTATTAATTAAAATCTCATAATATCTTTATAAGTCTTTGCTTACTTCAATGAATTCTCGTCATTCTCACTCAATTACTTTTTAACAAATTTTAAATATTAAATTGGTTCAGTAGCTGTGCAGAAAATTGGCATTTGTATACATGCTACCAAGAATAATCCTGCAACATTTGAAATTAAAAGTGTACAATGTAACCATCTTCTCAGATCCCTAAGTAACACTGTCATTATGTCAACATAATAAATGTACATGTAAGTGCAGAGCTTTTCCAGTTTCTCTTGTTTTACTTTAGTTTTTCCTTGCAAGGATAACAAATAATTTATACAGCTCCTCTTACAACGAATCCAGTAAAAACTTATTTCAGTTGACATCAGTTTGTATGAGTCTTTAAGTCAATAGGGGATATTTTGGATTCAGCAATTATATTATATTCTTTTTAAACATCATACTTTACCTCATAAGGATGTTGAAGAATGTATACGTTTGTTTTAATATCAATAGGTTTTGGTGGTAGATATGGACACCAACAAACTTTTATTGGTCGTCTGAAATTGCAAATAACAGCATTATACATTATTAGCTTATTTCAAGGTTTTACAGATTGTATAAGCATTCTTCGGGACTTTCATACATGTTATTTTATTTAGTTCCAATTGTAGACAGCCTACACCTAGCCCTACTTTAATGACAATGAATAAAATAATATTTGCTGTCTTTGTAGTAGTAAAATTCAAGTTGGAATTCTTGACATGTGAATGATTTAAACACATATCGGTATGGTACATAAAAAGATATGAAAATATAAAAACAGGCTAAATGGTCTAGCTTATGATGTGCTAGCTCATGTGGCAAGGAATGATTTCTTTTGGCAAACAAAGAAGAATCATGGTGAAAATAGACAGTAAGGCTTCCAAAATAGCCTTAGAACTGAGATGTGGAAAAGTCTTATTTTCATATTAGTTGTCATTAGGATGTATCAGTAATGAAGAGAGATCTCAGATCACTAGCTTATGTCGCCATATGACATGATAAAACTGGCGGCGACTCACAGCAACTGACAGCTTATGTTGCTACGACTGAATTTATCCATGACTGGACGCAATAAGGAGCAACCAGTTGATCATGGTTGTAAGTGTGCACATGTCGCCTGGCGTCAGATGAAGAATCAGAGTCAAAACTGATCACATGACATGACATGTGATAACCTTCAAAAAGGCCTCATTACACTTGTTCCCCATGGTTGTTACCACCCCCTGGTACTACGTGACTAAATAACCGAATCCTATTGGCTTCTCAAACCAGTCATAGGTGCGTTCATGTTACTTGCGCCTAGGGACAACTGGATGTCTCCAGTCGTAGGAGTAGAGCATATGCGACTCAGAGAAGCTGGACGGCGACTGTTGGCGTCGGACTCACACCACAAGTAAGAGCGCTCAGGTCACCCAAGTAACCTAGTCCCGACTGATCTGTTCCACTTGATTGTAAACCAGTCGCCGATTTGGAGTCACCGTCAGTTTTATCGCATCGTAGGGCGACATAAGATATGCTTTAGACTTTGTAACTATTAACAAGGAGTATGGCTTTCTCCAGTTTCCTGAGTTCCTCCCACTAACGGGGATCACATGGCTAAGGCGCTAGCTCGCTAGCCTGGAGGTCGAGTGTTCGATCCCTGCATTGGCCGAGAAATTTCATCTCGATTTTCCAGCGTGGTTTCCCCTTGTCAGTGATGCAGAACGGAGGACCTGACAAATATAGTTGCCTAGTCGTTGGAATTCGATATAAGAGTAGGCCGTAGTGCCGCTGCCCGGGCAAAAATTCCCTCATAGCACACTGTATGTTATGGCGTATGCCCGTCTTTCATTAGCCAAGGTTAGGTGCATAAGAGTAGGACGTTAAACCCCATTTCATTTCATTTCCTCCCACTAAACACTCCTCCTGCTTACAAATGAGGGCCTTATAATTATTATAATATAATGACAATATGTATTGTAGGTCATAAGTAAATTGTAGAGTAGGCGACAGACTCACAGAGTAAAAGAAAAACAATACCCACGTGCAGGCTTTGCATTCATCTCTCCGTATCACGACTGGAAGCTGTGTCATCGTTTCCTCCGCCAAATCCGATAATGTAAATAGAAAATCACACAAGTTGCTGTCTTCATTTTCTGTGCTCTCGCCACCGTCTGTGTTTACATTTATGGGGGCTGCCATTATTGTACGGGGAGTAACTCTCGAGTAATAATAGGGATCAGACCACTTATAATATATTGCAACACCCACTCTCGCTCGTATAAAGAACTATTTCAGCTCGGTTGTCCACGTTGTAAAGCCTGGTAATTTTCAAAAAAAAATGTCATCCCGGTTCCAGAGACAGAGACATGGAAAGAGAGACAGAGTGAAAAGGGGTTTAACGTCCATTCGACACAAACTAGGTCATTTCGGGACTAACATATGGTTCATTTTTTTTATTTCAATAATTCGCTTGCGCGTATGGGGTCTTTAGCAGTGGGAGGAAATCAGAGGACTCGTAGAACCCCACAAGGTTGGACAGGCGACCTTGGTCTCGTACAACCGGGCAATCAAAACCACACAGACCTTATGATACAAAGCACGGGCTAACCATTCGGTCGTCCACCCCACCCCCTACCCCCAGGTCGAATATATTATTCATGGAAGTTTACACAACATGCATAAAAGTGATGTTAAATGTCCACTCGACACAGACTAGTCCATTTCGGGACTACCGTATGGCTCAATTTGATTTCAATAATTCGCTTGCCCGTATGGTCTTAGTGAGTGTGTGTTGGGGGTAGGGGTGGGGGCGGAGGGCCCGGAGAAATCGATGAGGTGGGATAGACGACCCTACTCATTGTAACACATAAGCGGTAAATCGAAATAACGCAACATAACCCAACGTCAGTCACCTATGTCTACTACCAACCTACCCGGCTGCTCCCTTTTGACGATCCGAATTCTGACTGGAGGCGGATGCACAGTAATCGGATGCCTATTAAAGGGACAGTAACATTCTTGCTGGCTTGGTAGCTCCAGAAAATAAATAATACCCTTATTCTAAGTACTAGATGTTTAAATGTCCTACCTGTTGTGTAATTTATCCATTACAACCTATTTTATTTGTCCAGAGGGTTCGAAAATATTTTAAAATCCAAGTCACATTTGAAAAGGTTTACGTTAGACTTTTCAAATCAATTGGTTGAATTTTTCCAATTTTTTAAATTAGGTGTGTTAAGATGAAATTTATATCATCATTTAATTGGAATATTCTAAAATAATACGATTTGTTGACCAGAATGACGATTGGGACATATTTTTCAGTTACAACAAGAGTGTTATTGGGGCTTTAAAATACGAATATGATACAGCTTATACTACAAACGAAGGTTTCTTTTCGCTTTCGTTGCAACATTTGGGAATTCTCCCTTGTGACGGGAAAGGGTGTCGGTAACTAAATAATAAAATACCATAGGTTAAAACCATTGAATGCCAAATTAAAAAGACAGATAAATTTTGTAATTCGTGTAACATCTCCCAAGAACAAAGAGAGACCTTTTTGTGTTTATCGACTGACTGGTATATGAATTGGAGCCAAATTAAATGAAACGATCGTTCCGTGTAAAAAGAATTGAAGGAAATTGCATAGAAGCACAACTTGTCGATTACAAGAACGCACAGACCAAATATGCACATCAAAGGATTTGGGTGCAGCAGAATTGTATTTATTGCTAACGACGCCACTGTCACAACAATTTATTCAACCAATAAACTACGAGAAATTAACCCTTTTATTCTTTTAACTCGGCATTTAAAAAAAGTATTACGTTTTAGCAAACAGTGTACATTCACGGTATGGTCATGTCAGCAAGGTTCAGCGACACGTCTCAAACAGCCCATCAAAGAATTAAATACCCAGTTCAACAACTTAACAAAGTTTTGTCAACGTACAGAATAGCCTATACTTTGTGCTGGGATGACAATAGTAAATATTTGTTGTAACAAACATTGACAGAGATAGAGGCTTGTGTAGCCGACCGACAAGAACATATTTATATAGTGGTTATCCTTGCAAACAAAAAGACTATGTTGTGATAGGTAGGACGTGCTTCAAATGTTTCCCAATCTGTCAACCAAGTCATCTAAGTCATGCAGTTGTCATTCACAGTGTCAACATTTTAACTCTATATGTTATAAGGAGCGATTTAATCCTCACCTTGGTAATTGGATAAAATATCCGTCACGACGGACCGATTTGTATGCCTCTTTTTACTGTAACAAAAGGAATCATTCACCAACAGGGATTATCCATTCGTTCGATCGACCACCGCATAAAAGAATATTTTAGAAGAACATCTGGGTACCCTCCTTATAAATTGAGAACGATCTGTCCTGTATGCCTTCATTCACAATATCAATAATAGTAAATTAATGAAATTAATTATTCTCGGTGTTCATTAATGCTAAAGGTGAAAAATCAAAATTTGCGTATCTATCTATACCGGTGGCCCCGATCTTAGCATTTTGACCCGAAACAGTTGGCATCCTTTCCGTTGTTTCCAAACCTGCTTAGAAATGTGAATGGCATTAGAATGTTTTTAGAAGAATTGATACTTAAAATGCATTGGTATAAAAGAGGATTAGGCGGGTCTTCATACCGCTAACATTGTGTCTACTGCTGTTAGAAAAAACATCAATGCAGAATTTGCCTTTGAATTTGAAATAAATTTGTTAAGTTATTGCATGCAACGCAAGAAAATACTTGAGGAAGTGCGTGGTGTTATGTCCGGTGGTGAAAATGCCAAACATTTCAACAATTTAGAAGTAGTTCACGTCTGTGATGTGGTCGCAAATCTTAGCGTCAATCCTGGCGACATTGATCACCGAGTTTCACGAAATAACCTGATTAACACCGTGTTGTATGAAGGTGGTGAGTAGAGTAGACTTGATAGTGCCAGCAAACAATAAGTCAAAATAAAAAAAGATTAGCTCAGAACAAACGTTTCAAAAGCATTTAAGAACCAAGACCACAAAAACATCCACAGTAAATAGCAGCTATTTGAACATCCCTTGTAAACAATGTACCCAACAAATATATTTTGTCTTGAAACTGCTTGACGAACAAACAGTTTCCAACTCACAGATTCAACAGTTTTTGTCTTTTAACAAGTTTGAAGAGTAAATATTTTATTTCTTTGAGACTTCCTGTTAAATGCTGAGTGATAACAAGGGAAGGTTTGACGAGCTTATGCAGGTCTTTGATATTGTGGCAAGACATACTAAAAGTTCTTTGCATTCTTGAAAACCATCTGACGTTGGCACAAGACGTCCAATATTTAGACAGAAACATGAGTTGTTGATTCGTCTTGTTAGATAAAGGGCTCTCTACAATTTGACAAACTGCAGAGAAAAAACTAGAACAAAATCATGGCTACGTCAATTTTTTTCTTTGGTAATACAGTAAAAAGCCCTTTGCACCACGTACCATCTAATAAATACACATCTGGTTATGTAGACTTGAGTTAAAACTACCGGTTTCCACACCTTGTACATACATGTAAGTTGGATGATAGGGATGCGAGATGTATAGAAGTTAAATACACTGGAGGATACATAGCTATCCAATATCTCTTTGCAATTATACCAAACGATGGTCTGTCTTCTAAGTATTTCCATCGATTTGACGCAAGTTATGTGAACGTGCAAGCCTATAACAAATTGTTGAACCCTCTTTAAAGTAAACAGTCACTTCAGTGTTTTCTTATGTCGTGAAAGGAATTCTCCATTATTCTTCGTTACTTTTGCACTATAGTGCAATTGCCCGACTCCTTCCCAGGTCGTTTGGGTGGCAATAGTAATGGTATTAGTTGTTAACGTTGCATTTGTGTTGCAAAGTTTCGAGGGGAATTGGGCATTTTCATTGAGATTCCATCCCTTAAAAGTTTGCATTTAAGAATCGCTGTATAATTTACCCCCTAACATGGGTCCCATACCTTTAAACACTAAAGGACCCATGTCGATGTCTCATGACAGACTTCCATGAAGGTACAGATATCGATTTGGGCAAGATAAGTAAGTTGACGGTTTACTTTGGAATGGCTAAAGGTTGAATGGCCAGGGGTGTAGGACTCAGACATTTCCGTCTAACCGATTTAGTGATTTCGACAAAGAACTTCGCAAGGGCGCTATAGGTAAATGCCTCCAACTTAGTTCACATCGATCGTGTGGATTGTTATACTATTCTGCTTTCTAAATGCCGACTGGGGGACCTAAAATCCTCCGTTTGGTGTAGCTTTACTTCCTTAGCTTTTTCTCCTCGTGGTTTTTTAGGGTTGTTCTTTCGATTTCCTTGCCACCCGAAATGTGGTCTTTCTTGGCCAGTCGTTTTTTCTTGCTGCCCGTAATGTGCTCTCTCTTGGTCAGTCATTTTCTCTTGCTGTCCATAATGTGTTTTTTCTTGGTCAGTCGTTTTTCTTGCTGCCCGTAATGTGGTCTCCCTAGGTCAGTCGTTTATTCTTGCTGCCCATAATGTGGTCTTTCTTGGTCAGTCGTTTTCCTTGATACCCGTAATATGTCCGACACTAAAAATGAACCAAAAGAATGGAGGATCTTCTCTGGCCATTGTAGGTTTAATTTTAACTCGACCTGGTTGGCCTCTTGTGTCAACACAAGAATTCAGTCTACTAGAAAATGATAAAACTGTGTCGTGGCCGGCTATTAAAGGATATTGAGGCACATTGAAGTTTTAAAGTTATGGATATATCCTATCCGACCATGGGAAGTTTAGTACTGTTAAAGGGAAAAGTGATAAGTTGAAATCCAAAACATATAGGCTAATAATGAGATTTTAATCTCATACACATAATAATGCAATTCAGGGATAGCAATGTTTAAAGACATCTGCTTACAATAAACTCACTTTCAGTCTGTAAATTAAATTTTAAGTGATATTATGCAGAAAAAGTGAAGGACACAAGATACAGATGGGCCTATTTTTCAGAATTTTATAACCATTAAATTGCACCAGATGAACTACTCATCTTTTTCACACGAATAAAACAGATAGCAACCTTCTAAATCCATGTAATCTGCACGATTTCATGTGTTCTTGTTAGAACAAGGTTTGGGGTTCCCTTGCTAACACAATACCAAACACTATAACTCGCTCCCAATTCGACAATAAAGGAAGATATTTGGCTAGCTCAAGCAGTAGTTGTGTTTACTCCACAAATACTCTTAATCTGATTGCTGTTTCGTATTTATTCGCAAAGGCCAAGGAAGTTTACCATGGTTAAATTTGAGTAAGCAGAATAGTACACATTCCAGGGTGTTGATTCTGGTCTGATGGTGGCTCTGTACACACACGCGTCAATTCACACACATCCCACATACGAACTGGCTTCGTTTATTTGTTGATAACTAAATATAACTTGTGTACTAATCTTGTAGTTAGTAATATTTTAATCAACTCGGAAGCCATTAAATATCAGAGTGTAATTTAACTAGATGTGTAAATCACCACATCCAGTGTCATCCGACACGACAAAATGAGATAAATCTTAGAATTGCTCATCTTTTCCAGAATATCAATATTGAACTTGGAGAGAAATTAAATGGTCTTTTAACGTCCTACATTTCAGTACTAACTGAACTAAAGAAAAAATTCATAGAGGCCAGGCTACTATTATTTCAATTTCTTACTGGGACCTGGTTTAAACAGATTAAAACTTTGCTGGACAGATAAAAAATTGGAGGTATTGAAATTATCTCTGGTAACTTTGTTCATACAAGACAATATCTATGAATAAAACCCAGTCAGGTGTGTTGCAAAACAACTCCACCAAACAATACAAATAGTCAGGTACAAAAAAAATAATATCCAATGTTATATATAGACAGTTTATTCAAAAGCACCAATTGAGTTTAACTTGAAAACGTATTCATACTTTATACTGTACAATAATAATGAACTATCTAAAAGACAGGATTTTAACATTAAATACACTTAAGCCTATTTGGCTGGTCTTTTTTTTTTATCTTATTAAATAAATGCTCATCAACAGTGAGGCGGAATTAAATATTCTAAAAATTGTTTAACCTGCTTTTACTCAATGTATGCCTATGCCACGACATAATGACAGTGTAAACATGATTAAAAGAAAGAGTAATCTATGTCAGTTGTGGCACATTAACATAATTGTTACATCAATACCATGCCAGCCTTATGGAATTTATTATGATTTTCATAGTAGACTTAGACTCAAGCATATACATGGGCTCCCTTCTTGAAATGTATTTTTCAGATTTTATAAGATATATTATAATAATAATTCTAATTCAACAGTTATACCATGCATATCTCCTACAAGTAACTTTCTTACATATAGTCCATAACAATGTATACAAATATATATATATATCATTTACACATAACAACATGGTTAAATTGTACATTCTTACACTTTAAACACAGGAACGCAGCATTTCACAGACAAAAAAATTGAGAGTCAAGACAGAATAGTATTTCCATTTAGAATGTCCTAATAGCGATTTTATTTACATATCCCTTAGTCTTTGTTTCCATGGAAACAAATCCATGGAACTATTAGCAACAATCACCTTAGTAAATGTTTCCATAGAAACAAATCACGGAAACTATTAGAAACAATCGCCATAGAAACAACTTCTATATGTATGTACCACATTATAAACAGTACAGCCATGTATTTGTTTGAAATTAAAATAATCAGTTTATAAGAGAAATGCACATACTATGTGTAAAATCCTGAATAACAATAAACTGCACCACATATTGAAATCATAATATACATTTCAAAGTATTAACAGAAGAAACCTTTCTACACGTCAAAAATTGTTTTTAATGACAAAACATATATCCTCTTTATTGAAGAATTGAAAGTATTCAGAAAGCTTTTACAGGGAATGAACAGTAAAAACATTTATGCACTAAGTACAAAGGGAGTTCCTACAGATGAAGTCATTTGTTTTGAACTTGTTCACACATAGTATATGAAGAAAGTGTTTTCAAGCTTTTAATTCAGACATTAAGTCTAACTAAATAGTGCTGAGGATCTTTCATTTTAAAAAGTTAATTTAAACACCACAGTTTGTTTTTTTATCCCAGTCACATAACTGGAGCAGCTCAATGCAATATATCCATTAAAAGCTCATTTATTGAGTCATTTTTGAACACGTTAATATGAACACTTTGCTTCCTTGTTCTCCAAATCCAATTCCACTTTCCTTAAAATTGATTGGCAAGCACTGAAATTGTTCCACACTGTACATTCCTCTTCCATTCTCCTGTGTCTAATTCACAAGAGACTGTTTCTATATCCAAGATTAATGTTCACTGAACCATGTCTCTCACACGTATATATCTACATCTTCCTCACATCTGTTCACTATGTGTTTTTATCAAGTATTAATACTGTGATTGGGATGACTATGAACCACCACCATTTTATTGTTCACACTCGTGATGATCAGAATATAACTTCGTATAATGTGGCTTTTTTATCTCCTGATCCCGTAACAATATATTTATCATCACCAGATATATCGCAACTCAACACAGAAGATGATTCTTTAGACTGAAATAAGAAAGAAACTTTTAATAACATGTTATGCTATAATGAAGCAAAATTATAAAATAATAGTGATGTTTTTGTTAGGTGAGATCCTCCCAGATTATCCTTCTCTCACCAAATTGATATCCAAAAAAACAGCTTTAACAGTTGTGTTTGATGGATAATGTTAGAATGTTGCAGTTCCCTTTTAAAGCTATGCCCCTTTGACCATAACTGGCCAACTCCCCAAAATTATATTTACCAGAAAATATATTTCTAATGAGAAGGAACAATGAAATTATAGATGCCAATTGGATAAGCCCATAAAAAATGCTGTTAATTATTACATACTGACTATCATTTTTTATCATCGCTTCCACTAGTCAAAATCTAGTCTTCATAACAATGCACCAAATAAGTATTCAGTGTGAATAGTCAGTCATATTGAGATTGTTGAATTTTGACTGATTGAGATGAAAAATGACCTTCACCGTGCAAACAGAATTTATTGTTAACTGGTAGGTAGATTGAGACAATATTTCCCAAAAGCAATTGTGTGAACAAGAGTTAGACTGGAACAACCAGACAGACAGTTAGACTGGAACAACCAGACGGCCAGTTACCAGACACACAACAGCTGCTATTTTGTCCAGGGTACATTTGTTGCTGATGTTACCAAGACAATATAGGTTAGCAAGTAGCAACCTCATCAACATGTGGTCTCACAACTAAAGAGTAATTTGTTATTCATCATGGCACTTTAGTTTATCATTCTATTATTTCAAAGATGTTTTTAGCAACAGTTGTATTTTCGATCAATGGAATGTATTCATGATCTTGAATGTCAAGTGAAATGTAAGAAAAAATCGTCTATGACCTGGTTACAAACACCTTTGTGGAATATTAAAGAAAACATATTTATCTAATAAAGTTCTCACCTGAAAGATACTGGCACCATAAGGTGTCCTCCAGGCATTCAGTAAATTATCTTTTCCTGTACTCACGAACCATTTACCACAATATGCAAATTTAAGAGAAAGAACACAACTTTCATGTAGATGTAGTTGATATTTATCAGGTTTAGCATGATGTAAAACTTCCACATTACTGCTCTCCATACTGAAACATAAGAGGCAAAACATTTTCCATTATCAATGACATTATACTCGATCATTTTACATTCAGATGACTGCAAAAACAATACAGAGGCTACAGCCTTCATTTTATACCATCTAGATTGTATAACTTGTTATAAAAAAGTTTTGAAATAATAAAAAAGATATCACAGTTTTTATTCTTTTACTGAAATTGAGACATAAAATAGTCTCTTTTCCTGATATTTTTTTTTAAATTGAAAACCATTGTGAGAGAAATGGGATTTAACATCCACTTCAAACAACTAGCTTGAAAAATTAACCTTATGACGAAATATCTGATATAAATTGTATAATGATAAACCAAACCAACTTACCCCACAGCTAACCAATCTCCAGTTGGACAATATCCTAATGAGAAGATCTGTGACGTAAAATCATGTTGTTGGAGTTGTCTCCCCTACAATAGGAAAATCTCTTTTTAAATAACATGTAGGTTTATATGGCATCAACCATCCAAATAAAACAAAATTTCCATTAAGAATTAACAAATTTCTAAGGTCTTGAACTTACCTCTCTTAAATCCCAGGATCTAACAGTATTATCCAAACCACCCGTCCATAATTTGGTTCCATCTGGAGAAATATCAATACAGCTAGCCCCATCTGTATGACCTTGAAATTGTCTGAAGGTCAAAAGAAATAATATTATAAGTATTGGCTATGATAATTATAGATTAAAATATTGAATGAGTCTGGACTAGGTTTGATAATTAACAACAATAAAATGAACAGCAGGAATGTGATATTAAGTAATATCTGGTGTGGGTCGACAATTAAAATAGATTATATAAATGGTATATATGAGAAATATACTGAATGGATGATAATATAGAAGGATGAAATAAAGAGTATTATGATAATATTACCTGACTAAGGTCTGATTATGAAGATCCCATACAGCTATATTACCATCACTACAACAACTAAAACATACTTTATTGTCAGGACTTAAAGCCAGGGCATAACATGCTGGAGCACTTGATGTTAATTCAGCCTTGATTCTGGGCGTGGGCTGAAATAAAAAGTACTTAAATTACAAAACAATACACATTAATAGTAAAATGCAGGACAAGAAAAATAACAGAATAAAGATAACAGGTTTATTTAATCAGAATACTTTAAATTTAGAAAGTTTAAGTTAAGATAAATAATTTCAAGGATACTTATAAATTTCAACATGTGTTTAATAGTAGGCCTACTCATACTTAGAACATACACATAAAGTTACAATATATTAACATATGTTTTGACAATAACATATGTGACATATTAACATGTGTTGATTCAAGACTTAAAAACTTACAGCTGCTAAATCCCATATAGATAATGTACTCGCTTCTCCACCAACAATTAAAGTTCTGCCATCTTGTAATAATTTGATAGAACGGATGTAGTTATCTCGTTGCTGTAAAAATAGAATATGCGTTGAGAATAATACATGTGATGTAAGTAGATGATATAATATCATATCCGTATTCTTATATATTTACCTAGATTATATATATATAAAGGATATAAATTCTACACAGGTGTTATAATAAATGTCCCTGAAAAAAGGTGTAAATCTTTCTCATTGTTGGCAGTTATATAACTAAAAGTGTCCCTTAGATCTTGAATAGAGAGTATTATCTTTCAAGACCATCTACCAGAATAAAGAGTACACTCGAAAAATTCAGCCACCTCCATAACTTGTTTAATTTTGTAGGAAAATAAGTTATTAAAAAAAGAATGTCTTTTAACGGAGCGCACCACTGTATTAAAAATATTGTTCATTTAGCGTCAATGCCTAATTGTGGGAACTACAACAATTATTGGTCTTCTATTAGAGGGCCTTAACCAGATTAGAAGCCCAATAGTAAGAACTACAACAATAATGCACATCAAAATATGATTTGATATTTTATATGAAATTTCAATTGTAAACAATTTTAACTCACTCATAAAACACACATAACAGATCAAAGTGGTTTTAGATGTCTGTTATTTTATAACAGAATGCACAAGTAACATGTCTTCAGGTTACATATATAGATAATTTATAGATATATATATATACTTACCAAACAATCGAGTTGTGAAACTGGACTTTTATTACCAGGTTGACTTATATCCCACACTTTTACACAACCCTGAAAAATACATAATAACATGATATTCAACACAACCCTATTAAATACATAATAACATTTGGTATCCAAATGAGAATAGCACATGACACAATTATTATATTGAATACTAGTTACTTAGATGTTTTGATGAGCGTTTTATCTCTTTATAAAGCCACTGAAGCTATCATTATGTATTGACCATGCAAGATGACTGCCAAAGCACAAGCATTACCTGTAGTAACACCATGTGAGTATTGCATGTGCAAGGATAACAAACATTAGGTTCAATGGTTGACAATCTGTTCAATATATATTGTAAGTCTATAATATGAATTTTTCTGGTAATTACAAATACCATACTTTCAGATAAAGATAAGTTTAGAGGATATTAAACTATCTTTAACATAAACTGCATTTATATTTTACTAAAAAGCAAAGCATAAAATCGATTTGTATGTTGTAGTATTTTTCGTTAAAATCAGGTTTTATTTCTTGATATCATCAACTGAATAATACAAGATAAAATTATACTAGATAAAAGGAAGAAGTTATACCTTTCCTCCTGTATATACATGTCTTGTAGGATTACTGATCGTCACCGCACAAACAACTTCTCCATGATTTAAAGTATTAATCTGACGAGCATGACGAGGAATTCCGGGACCAATTAGAGCGTCTGGTGGGAACGGCACTGGCTGCATCTGACCATCCCCACTCACGTGAAAAGAATAAGCCCTGAAAATACAATATCAACACATATATTTAATATTATTTAAAACAAAAAATAGTTATCCTCTATCAATCTAAAATATTAAGTTTATTTTTTCAAACAAAAAACTTAAGAATGAAAACAAATCACTTATGCGATAGATTAATAACCTCTCTTATTGCAGTTATAATCAAATGCCGGATATGTGTATAGCAACATACATTACCAGGGGTAGAACATAAACCACACCCACTCCCCTGCTTTTAAAATTCTTATATTTCACTTACGGTTTTCCTCCTGGAATGTTGCCTAATGCTGGTCTCATGTGATCATGGGGAGCATCGTAATTACTTTGTTGCTGAAATAAAGTGAGAAATAAAAATACAAAACATCTGTCACACATGAATGGCAGGCAAGGACAAGAAAATTAGTTCTCCATGTAACTTAATCTTAGCACACCATTATCATACTACATGATATGATATTAATGTGAACTTGTCTGATCCTCGGAGTTAATTTCCATGGAAAAGTTCC
This sequence comes from Patella depressa, assembly GCA_948474765.1. Classification (NCBI taxonomy): domain Eukaryota; kingdom Metazoa; phylum Mollusca; class Gastropoda; family Patellidae; genus Patella; species Patella depressa. The sequence continues at coordinate 27,347,848 of OX419716.1, forward strand.
ATTTGACATTCCAAATATAATACATATCTTCAATGGCAAAAACTGATAACCAAATTATGTTAATTTTTCTATACCTCACTCACCATGCCAGGGTGACGTTGGCCAAAATTATTTAAAGGGCTGGCACCAATACCATTATGCATGACACCATTTGGTGGATAACCATTGGGACTTAGTTCTGATGGTAAGCCCCCTCCAGCACCATGAGTTGGATGGGGCATAAATGGATAAACTGAAAAACAGAAATTTAGAAATACATAATATTCTAAAATATAATCCATGCAAAATTATAATTAAAAGCCAAAAGTCAACCACACAGCTCCATCTACTTGTTAATAATTGAATAGAATTTTCAAAAACAAATTTTCTCTTTGCTCAATCAACAAAAGTATGTTTTTATCCCTGTACAGGTAGAGATCAAAAGCAAATCTTGTTAACTGAATAGTATGAAAATAAAATGAAACCAAATCTCCAATAATAATTAGTATCTTTGTGATGTAACAAAACATGTGTGCATGCCTGTCGTAAATTGATCGCATTGAAGATGTAATCAAGAAAGAAGAGAGAAAAGGCAGTAGAGCATGTCTTGGGAAGCAAAACATGATGAACTGACAATGTAATTTTTAACCCTGATTTTTGAGACACTTAATAATATCCTTGATTTTTAGTTATAATACCTTTTGGTGGAGCTGATGGTCCAGGACCAGGTGTAGTACTACCAGTACTTGTTGGTGTATTAGGTTTAGATACCGGTGTTGCTGCTTTATCATTCTACATTAAAATATATACATTTACAAAATCAGAAAATTTACAGTTATTTAGATTGCAGGAACAACAAGCATTCAGAGAATTTTGCTTATTGTTGTAGCAGTAAATCATGCTCCCTGCCGACCTCTACAAATTTACAATGTATGAAAATATATTATCTAAATACGCATAGATTAACTAAACTTTGTAAAATTTAATTTTCACAAAACTGATCTGTGACCACTACTAACTTTCAGTTAAATACCTCAAAGTAAATATATAATCTGAATATGTAGAGATGAAATAAATTCTGTAAAACTAAATTGTCACAAAACTGATCTGTGACCACTACTAAATTTCAGTTAAATACCTCAAAGTTTTATCTTTGGAAATTCAGAAAAATTGAAATTTCATTGATTTTAAGTCAACATAATCTGTAACTCTTGCTATAGACAGCAGTGCATCAAATTTTGAGAAAATATCAAAGATTAAAGAAAAATAATAAAAATTCAAATGACAGACTGAGAGAAAACGCATATTGTACTCTGGTTTTTGATAGGTGTCTAATAAATACTTGTTTATAGAATGACTGACATATTGACATAATTCTTATTTACGTCCAATATTCAGATTGACACACTATAATATTTCATTTCCAATGAAAGTGCAGGTTTTTAATCTAACATAGCCTAAGGATGTTATATATACACATGTTTAATTTCAACTATATAGTTAAGAGAAGCTGGTTTCAGTTACATAACAGACTGATGTCTGTGTAGAGCAAGCTGGTCAGTCAATACCCGTTAGACTACCTCTCAGATATTTTTCTAATAAAGCATAGGTTGCTTAAATTATCTTGGGTGTTTAATGAAGTCACAGTAATATTTCTGGAGCAATCATGAACCCTGTGATATATAATTTGTGTAATTTCTATGGCAATATTTACCTCTTTAACTTTAGATGAACTAGAGCTGGCATGTGATGATGCATCACTACGAGGACTACTTCTGTCATTCATAGTTTCTTTTTTATGTCGTGCTAAAGCTGCTGGATCTTTATCTTTTGGTCGAGGTGAAAGTTCACTGTGACCATTCATTGGTGATGTATTATCCTGCAATAGGTAATACATATCTTAATGAATTCAAACATAAAAACGTAGAGCTTTTGCCATGCTATGATTATACATATTCAACCATTGCGACATCAAGTATCATAAGTTCATAATCTATGAAATCCATAACTGATATATATATATATATATATAAAATCAACCAAGCATAGGTAAAGCTTTCCAAAATGACATGGTTGAAATCTCAAGTCCTGACAAAACGAAAAGCAGACTTAATTCCTTGAAAATGAATAGGATAATGATGTCGATATTTGGCAATTTAGGATGACATTTGTATCAATTAACTTGTCAGTATTGGAGTCCACACACATTAATGCATCACACCAAGAATTTCAAATATTTATACATTTTTCTTATTAATTAGATTAAAGATGCATTATGTAAGAGCTAAATTTGCCTATTACAGGTTTTTTTTAGCTTCAAATGCTATATAAACTATTATTTAGACATTTATTCACAAGACAAGCCTATAATCAACTTTATAGATCATCAGATGGCTGAGATTTAAACATGATCACCATTTAACAAATCAGATTAACAAATAGGCCTACTCTTGCTACATTAATAAACAATCTGTACAACATCTTGTCAAAACTTTAGTGATAACTTTGCTCCAAATAAAGTAATTTGAGTGAAATTATCAATATATTCATTTTGCATTATCTTTTGTTGGAACTAGTATAGCAAGAATACAGAGCTCTTTTATCTAAATCTTACATAATGCATCTTTAATTTATGCAAAAAAATCAGTAAACTTACATCACCAACATCCACAACTAATTCTTGATCACTTTTTTCTCCATCACTGTCCTAAACAAGCATTTCATATTAATTAATACAGGATTTACATATATATCTTATAAAGCTAATAAACGACATAGATCATATTGGTTTTTAATCCTGATTGATAACTTGTTAAATAAGTTCAGCTGGTGTATAAACTTGGATTGTAATCATGGCTTAGAAAATGAAAATCAATTGTCCATGAAATGTATTAGATTTCTACATATAAAAGATATATGGTATTGCTCGGACCAGATGTGTTAAAATCCTTAGTATATAAATAACAGTAATAATGCAGATGTTACATTATAGAAAATACATTAAATTAATGATTAACTTTCCCTAAGCATTTATTTCTACTTCAGATTACTTCAGACTACAGGGTCTAATTTTCATGACCAAAGGAACAAAGGTGGGAATATCCACTCAATGCAAATAAAGTCTTTCAGGAATAATATCTGGTACATTTTTTTCTCAATACTCTGATTGTGCATAGGTGTCTGTAGAAGTGGGCAAAAAGTGGAATAACTGGATCAGGTCCTCTGGGCTATTTGTACGATCGGTCTCCATGACATGCAAAGACATAAGGCCATATGACCTATAGCATTACAGATTAAACCCCCTTGCTCATCTTAATGACATGGACAACTGAACAACATCATGATCTTTTTAATCCTATTTGCCAGATGTGACTATCCTTAGGATTTAGCAGTTGGGAAAAGTACATAATAAAATGTCAATCGTTACAATATTTTGATAAATATTGGTTACAACGGGACAGCATTCCCACTAGATTGCAGCATTTCTGTCCAATTTTGAATTTAGTTAAACCTCCAATTGATATTCTAATATATATCTATTTTAAGACATAATATAAATCTGGTTTTCTTCTTGTCCCGGCACAAATCACATATCCTTCATCTCGTTAAAGCATAATCTACTTACTACCACTTTTTCTTCCTGTCTGCGTTTCTTGGGTGGTTCACCACTACTACGTACATCGGGTGATCGGCTTCGTGGACGGAATTTTTCTCTTTCTGCTGGAGATGCTGATCTTCTCTACAAGTAGAAAGTCAAATTCAGATGTCATTAATGTCAATTTAAATAAATGACATTGAAAAGAATTGACAAGAAATCAAGCTGAGTAAGCTAATGATAATCACTTTCAAGATAATTTCAAGATTTGGCTGCATCGATTTTGCTACTAATCCAATTACAATATTAGAAATAATGATCTATTATAATTTTTAAAAAACTAATGTTTTATTATTATACAAAATTTGGTTAAAATAAATAAAAGTGTGAAAATAATTATATGTTGAAAGAAATTTCAATCAAATATTCAAAGTTTCTCTTTTCAAAATGTTCATTTCATTTGAAGTGAATTTATATTTCAAAAGAAGATGTCAGCTGAAAAATTCAAAGCTTTTTGGAACAACTGGCACTATAAAGATATCTGAGCTTATTTCTATCAATTGTTATGTAACTGAAACAGACTAAACAATTAAACTCAATTGTCATTGGAATAAATAAAGTCGTGATGTGTAAAAACTTGACACCAACTGCTAACTTCATCTGTAGCCATGTTTACTTGGCAGACGATTGTTTGTTTGTGGAATAAGATTACAGACAATAATGTCAATTCCTATCTCCCTTCGTCTTAAAGGGCTTTCAAATGATTGTGAGAAAACTTCAAACTGATTAAAAGTTAAAGAACGGCACAAACATTTACATTATAGCAAGTACTCTCTTTGGAGTATAAAAGGCGAATAGCTCCTTTTAAACAAACACTTGAAGACATTGAATAGATATTTGGGCCACCAAGGCTGACCAAGACGTTGTGTAAGCAATACCGGGTAATAAGTCCCATAAACTTAGTTTGAATCACAATCTCGACTGTCATTTCTAGATAAAGGATATGATGAATTTCTCTTGTATAAATACTTGAGCTATGTTTACCCAGGAACAATATAAGCACCTGTCCAAACCCCACGTTTACACATGGTTTTCTCACCAGTCAGCCAACAAATTTAAGTCCATATTTTATTAGTGCTGAGAAATGTTCAAGTGCTCTATTAATATAGTTTATGGTAGGGGGATTACAATAAATGTGTTAGTCGAAGAAGGCACAGTTTATTTAACAAGGTCTTGTTGATTGTCCCGGTATCAAATATGATAAAATGACTTCAAAGTTTGTCTTTGCAATCTTATAAACCTTAATTCATCAAGAGATAAATAGCAAAAACTACCATCATTATAATAATGACATTATTTACGGATTGTCGATAAACAAAAAAAACCAAAAAACAAACAAAAACCCTCCATAAAATAAGTTGATAAGTATGACAGTTAGCATGAGAAATATTTCAAGAGCTAATCCTGACAAATCTCCCAAATAAATGTGAAGTTAATTGACATTGGGTAAATATGATAATATTGAAACAGTTGATTGATAACCTTGTATCTTTATGACATAGTAATTTTATCTTAGTTTGTGTCTTTCTGAACATTATAGGAAACAGACCACTAATAATGGTGTATGCATTTAAGAAACAGACCACTAACAATGGTGTATGCATTTAGGAAACAAACCATAAACAATGGCGTATCCATTTAGCTTACAGTACACAGTTATTCCTTCACGAGATTTTGACCTTGCCTTTGAATTTTGAATACCATGCCAGAGATGACTAAGACAATGTCAACTTTATTCCTTAACAAGCATTGTTCAGTGCTTTACTTCTCTTAATATTTATTTATGACATTTCAAAGACACAATAAATTAAAGTAAAATTATTTAAATGGCAAAATTAATCATTATATTGCAATATATCATTCTTAATAATTGTTTTTTTTCAGCAGATGTAATATTATAAACAACAACTCTTTCGACTAATCACATAAATTAAAGCAACTATCACAACCAATTCCCTCAATCTTTTCAAAAACAAACTTGACTTAATAGAATGTTAGTTTAAGTACACAAAGATTAGAGAAGGGAGAAAAAAGAAGACAATTAACAAATGAAAGACATAGCATTCTGTATGTCAATAAAATGTTGAGCCGAGTTTCACCCCCTGCTGCCTATTTTAGCTGGCTTACACTGTATCTTTAGGGTGGAATAACTTGTATAAATACCAGAAGCTCATTGGGCAAAATAAACTCATTTCTCAGCAAGCTAGAAGTAATCCTTTGTCACCAGGAAGACCAAACACTGCATGTGGACAGAAGAAGCGGCCATATTTGTTTAACGAGCTTCTCATTCATGCAACTACAGGAGAGAATAGAAAAACGTAGAGAACATGAATTGCGCTCCACAGACATTAAATATTGTCGTAGAGGAAGAAGGGTAAACAGTTAATATCTTCTAACAACACTCTACGTTGCCCAATATTTACACTTCACACTTGATGCATACTAAACTTGGCTAACTCCACACAGTCCAATGAGGAAATGGAGAATTTCTCATTGAAGGAAAAATGTCATTTGCTTAGTTTCAAAGTAATATGAAGCTGATGAAAAACAATTTGTGACATTTGTCGAGAATAGTTTACATGACAGAGGCGCTTTCATGTTTGTAAAAGTGTGTGTTGCCCAAGACATATTTACTTGCACCTTCTATTTGACAAATCTTCTACTTCAGTGGGTTTTTTTCAAAGGTTAGCCTGAATCTATATATCAACCCAGTCAACACAGTAATATGTCAATAACTTCTCCTGTTAGCTAATTTATGTAACATGATTTTTGACCAATATCTATCTTGACTTTTGTATCTCCGTGATAAAAATTCTCATCAAACAGATCCATGTATTTTTACTACTAGAAAAAATTCTCTCAAATTGTGAATTTGGTACATATGAACCTTCTTCAAAATTTGAGTACGAAAATACTGACGATAAAAATCAATATTTTCTATTTTACATTTGAAAATGTTCACAATTTCAAGAAATAGTTCAATTGCTAAGTAAATACTTTTCTATTTTACGATCAATTACCCTCACATGATCAATCTCTCGCTGATAAACATAAATTTTAGTTATCACTGTGTACAGGACAAGCACACTTGAGTTCTGTAAATGATCAGCTAAAGATCTTGAGATCATGCAACCTGTCACCAAACTACTAATGAAGTTACGATGCATTTCGTCCTATACTGTTATATTAGCTTTTAAAATTTTCATATTATCACCTGTTGAGAATCAGATGAACAAATTGATCAATCAAGCACAGAATGTGATACATGTACTTGTAAAATGTTTGCATACTTGTAGGTCTCTTCTGAATATAAGTTATTTTTACAATTAATGACGTCTCGAAGGTATAAAATCAAAACTATTATATCAAATCTTCCATGAATACGATATTGATTTTTAGACTTTCTACAAGGATCTGATTGAATCTTTAGTTCAATATTTTATGGAAGAACCTTATGGAATAATCTTTCTTGGGACATGATAACTTTTGTATTTATATATTATGCACTTTTGATATAACTTAGAAAAGCCCAACAATTATTTTCAAGATTTTCTGTGTAAAATCAATATAACAATGGCTATTGTATAGCCAGACATAATAAAAAAAAAAATCTCTATATTTTATCTCAAAAGATGAAAAAATGTATCAGAATCTAGCAGCAGCCATTAGTTTACAATCAGTCTTCAGTCGATCTGTTCAGTCAAGCTGAAGATCTATCTTATCAATATGTTCTACATTTAACCACGGAAAAATGGAGAAAAAATTCCAATAGGATGCTATTGATTTTTTTAACACGATATTAATACTTCAGCCTTCTGAAAAATATTTCCTTTCATCTTGTTATCTCTTTAAGATAGAGCTGGCCTTTAACTAGCATTTAATATATTTACAAAGATTAAGAATCCCTGAAAGTAGTTTCTCGTTGAAATGTCATCCATGTCAATAAGAAGTGTTCAATCTTTTCCCTTGTTTGGTAAGTCACTAAACGCAGGTTCTACTTCACGCATTAATTAAAACAAGATTAAAAGATCTAAATTGCTTTCAAATTTCACGATTCCCCTCCTCTAGCAAATAGTCCCATTGCAAAAACATATGATGACCAAACCTAAAAAACAAATTCCACAACAATTTGACTTAAGAAATTAGCGTTGAAATCCCTTATGCACGTAGTTTGTGAGAGCCGAGAGCACTGAGTATAAGAGTGGTATATGCGACACAAGGTCTCACTCAGTTTAATTAATGTGAAAGGAATGAGTGAAGAGTTTACTTTAGATAAATTGCGTTAATTCTACCTGACTCTTCATTAAATCAACCGCTGAATGTTTAAGTAAGAAATACGACGAAACCACGAAAGGTGATTTGAGATAGATGAGGCTTAGAGGCATGTCAACAGACTGGTAATCTGAATCGTCAATGGTATACAAGCGCCTCATTTAGCGAGTAGTGCTGTTATGGACTTAACACTTAGCCCTGTAAGCTGAAGGCAAACACTAGTCACAACATATACAAGAAAACAAGGTAGGGCTTCAGTAAACCCTGTGGCCAATTTTAGTGAGCAAATAACTAGCAAGTTTTACACATCTTTATAAATTCAACAATACAATGTGCTTTCAACTCATCATTACCCTTCAAGTACTAAACAACTTTTACATTACAGTATTAAAATCTTATCTAAAAAAAAGTCAATTACATGGGACAAAAAGCACCATAGATACATCATAAGAGCAATTATATCATTATATTAAAGAAATATATTTCATATAACCCAATAGATGTGACTATTTCTTTTCAATACAAATGAACAAAAGATGAAGAGGAATGTAAAGAAAGAGTAACAAATATGGACGATATAAGAAAAAAAAAAGTTAGAAGATGTAATGGATTGATAAAGCGTACTTACATGCTTGTCATCAACTGAAAAATACCAAAAAAATACATATCAATTATCTAATAAATATTTACATATGATAAAGATACAATATATATAACTATGGGATATGAAAACAAGTGACACAGACTTATCTAAGAATCAGAATATTTTTCTTATTCATAAAAATCAAAACATTCCATTGTATAGAAATAAAACCTTTTGGGAAAGTAAATATAAGTTCCATCACTATTAATGGGGCTGTAATTATGACAATATAATATTATGTGTGTCAAGAATATAATTTCCATACAAATGGCATATTTCATAATAATATATTCATTACACCCACATATCAATTGTTTAATGTTCTGTGCATGATCAATGATGCTAAATTCACAAATAACTGATGTGTTACAACCAGAGATGATTGATTAAGCACGTACATCTGGGACTGTGAGGGGGTGGTGGTGGTAATGTTGACAAAATTGCAGGACTCATGCCAAAGGCATCGCCTACAAGATGGCAGCTTAAACAAATTTTCATGGGGGGAGGGTGTACTAAACATGAATAAAACCAGGGACCAAGCATATATCTCATACATATGGATACTTACATTTTTCATCTTTCAACGCACTGAGACTGTGTGGATGAGTGGGAAAGGTACCATGAGGCAATGACAATAGTCCTGATCCGCCCGGAACTGAAGATAATCCACCTGGAGGAGGTAGCCCAGATGGGTGAGGTGTCATAGGAATGGGAGGGGCATGGGCGTGTGGAAGATGCTGAGCCTGCATTTGCTGCTGAAAAAATAATCATTTAGTATCATTCACATCTTAATGAAAATCTGTAGCAAAGCCACTTAAATGATGATTAATATATTATCATTTAAAAACCATCAGTAATCAAAATTACATTTGTAGGTCATCTGATTCTGTCCTTATTTTCGTTTATAATCTAAGGTCCTCAAAGTCAAATATCAATACAGTTAGATAATAAATCCTACTGAACATGACATATTCATGACCTAATTTCAATGTTAAAGTTTATTTCCAATTTAATCACTAAGAATAAATAAAATCTAAAACAGTTCCAATAATAGGTTGTCAAAGTTTTCTCTAAAATTCTTTTAGCTGGCCAAGATCAGAAGGATACATTTCTTAAGATAATCAATACAAAAACGCATTCAATCTAGATCAAGTGACATTTAATTACACTGTGAGCTCGAGACGAGAAGTCTGTGATATTTAGATTAAGTTCTCTTACCCCTATGACAGCGTTTAATTCCTGCATGGTGACCTGTTTGGCTCGCTCTACTGCTGCTGCCACCTGCTGTTGATGCTGAAAATCAGATGTAATAAATATAAAGTAATTATTGGTTTCTTCATCTAATGAATAGAAACACCATGAATAAGTTTAAAGTCAACTGAAAGATAACTTCAGTATTTTAAATGCCATCAAGGGCAATAACACTAGTAGTAATTATCAGAAATTATTAGATGGCTTCCTCGACTTATGATGACTATAAATTTCGAGTGCCCACATGATTTTTCAAACTTATCAAGGGCCAAAACTGTAACAACAGTGGATTATCAGAATTAAGTAGACTTCTTTATTTCAGGAAATTGTGCATGAGAAACCGATGTAGGCGACAACATTATTTGATTGTTCAAAACCTGAACAAAGAACATGTCTGGTTTAATCCAATCTGGGGTGTTTTATCAAACGTGCCAAGTCATGCGAATGACACAGAAAATCAATTAGAAAAGGTGGAAACACCATGTCATAGAAGTTCTTATCCACCACAAGAATTGTGTGACAGATTCCAATACTCTTAAATATTTACTTCAAAACAATAATATAACATACATCAATAAACTAATATTATATAAATAAAAAAACAGGTCGTTTTTTTTTAATAGTTATTGTGTAATATTCATATATATCAATAATAACTTGTCTGACAGTAATTAAAACTATTGATGTAGGCCATCAACTGTCAAACAATTAATGAACATTCTCTCTATCTACAGCTGTTCATTTGGCACATACAATCAATAACATTATATTGAAGCAGTACTCAAATTAAATAGCTGTTCACTACAGAATGGGATTTATGAAAATATATTAGACAAGGTGAGAGAGAGAGAGAGAAAGAGAGAGCAAGAGAGAAGTGGGGTTTAACTTCCACTCGACAAAATCTAGGTCATTGTGGGACTAACACATGCTTCAATTGTGCATAGGAGTCTTTAGCAGTGGGAGGAAACTGGAGGACCCGGAGAAAACCCATGAGGTTGGATTAACTAAGGAACCACATTGAGATAAATCAAGAAAACTTTATTTGCCAATAATCTGTTCATTCTGATGGATTCATAATCCTTAAAGGATAAACTGTGCAAATTATACTTAGCGACCTACAACCATCAAAAACTGATCAAGAGTAAGAACTCATTATTAGAATTTTATTGCCATTGGCCTCTAGTGCTAACATTTATTATGCAAATACATGAATCGGAAATGAGATAACACTGAAAATCACTGATGTTATCGTCTCATGAACATAAAGACTATGCATATATGAATTTAATGCCAATCGGATGACAATTTTATCCTCAAGATTGATAACACAAACAGTAATTTATCGAATATCATGAAATTAAACAGACTTTTTTGTCTTATGAACTTAAATACTCTGCATTAATTTCAAGTCAATATGGGCAGGGTGGATGATTGACAACATACGTTTTGGTCATTGGTCATTGCTCATTATCAAATTACATTTTTAGTTGACATACATGTTTAGGATTTTCAACAAAAGAACGACTGATCCACTGCCGATGTTTGGTCAATCAGGAGATTGGTTTTGGATGTGATACCCCCCTCATTGAAAGTCACCATTAAACTGAATGACTGAACGACAAATCAACTTAATGTTTTGGTTAAAACTACATTATGTGTATAACTCTTCATTTTCCCGCTTTCTCTGAGAAATTAAATTTTGATAGAGATGATAAAAGAATATTGTCTTACCTCTTGTGAAAGAAATGGGATCACTTGAGCACAAATAGCATTTAATCTTTTTGCAATTTCAGTCTGGAAAAAACACAAGATAATTAAAAGATAAGTTGTCAGGCAAAGAAACAAACATCCACAGAATACATTTGTGCAGACCACAAACATTGTTACACCTTTATTCTTTTACAATATTCATAAGACACTAAAACTGATCAAGAGTAACAAACCATGAAGTAATTAATATTTCCAACAAACAAAAATTTATTGGCTTCTATTTCTTCCTGATACTAACTAACAGTTATTATACAACATTAGGCCTATACAAGACGATAACTATTGCTAATCTAGTTATCAGGAGTCGTTGAAAATCAATGACTTCTTCATCACATGAACATAAACACTGGGTATAAATTTCAAGTCAATTGCATTATAACTAAGGCCTCTTGCGCATTCACAGGTTTTTTCAGGTTGATCAAGTGCCATAACGTTTAAAATAACGACATGTATCTAAAATAGCTACAATATATTGTGCTTTTCATTTCATAAATTTGAAGTCACCCACATAACAGTATCCTCTACAATTAATTGATAAATGGCCATAACTCTTACAGTAGTCATCAGAAATCTTTTATTATCAATAAAGCATTCACTAAAATTTGCAAACTGAACAAGGGCAATAACCGAAACTGTAATTTTGAGAAATGTCTCAAACATTACCACTGTCTATAAATTTAAATTCTATCTAGACCGACAAGACACAGGTTGTGACAATATACAGCCACATCATAAGTGAAGGGATCTTTTATAATTGATAAGATTAATGAATTTTTGCCATTATTCAACCAAACAGACCAGTTTTGAATATTATATGAAAGACTGGCTTTCCACAAAAGGAACAGTTTTACAGTGCAAGGGAAATAACTCTATTTCAAGTAAAATGTGACAACTGTTAGTAAAGTAATCAAGTTACAGAAAAGAATTATTTGTACTGTAATTACTATAAAGCAGTCTTTTTATTAGATTTTTTCAGTAGATAACGGTATGAATATCAATCTACTGAGCATAAAAACACTCAATGCTTCTAATCCCCGCTTGTCTTTCTTGCTTTATATTGAGTTGTATTGCCTATTCATAGTCATGTTTTCGACCCCCTAGTCAATACAGTACAAAGGAGAACACACAGTCTAAGTCACCACAAAAACAAGACTCGCAACCTAGCTGGCCTCTTTTGTCACATGTAAAACAGCTATAGAAAGAAGGACATATTTAGAATTTCACTACTCGTACTTGTTTTACTTTTTAACAAAAATACATTATTGAAATAACTCTTACAATTTTACCAAGGCTTAGGTCTCGGGTAATTCTAGTGCAACCATGATTTAGATTATAATTTTAGGTTTCAAGGAGAATTACATGTACAAACGTGCAGTACTTATGTACAGCATGATCGCTCTGTTTGGAAATAATATCTATACCCAGTTGGCAAATGCACTGTATTAACAATGGTTGTTCTTTACTATCAAAATAAGAATGGGTCATTTTGAGTACCCGTAGGAAATTGGGGATACATAGAGTAGAGAATAAAATAGTATCCCCATCTACTACTACAGCATCCTCCTCATTGGTCTTTGTTACCCCCCTACACTTTTTTTTCCAATTCACTTGATAATTGCTTACCATGTCTGTGAAGCTTGTCTGCAGATTTTTCTTAAGAGAGAGAGATAAATGTCAACTCAACACAAACTAGGTAATGTCGGGACTAACATATTATGGTTAAATTTTATTTCAATAATTTGCTTGCGGTGGGAGTGGGAGGAAACCAGAGTACCCGGAGAAAACCCACAAGGTTTGACAGGCGACCTTACTCCTTGTCACGTACAACCAGGGATTCGAAACCATGCCAGTTGACTCAATGCCAGGCCATATGATACATCGTGCGCACGCTAACCAATCAGCCACCCAACCCCACAATTTTTCTTATTATGGTTTTGTGTGTGGTGCAATCTTCCTGTACTTACCAATGAAGCCATGATTATTGTTTTTCAAAGCTAATGATTGTTAACTACATGTGATATGTATTTCTTGAATAAAATTTTATAGTAAACTCCTATTTTGATTAGGAAATGTTACCAGGTGTTCTGGTATTTTGGATAAAAATGTGGCTAGATATACATTACATACTTTTAAAAGCAACTTAAACATCCCAAAAGATGAAATAGCAATCACTACGCAGCTGCATTTACGGTGAGTAATAAACAAATAAACAATACAACAGCAATCTGTATTTTACTAAATATATTTACATTATAACAAATTATCCTTCAATATTTTCAATGAAAATATTTTTTTCATGAGTAAGAAAGGATGTGTTATAAAAATTTCAGAAGAGTTTTTTGGAAAAGGAAATACAAATTGAAAATAAACATTTTCTTTTGTTGTTGCTCCTTTCAGTTCATATTACAAGTTGTTTCTTTTCAAAACACCAGTGAACAGTAAGTATATTATTTCATGTTTTATTCAAATATTTTTCAACAAACGGAGCCGCAAAAAAAATATGTTATTTCTAATATTGTTGGTTGTCTGTCTGTAGATTTTAAAGTATTAACAGACGACTAATATTAGTTCCTTTAAATAATGAATAAATAGTCGAGGCTCAACAATACAATATTGTGTCTGCAAAAAGGCAGCTGCATCCACACTTGAAGCTAACACCATTGAGACGCTGACTGCAGTGAAAATTGTCGAAAAAAATCAACACAATGCCACCAACGTAAACTGTTCCATATGATTCGATGCTCCCATTAGTTGTTCAAAGACTCACAACAAAAAAGGCGACCACTTGAAAATGTTCAAGTTGGTACGCAGAGTCATAGATCAAAATGGCTGAATGTGATATTATACACCAGTCTAAAGGATATTCAACTATGTTTGAATTTGGTGAACAAATATTATCATAGTAAATAAGTTGAGTTAAGGTGCTTTCCATTTTGTTGTTTACATTTAGTATTTATAATAATTGGAACCCATTCATGGAGTAGCAGAAGTATTGTTTAAGGGCTGTATTTAGGGTGTGCTGAAGAAGATGGTGTACAGCTATTCACACCGACAGACATTATCGACATATTACCATCATAACCGATTACATACTTTGTTTGTCACGGTTCATTGATGTCCATAGAAACTTAAATCACATTCTAGTGTTGGGAAGAAGCATTTAATATTGAAATGGCTTCATTCTGATACAATAAGCTGTATCTAAATATTGACAACGTCAACATAAGTGAATCTATCTTCTAGTGGGCACAGGTTCATTGCTTGTACAAACACCAACTCGCTTGTCAATACAGATTTTTCTCCCTGTCCTAATATTAGTCAGTTTTAAATAGTTTTCACACAAGCAATGCAGACCTGATGTTTACACATGATTCAAAACCCATAGCTTACATATTTTCCTTTTAATCCCAACAGATTTCACAAATATTGACTCAATGAAATATTTATTGACAATTTTTCAGCAAAATCGAAAACCGTGCATCTTAATAATTCTATTAAGTTTAAGTCAACATTGAAATTAAAAGGATATCAGATTTCAGAAATCTTTTGTAAGATGTTCAAAAGGTCTTCTCTATCTAGAGTCTAGTTTATTCACATTCAGATACACGATATCAAATCCACAATTTCATATAAAAAACAAGCTCATTTGACTGACGTGGATTTCAATTAATCCAAGCAGACGACTCTTTGGGGCTAATCTTTTCTATAATGGTGTCACACAGCAAAAGCCGAGATTATGCGAGGGTAGATTTAGAGATTTTGTTTATTTGATCAGAATGATAATGCAGCAACAATGGAGAGAGCATGATAACACAAAATGGACAAAGAGGTCAGATGCCCCAAGACTGACTGCAGTGACCACACAATAACAATAGGCCTTGATGTTACAGGTGCCTTTTCCAATTACTCATAAATCAGACCAATCAAAATAACCCTTACAAATCAGAGTATTTCACTTGACATTCGTGTTTGTATTTAGCCACTCAAGGATCATGTTACAAAAAGAAACACCTTAAAAAAAAAGCACTTGAAAGCTTTGTTAAAATCTAATGACACAAAGACACACATGAACGATTCTAGCTTAAATAGTAGCCAGAATTAGGTAAGATGTAATAAATATACACCAGACTTGGTTTAACTATATGTGAACTTCTCAAATCAGAAGTGATATCTGATGTTGCAACACTGCCATTCTTCTAACAGATACTGTAACGTGAATATGTAATATGTGCTTAACATACTCTAGTATTATAAAACAATAATGAACAGTTTTTCATTATTCAATTTGCTATTATCAAAATACACATTTTGTTAAATGAAGCAAAGCAAATTGCTACATAGAAAGATATTTTTTGTATAATCTTTATCATAAGATTGGAAAGTGATATTTCAAGTCTAGTCAGCTCGGTACATTCAGATTTTTTCAGACAGATGCCGCAAAATATTGATCCACACACTGCTTGAGGTGAAATCCTATAGCTCATGGTCATAACCACCGATAGTAGGCCTTTCAACATGTACTCAGAAAACTTTATCAAGATCATTTGGATGTTACAAATATTCTACAATACATGTAGTTAGTTCTATATTTCTTATAAAACACTGTAATTATTTTAGAAAGTGCAAGTTTACTCTTTATTCTTGACCATTATAAGCCATAAAATCCCATGCTTTTGATTGGAAAAAAATATTTCTTAATCAAAAACTATTTTTGTTTCAGAAAATGACAAAATGGAAAAAGACTAGAGTAATTACAGTACATAGATATAAAGGCAGTAGATTGTATCAAGATTGATACAGGAAATTAAATGTATAGTGATTTGGTGGGTAGAATCTGGCTGGATAATCAATACCTGTAAAAGGTCATTACAATCCGACCTTTCAACAATTTTATGAATGAGTTAGTGAAGCATGACTAACTAAGCACCCAAGCTCTAACATATCGTTGGATCAGTCAAGCGTGTTGCCAGCCACCTTTGCTAGTAACATAAAAGTTTCTCAAGAGAGAGCAGATGTCTGTTTTGAACAAGTCGATACAGCGAATAGCCTCGAGACCAACTATGTGAACATTGCTTTGTGCATCGTAACTAATGAGGTAGTAAATATACATGCGTTCGAAAAAATATAACAAGTTAGTTATCAAACATGGCTATCACTTTTTTTAAAAAAAATGCAATGAATTTGAAAAATGATTGTCAATGAATATGCTTTTTTTTCCTCTCTGAAGCGATATTAGAATCTGTTTAATTTTTTCAACTGTATGCATAAACTGTCTGCAATACATGCAGTTAGGTCATTTGTGCTGTAGACAAATACTAACACTAACCCCCTATTGTTGTATAAAAAGCTGCTACGGTAATTGATGCTAAAAAGCAAACCCTACTCTACCAATTCTAAAGAATTAAATACTATAATGTTCATAAGTAGCTACTGGAGTCGGTTTGAAAACAATGTATGCATAACTTGTCGAATTCAAAAGACATATCAAGTAATTTATGGTCTGATCCATGACATTCAGAAATGAATATAAATAGGGGCTTTGATTAAAGGTCAATATTGGTGTCAGTCATTATCACATATGTGATAGAACTGGTCAAACACATTCCAAATATAATTTTAACACAGAGATCATTGCTACAATAGATGCGTAATAAAGGTTTCATGAATCGAAAATGACGAACGCAAAACTTTTAGTCTTCCAAGGAATTATTAGTGAACAGAAATATGCCCATGTATCTGTTATCACTGGTCGCTTCAGTCACTTATATAGAGGGATAACTCATGTTTTCCTTTTGCATTCA
This sequence comes from Patella depressa, assembly GCA_948474765.1. Lineage (NCBI taxonomy): Eukaryota > Metazoa > Mollusca > Gastropoda > Patellidae > Patella > Patella depressa. The sequence continues at coordinate 27,365,219 of OX419716.1, forward strand.
GCACTTCTGATTGTTGAAACCTTTATTAGTCATCTATCTTAGCAATGATCTCTGTGTTATGATTATTTTTGGAATGTTTTTAACGAGTTCTATCACAAGTGATAATGATTGACACCAATATTATCCCTCAAGACAGTTTTATTTGTAAATTAGGAGTTTGCATTGAATGAGGATTCTCAAAATGGAACGACTCAACAGCTGTGTATCTTTTTAAAATTACTGCTGCATTATATTGAAACATATAAATTATTCTAAATAAAATAGAATATATTAATATAATATAATATCATTAGACACAGTTTTGTTTAACAGGATTAAATATTTAGGTTATTAGTGAAGCAATGATGTGTGCATTAAGTCAGCCATTTTGAATAGCTTTAATAGCATGTGTCAAACGCCCCCCCCCAGGCAATTCAACATCCCACATCATGTCTTATTGTTTTGAAAATATTTTGTCACATTGGCAACCAGGTAATAAATGTGAAAAAATTAATGTTGCGACTACTATTCAAGCAGACAGTGAAAGAAGTGACATAAAAAAAGTTTCCTTACCTGTTTATGCATTTCTACATTTAATCCATAAGACATTTCATAATACTGAAATAAAATTGAAAATTTTGTCAATTACACTTTTCAATTATTTATCCCATACCAGGGGCATTTAATATCTTATACCTAAACTATAGCTTAGTTTAACAAAGCTTATTAACCCAATACTGTGTTCGAATTCAAAAAATTTTGAATTATTTCAAAAATATGTTAAACACAGCTAAAACAAAATCAAGTAAGCCAAAGAAATCTGAAATAATATTGCACTGTAATACCCTGACATTGTTACTTGATGATTTTGACTTTTAATTCTGTGACTTTAACTTGCAGATTGACTTGATGATTTTAACTTCCAAACATTAGGATTTTGAATTTGACATATTAACAAAATATGTGAGGGAGCACAGAAAATACAAACTTAATCTCAGAATCATCATTGGTTTCATCAAAACCAATGATACAAGACATTCATGGAATCATCCAGAAAATAATTACATACAAATGCTCAAATGTTATTACTTTATCCAAAGATATTATAATGGAGAGGGAGGGCGAAGAAAAAAATAAGATGTCAACCTATTGGAGAGGAAGAATGAATTTTAAAAAACAGTGACAGGATGGGATAGCTCACTCAAACTTATCTCATCTTAGACACCTAATTCCATTTTGGAAGCCAATTTACGCAGCCTGGTTTCATTATTCAGTTCACATAATCAAAGGAACGAGAGAAATTGTGACAGGGTTGTAGAAATCAATAGTCTTAGCTAGAGTTTAATAATCTACTCTTTAGTTTTACACATGATGCTAAAAAAACATCGATAACACCCTTCTAGACATAAATAGACTTACATAGATCACCAACGCGCACCTACTCGCAATTTTGAAATCTTTTATAAGTTTTGCAAAACATATCAAATCCACATTGCGTACATGTACCCTCTCTTTCTCATCAATCTTTATCCGTACATGCTGTCTGGCTAATCCTTCAACATCTGATTTATTCACTTTCAAAAATAAACATCTTCTACGCGATGTCTAGTGACGTGAGTATACAGCACCGAAAAAATTTTGTCAACAACATAATTTTGAACATGAACAACGCTTGGGCAAACCAATTTAATTATTATTTTTCGAGGTCTTGTTATAAACAGCCATTCAGAAGAGCTACTGGGTACCGTTTGTTTTAATAAAACAAACTTCCATAAGAAATCAAAATTTTTAATAATTGTTCCTATAGTAGAAAAATTTCATTTTGGTGGGGCCTTATCGAGTTTAATTAAACAAGCATATGTCACTCTTCACTCTGATCAGTGCAAGCAGTGAATTCAATCACTGATAAGGATGACATCGATGTGGCTTGATGAGCCCTAAATATTAACTTTTTTCTGCCGACAAATCAAATTCTAACACATTTTTTTAAGTATTTGAAAAATGTTTATAATACACATGCCATTGAGCCAATGATTGTCGTGCTGTAATGTAACTTCACAGGTTAAAAGCAGTAATCTTTAGCAGAGAAGATTGTTCGCAATACCTCTGCGAAGCAGAACAGGTCTTTCTTTCAACATTCATAACTTTGCTTCGATAAAATTATTTGACAGAAAGTTTTAATATTAATTTTTATAGCAAGAATGAGCAGCTCATTATCGAAATATTACATGATACGTCTTTAAAGATAAACTGTTTTGTATTCAATAAAATTGTGACCTGTATATTCTTTAAGATAGTTTCTAAAGGTTGACAGACGAAGAACAAAAAATAGACCTAATTAGCAATGTTGACAGTTTGTTCCAAATTTCATTGAAGTAGAGACCATTTAAATAATTATTATCAGCTTATTCAACTTACCATGACATAATGTCTCTGCATTTCAGTTTTCTCCTGTGCCAGTTTTTCACACTCCATTTTCAAACTGTAAATGGAACAACAAAATCATTAAACTAAGTCTCTTATTTATAGAAAATGTGACAAACTTTGAAAGCATTGATTAGCAGGTAAGAAAACAGCATCGATGATCAGATCATAAATTATACCGAAAAGGTATTTTTTTGTGATCATAAACCAACCCTGTGCTAACAAGATTTTTTCTGATCATAAATTAAACTTATAAGGTGCTAAAAAGATATCATTCACGATCATAAACTAAAGCAAAAAGATTCATACAAGATTTTTTCGTTATCATATATTAAGCTTTAAGGTGCTAACAAGATTTTTTCACAATCATAAATAAAAGGGCCAATCCCGATAACTTTCTGAGGAATAAAATTGCTTAATTTTGTGTTAAATTCCCTTAAAACCCATTACCTAAGGCCGACCAACCAACACGATATTTGTGATACGCTTGTAAATAACTTAAATCTGACAGTCTTCATCTGGAAATGGAGACCGTTGTATTATACAGTATCTGGATAAAACCAGACTTTTTTTCTATAAAAATAATATGTAGGTGAAATTTACCTTTTGTTATCAAGTACAGTACTTGGGTCATTCACTGTATAGACCTCTCAAGAAATGTGAATCGATTATCAGGTCACCCAATGAAAAAATTGACCCGAAATCTTAAAAGGGTTACGTGTCCGGATAAGCAGTGTTGACGTTCACGTCCAAACGACTCAATATTTTGAGCTGAAATTTTGAGACAAGATAAATACACCATGCCTCTATATTTTGGTCCATAAATTTCATAAACTCTCGGACTTTAATTTTTGAGACTCTGTTCTTATTGGGATTGTCCCTTAAAGGTGCTAACAACATTTTTTCACTAAGGTATTGAACTTAGGAAGTTGTAATTGGAAATCAATAGGATTCTTCCTTTTAACAGTATACTGATTTTTGTAGTCTTTAGTGTATTAACAAGAACTGTGAACAACCAACATACAGACAAGAGTGATGGCAATATAGCCTGGCGGGTCGCCGTAATGCATGGGTACACAGATCAGTTGCCAAGGGCCCAAAATTCTATTTTGAAAAATAATCAACACTCACATCAAATGGAAGTGGCATTAATCTGAAATCAAGGACTCTGTGTATGCAAAACAAGGTTTTAATTGATCTTACTCTCACAGGCATACCTTTTTCATAAATTGTAACCAAATGGGAAGAAAACCAAGTACATTGTTATGTCAGACACCTCAAACATTTATCATATTAATTCTTCATGTCAAATTAATCATGAATATTAATATTTGATTGTAGCTGTAACTTATTTATAATTTAATCTAATCATTTTAATATTTTGACAGCCTGAATGTTTTTACAACTTAAATCTACCAATTACATAAACAATTCGCTGATAAAACAAACTTATAGATGCATGGTAATATGTGTTCCAAAAGAGTTATTTTTTGCTCAATGATCAAATGTAATGAGGTTTAACGTCCTACTGTTTAGCTCTAACTGATGGGGTAAAGAAGAATCAAGAGGTTCTTATATATGGTATAATAAAAGGTGGAGCAAACAGTTTAAGATATATCATATAACCACTACACAGGAAGGAAAACCGCTATATACTCTTAGCTTGTATTGGTACTTCATAATACCAGCCACAGTCACTCTCTGTAGGTCACCAGTCACTAAACAATTATATAACCTTTTTTTATTTTGACATATTAATACTTAATCTTCAATTAATCATGGGGGGAAATGATGTACTTCTATAGTTTTGTACACAATACGCCCACCTCATGCTTCATTTCTTATTTTTAAAAGCAATCTGTTAAAAATCAAATCAAAACGTCCTTTGATGTTACAGACGTACAATCTTTACTTAGGATACAGAGTTAACAACAACTTAGATTACAGAATCAAGTGAATAATAAATAAAAGTTGAGTCAACATAAATTTGTTCTTTGTTCAATGTTTGAAAGTCAGAGTGTAAAGTTTAATAATCAACATCATCTGATGAGTACTAGATTAACAGAGAAACGGAGACATCACATAGTCTCAGTTTAATCAGCCCATAGACTTTAGATTGCTCTTATCCATTTCCTATAATCAATACTACAAATATTATGATTATTAGTCATAGAAGGTGTTCAGCAATCGATGAACAAGGTTCAATTTTTGTCTAACTTTTGACCCAAGATAATGATGAATTCTGACAGGTGAATGATTATTAAATTTACACATTAAAGATTGTCCAGTGTAAACATTGGAGAGGAAGTCGATCAAGCTGATTACAATTCTCTAGTGAGATATCTAGGCAATAAATATATATCTACTTGCATTGGTATTATCTATATAGATCCTATCTATATAAGACATTATAATACAGTAGAGATAAACACTCAAGGCTGGTTTGAGGAGTAATAAAGTATTAAACTTTCTTTCATAAAGATCGGTTACAGCCTTATTTTATACAGTTCATAACATTTGATACACGTACAAAGCAGGCTAATTCTCAAATTTGTTTTTAAGTCATTCAATTCCAAATGACCTAATTGATATGGCATATACATGTAATTAAATCTTGTCATACAAATTTGACCAAGATTTGCACTATTTTTTTTAATTTATGCATATCTTTATAGGCCACAGTATATCAAATGACTGAATGAATAAAATGGGGTTTAACGTCCTACTTTTCTGCACCAACTGGGCTAATGAAGACATATCCGCAAAAAAGAAGACATTATGTTTACAAGAAGCATAAAAATATCAACTATTGATATTTCCTTTTTTGTTTTGCGCCTTTAAGTCATATTACACTCATTCCTCTGAGCTGTTCATGGAATTTTTGCATCACGTCTTGCTATTTAACATTTTAAAAACCCGATGTTTATTATCAACACAACATCTGTGTCTTTCCTATCAGCCTTTATAGCACCCATGTACGTCACTGGCATTGATTTTGAATGAACTATATGAAATAACGAATATCTCAATAGGTTGATTTAATATGTTAATAGTCGCCATTCTCCCTCCCTACCCCAAACAGTTTCATTCTTATAAGAAACATTTGCATTTTTATTATTAAACTATCTATCTACATAATCTAAAAATAAAATTGACTGTCAAAATCATTCAGTAACAAAGGCTAACAATTTAACCTTGGTCGTCTACATTCTTGTACATGATTCAGGATGGTTTAGGACATAAACACACCCAGCTTGTGGTTACTAACTTCATTTGTAGTTTTTAACCATGAAACAACCATCATTTGTTATTTTGGTTCAAAGGTCAATGTTGTTAACATGCTGGTGTAGTTGCCATTTTGAAAGACAAATTATGTCATGTAATTTTTTTTTTTTTAAACCAGGATAAACACAAGATGAAAATTGTAGGTCACGACTTACAATCGAAACTGATTTTATGACATGTCTACTTCATTGGGGTGTGGAGATGAAGGAAGTTTGTTATGGGAGAAACAGTAATGGCTGCCTAGGTTATTTTTAATCATCTGATTGAAAGACAAATTGAACTGAGGTTTCACATCCTACTGTTCTGCTCCGAACAGGCTTATGAAGATGGGAGTGTGTCTGCAACCCAAGGTGTACACAGGACTTCAAATTTCCGTCTTACACCACTACGAAGGGGACTCCCCTGATACCAAGACACCTAATAAATTAGCTAACTACCTTGAAGTCTTGTCTAATCTAAATAACACATAAATTGTTTTTAAGAATCAATGCCAATGTGTGATCATTGATTTACCATCTTATACTTATAATAGTTGATATGAGTACCGCAGAATCAACGAAATACAACTGGGTTTAAACCGGCCGACTTTTCTTCACCCACATGTACATGTACTCAGCGAATGAAGACAGGTCATAGAATCAAATTTCTAGATCAAGGTGATCCTTACCTCAGAAGGTCAACTGGTCTGTAACCTTTAGGGGGCTTGATCATAGCAAGTAGTTTTTGACCAGTGGCGCTGCAGCAATTAGGGATTTTACCGCAAAGCCCATTCAGGAATCACAGCATTTACCTCAAGTCATATTCCACATGCTGGAGACATAACATAGCTCCAGTTTATTTTATATCTTATAATATTAATAAGACAAGAAAATGTAGACATACTAACTATAATTGTGGCATCAGTCATGTCATATTGTACCAGACAAAACAATCATCAATGTCTGGTATCTATTTGTCTTACAAAGATGATGTTTGTAATAATGTTATTATTTAATATGCTGTCAACTCTTGTTTACTAAAATAGTGTTTTGACATATTATTAGTTTTAAGTCACATGCCAACCAACAAATAGGTAGACTAGCAAGGACAAAATGTGCTAAAAACATCTGACATGACAATAATTTAGGAAAACTACATGTACATGTAAATAAGCAGTGAATAGTGTTACCTGTGTGAACTTTTAAAATATTGTTACTTGTGCGAACTTCTAAAATATCATTACTTGTGTATATTGTTACCTCAATAAATGAGAAGTGGTATAAGTGTTCTATACAAAGTCAACATGTATTACAAATGTTCAATATTTGTTTTATTATTTTGCTGACTCTAGCATAGGTTTTGGGGCTATTTTAATTACAAGCTGGTTGGATTTAAACATTAAATCAATACAAAATACAATACAACTATAGAACTCAACTGATTCTATATCTGCATACCTTTGTCACAATCATATACAGATCTCAAATCTCACAAAAACAACAACAATAATATTGCTTTCATACATTGTCAATAATGAATTATTACAATCCATGCAAATGATGTGGCCAAATCAATTTTATACAATTGTTGTAATAAATCAAACCTGATGAAATAATCTATACCTACTTGTCTACATTGAATGAATGTGGATATAAAATGTAATATTTCACATTCCAAAAGTCAATATCTTTAATGTTTTAAAGTTTCTAGTATTTAATTTTAAATTAAACCCAGGGGACACAAACCAAATTCATGTAAGAATGGTCAAAGCTTTTTGGATCATAGTGCTGTCATTGCGTCAAGCAACATGATTTTGATCCCATCCTTGTACATGACTTTAAGGAAGGATGCCTGTCTAACCGAGTGGGTTTTTTCCAGGTCCTTTGGTTTTCTCCGACTGCTAAAGACTCCTATGCGGAATAAAATTATACCACCATAATGTTAGTCCCGAAATGACCTGGTTAGTGATAAGTCAGCAATAACCCTAGATGTATGCGTCACTGGTTATGTTATAACCGCTCCATTTAACATTTAGATAATCATAAATATTGACTTCCTTTCCCTCCAAAACTATCAATATTTCCAAATTTCATTCTTCCTTATTGACAATTGTATCAATGTTTTTCAATGTCCGACAAATGGAATAGAAGCCTGACAGATCATATCAATATCTTTGACCATTTTGCAATTCATATTTTTGTTATGTAGAATTTTGTCTGATATTTATTTTAATGTTCATCTTTTTGGTATAGGATGTCCTCTGACAATTGCTTGAAAACCTTTATCCCTTTGAACTAGATAAGTCCTTTCATCTCAACATTCAAATGGGAAATGAAAAAGTTTAAATATTCAAAGCCTGTCATTAATTATTTAGACACACTATTGTATTCTTTTCCACAACACGAACGACGGCTGCACTTTTTAACACTATGTAATTTCTCATTCAAGGAATCAAGTGCTGTCAAAATCTAAAATGTCATTTCCTTCCCCGTTCTTCTACCACTATAAATTCATATTAAGACGATTTTGGAGTCCAGCCACTTCTCTGTAATAAACTTGAACCAATTGATTTCCACTGACGAGAGGCTTTCAAAGAGCTACAAAAGTTATTGCCAAGCTCTGGCGGGACATAAATATACCAATCTTAAAACAAAGCACTGATTGCCAGTCTTGGCACAAAGAGACGATGTTCATTTCACAGAATCAGGAATTACACATTGTTCAGTGCCACCATTTCTGATAGTGAATAATTTCAGGCTATCACAAGAACAAGAATTAGTCATAAAATCTCTCAAATTCTTAAGGGAGTTAAACCATTTCGTCTATCAAAGTTATGTGTTTATGTCATTTCATTTGTTATTAAGAAAGGAAATACAGTAACAATCACTCAAAAATTATTTATTACCTAATGAAAGGGGCGTAGGCATAGAAATAAACTAAGACAGACCCAACTAAAAACAATTGAGTAACATTCTGCACCAATTAGGCTAAAGAAAATGGGGATGGTGCATACAGTTTGCTACGAGGGTAACTCTTTTAAGTGCACGCGAATGTGTACAAGTGATCTGGGCCCTGTTTCAAGAAATTTTAACTTAAGATAAAATCCGATTTTAGTAGATACTTCAATTTTGATTGGCTAAGCACTAAAATCAATCTAATATTATCCAATCAAATTACTAAAATTGGGATCTTATCTTAGTTAAAATTTCGTGAAATAGGCCCCAGGGTTTTCCATACTATACAAACAGCTAGACACCATCTTTACTAGGCTTTCTGTCCTGTATCAATGACAAGGGGGAACCATAATGGAAAATCTCAAGGAACATTCACGTTTCACGACCAATACCATGATCCAACACAATGCTTGAGGTTAGCGAGCCAGTGTCTTACACACTGAGCCACTGCAGCGGCTCTCTCATAACTAAAAGACAATGCTGTTTAAAACTGTATGTGAATGTGGTGACCTAATAACTTCAAAGGCTACATTGCAGGATATATGCAGAGGGTTTTATATTAGTATCAACAAGTCGAATCCCCACCTCCACCCAAGGTCAAATAATCGAGAATAGTGATGCATGCATGGGTCACCTTTGTGTTAATGCATTGTAGTGAAATAACAATTTTTGAAAGAAATCAGCATGGTAATGTCAGTTTAAAAGCTCTTCAACAGAATAATAACTATATATACATCCATTATTCCTTGCCATACAATAATCACTGACAAAATATTTCCTAATCTGGGCAACTCTTGTTTGGTAACTATAGAATAGATGTTTAAAACATGTATCTATTTTAGCTGGAAACATTAACACTTAGTAAGACAATAACACCTTGATAGTAATATAAACTGACAATCATTTGTTGTACTGGAGAATAGCTGGTCATTAGGTATTGAGACTACACACGAAGGTATTGATATCATTTGCGACCAGGGAGGTTGAGTAGTTAACTGGCCGATTGTTTAAATTTCAGATCATACCGTCTTTCATCGAGTTCTGTGGTTTGGTTTTGATTCCAAGATTGTATGTACATCACAAGGAGTAAGATTACCTTCCTAGTCTCATGGTTATCTATGTTTCCCCCCACTGTTAAAGACCCCCCCCCCCCCATCCCCTAAAACAATGTTAGTCTCGAAATGACCTAGTTTGTGAAGTTGGTGTTAAATCCCCACACTCTCTCTTTTTAGCAACCAGCGATAAAATTCAATATTTCTTCTTACACTATGTGATTTCATTTATAATCTTAGATGGGTATTATAGTTGGGTGTTACTTTTATACTGGATGATCAGATCAAATATCTAAATCTTGGAATTTCATTGGTCCTGGAAGGTAAATCCCTTCCCTTGCAAATCATAATATTGCAAAAGTTGAACCTCTAAATAGAATATCAATATAAAAATGGTTCAAATCTGTTCGGAATTTACAAAGATATGACAAATTGAAAATTTCGTAACATTTGTCATCAGCATCAGATGATAACTGATATACAAGAATTTCGTCCATATTGGATAAAAAAAAAATTTAATCTGATTAAAGTTGGGAGATTATTGACCTTTGATATTCTGATGGGTTTAGTACATTTCGTATACGGTGGATTAATCAGTCTTAAATTAGATATTCAATAAATACAACTTTAAATATCTATTCAAATTATATCCGCCACATGGGATCAAGTGCTCTAATATGTGTGCTTTGGATCAGAAGGTCTGTCATTGAATCAAGTGGTGTGGTTTCGATCCCAAGGTTGAACATGACAAATAGTAGTGTCGTGACATCTGCCTAACTTTGTGTGTTTTCTCTGTGTCCTCCATTTTCCTCCTACTGCTTAAAGACCCCTACGCAAGCAACTGCCGGTAATTGAAATATAATTTTATGATACGTTAGTCTAGAAATGACCGAATTAGAGTGTCTCTATATCATATCCACCACTGCAATTGTCAATTTCATGAATTATTGCCTTCAAAGTATACTTTGATGTAATACTTCCTTTAAAGGCAATATGAGTGAGGGGGTTTCTCTTATTGTCAATAAAGTTGAATAAAATATGTGACTTGTTAATCAATGCGGTGATGTAACCAATCTCATTACATCAGGCATTTTGCCTCCTAGCAACAGAAAGAAATAAACCGCCATCAAAGTTGATGTATCAATCTGTCTATAGCAAATGAATATTCAACAGAAATTCTGAATAAAACTTATTGTTCATAGATACAAGATATTTTGATGTTGTCATTAACGGATATCAAAGTTACAGAACGGTATCACCATATCAAATAGATGCGTTATCATTTTCAGAATCATTAATATAAAATGTATAACATAGTCTAGCTTTAAGAGACCAGGCCGATCACACCATGATTACACAGAATCTGACAGACAACAACAGATAAACATAAGCAAAACAAACCATGGACACCACAGGCAATAGTAAGGCAGTGTTTGCACCTGAATCAAACATCTACAAGGTGCACCTGAAAGGATGTAGTCAGGAAATATACATGTATGACCTCTCCTGAGTTGTGGATGACTGTCATAAGAAGTTATTGGCCCTGTTCTTGGGGAAACCAGACCCTACTTTAGAACAATGTTTTGCGTATATTTGTTCCTCGCATGGTGCAATGTTTAAAAATACATCTTTGCTACAGTAATTGAAATAAATTGTTCAACGAGGATGTAAATGCTAAAATGGTTATTCAAGTGCAGTAATGTCAGAACTAAACGATTGTTCTTTTAAGATATGTATCAGCATACATTTATAATGTATGCCTATTATCAACCCCAAATTTGTCATTGCCATATTATCAGCAATATTCAGGGCCTAAAGTTTCTGAACCTCCCATTATCTGTGTATCCAAGCTATCAGAGGACTGGCAGGATAAGATACTTTGGATTAGTTGAAGAGCGAAAACACAGGTTTGTTAAAACCACTCGATAATGATGTTTCTCCATTTTAAAGATTTCATCATTTCCTCTGTCTTTTTACATTCGATCTGACTTAGTTCCGATAATTTGCTTCAAGTTCAATGATGTGAACATGGCCTTAGTTATTTGACTTCTCATACACACCATCTTATTGTATATTTCATAGCCAATAATACTAACTGAATTATGTCTTTCATTGGAATAATTATGGGTTTAAATTGAATGTACACATTCAAGCATGTAATATCAAATACTGCCTGGGAAATTTCTGTATTATTGCATCGGGGTAATAAATAACTCCCTGTGAACAGTTCAATATATCCATTTATCATATATGAGTTATCAGTATTAGTTGTGTATATTATCTGGTATATATATACTATATAATAGTTGAGATATACTTCAATGTATATACAGGATATACATAATGTTAATGGTATACACATCCACAATATACACACCCAGGCTTTTATAATACAGTTACAATAACAGACAGGCACGGTTTTAAACTGGGTCATCAACATAACACCACCAAACACCAATAATAGTGTACAAATTTGAATTGTAATATTTCATTTAAATTAATTAAATTGTAGGTCACAAGTTCCTACTTTAGAATAAAGGGCCACTTTCCACGCTGATGCGCAAACATGAAGGCCATGGAGTAAGAAGTTAGAACATGATAGTGACTCATAAAACACAGATAATATACATTACATTTAGACAACTTGAACTCTGTAATTTTATCCGCGCCAACTAAATATTTGAGATACTAACTTGTGATACTGTGCCTGGAGAAAGCTGAATTCTTCTTTGATGCGATCACATGATTCGGACACTGTGAATTTAATAGGCTGGCCAGGCTGGTGTGGTCCCTGGGAAATAAAATAGATACTTTGTATACAATCTAAACATTGAAATATACCACATATTGTAATGAAATGTAACTAAAAGTAAACATACAGGCCTACTAAATCCAGGTGAATTCATGGTATACGTCCTCACGCTACGACTGTCTAGCCCACTTCTGCCGGGAAAGGAACACAAAGCGGGTTAGCGAGACAAAGAACCGGAGACGAAACGAAATACTGAGGCGAAATTACAATACAACACAGCACTTACTGGATGACGGTTGGGGTACATGGTTGTAGCCGCCGCCTATCTCCAGGGCGTCCACGCTTTGTATAAACTTGATTGTTGGGTCTGACTTCTGCTCGTTGCAAAGACTGAGTTCACTTCAGCTAAAATCCCTCCTCGGTTTGGAAAAGGTCAAATCCGTAAGAAAAGCACTCAATTAACCATCGCTGTTACCAAAGCCATGAGGTAGGCAGATGCCGCCAAAAATCCAGATTATGAACCAAATTTGATTATGCGACTGAGATTGAACTAGGTTACAAATATCCACAATTTACAAGAGAAACTTCAGGTACAATATTGAGTCGTAAATATAGGGGAAAAAAGCAGTCGTCGTGTGAACACAACCTTCGAAGCCACACACTCAGAATAATTCTACACGCTGTATTAGCTTCGAGTAACAATGGAAAGGGCAAATACTTCGAAGATAAAGAGAGTGTTTCGATTGGCTATTTCATGCCCAGCCTACTAACACTCATACCCACGTGCTTTTCTTAATTATTCACGCTTTTCACGCCATTTCGACCAATCCACAAACCAGCAGAGATAAGTCACCTGACGTTTGTGCATAAATTGTGAATAATAATCCGTCACTCAAAACCACGTGCTCGTGGTATTTGCTTTAATGTTCGCCATTTTGGCATCGCGAATGGAAATTAAAACATAGAAAAAGCAATAAAACGTATTTCTAATGAATAAAACCTCAGTATGTAGAATTGTAGACATAGAGTGAATGAAATATTCCGGAAGCAAGATCTTGGGGTTAAAATGTTTCTAGGTTTCTCAGAGAAGAAAATAGTCAGTCTTTCTTTCTAAAATACAAATATACTTTTACATCGGAAAAAAGGTTTACACAAATCCTTGCATTCAAAACTGCGTTTTATTCAAAGGATTATAATTTATGGTTTAACGTTTTACCCGAAAAGTCCCAAACACTTTAATCCCATTGGTTAAAATATCTATCGAAAATATATGCGCACGTGGTTTTGACAAGTTCCTGTCAAAAGAAAGCCCCGCCTACATGAGCTGATTCAAAATCTTTCCTGGTCATTAACAAGAAACGAAATTATATGGTCGAAGCTAATCAAATAATAATGCGCTAATTACATCCAACTTTGCAGATTGCAGGTGGTGTGTATCTTAATGAAAAAACTCCCACAACTTATTCTTCTTTTTAAAATTTGTAGCGCTTCCTCTAACCATATAAAAAGGTTACAAGATATTTGACGGCGTGGTTATTGTTTTAGAAAACAAAACAAAAACCAAACCCAAAGATTGAACAAAAAAAAAATAATATTCATAGTTTCAATCGACAAATGTCGTTTTTGTAATTGTTGTTTTTGCATATTATACGTTGTTCCCTCCACGACACTATTAACACACACGTTGTAAATTAACCTCAAACAAAAGCTTTAGGTGTTAAAGTTACAGACATCGACTACAGTGTCCATATCTACAGGTACAGAAAACCCGACGCAAGAGAGAGCTTGTTTTGGCGACCTTCGTTTGTTTGTAGATAACTGATTTTAGTGGTTTACTTGACTTTGCAATTGGCTTGGCAAATTTGTATTACATCGGGTTCACACTTTACGTTCAGAACCGATATCCAGAACCGAGATACTGAAGTTGTAAGTCGAGGATTATTTTGAATATGATGTAACTTTAAGGGGCATTATAGCAGATTAGATAAAGAGCTGACAGTTCCTGCCACAATAGTTACAGAATAGATAATAATAGAATAGACTGAGAATTGCTTCACTCTGTACCGAGATATTAGCGATTCAATTTTAGACTAGCCTCGATCGAAGCTTGGTCATAACTACCGTTTGTACGATAATAAACAAAGTCTCGGTTATCCACTTTTACGGAAATTATTGGTCATAAAAGGTATTCAAATCAACTAAATATTGAAGGCTACAGATAGCATCGAGAGTTGATTATGGTCTTGATAAGCTAATTAATGAAATTAAGATAACATTTCAAGCCTAAAAAGACATGCAATAGAAGGACTATGAATCCCAGGAGTGACTTTCGCGATTTTCATGTCACTCATTCAACTGAAGAATGGAATTCCTTAAAGATGCATCGCCGCTGGCAAAGTGCGTGATTTGATGATATATATTTGGTCTAAAAACGTATTCAAACTATAATTAATCTATCAATAAATTTGCTTCAAATCCATCTGAAAACATCGTATTCGCGAGGTAATGCCCCAAGATATAAAAAACCTCTGTTTTTAGAAGCCCTGTTTGTCATGTAACTTGATTGAAGGAGAGCCAATTTTCAGAATGCACTTGTCGATTCTTACTGTCCATTTACCATGCCTAAGTAAATTCTTACATTATCTTCTGACAACTTCTTTTTCACTTTTTAATTACAGTACAAGGTCTTTTGTATGTTTAAAACCCCAATGTTTCCTAAATCGCCAAACCATTCGTAAAAGCAATAACAAGCCCTCCCCAAGCCAAGCTGGCAGAATTACGTGTTTTTTTAGTCCTATAGGCCTACATACCGCACAATAAACTAATACCCCGCCCTCTCAACTAGTTTGTGAGATTTGGAGGTATTGGGCGTCTGTACGCTGTGCAGAATTGTCATATCTAACATTTCAAACGGTACATTCAAAATAGATTTCTACCCACAAAAATACTCGTAAAAACGTCTCTATATACATGTATTATCCATTGTATCTATATGTAAATATGTATTCGTATATATTTATTATTATAATGCGCTCACGTATCTAAAACGGGACAGGGGTTACACACTTTGGCATAGTCTGTTGCCCAATCCAAATTTACTGAATAAAAATATTGTTCAAAAAAAGCTGGCAGACAATAAGCCATCGTTTTGCCAGATAGTGATAACCCGACATTTTTCCCCATCGCTTGCCCCAAGTGGACACAGATCACTAAATATTCATGGGTCGTCACACGAAACAAGGGCGAAAGTTATTTTTAGTCTTTCTCTCTCTTTCCCTTTTTCCCCTTTTGCATGGCGATTGTTGTCGAGTTTTTGGTGTAGAATCGAAGAAAAGGGTTTGAAAATACATTTTCTGCCAGGTTTTGGTGAATATTCATGATTATGAGGAGGAAGGATACAAGAGTTGTGAGGTTGGTTATGTTGAACGGGAGGGCCGAAAATTGCATGGTTAGCTGTCTCTACTTCCAGCTATAGTGTATCTCAAGTTTTTCACGAAGAACCTCATATACATGCTTTTGGGCAAATGTTTGCCACATGTTGCTCCATCTGTGGCAGAAAGCATTTTACCCAACGAATATTTGTGAAAAAGTTACAACCAGTCTAAGAGACGATAATTAACATTAAAGTCAATGGGGAAATAATTAGTGATCTGTGGCCAAGTGTGCTTTTCAGGGAATCCAGTATTTTTTTTATAGCAGCTTAAGATTTAGCGTCGCTACTTTCCATTTATAAATTTGCTATACTTTTATTGGAATCAACTACTTATAAATGCCTTCGCGACACTGCATCTTTAAATAAACCAGATTAAGCAAATCCAACAACTCAATATTCTGATTTAAAATAATTAATCAGACAAGGTAACTACACATTTTTACATCTTATTAGTACACAGGAGCACTCTTTTATTTACGGTAACAAATGAAATTTGGGACTGCCCCTTAAAGACATTTATTTTCTTGAAGAAAGAGATAACGTCTCTTGAAAGTGTCATGAACACAATTATTGCGTTTCATCGTAGACAGTAAAATAACACTCCTTTTATAGAAACGCAACCCAAGTATAAGATGATGTTTTAATAATTTATAGACAGTGGGAAAGCTCTCGATTAATTAGCACTTTAACATTTCCCTGTAGACCCATTAAATTAATCCTGGGACACTCCAGTCCTGGAAGAGATTAAACACATAAATAAACACTAAATAAATAATATTTAACAATTAAATTTACAGCTATTGTATCCTCTATAGATCGACACCCTTAAATCAATAGTCTCGACACGACCTATCGTTTGATCGCACCCTATAAATTAACAGTCATCATCGAGCGTCATATCCATTACGCCACCATCATCGTCATTATTATCATCGTCATCATCATTCGTCAATAAATATTTAGTCTTAATCGTCACCAATCTCATTTTTTTTGCAATTCGGTATCTTATCAATAAAGGGGGTTTGGATGGCTGAATGGTTAGCACGCGCACGCTGTATTTTATGGTCTGTCATTGAGTCAACTGGCGGGGTTTCGATTCCCCGGTTGTACGTGACAAGGGGTAGGGTCGCCTGTCCAACCTCGTGGGTTTTCTCCGGGTCCTCCGGTTTCCTCCAACTGCTAAAGACCCCTACACACAAGCGAATTATTGAAATAAAATTAAACCATGTTAGTCCCGAAATGACCTATAGTTTGTGTCGAGTGTACGTTAAACTCCATTTCTCTTTCTCTCTGCACGTCTTTTTGTCTGTCTCTGTGTCTCTCTGTCTATCTTATCAACATCATCTTCGAAGTCAATATCACCACCTACGCCCTCATCCTCACCTGCACGAGCGCTTGGTTTTCAAAACAGGAGCAAAAGGAGTCACTTAAAACCTGAGCTTTGAATATATCATACCTGATTTTTGACATAGTTGCTCGAAAATATAACCAATCATAATCTGTATCTTTTATTCTTCAAAAATAATGTTAAAATCGATTATTTTGCTTTTACAAATAAACAGCACGGCAGCCAAGCACGTGCACCGTTAATGTTTATAGCGCCCTGCAGGAGGTTTGAGGACGCGACGCTCATTGGAACAACTAAAAAGGGACATACATACGACCTATCCATAATTACTAACATTAGCTTTATTCGCATTGATAATTATATTAGAACACGCATTCTTACTGATTCAGAGATGAGGCATTGTGCACGAACGTGTTACAAACGTGTTCAGCCAAACGAACATTCGCACGCGAATTGATACACATCTACAAACACTAATGATGTCAATGGTTTTCTTTATTATAAATAACTGTTACGGGTAATACACGTTTTACATACGACTAAAGGGTACAAAAAGAATTTATCCTGCCATCCCATACTGTAAATGATTAAAAATAAATTTGAATTTAAACATACATTATGCAAGAGCTAAATCTGATTATTGCAAGTCTTTTTTTAGGCTTCAGATGTCATAGAAATTATAAATTAGATCTTTATTTACACAACAAAAACAAAATCAACTCTGTAGACCCACGGATGGCTTGGATTCAAACAGGATTTCGTTGACTGATTTAATCTTAAATGGCGTCGTGAGCGGAGATTAACCGTTACGTTGACGTCATACTCTCGGAAATTTTAGATCGAGGCTAAATGATAGAGTGTACGAAGGGAGGCCGCTATTGGACCAGGCCTTAAGAAATGACATCTAAACTATTTGATAAACTATAAACAGATACTGACAAATTATATAATTCCCGGAGACCGTGTGATGACTAAAACAGACGGACACGTCGTCTGTCTTAATAATATCAATAAAAATATTTTTATTTCCCCAATAGACACGACGCCACTGGTATATACCTATAGATTTATCATAATTGTATTATAATATTATGTCCTATATCTAATTGATTTAATGCATGCCCAAAATACAAGTTGGAATGAAAATTTACCCTCTCACTCATTTTGTCCGATTGTTATAAAAATCCAAAAGGGTAAATCACAAATTACAGAATAAATAACTAAGTTCAGAATAAAGTAATTTGACTGAAATTTTCAATATATTCTTCTTTCATCATCTATTTTTGAACTGTTATAGCAAGAATGACTCACTCCTCATAAAAAAAACTCCCATAATATATCTTTAACCAAAATGAACAGAGAAAATGTTTTGCATCTATATCTATATTATCGCCAAACAGTTAAATGTTTGTAAAGTGCGCCCCGGGTATAGTTTTTCGGTGATTTAAAATGTAAATCCAACGGATTTTAATGTTCACATATAAACACCACGTTTCAAGAATATGCATGGAAGCTAGCTGTTTCAGAAAACAGTTAGGAACAGGGACACGTTGTCCTTGACGTTTCTTTCGTCTCATGCTGTATATATGCTAACTATTCCAATTGCACGCTTTGATAGCTAATTATATTGTTTATTTCAGCTTCTACGCGTGTTCTTTTATCATATCAATCTCCGATAGGTTAATAATATCCTACATAAGATGGGGCGTTCCAGGCAAACAAGCAACGTCTAGATGTTATAAAACTCGCCGTCGCTGCTTCAAGAACATGAATCAACCCGTGGCAGGTATTGACGGGCCCTTAAACATTTATTAGAATCTCATGTGGACCTTGTACGGGCGCAATATGTTGGAGGGGCTGAATCAATCATTCTGATTTGTGTGCATTGGTTCTTTCGTTTTATATGCCAACTTCAAAGTTGTTTTGTGGGGGTTGGGATGGTCTAGTGGTTTAGAGTGCCGCGCTTCGACCTCTAGCTGGCCGGTCACCTCTGGCTTGCTGCAGTGGCATGGAGATAGGGGCGCCTTCTCAACCTCGTGGGTTCCCTCCGGGCACTCCGGTTTCCTCCCACTGCTAAAGACCCCTACGCGCAAGCGAATTATTGAAATAAAATGAAACCATATGTTAGTCCCGAAATGACCTAGTTTGTGTCGAGTGGACGTTAAACCCCATTTCTCTCTCTCGCGCTCAACGTTGTTTTGTATTGTCGTCGTCCCAGGCGCGTGTCTCGTGCGAAGCCTATATGCAAGGAAAGCCTATACATTAAAAAGAGTAAATTGTCTTCGGAAACGACCTAAAATGCAAGGAAATTGACTTCAAACTTTAAATTTGTACGCGGGATACCCCCCCCCCCCCCCCACTTGAGGACGAAACATGGACCTTCACCCCACCCCACCCCACGGAGATCATTTTTCAGCACACGCTCTCAGATACTTTAAGCCGATTTAATTTCTTGACCGTCTTTACAAATCATGCGTGTTTAAATAGTTCTATAACATATGTAATAGTGACTGACACCAATATTGTCCTTTAAGTAAAACGTGTGCACTTTACATACAAATAGAAAACGTATATTGTGAATAATTCACATCCTTCCGTGTTGGTAATCAATTAGTAAACAATCATTTGAATTATAACGTGACAGTGACAGATGTGGCCTGTAACAAATAAAGTATTGGAGAGTGATCGTACTTCATCCGCCTGGGAATTAATTATTATAATGCTGTGTGTTGGGAGCGCATGGCTAGCAGATTATTATAAGAATGGTGATTGACGTTTAATACCCCATGCCTGGATAAATAGTGCCAAATATAGTCATCCAAGAAACAATCAACGTGTTCATTTGTTCCGTCTCACTGACTAATTGAAAGCGTGTCCTGTATGGTAAAAAACACGTCGTCATAATGTACGGAGCCGCGATGGCTCAGTGAGTAAGACTACGGATGCGTAATCTGTCTGTCACACCGTGTCAGGGGCGGATCCAGGAATTTTTGCAGGAGGGGGTTTGCCAGGTTTCTGTTACGGAAGTATGCCATCATCGTCTCTAAATTACATAGGCATACATACAAATTGAGCTTTTTAAACAGAGAAATCATTTTTACACTGATGTAGGATCACTTTGTGATGTAATTTCATTGATGCAGGGCATTATTTTTTTTTATGTAGCTGAGCAGGGGGAGGTGGACCCCCCCCCCCCCCCCCTGGATCCGCGCCTGCGTGTTCCTGCGTTGGCCGGTCGAAATCCATCCGATGTTCCAGTGTGGTTCCCCCTTGCCCACCTATACCTGTTCTCAAATTGATAATAATTGCGGCCATTATAGCTAAGGGTTTTAAGTGTTATGAATATTTGATTCCGAATTGATATCCTCTCACAGTCTCGTATAACAACTCTGCGCCCCAAGAGGAATTATCAAACTCTGAAGTCCCGCGTATACATTGACGTGTATTTAAAAGAACCCTTGACAGTTTGAATTCGAAAAAAGAGCAGTACCTAATACCACTGTCCGGGCAAAATTTACTTCATAGCTCACTGTATGGCAAAGGACATTAAAGGAGTCAAAATTCAAAGGCAGTCTTTGCCGTCTGGTTATTCCTGTCTACACCGGTAGTAGTCTCCTGTGGAATATGTTTAGCTTTGTTCATCGAGTCATTTCATTACACCCGATTTGTGTGCCAAATCTAACATTTTCATTTTGTTTTAAATATTAGATATCAGAAATCCAGCTTTTCAAGCGGTAAGGTAACAACATCAATGTCGATTACAATTGACCAATCACTCGTGTTTGCAATATGAAAGACTGTGGGTAATATTGAGTTAGCCTCCTTTGAACACCATTTCATTTCATTTCGGGGGGCTCCGGGCACTCCGGTTTCCTCCCACTGCAAAAGACCCCTACGTGTAAGCGAATTATTGAAATAAAATTAAAAACCATATGTTAGTCCCGAAATGACCTTGTTTGTGTGTGTGTCTCTCTCTCTCTCTCTCTCTCTCTTTCATTTCATTTCATTATCATGTATACTACTAGATTTCAAGGACACGATATTACACTTTGCTGGAGAGTGAAACCTTTTAAGATTTTTTCTTCTCTAAAAATAAACAATTAATGATCATTATAATATCATCATTAGGCGTTTTCCCCTCAATAATCATCATTATATTTAATCTTTTTAATGAAACAACAGATGTCTTGTCGACTCTACGTGGGCATAATAACACATTTACGAATTGAAAATGCCGGAAGTGATACAAAAAAAGGAAATCGGCTTTGTTCACGAAGGTGTATATATACACCTGTATGGTTTTGTTAAACCGATTCCAGATATAATGCAATATTGGAATGTTGTTGATTTTTAAAGATTCCGGAAGTGACATCAAAAATGGAATCCGCTGCTGCTGTTCCTGACGGATTTGGTTGGGGCCCGGGCCCAATTCACCTGGGGCTCAAATTCCATGGCTCAAAATATTCACAGGTAAAACGAACTTTTGAACTATAAAAACGAAACGAAATAGGATCTCTGTGTTTTAAATCAGATCGCCCATAATGTACTCAAGACAAAATAATAAAATTACAAACATAACAAACCAACATTATTTACACAGATTCATAAAATCATGTTAAACAATTTCATTATTTCAGTTTACTGAGGTAATTTGTTCTTGTTTTCACAGCATTATAAATAAATTTACATGTGTTACAAATTACATCACAGTTGTATTGCTTGAATTAATTGTGGTTCACAATTTCAACACTATGTGCTGTAATGTTTGTTATCCAGACACTGAGACACCGATCGAACCTATCTGAATACAATATAATACGTCTTGTCAACGTTTTACATGTGTTATTGGCACTCTATTTCCCTATACAACAGTTTACTTGACATGATTACAATAGCCGTCTTTAAAATAACTACACATACACACAAAAAAAAATAAGTAATATTCTCCCAAGTTGATATAATTCCTCTAATCACCAACCACTGGGAACATGCTTCTGCAAATCACTAGAAAGAGTAGCTATGCTATGTTCATGTAAAATCGTGAAATGAATGACGAACACGAACATATTGACGACACTTCATTATTTTCCGTCGACCATGTTCAAGCACCCATTAAAGAGTTTAGTAGATTTGTTAAGCTTAAGAAGAAAAACTAATCTAGAAGTAAAGAGAGAACGTACAGAATTACAAATAAGTAGTTATTGAGGAGAAGGTAATCTATGTCACATCGTTACCACAGGTATTATTAAATGGAAATAGAAAAGAAGAGAGGGCCATGTCAAATAAAACTGTGTGGTTTTAACTATCTTTGACGCCAATGGTGACGCCATTGATATGTTTTTTTCCATCTTCAACCAGAATCCAGTCCTGCCATCATCGTCAATAACAGTCTGAAATGTCTGATCCCTTTCCTAGTCTGTTTGATTGTTGACATTTGGGTGTGCTGTGGTGTCAGTATTCAAAAAGGTACGTTTTAGCTGCAGTCAATGTAATTAACATCTGCCTAGTTTACTGAAAAGGAATCCAGATTTACTGGTGGCAAAATATCAATTTAGCAATAAAGGATTCGACGATTTGCATTGGCGTGGGAGCCGGGGGGATTTGCATTGGCGTGGGAGCTGGGGTGAGCTGGGGTGAGAGGTCGTTAATGACTGTTTCATTCTAAAAATACGGGTGAAAACGGTAATTTTCGGTCCAAAAGGCTCATCCCCCCTCCCCCTTGGCAATTTGGTTTAAATACAATTGCGCCCTCAAAAACTTTTGGTGATACGT
Organism: Patella depressa; assembly: GCA_948474765.1. NCBI lineage: Eukaryota > Metazoa > Mollusca > Gastropoda > Patellidae > Patella > Patella depressa. The sequence goes on from OX419716.1 coordinate 27,388,197, forward strand.
AAAGAGAGTAATATCTCGCTTGTGTTATGTTTTTAATAACGTAACTGGGACAGACTGGTCAGTTCGACACTGATGTAACGTTTCAATATATAAACAATGTCTGTACATAGTGGAAAAGGAAACACAGCGTGGAAATGGTGTACAATGCCATAGAAAATATCGATCGAGTCTCGTCTGTATTGATGGCATCCTTTAAGTCCGGTACCATTGGTATTGTATATCTAGTCTAGGACTAATACAAGCTTAAGTCCACTGATTCCAAAACTTATGAATTGTTGTTCAAGTCTCTGTATTTTCTTCCTCAACCAAGTTATTAAGACATTCAACAGACACCCCACTTTATTTGCAACCGAACTTTAGCTAAAAATGAACTCATCAATCTTTCCCAGCAGAGTAAAGACATAATAATAAAAACCGTAAATTGTGACTTATGTAATTTTTCTTTTAATATATTATTATGGAATACACATATAAGTTATGCGGTGATTGTCGTGAAGCTCCTTACTTCCGCGACGCCAGTTGCAGTATACTGCATGTACAATGCATATGGGTTAGGTCTTGATTTCGTCAAGATCGCGAGATGTAAATAGGGTTAAGACACGTGCAGAGACGTTTTAAGGTTTATCATGGCGGAGGCTATACTATTTTGAGGGCCCTCTTTCGCTGGGGTCCGGGGTGGGGTGGGGGTGGGGGTCTTGGTTGATGATTTTTATACCAGTGCAATTGCTGCATTCTCATTCAGTAGTGGATTGACAGTAACAGTGTAAAGAAAACGAAAATGATTGACTCGGACTCGGAGCCCTTTCCCTTGGCCAGAGGGGACCTTTTGTCAGATGAGGGGCCCTTTTGTCTGCCTTTAGGGCCCTCCCTAACTAGGGTACATTTCATTTTTCTCATCGGTTTTAGCATTTTTCTCCCGTTTCATTTGTTCAACTTCTTTGAATTTTTTCGCGAGGAGGCTGGCGCCTCAGCTCTAAAACGCCTTTGGACACGTGATTAATGACGAGATTGTGGGTTAGGGATAAGTCTACGGCAAGGATTAAGGTAAAGACATGTTTACATCTCGTGACCATTGATCAATTAAATTAATCTGCAGTTGGTCTTTATATTTAAATAGATCTAACCCAGTAGGTGCGATGTAAGACCAGACTGGGCGTTCTTGCTAAACAACAAGAGAATCGTTGTGGAAACGTATCGCCAATTAAAATGCAGTAATTGTTATCCACAGAACTGTTGTGTTTATTTTAATGTGCTCAATTACTAAATACCGTTTAAACAGCTTAAATATCGATAATGCAATATTAATTTATTGAAAAGTTCAGTCAAATTACTTTATTCTGGGCAAAGTTGTGAAAAGCTATGTTTATCGGGTTTCAGAAAGCGGTTGCAATTAAATTTGTATTAAATTTAAATCACTGTTAATTCAAATATATAACATTAAAACCCAGGAAAAAACGACCACGTATTGGTATACAGGTTAGATCTCGTATAATTCCCCATTAATTAAAAACTATTGTCCTCCATATATTGTACATCATGACCATGAAATTATAAGCAACCGACCATTCAAATGAACCTAAATGAAAAATATTCTAATAACTACATGAAAAATTGATCCCACTTTGTTTTGGTTATAAAGAAGGTTATAATAGGTCAAACTGTCATGAATGTGCAATTATAATGATTTTTTTGAAAGTTATTTTAAAACTTTATTATTGCCCTGTTCTTTCCTACTATAAAGGTCCCACCGTCATTAACAATATTGACAGAATTCCTTGTCGTTATTATACACTGATTGTTATTAATATACCAATGTTTATATAATCCGCTCAACATCAAAGTCAATATTGGCTGACCCGCTAAAAGTAAACACTTATAGCCTGTTATTTACTTTCAAGCACATGTCTACAGCTTGGGGCATCTTTACTTCAATATAAATCAGTTTAGGAGCGAAACACGACCTTAATCAAACTCTCCGATCAATATTGTTCTTTATCATCATTTTTAATTGTTCGTTTCGTTTGATCCATTCTTTAGTTTTGAATTATAAATATTTCTAATTGATGGTTTTGTATTCAATGTTTTTTTCTTCAATATTTGTTAGTTTCAACGTGGAATGCGTTTATAATCAATCTTTGCTTAATAGGTCTAGTAAACACAATGCTTTGGTCTTAATTTATTATCGTTCCTTTCGAACAAGTCACTGTTTGTTATCTGTACAGAATTTCGCTGTGAAAGAGTCTAGACGACAGAAAGGACCAAGATTAGCAACATTTTGTGGTTGTTTAAAGGGGACAAGGCTTTACATCAATGCCATCCGGCCTTCGACGCTGGACTATTTAAATCAACATTGATGTTGTTATCTTACCGTGAAAAGATGGGTTTCTGATATCCATTATTTAAGACAAAATAGAACCTTTGAAATTGACACACGAATCGCGTGCTAGAATGCTTTCATTTGTAATGAAGTGATTCGGTGAACGAGGCTAAACATATCCCGCAGGAGAATACTTCTGGTATAGACTGGAACAACCAGACGCCAAAGACTGCAATTGAATTTAGACTCTTCGATTAAATGTAAATCCGTTTATACCTTCATATTACATCATAAATATGCGTCGCGACTTAGTTTTGTCCATTTTTAGGCGCTAAAGAATATGGATTTAGCCAATTTAGGAATGCCTTGGCACTTAGCGTATAGTCAAGAATTATCTTCATATACATGTACCTGACCACCCCTACCCTGGTCCGTTAGAATTTTTTACTATCGACAAATACGTTTTTTGTTTTTGTGAGTGTATGTGTAAATATCGTTCAAAGTGTAACAAACGGTGACAGGGTGAGATATAAAGACGTTCATTCATATTCTACACATCATATAGAAAAGATATTTTTTATTAACAAAATTACGGGTAAGTGACACTGACACAGATTAACAAGACTGTTTTTGTTAATACCTCAATTAGCTCAATCTAATTAAAATTCAGATTTATATTTCGTTCCGGTTTTTATAATTTCGACAGAAAAGACTAGTCTCTGTCACCCAGAACCCCCTAGTCTTCAACGCACGGAGGGTCTGGGTCGGTTCTCAATTTTTGACGAAAATTACTGGATAATCTACCACATAAAAACACATTTGGTTACGCATGGGCAATGGAACCTTTTGGCTAAAGTATCCAATGAAAGTATCGGTAAGTGCTAGATCTTATGAAGCCGGGCCGATTTTGCTAGATTCTATAAAGCGTGGTTGAAATATATCCCACAATTCACTTGGCTCATCTATTATTAGAAACAAAATAGAGACGAGGAATAAGCATGCATCGCGATGAAGAATTAAGAAGATTGTGAGAAGCCATACGTCTGATTCATGACGAGAGAAAATTACCATTTCAATTGAAACCTTTACACAACCAAATTTTAAAGAGTATCATCGTTGACAAGCGAGCTGTTTTGATAGATTCAGTACGTGGTAACTTAAAAGACTGGATAATCCAGACTATGACCTATTTTCCGTCAAATTTTGAGGACCCATCCAGACTAATATTCGTAGAATATTTGTGTGGATGATAGAGACTAGTAAAGACAAGTAAAACGAAATTTTGAACTATAAAAACGAAACGAAATAGGATCTGTATTTTAATTTAGTCATTTTTTATGGTGTGTTTTTTATACCTTCCCGCGTACAAACTGGATAATTTGATAATACATCGGACTAAAAATATATTCAAATTAATTAATCTATCAAATGTTTGCTTCAAATCCTTCTCAAACATTGTTTTCGTGAGGGAATACTACTGCTTTAAAAAAAATAAAGGATATCATGTGACGTGGCTGACACGGAACCTGGCAACCGGGGCATAGTTCTTTGCATAGCCTATACAGGACGACGCTGTCTTTAATCGCTATTTATTTATCATATATATCGAAGCCTAATTAAATTTTCGGATTATCCGCTACCTATACGTCTTGGCTTTTATCTAAGAAAATGTTGTGCACTTAAGCTCATCGGAAGTTCATCAACATACATCAAGCGCTCACTATCAGACAATCTATGCGTGCAACCGTTGACGTCACTCGAGCAGACATCTCTAATCGTGGGGTTGAAACCCTTACATTTTTGTCCCGGATGCACTCCATGGGTATTTTTCAGGAGGAAATACAGTATTTTGTTTAGAAAGATTGGATGTTTTTAATTACCATTTATACCAAATTTGCCATAATTTTATTAGAAATAACCACCGGATAAATACTTCAGTGGGGGAAGTATTCCAATATTCATTAATTAATTATGAATAAATAATATACAACACCCAAACGGTTTGAAATTTGACGTCCGTCAACAGAAGTTACAAAGTAGTAACGTGTGTACAAGAGAGTATACTCTGCTTTTCGCGACATCAATCAATTGAACAACCCTCGTGCATTAAGGCCAAACAAATTTGTAAAGACAAGCCAATTTGATTTTTTGTTCCTTAGGGTCTTGGTAAATAAATAACCTTGAATCATGTGAAAGATTTAATGTTTAAAATTTCAAAAGTTGAACTAAATGTTTTTAGCAGTGCAGCCAAGTTCTTTGGGGTTTTTTCCTGAAGAAATGAGAAGGACAGAAAATCAAGTTGCTTTGGCACAGTGATTTACCAATCAGTTAAAGATGCACTATGTAAAGGTTATATCTGCCGATTGCAGTGGTTTATTTACTGGCTTCAAACTTTACGTAAATTATTATTTGGACATTTATTCACATGGCAAGCCCATAATTAACTCACTGGACCAATGGATTACTTAAATATCGAAAGGATGAGAGCGCATGCGCCTGCGTCATTTAATTATTTAACGCTGAAATGGATAATCGAGACTTTCCTTATTATGATAGAAATGGGACTAGACCATCGAGACTATCTTGTCAAAACACCAAACATTCCTAACTTTGCTCAAAAAAAGTAATTTGATTGAAATTTTCACTAGATGTATATTTATTTTTCATTATCTATTTTTGAGCTATTATAGCAAAAACGTTCAGCTCTTAATCTTACATGATGCATCTTTAATATACCAGGCCCGGATCCAGGATTTTGTCGAGGGAGGGGGCACATTGGAGAAAAGGGTAATATGTTACAATTTTGGATTTTTTGGGCGGAGACAATGCTAAAAACATGTTTATATCATCTATTAAAGATCAGATATGTGAACTACAACAGTAACAAAGCAAACGAAATTGAAAATTAACTATGTCACTGGGGCTGAGGGTGGGGGGCACGGCCCCCTGCTCCACCCCACCCCCTGGATCCGCGCTTGTATATAATTCAGATTACATTATCAAAAGTCATAAAAGAATACCGGTACGCCCTTTATCGATCGGGACATAAATAGAGACGACGCTTGTTTGGAACAGCTGTAGCACAGGAATATCTTCAGGGATAATCAGATTTGTGTTTAAAGTCCATATCTTATTTGTTAAGCCTTGGCTATTTTTAATATAACCGCTGTTCGTGTCCATACGACTCTTATCCGAATATTATATGCCTTTTCATATTTCAGCCGATTGCTCTCATGAGTGGACGAAGGGAAGTAACTCTTATATATCGACCGTGTGAAACGGGATTTATTTTCATTTCTCCAATTATCTAAGCATTTTTGACTATTTCTTGCGGCACATTGCACCTAATGATAACACTGTTCTGATCTGAAGTAAAAAAAACAGCGAAACTTTCTTAAATCGTCCGTAATTTTTGCCTCCATATTACAAAGCAAAGCGATATCACAGACTTTTTTCTCGGTAGTCTAACGTATGGACCACAGAGGTCTAGATTAAAGTAATTAATGTTTTTATCCCTGTTTAAATGTTTTGAAGCTGAAAGATACATTGTGTCAGATTTTAGTAAAGATCTAACCATTGTTGCTATAACAGCTCAAAAATACATTTCATTCAAATTACTTTATTCTGGGTCTTGTTATCACTATTTATAGTTTTGACAAGATGTGTGCATAGTAGTAACCAGAGCACTGGTATATTCAAGACTTAGCCTCGCTTTCCCATTTTTAAATTAAATTTTTAAATGGCAAACTGTTCTAATCTAGTTAAAATCTTGAGTATCCAAGTGTGCTATGAGTAGAATGAGGGAAATTTTGCTTGGACAGATGCACTACAGTCTACTCTTATATCAAATTCTATACATGGGGCCTCGTTTTTTTGTCCCATCTGAATGACTACAAAGCTGTCCTTGTCAGACCCTCCGTTTTGCATCACTAACAAGGGGAACCATGTCAGAAAATCTGGATGACTTTCTTGGCCAATGCAGGGATCGAACACTGACCTCCAGACTAGCGATTAATGACTAATAGTTTATATAACATTTCAGTCGCAAAAGAAAGACCTTCAATAGGCAGAATTAGTTCTTGCATAATGTAGTTTAATATTTGGCAAACTGAGAATCCCTGTGTAGGCCCACAAAAGTTTTATAAATAATAAGTAAATAAGGTTAAAAGATAGCAACAAATACCAATAACTGAATTACCTTTATTCGTCTAAAAGATAAATCAAAATCAACAATATAATATACGGGTCATATATTAAAAACAAATCTAGTTTTATTTTGCAAGAACAACAAAAGCAAAGAAATATAAGTTTGTTTTGTTTTTTGAATACAGATTTCAGATTATAAAAAATAAACAGATGACAACTGCACTTTTTGTAAGCATCGAGCAATCAAACTTCGTCTAAGCAGAAAATGCAGATGGTTGAACTTAGTCATGGTTTTGTTTAAATTAAACTATGAACCAAGTTTCATCACTTTCACTCAATTAGAATCAAAGTTACAATGGCATCGATCAATCAAATTGCTTATTTCTGCTTAGCATTTGTCAAGACATCCCCTTTACAGAACCAACTACACCAAGTTTGACTATGGTGATTCATTCAAAGTCTTGGAATATCCAATTGTTTACCACTTCTTAGCCTAAGCAGAAAATGCTCAACATCAAATTTTGTCAAGATATTGATGTAATGAAACTATATACCACTGTCACTGAATTCAAATCACAGTTATTGTCCTCCAGTGTCTCTCCCAAAGCATCGAACATCAAATTGCTTAACCTGGTAAGAAATGCTCATCAGTGAACTCAATCAAGGCATTAATCTAACAAACACCTACATCAAGTTTGAACAATCAACCTCAATTAGAAAAGAGCGGGGGACATTTATCGTCTAATGGATATAACATAATAAAAAAAAAAACACCATTGTGGAAAAAGCTCATAGATTATATAACATGGTGAAATTATCAAAGTCTAACAATAAATAAAAGTATCTTTTTTGACTAAATTGAGTTAATTCAATTATTTGTTTACTTTTATCACTTTCAGCTAGAAAATAAATGTAATTAATTTGTTATATCATATCAAAAATCCAGCGATTCACGTAGTTTTTGAAAATTGGAGAATAAGTTAAAGCATTTTGTATGAGCAGCCATTGAATCTTTAAAGACACAGACTCTACTTTGAACACCCCTGATGTACATCTATTGTGAAATCTATTTTTTTTTTAAAAATTATCTACAAAGAACTTTAAATGAAGAGCTTATTTCTCTTTAAAAGGAAAATTTATCTTATTTAGGTTAAAATAGAGAGTAGAATCAGGTTCATTCATGTGTTAATTCAATGAGTGATATGCTGAAGTATATCTGGTTAATTAGTTATTTTAGAAAATAATAGTTTAATTTTAATTGCTGTTTTAAATGTTGATCTTATTCGTGTGTTTCATGAGTTATCTTTCTACATGTAAAATTTTACGTCAGCAGGTTAGATATCCTATTAGTTGAAGTAAACCCATGTTGAGATTTAGTCGAATATGTTTTCAATCAGGGAAGTTTATACACTCATCTTAAACACTTAACAATTAATTTAGAAGTAGGAGTGTAATAAAAAGATGATTTTCATCGAATGCAGTTTATCCCACTGTGGACCAGCTTGAATCAACATATCTCATTATGTCCTAACTTCAATAGAATTCATGAGCAAATAATGTACTATTATGCTGTTATAAATGTTGATATCAAAATGTATCCAACAACCTGGAAAAATATATTTGTTTACACATGTACACACATTGCCGTCATTTCGACAGCATAACTGTGTGCTAGGCTTTACATTTTCTTTCATAGCAACTTATAACCAACACTTGCGTTTTTGTCGCAATAACTAATATTTTGACAATATTTCATACCATTGATAAAATAATGTCTTAATTTGAAAATATCAGTTAAAAAGTAAAATATTGTTTTCATAATAACTGGTCTAAATGTGTATATCTCACTTTTTTCTGGTTTTTAACTCTTTCTATTAATATAAGAGAGGTGCGGTCTATTTTATTTGTTGTTTTAAAAAACATGCATGTAATAATTTACTTTTTATAACAAACCTGTAATTCTATTTATATCTTTAACAAAGGATATTGTAAACAGCTTTTTCCGAATAATATTCACTTCAATATTTTCATGGCATAACCTTAATGTTAACTACTGCGTTCAACTTATAAATTGTTTACATTTGTCCAAACAGTAACTTCACAATTTCTTACATAACTTTGGTGAATGAAAATTCAGTTATAATTAGTATTTCTTACGGTTGTGCAACTTTTTTTTCTATTTTTTTTACCCAAATTTTTGCATGTATTTGTTTTAGAATTGGTTGCTTTTTTGTTTTTTAAATATCATTATTTTAATTCTTGGTGATATCTTCATGAAGTAATATTTACATTTACTGATGCTTTAGATTTGTTTTAAGTTAAAAAAACCTATCATCTGTTTTTGTAACACAGCTCAATTTTAATGATACTGTCAGGATGTTAAGTTTTTGTATTTCTGTCCCTTGTGATTTTATTTTTTTAGCGATTTTGCTTTCCAGTCTTAATTTATATATTTAATATATTCATAACCTTTTTTTGTCTTAAAGAATTAGTTTCTTTTTAAGATAAATTTCTATTTTTTACTTATTTTTTTGTACTTTCAGATTATCATTTCGTTCACTTTCCTTTGATCTTCTTCTTCCATAGGAATTATCTTTCTTCAAAACATGTTATTATCATTATGATAATGAACATGAGATGGTATTAAAGATTTCCACAGTACTGTATTATATGCATGTCGATCATGTTCTTCATTTGTTATACATATTACAGATTAATATATATTGATCAGGAACCCATCACTTGGTTCATGTCACCTGTCTCTTTCAGCCTTTATTCTTGAACATATCTTTCCATTTAGTGGTAAATTCTTTAATATTCTCGAAACTCACACCTGAAACAGAGAGATTGAGAGAAATGGGGTTTAATGTCCACTTGACACAAACTAGGTCATTTGGGGACTAACATATGGTTCAATTCCATTCAATTTTATTTCAAAAATCCCTCACAAGTAGCGCTCTTTAGCAATGGGAGGAAACCAGAGGACCCGGAGAAAGCCCATGAGGTTGGACAGGCAACCCTACTCCTTGTAACGTACAACCAGGGAATACACCTGAAACAAGCATTATGTATATCCTTAAATTAGACATCTTTAGTAATAAACAATGCTAGTATGTATCAATCCTCAAAATATACATCGCTAACAAGAGAGAGAGAGAAATGGGGTTTAACGTCCACGGGACTAACATATGGTTTAATTTCATTTCAATAATTTGGAGGACCTGGAGAAAATCCACAAGGTTGGACATCGCTAACAAACATTATGTTTATTTAAATATTTCTAAAACAATGTTTTAACGGTATTAAATAAACTTTTCTTTGGCTGAAAATATCAAAGTGAGTTCATGAAAAACCTGAAAATTCATCAATTAAACTGCTCTTCCACGCCTTTATTATTTCCTACATAAATATCACACTTAAAGTAGGATCATCCTCTCTTTCATAACTACAATTACACAATAGCTTTCCTTTATTTTTAGGATAAAAATATAAAGAATAACTTCCTGGTATTTCAAGTTTATTGTGTCTAACTTAAGGAAATACTTTTTACATAATTGATTTAATGCACATAGATATCTGATCAAAAATATTGTATAACGACAGATGTATGTGTAAGTAGAAATGATATGGTGTTAAATGTCCTACTGTTCTGATGCCGATTGCCGACAACTGGGCTTATGCAGATAAACAGAATATACGTTAATAAGTTAAAATTCTTGAACTGTAAAAGTTATTTGTTCGACACTCCAGGCCAACACTCGATTGTGATTCCAGAATGTTCCCAATTAACAGAATTACATTCAATCGTCACCGAATCAAGTTTCATTACAGTTTGATCATTATCACAAGGATACTATATATGGCACTTCAAATAATCCAATGTTTCATAGACTGGAGGTTGGTCATACCTAGTAAAAGACTTATATATTTACCTTGTTGTTGTGTTGTAGATAAAACTTGTTGAATTGGTGTAGATAGATTATCTATAGCAAATGGTTGACTTGTTAAAACTGTTACCAAATTACCACCTGATATGCAGCCTGTCTGTTGGGCAAAATACTGAGCACAAACTGCTAGTTCTAATATACACCTACAATAACCATTACATAAGTCTATTGCATAATACATGTCTATAGCTTGGGTAAAATAAAACAAAATGGGGTTTACCCTTCTCCTTTTTTATGCACCGACTGGGCTCACAAAGGCATAAAAAATGAGAAAGAGAGAAAGGGGGTGTAACATCCATTTGACATAAGCTAGATCATTTGAGGACAAATAATATGGTACAATTATATTTCAATAATTCACTCACATACAGGGGTCTTTAACAGTGGTAGGAGGACCTACTGTGCATCCAGTGCAAACATGGGATCTAAAGCATACTCAATGGCAGATCTAATGATCTAAAACACAGGTGTTAGACCACTTGCCACCCTCTCCTCCCAATGCACCCAATTTGTTACAAATAAAAGCTAAGATAGAAGGCAAACCTGAAAGAATATATAAGAAAAACTGAGTGAGAGTGCTTTAAATGATTTTAAACTAATTACCATAGATCTCTTTTCTTCTTTTTCAACATTCTAACATTACTGACAGGTGCAGTTTCAGAACTCTTCTGAGCTCGTATATATCTAAATCATTAAACATAAAGAGAACATGTCATATTTTATTCTGCAAAGTTCTGTATCTAAATTGCAAACCAATCTTCATTTCAAATAAATGTCAATAAAATGTTATGTGTAGTGTGTCTCACCATCAAAATAATATCCAATTTTTTTCATAATTATGCCACCATATTTGTATACTACGTCATGTCTTACCTTAAGATTCCCTATTTATAACCACTAGCTTAACGTTTATTTTATATTTAAGTTATAACCATGTAAAAATGGCCTTAAAGTATTCTAAAATCCTCAGGAATTTTCTCTGCCAATGCCAGGAATGGACCCAAGAACAGCTTCTTAACAAGTGAACCCCCAATCAGGCTGATAATAATGTCACTACTTGTAATGTTAATACCAGGGTTCATTTAATTTATTTTCCATGGAAAATAATATTCATCTGTGTCTGATATAGATAGGCGATATCTACATATTTCACTGTAGGACAGCAGTATATTATTGATCACCTATCTCTGTCAATGTAACGATCAACGTGACTATATTAAGTTTGTTAATACTATAAGGTTACAATATATATCAACAACCTGTATAGTGTATGGAATATTATTTACAGGTCTTAGTGACCGTAATCACCATAACTAATAAACACATGTAGTAGAATTGTTATTTGTGTATGTGTTCTATTGTGCAAGAGGAAACTCATTTTCATAAGAGGTATAAGAAATATCTACATACCTGTTGCCTTTTTTAAATTCTATTTCCAACCATCTGATAGCTTCCCTTGATCCACTGTTTTCTTTCTTTATATAATCTAAACTATCAATAACTGAAATCATCAGATATATATAATTATTTCTTTTCTTTCCATTGTTTCAATAAGTATCATTATTTGCTATTTGTCTCATTTGCAATATGACTCACTAGTTTAGCTCAACTTTTATTTTGTTTGAAAATTGGCTTTTGATGATTAAACGGGCATTATTCAAGAAATAAATCAGCCTATTGCAGGTCTTTCTTTAGACCTTAAATGGTATATCAACTATTAATAAGACATTTATTAAGATGACAAGACCATATTCAAGTCTCGATACAATATTGAGTAGATTAGAACGGTTCAATCATCATTTAATGATTTAATCTAACAAGGGCCATAACTTTGGTAATTATTGAAAATCGCTCAAAACCAAAAGGCTTCTTCGTCTCATGACCTTAAACACTGTGTATAAATTTAAAGTCAATAAAATATTAACTTTGGCCACAAGAGCGTCCACAAGATTTTTTGAAGTGATCAAGGGCCATAACTCTGGCAATAATTATCAGGCTTTTAGAGTGACAGTCAGTACAGTGACTACAATCAGTGCACACATCTTTTCAAACATTCATAGGATACTATCTTCGCTTAGTTAGAATAAAGTAATTTAAATGAAATTTTCAATATATTCAATTTGTAGTATCTATTTTAGAACTATTATTGTAGCAAGAATGGTCAGCTGTTTATCTAAATCATACATAATCTTTAATTTATATCAAAACCATACTTTCTATCAATTTTTCCAGTACGATAAGCATGTAGTCATTCGGATGGGATAGAAAACTGTGCACACATTGGTGTCCCCAAATAAAAAATAACATGGTAGTTGAAATATAAAGAGGACTTGACAGAAAGACAGCCGTCTGGGCAAAAATTTAATTCATATCACACTTCAATAGCCCGGTTGGTTCAGAAAATTAGTACGTCAATTTCTATTATTTAGTTGGAAGTGAAGCAGTCGGCAATCTGCTAGTGACACTATTAAGGAACCATTCAAAGTAATTTGCATTAAAGAAATGGACGGGTATTTAATTTGTTATTTTAACATCAATTGAAGCAATTCAAAATTTTGTAGCCTGCTTTTGGAATTATTGCAAATACCTTAGTTCAGCTCTGAACGTCGGTCTCATTACACTCACCCCGACCGTTCAGGGACTGGCCTATTCAATCAATGTCGAAAATAATTTGAACCCCAGTCAATTTTACTGGGCAACTTTTCACTGCGAAACATCGGAGTGTCAATCCGTGTGGACGTCTGTACAATGTAAAGGAACATCTTAGTGACAAAATAAGACCTTGCTTACCTCGCTAGACTCAGTATGAGCGAAACAACACGCTGTTTAAAATACGTCCCCTCCTATCAAACTATCCTTTCGCCACCATGACACAGCGTGTTGTGATGCTCATACTGACTCTAGCGAAATGAGCAAGGTCTTATTTTCTCACTGAGATGTTCCTTTACACTGTACACGCGTCCACACGGAGTGACACCCATCGTTTAGCAGTGAAAAGTTGCTCAGTAAAATTGGGGGTCAAATTATTTTCGACATTGATTGAATTGGCCAGTCCCTGAACGTTCAGGGTGAGTGTAATGAGACCGACGTTCAGAGCTGAACTACAAATACCTCTGTCACGGCAGATACTAATCAGGATGCAAAGAACGTCTAAGAAACAGCTGTAGAAAGAAGTAGAATGCATGATAGTTCTACGTACCTGATAATGGTATGATAACTATACTTCTACCTTGCTGTGTTAATTGTTTAATACTAGCAAGTGAGTTACATAGAACAGATGTGTCAGGTATCAAATATGGTGGAAATGTTGGTTGATCTGCTGATTGTAATGAGCCTTCTAATTGGTTAACTTCAGCCTAAATATAAACATGATACCACTTTCTTCACCGTTTTTATATCTAAACATCTTTATTTATCTACTTACTAACTAAATAACAGGTTTTTATTCTATACCCTTCATCTTTTAACATTATTCCTATTGAGTGTTTAAGGTCAGGAAGAAATAGACTTTTACATTTTCATCAGAAAACTATTTCTCCAATTCAAGATGCATGAAGGGCTGGGGGTCTAAAACACATTAAAGGATTCAGCAATGCTCTCTTACTTTTACAGCACTATGCAATGTATTGCATTTTAAAGATAAATGTTTTCCTATTTGAACTAAGGATGAGTAAAATGTGGCAGTGTTATGCTCTCTTTCCAGAAAATTTAATTAGAGCACTAGTTTCTGTAAGTTTTTATAAATGGTTGATAATTATATAAAACAGTATAGGTTCCTGTATCATTCATATTTTAGAAGAAATGCATGCAAGAATCGGTCAAAATTTCAATTATCCATATCTTTAAATTTTTGCAATAATTTTGGAATAATTTGGGTGCTATCAACCAACCCCATACTGTTGTTGGTGATTAGCAAGACTATTTTTGTCACAATTTTCATTATCCATCATTTGTTTATGAGATCTGTTAAATTTTCGTTTTGATGTATAGAATATGCATATTTATAAACATATATTTCCTTTTGATCGATCACTTTTTGCAATAGACCCTACTTTAAGTGTTGTTGTAAAAAACAAACGAGTTCTTGTTGGTGATTAGTAGTATTAATATTTACCTGTAATCTTAGTTGAGCCATATCCTTCATTAGCTGATTTCTTCGTCTATCATCATCTCTCTAAAATTATAATAATATCTTATATTAATTATACTAATCTATTAACTACAAGATACTCCATCATCATATCTAATTAGCTAATTTATTCTTCCTTAATCATCATCTCTCTAAAATTATAACAATAGTGAATATTATTATTACTGGGCTCTAATCAACCATTATGCAGTTGTAGACCACACAGAAATGAAATGGGGTTTAACAGTCTACTTTTCTCCACTAACTGGACTAATGAAGACGGGCATGCCATGCTGTGTGCTTGAAGGTAAATTTTGCCACGACAGCGGCACTACAGCCTTCTTTTATTTCAAATTCAAACTGTCAAGGGGTCTTTTACAAAATTTAAGTACATGCCAATGCAACCATGGGATCTCATGTCATGCCTACTGTCCTGCACCACTGACAAGAGAAAATCCTGAAAAAGTCTCGACCAAAACAACAAACAAACAATTTTGTTTAATGATTGATAAAAGAAGCTGACACATTTGGGAGACTTTGTAAAAACAAAAATAAGAGTCTTACAGTACTGAGTGAGTATATTATACTCTTAAAATTACTACCTTGGCAAATAGCCACCAGTCCTATCTCGTATCTCATAGTTTCCTAAAGTAACATTTCTTGGGTGATAATTATAAGAATATCTATGCTTGTACACAGAACTGATAAAAAGAAATGAATATATGTATGGTATATTATTATAGTAATTGTTGAAAGAGAAGATAAACTATTTATTTATATATATATATACCAGGTAAATATAATAAGCATGAGAGGTAAGTAAGTATAATATCATATATCATCATTATCCATTATTTATATTAGAAACTATGAGGGGGGTCTATCTGTGTCAGATCATTCTACACTTTAAGCATGTCAAGTAACACTTGTATTCTTCTATTAACTATAAAATCTATATCTACCTCAAAAACTATACAATAATACACCATTATTGCTTTAGACTGGATTTTGGTAATGATAAGCATTTGTTTGGTAATTTCATTTTGAAAGTCTAATGAAATCCATGTGTGAAAGGCTTTTAGTTCGGTGCCAATATAAACAGACACAAACAAGTAAACGCCAAACGTGATTGAAATTCTAGCAAGTACGTAAAAACATTGTTTGATAGGTTTTACAAATAGTGGAATAAATAAGATTGGTGTGTTGACTGTGTTAAATTAGATAAAGAAATGTGAATTAGTTACTATTTTATTACAAGGTAAACACTGATTATATCATTATATTACTTCACTTATACTCTATTACATTATATTACTTCACTTTTACCCTATTACATACACATGACATAATTACTTGTACATGTATACAGGGCCCTGTTTCACGAAATTTTAACTTAAGATAAAATCCAATTTTAGTAGATACTTCAATTTTGATTGGCTAAGCACTAAAATCAATCTAATATTATCCAATCAAATTACTAAAATTGGGATCTTATCTTAGTTAAAATTTCGTGAAATAGGCCCCAGGTTTATCTTGTCTTGTGGATTTATTTTTTTCCTCCTGCACTTGCTATTATACTCATTTACATGTACACATTATGTATCTCATTTCAATAGTTGGAATGATTTTCAAATAATCAATTTGAAGAGGAATCCATGTATAATAAATCTGTACTTTATTACTTTAGTTGTCATGTCTGAAAACAACAGAAATTGGTCAACAAAGTGTAAGGAATATTCCCCAAAATTATTCTTGTTTGGAAATCATGATCATGGACTTATTTCATTAAAAGCACATGCAAAGTTATGTACATATAACTTAAAGCTTTATCAAAATATGTGTATTTAAGTATCTTGTACTTTTTGAAACCTGACCAATGATCACGACAACGTGACAAGCTTTTTAAAAAAAATACTGACGATTTTTACATACACTTTAACCATAAGCAACAACTTTACAGAAAATCAAAACCCCTCATATCTCAATCATCCAATCCCCTGAACAGTCAAAACAAACAGGCTAATTCAAAAAAGGCGTAATTCCCAAAAAATTATTTCTAACAGAAATGGCATGTTAATTTAAATTGATATCATAGCTTTCACACAGTCTTGGAGACAAGAGTTAAAAGAAATAAATCATATTCTATAATGTGATCTTCATTATTTTACAATAATTAAATCAACAAGAAAAACAGTGGGTAGAAGACCAGAATTCACAGATGAAAGCCTTAATATTTCTCTCAATATCATTACAACTGGGTGCGAAGCATTTAAAAGAAACTTAATTGATGGTGTTGTTTATTGTGAAAATATGGAGAAACATAACTCATTTGAAACTGCAACAAATTGTTTACACAGATGTAATTCTTCTATTGAAGGGTATAAATACTTTCTGATACCATTTCTAAATACCAGACAACAGAAAACAATCACCAACATTTTTGTCAAGTTTATTATTTCTTTTATGTGAGCTGCACAAAGAAATGGAGTAAATGCTTCTAATGAAACCCAAGAACGATTCTTAATAACGTGAAGCCATACATGTGCACCATATTTCTGACAAACTACACAGACTTGTCATCTACTACAGCTAATGTAGCTGTCAGGCTTTTCAATTGTCTCCACGCAAAATTCTTTAGTCGCAAATAATAATGGTGGAAAGCCTATTTCTATATATTCTCTAATGTAGTTGTAACCATATCTTATCCATTATAAGGTGAAGTCCTACATGAGAACAACTCTTTGTCTCAATACTCAATTAATAATACATATCAGACATCAATTGTGCCAGAAGAATGAGATACTTTTATTTAAAGATAACCTTGCAAAGCGTGGAAATACACCCACACAGCAGCTTTGTCTCAGAAAAAAATAAAGAGCCATAAACATCAGCTTACAAGAAAGGAAAACTTTGGTGTCAATCTTTTCCAGGAACATAATATATCTCTGGAACAGAAAATCTGAGAATGCTTAAGGATTCATAAAACTTCATCCTCTCACAGTTCTACCAAATCCATCATACTATCCATTAAAAGAAATCTGTTAAAAATTGTAGACTGTATTGAGTTAACAATGTTTTACAGAGAAAGGGAGGTTATTTCATAACAGAAGGTTGTGGAATACTAAATATTAAAAGACTTCAATATTCGCACCCGATATCTGTAAAAAAAACCAACGTAACCTCGATCATGTTAAATAAATAGCCAACTGATAACATAATTCACCTCCACTAAAATTTAGGCGTATAAAAATCCATTTAATATATAATACATAAGATCTTGTCTTCTCCTTTATAGGCCACCTAACATTTGCTTTCAACTCACTCATGGTTAGATCAGATGCATGTTCCTTAAAGTGCCAATCCCGATAACTTTTTGGGGAATAAAACTGCTTAATTTTGTGTTAAAATCCATTAAAATCCATAACCTAAGGCCCACCTACTAACCCGATATTTGTGATACGCTTGTAAATAACTTAAACCTGACAGTCTTCATATGGAAATGGAGAACGTTTTATTATGCAGTATCTGGATAAAACAAGACTTTTTTTCTATAAAATAATATGTAGGTGAAATTTACCTTTTGTTATCAAGTACAGGGAATGGGTCATTCACAGTATAGACCTCTCAAGAAATCGATTATCAGGTCACCCAATGAAAAAATTGACCCGAAATCTTAAAAAGGTTACGTGTCCGGATAAGCAGTGTTGATGTTCACGTCCAAACGACTCAATATTTTGAGCTGAAATTTTGAGACAAAGTAAATACACCATGCCACTATATTTTGGTCCATAAATTTCATAAATACTTGGACTTTAATTTTTGAGACTCTGTTCTTATCGGGATTGTCCCTTTAAGCAACGTTCGCGAGTTTTACAACATCTAACCGTTTGCTTCAATACTCAGCAATTCCTGAACTTTGCGCCCGTTGTTTTTACACGTGACTTATTAGCATTGTCCAATCAGAGTTGTGGCACATAACACATTATAAACAAACAGGGTTTTTTAAATTGACAAAACTTGTGGAAAACCAGCAACCTTGATATTGATCGATCTTTGAACATTGAAACTCGATTGTCACATGTAGGCATTTTAGCTATACAAATAGAAGTAGAGTGTTCACAAGGTGGTTGTTCTTATCAACGATCATTAGTCCTTTGATACCAAAGTTTTTTACGTTACTATTTTCTTCCATGTGGTCTCCTACACTTAGCTATTAATGTTGAATTTAATAACCATATAGAAATTTGGTTTAATAAAAGCACAAGAATTCAAAGGTGGCATCATCTATATTCTGAATCTACACATATTGAAGATATATAATCCATCAAAATACATTAGATGGAATATATTTCCATGTTAAGTCTTGAACTGGGGTTTGGCGACCGGACTATTAAGTTCTAAATTATCACTGGTCAATATTTTATTAACAACCAATAGCTAACTGCATAACAATGTCATTACGCTTTAAAGAAAGCTCCAAACTGGACGATTTTAGTGCATAGCAGAATATTGTGTGGCAAACAAGGCTATCAAAACGGATACTGTACGGAGACGAACAAGGCTTTCATCATTGTTAATACCTTAAATTACTGTGCACAGTTTTAGGGAAGACCCCAGATTAAATGAAGGGCTGTTATGTATCAGAAGCCAATCCAGCAATGATCAGAGAGGGATTTCCTAGGCCATTGCTTCAGGAATATGCTTTTGATGTGGCTTGCAGTGAAATGAACTAAACACTTCCAAAAGTACACTCAAAGCCATTAAAAACGCAATGCCTAATTCGTGAAATATTTCTGGTTAACGTTTCCAACCTTATAACATACACATGAAACTTGTGATCCGTCTGTCTTTGTGGAGTTCTGGGTCTGAACCAAATATCAGTTCTCGGTAATGAACTTTGTTTGTGCAAAAGCAAAACTTGTCTTTTTTCACGATTTTAAGCAGTCCCATGTCACACGTTTTGCATGTGTAATCCCTGCACTCTGGCCCTTTATATACAGATCAAAATTTCAACATTAATCTCTTCCGAAAAATGCCACTGCTCAAGATCTGTACATCCAACTACAGCATCTGTGCAACAGGTTCCCGTCAGCCACTGCTATTGCGAGGGGAAATGTTGGAACACGGGAACGTCAAATCAGCCCTCAAACAGTCTGAAGATGCCTGGCTGCTCTTGGCTTATGCTGACGTAGACCATACCAAATTCAAATCCTTTTGCATCGTCATCGACTCGGCAGACCACAATGGGTGGCAAATCAGGGGTATCTGCACAACACACCATAGCCATAGCAAAATGTCATCTTCTCAGATGAATCCCGATTCAACCTCAGTTTTCCTGATGGACGTCACCATATCTACCGACCGACGTAGACATGAACGTGCTCGTAACTGCGTGCTGGAAAGGAGACGATTCGGGGGAGGTGGTGTTCATGACTTAGGCCGTTATCAAAGTCAATTTCTCGTCCAAGTTGGTGGTGGTCCAAGGCAATCCCCACGCTCAACATTATGTTGACGCCATCCTTCTTCTGGTGTTGCTTCCATTGCTGGCTCAACATGGCGTCCGTTAACAGATGGTTTTCCAGCATGACAACTAAAATTGACAACGCCGGCCCCACACTGCCAGATTGACAAGAAACTTTATGAAAAATCAAGACAGCGTTTGGATGGGCTCGCTATGTTTCCCCGACATGAACCTGATCGAACCCCTTTTGGGATGAACTAGGACGATGGGTTCGAACTAAAGCCATGCCCCCACGAACTGTAGCAGAGTTGGCACAGGCACACCAAAATGATTGGCAAACAATCTCGCAGCATGTAGTGAGACATCTGTGCCAGCCCATGGCAAGGCGACTTCAGACAAGAGCTCAGGGTGGGTGGACCTACCCAATATTGACTTCAGCTAACCCCTGCTTTGTTTCATGGTTCTCTGATGTTTCGGTTTTGTGAAATTGTAGTGAATTCTTTCATGAAATTATCCACAGATGCTTAATATCTCGATTTCCTCAATTGTTTAGGTACATTTGCTAAACGTTGTTGCAGTAAATAAACTTTTGATGGCTTTGAGTGTACAAAGTAAAAATAAAACATGATGTATCAACTATTTCAAATAATCACTTGGTAGGCCTACCAATACAATTGCCTTTAATCGTATTTGATGCATCAATCAGCAGTTTATGCTAATTACCTTTGTTTTAGGAACATGCCTTCTGATTTAGAAACTAATCTATAATATTAAGAGCTATGTTGCTAAGTGAAGAACTAAAATCTACAATCCATTCCAAAATCAATGAAATAAACCGGTATTAGGATATGATTACAGAAAGACATTTCTCTGGCTCTACCGGAAATAAAAGACATATTTTTAGCACTCCTATTACAGATTCCATTTGGACTAATAGCTCTGGGTGGGTGCAGCTTTGTCAGCCCAATGGCAAACACACTCATATTACCTATTATCATACAATTTTTAACTCTACAGGTTTTATGTTATTACAATGAATTTGGCATTGTTCTTGACATCCATAAGCATATAAACCAGGATACCCATAAGCCAGGTTCAACAGAACATTTCTGATTGAACCACTTATTGTCACTTTTGAGATAGTAAACTACAACATTCTGAATGTTGAATCTCAAAGATAGGTTGCCAGGCAATGGAATATACGCCCACAGCAGCTAAATCGTCCGGGCAGTCAACAAGAGTTGTCGCATATTCTTACTTTTTTCAGTAATGAAACATTTATAAATAATACTCTGAAATCTGACTAAGATTAACAACTCATCAAGTAATAAGAAAATCATTAGAATTTGATTGGTTCTGCCCCATGCTAACGCTTAGTATACGAAACATTTTAAAATCATTGATTTAGCTGTTCAGTTATCAAAATCCATTGAAAATCAATATACTTGTCTGTCTCAAGACCTTAAACTCTGTGTATCAATCTGAAGTCAACTGGATGATTTGTTTGGCATCTAAAGCGTAACAAAAGTTTTTCAAAGTGATCAAGGGAGATAACTCTGACAGTAATTATCGGAATTCGCTGAAAATCAATAGGATTCTTTGTCGCATGACCTTAAACACTGTGTATAAATTCAAAGTCAGCCGGATCTTAACTTCTTATATTTTATTCAAGAGAGAGAGAGAGAGAGAGAAATGGGGTTTAACGTCCACTCAACACAAACTAGGTCATTTTGGGACTAACATATGGTTTAATTTTATTTCAATAATTCGCTTGCGCGTAGGGGTCTTTAGCAGTGGGAGGAAACCGGAGTGCCCGGAGGAAACCCACAAGGTTGAGAAGGCGCATCTATCTCCATGCCACATACGCTCACACCTGGGCTCAAATCCACAGCCGCAAGCCAGAGGTTATTTTATTCAAGTATTTCTTTACAGATTATACATGTATATAATTAATTGTGTGTTATGCTCTTTGTGTTGTGGGGCCTTAAGTTTTAGATAATTACCCTGACTGACAACTGTTAAAAAAGCTGTTAGGGGCCCATGAAGATCATATATTTCAGTCAGTGGCATGGCAACAAGAAAACCGTTATCCAATATCAGTTATTGAGGATATTTGATAATCACTTATTAACAGTTCCCTGTGAACAATGACAAAAACTTTAATAGAATGTGTGCATGATGACACAAATCAATACTCACCTTAAACACGATGTCAAGGGATCTAATATAAATGGATTAAAACAATCAAGCCTTGTACAGGTGAATGATTATTTAATCTAATTGGCAGCAGCTACATTAATAATTCAAACCACTTCATCATGATTTAAGGATGATAATTTTATGTGTTATATGTACATATGTATTCTATCTTAATTTTCTCATAAGCATTATCATTACAAATCTAATACATGTATACGTTAATCATATTCATTTTAATCTGTATTTACCAATGTGTATAATCTTTTTAATTAAATAATCAGTAAGGATGGGGAATTCAATGATCTTATTCACTAATCAAAAACATTTTTCTCATTTCATTTAAATGGAAGGCAAGCTTAGTCATTACTTCTAAGGTGAAATAAAGAGAGTTCCATTAATTACCATTTAACACAGCATATATTTGTCAGTCATTGTAGAAAATATGCCTGAGCTAAAATTAGTCTGTTCAAGAACTGTTTATATTCTATGAATTCTGTACCAGCAAAAGGCTTGAGCTCCTGCTTTAGACACTTTAATTATGACCTGCCACACTAATTCTTAATTACAAACATAAGGCGTTGAATTAGGGTCTGTTCCGATTGGTTAATCACACAGCCAATCAAATGCTAAAGTTCAAATTATGGGTGGAGCTGACTTTGTGATTGACAGAAAGGGTAATTTGAGTGATGGAAATAGACCCTAATGGTATTGGGTATCAGTGATTAATTTAGCAGCAATCATATCAGTCCCAGCAATGATAATTAGAAACCAGAGCCATGTTTTTATCTTGGGCATATGTGACTACATTTTACCAGCTTGGTCCTTTTGTTCCTTTCTACTTCTTCAATTTCTCTGGGAACAAAGAGCATCCTTTCCTCTAACAAATCAATTCAAATTATTTCAGAATGCCCACATGCATGACCTTATGCAGATTTCTCCAGTCAATCAATAAATGAAATCACACAACTGGACATTGTGGATCAATTACTTTTACATCTATTCAGTGGGCAAATCTTTTTAATTTATATTGATTATTGAGTTTTATGATGAAGAACTAGATCTTTAAACAAGCTCCTCGGGTTACCTACATCTGTATATAATTAGATCAGTATAAATATACTACTACTAGTACCTATATTTACATACAATTAATTTAGAGTAATCTGTGACAGGTGGCTGATCATATTCAATATATCAGATAATTGATGACAAGTCCACTGGATGAACTCCAAAAGGTGGAGTTTGTGATTTATCTTTGGACATTTATTGCATAACAAAGCTCCTTTATCTTGCATGACAATGCTCAATTCAAATCTGTTTTCAATCAAATCAATTGTTTGCTGTTTATTGAGTTTAACATGGTCATAAAACCTAAAGTTTTAACTTTTTTAGTATCTAACAAGTCCGACATACCATTTGAATACAACCACATTTGATCACCTTTTACACATTAGTTGAAAAGGGTAGATTTGGATGAAAGTGACGAGTACACTCCATTATCAAAAGATTCATAGGTTGTAAAGCACTAGAACATACTCAACTCTCACTTATTATACCTATTCTAATATACCATTCAAGTCCAAGCCATTCAGAATTACAACAACTGGTTTCCATTGTTTTCCTGTTTCATTTGTTCTGTTTTTTTTTCTCTTTAATGTTTTTTGTTTATATTCTGTGGGTGTTAATACTGGACTTGATGTATTATACATATCAACAATAATCTGTGTAAGTGAGCCATGCTAATTACAGGGGATAGAGACACTGAAGGAGGTTAAAAGATTCTAATTAAAGGCCCTAGTTATCATCATTGAAGTTCTAGCCCAGCTTTCTACTTAATTAGATGACTCCAAATCCCAAACATCTCTGGAATTAATCAAGGCAATTGGAATCAAGATAAGGAAGCAATTAAAACCAAATGTGTTCTTTAAGCCATAAACTACTTCATCTAAGAACCTAACATCTCAGAGTATAAATTAAATTAAACCTGTGTGTTGAGCAAATACATGCTTCGATGAAATACATGCTAATTATAACATTCATAATAGACTCTTATAAACTTGGCTCAGGATTTACAAATAACCATAATGGTATTCTAAGGTGTCAAAACAAATTAATCTAAAAATAATGCCAGAACACAAATTTTAATTTCCTGCTTAAAAAAACATTTAAGATTACTCATATCTTGTAAAGCCTGAATACTTATTCAAAATAATACGTATTTAAATTTTCTTAATTTCGCATATGAATAACATTTAACACAAAAACCGAGCATCGTCATAAAAATTCCATATTAAGTGTCTATTACTAATGTAAAACACATCGGGTATGACACAGTATTTTAAACTCTAAACAATAACAAGGCAAGGAAATTGTTCTGATGTAAAAGACAGACAGAGTTTAAAAACCATGTGTTTATTTTATATTAAAAGTGAACAGGATATGTATATCTAAATAAATAAATAGTGTATAATGTAAATATCTAGGGAGTATTTGACTGTTTATTATGGGGTAAGATAAAAGCTATCAGTTCAGCCTATCATTTGGATGTAAGGTGTATTTCCTATACATGCTGTGTGGGCCACCAGAAATAAGGTTAATTGACACACATGCATCTGTCAATCACAATTTCTACAATATCAATTCATCCAGGTTATCAACAACTGCACTTAAACCATGTAGTCAGTAGTAACATGTTATTCCTCTTCAATTCTAAATATCTATACACACATGCAGAATAAACCAAAACTTGGTTAAATAATGTATAAAATCTTGAAACATGAAATCTGTTTTCTTCACAAGTGTTAGCTAACAGTTAAACTTTAACCCTGTAATCACACAGTAAAACTTTTATGTTAAAATATTGAACCATCTGGAAATAATCATCAGGGTTTGTGTACTGGTAATTCTTTTAGAGTGATAGATTTCATTTTTTACTTGATCAATAAATGTGACTATGTACACCATTCTTAACTAATCAATGGTAATTAAAACACAACAGTGACCTGCTAAATTCTATTACTGGCATGAAAATGACAAACGTCACTGCAAAGAGCCTGAGTTTGACACAGAAGGTGGCTGCTAGTCATGACGCTTGTCTTCAACTGCATGGGTCATTGAAAATATTTCACAGAGCTTCATGTAATACAATGGAATAAAATATATCTGTGATTTCTCCTTCAACATAACTTATGTTAGTAATTGTTTTAATTTCTGCAATTAATTACTCACAGCTTTAATCTATGAACTATACCAAAATGCCATATAGATCTTACGACAGAGATAATTATTGCAACAACATTTTCGTGCATCACAACTTTTTCATTATGAAGCAAAAGTCCTTATAATGAAACATACTAGCAGAAATATTTTTGAATATCTTAGGAAAATTGCAACACGATATATAATAAGCGTGAATTAGAATCAATACAAACAAGGTCATTTTTGGAGAAATGTAATTTTTCCCTTTTTAAAAAAATTAATTTGTATTTCTAACATGTGTCTTTAACAGTGAAAAGAAACTAGAATACACAAAGAAAACTCACAATGTTACGCAGGCAAACCTATTCCATGTCACAAACTAGCATCTTTCCATACATGATACATGTAGACCTTGAGATCCACGGCACATATTAGATTTCATATATAATTTGATAATTTTGCTGCCAGAAAATTGCAGAGCTGTGTAAAGGGAGATAACCCCATTAAACATCAGGATCACACAAGTTAATTCTCTCCTTGTTGGCTTCAGCGATAAATCCATGCCATTCATAAATTTTACACCACAGAAGTCATAATTCTAAAATCATCTGATGAATATACCAATAGGAGACTGAGGATGTCAAATTGTTTCAGGTCAAAGTAATTTATAGGATGACCTTTGGATGCAGATTATAGTCGCGACTATGGTTGGAACCAGCACCCAATCAGCAAATGGTCTGACCATTGACCATTCAATGTGACATTGGCGCACAGGTCAGTTGTACTGTCTATTATATTTTTTGGTATGTACTTATTTCTGAAGATGGGGATGAAGTAGCTAACAAATAAGATAAGTCAGTATGAAAACATTTTTCACTGGAATTATATAACATGGATCATTTCACTCAAATTTTATATTTTTCCGTCAAATTTACTTGTGTATCAGTTTTAATGAAAACGGCAAATAATTACTAATCTTAGTCCAACTGCATTGCTATAAAGTACCAACAAAGCTACTGCAAATAATTTGCTTTTAATCTAATACTAAAATGGCTTTAAATCAAAATCAATAAAAAAAACTCATCTCTTCTGACCCAAAACTTCTGTGAAGAAGAAGATATGAATTCTTGTATCTCGTAGGTTACATTTTTGTTGGGAAGCAGACTTCATTCCTTCACACATTGTTTAAAACACATTCAACTCGCATAAAAAAAACCAATGGATCAGGCCCACGAAAACCCAGAAACCCAGTTTAACTAAAGTTTAACTACAATTTCTATTATTTGTAGTTAAAATTCTGGATTAAATAACATCAACTTGTTAACCCAGTCCCCAAAACACAGTGAAGCTATTGTCTTTTAAATATAGACATGTAGTGAAATAAATTACAAGCTTAAATAATTCTCCAGTCCCATAAAAATAAAATCTTTAGTCTAGGTTATTTCAAAACTATTGCAATAATTTTCTATCATAAGTCACAAATATTTAACAACAATATAACATATTCAATCATTTAGAATCTTTATGACTGTGAAAGTTGCACAAAAAGACACAACCTGTTAAATAAAATTAAATGTAAAAGGAAAAAATGTTGGAGAGATATATTTGATGATGAGCTTGAATAAAATTTTAATATTTTGGCTCACCATTCTATCTTGTGCTGCCTTCTCAGTTTCTTCTTCATTGGTAACCTGTGTTGGTCCTATAAACATGGCTTCTTCTGCTTTATAATTAAACTCTAAACTCTCTATTGATGACAAAAAGTGACCAAATTGACGTAAGCAGGCTATTCTCAAAAAAGTCTAAAATGTAAAAAAACAATACAAATTAGCAATTTCTAGGGTCTTTTTTATGTCTAAATTTATAACGTTCATATTCATATAAAAGATATATTCAAATTAACAGGCAAAAAACTTGTCTGAAACCTCTTTCCCATCAGTTCATAATCGCTTGTGCGACATAAACCAGTTAATACTAAAATATCAATATTAGTTAAGAATAATTAAATGCAAGTTATAGAAGTAATAATTACTTTGTGTATAGATATAAACAATTATAAACACTTTTACTAACCTCTTGTGTTTCTGTAAGAGCTGATCTTGTTTTCATTGTAAATTTCATGCCGCCATGAACATCTACAAGGGGAGGTAAATGACACACGTTAAAATCTTCTTTCAAAGGGAATTCCTGTTTCCAGTCCTGCGAGTAGATATCTTGTAATACCATTTTTAATTCTTCCAACCAACATTGATCTGAAAACATAATATATATTTAATTCAACGCAAACAAAAACTTATAAAAAAGTATCTCTCCATAGTTTCCACCAGTAGGCATAAAGATGTAATGCACAAATAGTTACTCATTCAATTAACCAAAATGTAAATATTTGGTTGTTTGTACTCTTTAACAGTTTTTCTACATTCACGAGATAGTATAGGAAGATAGCTAATGTGGATAACTCTGAAACAAAAGGTCGCAGATTATAAATACTGATAGAGATTGATGGTGGCAATATCTCAAGCCAAATATGAAAATGATCCATTTATAAACTACAACCTCTTTCTGTCAAAGAAGGAGGGTGGGGTGGGTAATAACTCCAGTAAGAAAAGTCATGGTATATGGAATAAGGTATGTTAGCCCATGACCACAATGCCTCATATCAAAATTGTCAAAATCCGTAGCTTCTTTCGCACTCACTGGGTTTTGACAAAGGCGAATAACTCAGAACACTGAATATATCGATAGTTGGACATCTCATAACCCCAAAACTCACCATGTTGAATAAGATCTGTTTCTACTGGTAAAAAGTTTAACAGAACAGACAATCTACACCATAATGATTGAGAACTCTAAAAAAGAAGAAAAACCAAATATAATTCAAACTTTACATCAAATAGAAACAAACATTTATATCAGTAATAACTTTACATCAAATAGAAACAATAAAATTACAACAATAATTTTGTGAGTACCGGTATTTCTCATGCAATACAGGTCCCTAATGGCCATTACAAAGTTCAATATTCACTTATCTAAATTAGCCAGAGAGTGTGAATACATTTCTAAATACGTATATAATTCAAATTCAGCAATGTAATTACTATATTTATATTTAACCTGCCTATAAACATTGTACTAAAAGATCAATATCGAACTAAAAGATAACTTTTGTTGAACATTTGACTCTATAATTACAAACTTATACCTGAGCACATGTATCAATAATATGTGTATGACATTTCATCCAATCACACATAATCTTTACAGTAGGTAGTAACCCTTCATTATGTATAACATCGAGTAGATTGTGTAAACGTTGGTGATCAGCTTCTGGTCTGTGTAACATTAAAAATTAGACATTAGTAAAATATAATGACAAAATGTATGCTTTGATAAGACATAGCATTCTTTCAAAAGAATAATATGTAATATTTAGAAAAGAACTGCATAAAACATATAGCTGATTCCCCCTAACATTAAATATCATAACAAACACTAACTCATTTATCCCAAAATCATAGATATGGATCACTTGAAGTGAATACATTCCAAATTCTCAAAATATAATCAAACCAGTGAAAAACAGAAAGTGTGAAATGAAATGGGGTTAAACATCCTACTGTTTTGCTCCTAAACTGGGCTAATGAAGATGGGCATACGCCATACAGCGTGCTATGATGGAGATCTTTGCGTGGGCAGTGGTGCTACGGCCTACTCTTGGATTGAATTCCAAATGCTAAGGGATCTTTTACGTGCACGCCAATGTGTACACGGGACCTCGGTTTTTCGTCCCATCAGAACGACTAGACAACTGTCCTTGTCAGACCCTCTGTCCTGCATTCACTGACAAGGAAAAACCACGCCGGGAAATCTGGATGAACTTTCTTGGGCCAATGCAGGGATCGAAAACACCCGACCTCCAGGCTAGCGAGTCAAAACAGAAAGTGTATTATCAGCTTACTTTTACCAATGCTAAACAAAATTGTAAAACATAATTGTGTACAGCATTTGTGATAATCACTACTTTCAACACACATACAGCTTTGTACTATTAACATCGGATTCATGGTCATAGTTTATATGACATATGTAATGCTAATAATCTATTGCAATAATAATCCTTTTTGAAATTGACCTTATGTCATATTCTCTATTTGTAAAAGATAAGACTATATTTAAAACTCACCTATCATCATTACTAGTTGTAGAGCTATTTTCTGCTGGTTCAGTCTCTGTTTCTGTTAAAGTACAACCTGTATCTATAAATTACAAAACAAATATTATAAGGATCTTGTGGATGCTTTTTCACACCATCCTTTAATCCACTAAAAATCAAAAACAGAATGTGGTGCAAAATGACTGTATAATATTAAACTGGTGTTGATGTATAATAATGTATAATATCAAACTAGTGATGATGTATAACATACAATGTATAATAATGTATAATATCAAACTAGTGTTAATGTATAATATGTTTACCTGTATCTGTAGGTATTAAACTAACTTCTGTATCAGTTTCTATAACAAAGTTAGCTAACTTGTGTGTTATATCCGCTACATGTTTAGCTTCATCTGATGATACAAAACCTAGAAATATTATCATACCTATATATATATATATATTTGCATCATTATTAATCTACACATAAAATCCAAATCTCTATAATATAAGTTTTGCGACTGAATTCACTATATAAATCATTGTTTTCTTCAATAAGTATAATGTTCTTTTTATAATACAATTTACCCTCATTTGAAAACAAAGTTTAACAGTACCGTTACTACAAAAATAAAAAATCTGCACTACGTCTTCCACCCATAACTTTGCTCTAAGTAATTTGCGTGAAAGTTTCAACATATTCATTTCTTATTATACTTTTTCGAACTATTATAGCAAGAATTGGTAGCTCTTTATCTAAATATTACATAATGCATCTTTAATGTGTTTAAAGCAGTTGGGCATGAATTGATTGATTTTAAATCCCATGCAAACTGTGAAGTTGAATCTCCAAAAGGAATGCCCACTACTTAAAATTTTTCAATTCATTTAATTTTAGCTTTTCATAACTGGTCCCAATAGTGAAAAATATACGTCATTTGGAAAGTATATTAAAATCAAATCGGATTCACACGTTAAGAATTTTCAAAGATTTAGTCTTGGTTACATTTCTTTT
Source organism: Patella depressa (assembly GCA_948474765.1). Taxonomy (NCBI): domain Eukaryota; kingdom Metazoa; phylum Mollusca; class Gastropoda; family Patellidae; genus Patella; species Patella depressa. The sequence continues at coordinate 27,418,771 of OX419716.1, forward strand.
TCTGAATTAAATGTTAAATAATCAGTTTGGGTACATTTCAGCATTGATTAAGTCATAAAAATTAGATATTCTCAAAAGAAATGCATGATTGGAGTCATTCACCAAATTTACTTACAAGTAACAATCTTGCAGCACATGTTAAGTTTACCATATCTAATTTACATTATAAAAATAGATTATAATATAGAACAAACCTGGTGGTACAGAGACATCTTTCTTTCCTTGTATAATATCTTTACAATTCTCATAATCAGCTTTATCAATCTCAAACTGACTACTACCTTTAGATGTCTCAAGATTCTGTCCAAGGAATGTAGAAGCCGAGAAAAGTTTGGATGAAAAATGGGCTAAATTATCAGGAGCCGAGTCTATCCAGGCTGTATTATTATGATTTATATTAGAATTGACCATGTCTATTTTGTGATTAGAGTTATCTCCCTCTTTCTTTCCAGCAATATCTTGTTTGATTTCTTGACTGTTCATCATGCCTTCTGATAAGTCGGAGTCAGAATCATGGTCAAAATAGCTAACAAGATCATCTTCTGATTCATCGGACATGAAATGCTCTTCGTTCATACCTACAAAAAATAATCATAGAGATTTACAACTTCATAGCGAAAATCAGCAGCAATACATGACACAGCAAATTATTTATACTTTATTCAATAAAACAGAAATTAGAGTACAAATTACGTCCACCACCCCCCCTCCCACATCCTGTTATTTTGTGGGGTTAAATGTAAGAACTGTTTATAAACAAAAACATGCGCTCATGCTATATCGGCTACTCTACATACTACATATAAAACTAATAGGACAAGGATAGAACAGGAATGTATTCTATTGTCTCGTCAACATGAAACTTCAGTCATTTTGAGACTAAAATATGATTATATTTTTTCTATGGTCACATGTGCAGTGCCAGGGAGGAGAATTTTGTCTGAACAGCTGTATACGCTTCATCAAATTCCTATTTTCATACACAAGTAGACCCTGTTTTTTGGTCTCATTCAGATGACTAGGCAGCACTTTACTCATCAAGTGAGAACAAGGTTCTTCAAGGCTTAAAGCAGACTTTCACCTTGGGATATTCTGGCATAGAATCGAGTTTCCAAAGTGATGTTAAATATCATTTTAATGATTGCAATCTTTTTTTTATTATCATTACAATAACTACCTTCACTGAGATCTGATGCCTCAGATAAATCAGACATTTCACTACTATCACTATCTTTTCTTCTTCTTCTCCTTCTTAGATGCCTTGATCGACTTTTAGATTTCTGTATAGTAACAAAATAACAATATAGTACAATAGTTGATAAAAGATAAACATGTTCTGTAACTGTATAATATATCTAGAAACAATATCTTTAGCCCAGTTCCCTTCACGTAATACTGAAATTATCACGTTTTTTTTGTATTTATATAAATGAAATGACGTTTACCATCCTACTTTTCTGCTCTGCCTGGGCTAATGAATACAGGCATATGCCATACAGTGTTCTATGAGCAGAATTTTTGCCCCGACTGCAGACACAAGGCCTACTCTAATATCGAATTTCAATTGTCAAGGGTTCTTTTACAGGATCCCTGAGTTCAGTCTGATACGAACGACTACACTGTCCTTGTCAGGCCATCTATACTACACCACTGACTAGGGGAAACGACGTCAGAAAAACGTGAGAACCTTTCTCGGCCAACTCCGGGAGCCAACCTGAGACTTTTAGGCTAGTGAGCCAGCATCTTGCTCCCTGAGTCACTGTGCCTCAATTTTAATATAAACATATCAAAATAGTCTTTAACTATTGGTTGACATTCTACCCACCTTTTTAGTATCTGATGTTTTTTCATGAGGTGTTGTAGTGGGTAAACTGTTGTTATCTGTATCTATCTGATGATCAACAGAACCACTGTGTGTTTCAATCTGGTCACAATCTCCTGATGATGAATCTTCATCTACATTAAAACAATTCCAATAAAAAACTTGATAAAATTGACTAAATGAGACAAGAACAACTTTAGCTATATTTTACTGCCAAGCAGGATGAGAATGCGCCAAGAAACAAATGTCATATTTGTTTGTACAGTGCATGATTGTGTCCGAGTTTAGGGGGTAGTAAAAGGGGGAGAAATTCTGCACATGGTTTAAGTCAGTAGAAATAAATTTGAATGCTACAAAAACGACAACCCATAAAGCATCATAGTAGATTCTTTGTGCTCAGTTCAGGAAATATCAAAAAGAAATGTTTTCATGACATTGATTAATCAATATGATGTTAAGAAAACTCACCTATAAAACTGTTTTGAAGTAATCTATTAGGATTTTCTTTCTCATAGAAAGCAGCTTGAAGTCGTATAACTACATGGTTTAAGATATGTGAAAATATGGCTAATAGATAGGCTATACCAGCTGCCACTTGTCTTGATCCTATAAACAAAGATAACCCCGATATCCATTTGTTAATACTGTGTGCATAGATATAATATATATAACTGTAGATCAGTGGTTCTCAACCTTTGTTTACCAATAGAACACCTTGGAACACATGTAAAAAAATAGCAGCACACCTGGCTCAATATATAAGAAAAATAATAGAATTTCGCAAAATAAAAACATGGCATGCCATAGACGAAAGACAACCGTAGACACAGACTAGTCATAGACAAGTCGAATGACTCAAACTAAATAAAGAAATACATAGCTATGGTCTTACCAGTAGACACCAGTGAAACCTCAATTAGGATCATGTTCTTTTTCGCAATTTTTTAGCTGTTCAAAATTTCATGGCACACCCATGTGCCGTGGCACACTGGTTGAGAACCACTACTTAATACTTATTTACAGGAGTAGATACTTCAATTTTGATTGGCGAACCCTAAAATCAATCTAATATTATCCAATCAAATTACTAAAGTCTGGATTTTATCTTAGTTAAAATTTTCGTGAAACAGGCCCCTGATGCATAAAGTTTACAATATTTGTTAATATTTGTATGGAATTTATCAATGAAATCTGTATTTGAATATGAAACGAACTGAGAAGGAACGATTAATGTATGTATGAAGCTCACCATTTTGTTGTAAAAGATGAATTGAAGATATACATGTAACAACCACTTTAAATACCATATCATCATCTAAATACTGTAACTGTTCTAAACTAACATTATCTTCTGACATACTCACACCCGGTTCATAAAACATACAACGATCAAAGTTCTGTAATGTATCCTGACAACAAACCTGCATCTCACTATTTTCTACACTATAATAAAGACAAAATCTATAAATATATGTGCGACAAGAAATTATACATTATTGACAGTATCTGGTTCGTTGCTTTCACACTGTTTCAAACATTTCAATAGGTTTCTCGAAATTGAGATGTTTAAAACAGTGTTAAAAAAAACCCAATCAATTGATTATTAATGTATAATAATTTATTGGGATGTTATTTTGAACATTGGTCAGGAAATTAAATGCTTGTAAATTGGGCACTCAATTTCAAAATTAAATGGTCAGCTTTTAACTGGATATATGAATTTTCAAACAAATATTTGATATTAAAATTTGAATGAATGTGAAAGAAAGCATGGCTAAATACACCAGATCAAATGATACCAGGGATTACAATGATGACTGATTTGTCAGAAGCTGTTTTTGATTTTAGGGCCTAGTTGCATATTTCTAGTCTGGATACTATTGTTATCTCATTCTCTTTGTTTGCCTGGATATTTTTCTGTGATACAATCTCCCAAATCAAAGAGAAAGCCATTATTGAAATCACACGAATTAATAAATATAGAACTTACTGTTTTGACGTTTCATGTAATATTTCTAATAAATGTACAAATCTTATAAAAAATCTCCTGATGTCTTTATGTCTGTAATATAAGGGAAAATGACATATAAGTACTTGTCAGACCATAGTTATTGTATAAATAACGACAATTTTATTTCCCCCAAAACTGCTGATTAGCCATATTGTGGCTATTTGAACAATTTCTGGTAATTTCATGTTGCACTGGCTATCAAAACTCAATTATTTCAAAATACATGTGTGCGAGTAGCACCTACGCTTGTGACATGGAAAGTGTTCTCTAGTCGCTACGATTAGACTAAACCTGAAAGAAATCAAGCAATTAGAATTCAATGAAGGAACGGTAGAAAAGCTGCCATCTAGCACTACTTCGCACATTGATCACAAAAAAAATCAACCATTTACTAGTCTTAAATCAGGAACATACTAATAAGATAAGATATAGAATTCCGTCATACCTTTTTTCTTCTGGCCCTAAATCTGTATTTTTAAAATCTGATAATTCCTCATATCTTTTACTGTTCTTTTCAAATAATCTCTTTAAGTTACCTACAGCTCCTTCAAATGGTTTATCACTGGATAAACTGTAATAAAAATAATCAAAAGGAAATTACTCTGAATATAAAATATAGCTTGCCAGGCTCAATAACTCACACCCACACGATTTAATAAATCCCAGGGGACATAAATCTGATATTTTTTTTGCGAAATGCTCAGAATCTCCCTAATACACTTTTCTTGAAACGTTTCTTACAAATCGCTGAAGAATTGAACAAGAATGGTACTTTATAATGTACGTCCATAACTCTAAAACTACTTTTGTGAAAATGCTCAAAATTGATCCAATAATAACTATTCTCAAAAATTTGAAGTGAATCTGTTCAAACCTTAATCAAGTGTGGACGGCCTGAAACAAGGACAGCCACAATTCCAATAGATGACCACATTAACATATGGATATTCAAAAAATTAACTTTCACAGCAGTACATATCATGCTATGGAAACTGCGAGAAGTTGAAGCAAAGCACTGGGACAGAAAGGGATTGCTGTAACAATAATGCTTATACCGAGATCAAAATCTGAAATATCAAGTGCACAAAATAAAAGTCTTTGTGCAGATTGCATGCATGTTTAACTCTTATTATATCCTCTAGAATGACAACTGTCAATGTACCCGTTGATTTCAATGCTGTCACTAATTGTGTCGATATGTACATCAAATAAAACAATGTAACTAACATACCATCTAATATAATGATAAGCAGCTTCAGCATTAAAATATCTTGATCCACTTAATGTACCCAACTGATTATGAGGCATACCTGAAACACATAATTAGGGTAATTCATATAAAATTATGATGTGAAGGTAGAGAAGGTCTGGACAGTTGGGTTCTATAAGTAGAGGGGGGGGGGGAATGGGGCTTGAAATACATGCAAATTTTCAAAATCAAATTCTACTGACAGATGGGTTATCACTAACATATATATATATTTTGCTGGTAGGTGGATCAATAAATAGTGAAACCTAACCACCATGAAATAATCCATACCAAAAGAGTCTATTCTAAAATTCATATGGAATTAAATGAAACAATGTTGTCCACTAAAGTAATGAATAGTGTTTGTATGATACACCTCTACTTCATTTTAATAGTAATGTAATGGGGTTTAACATCCTAGATACTTTTTCTGCACAGACTACGCAAACAAAAACAGTGTTTAAATAGAAAGATACCTTGTTCTGGTAAAAGTATAAGAGCTTGGTAATAATATCTCTCCGCTATAGAACAGCTTACACCATGATCAAAATCTTGCTGATAACGAGCTGAAAAAAAACATATACAGAAATTTCACACATTTACATTAATGCAAAAGATCTTTTAAATTCACCAAAGCTTGGCGCTATACAGGCATCCCAATATGACCAGTAGGAGAAATCATATTCTGCTTCATGCACTACAGCAACCACTAACCTGAATCAGATAGTGATTTTCACACACATCTTTACAGAAAATAGTAGTTATCCCACCCATCAAATATCAAAAGAGGAATTCTCGTAAGGTTTGAAATGAAATGAAATGGGGTTTAACGTCCTACTGTTCTCCTCCAAAATGGGTTAATGAAGACGGGCATTCGCCATACAGTGTGCTATGAGGGAAATTTTGCCCGTTCAGTGGCACTACGGCCTACTCTTATATCGAATTCCAACTGTCAAGGGATCTTTTACGTGCACACGGATGTGTACACAGGACCTAGTTTTCAGTCACATCCAAATGACTAGACAGCTGTCATTGTCAGGCCCTCTGTCCTACATCACTGACAAGGGGTAACCACATTGGAAAATCTGAATTAACTTTCTCGGCCAATGCAGGGATCGAACAACTCCAAACTTGGGAGCCAGCACCCTACCCACTTAGCCACCGTGATCCCCCATAAAGGTTTGAATTACATCCTGTAAATGAAAACACAAATGATCAAGATGAGTCTACCACTTTGTTGATTAATTGGGGATTTTCATGAAAAAAAAACCTGCAACAATGAATAACCCACCTATATCTCCCAGACAGATCAGACATCTGTGACAAGCTTTTAATGCCCAGTCTTGAACATTCTGTGATATTTTCTTACTGTTTGGACTGCTGGATTTCTTGGCTAAAATAAAATGGCTTCAAATTATCATAATACAAATATAAAATGTGGGATTTGGGACAAAACATAACATTCAGTTCTGTATACTCTTTCATATATTTTTGCTACTTTCAGTGAAACAAGGCTTATAAAATAAAATTCTGACAGTCAAACACTTAAAATCTTGTTACTGCAAATCAAATAATAGGTAAGTAAAACTATCTCATATCTAAATAAAATAATAATTGAAGCTCACCAAATTTAGAATCAGCTACGATATGAAAGTCAAGAATTCCAGCTAGATTAAGACTATATTCTTGTTGTAGTTTAAACAGTAGATGTTGATAGTAACCCCATGCAGATGCCAGATGTGATCTGTAGGCTGTTTGTAGTGAACTGTGAGGTCGGAGGTGCTGAAATCACAAGCAATAATTACCCTAGATTACAAATTATTTTCTTTTGACACTGTAATAAATTATATAGCCTACATTTAGTAATATTTAATTTCCATTGCATAAAATCAATTATATGAAACTTCTGATTTATTTCACAATGGCATTGCATCAATCAACAGAGCTAACACAGGTCTGAATCTAAATATTTTATGAATATCATAAGAAAATTTATGCATTAAATCAAATCTACTGTCAATTACTGCCTATAATTTACTGTTCTGTGCAAGACAATGATTTACCTTTCTATTATGTTTAATGACTTGTATAATGTCATAGAAAACTTTTCTCCATAAAACCTCTTCTGCTTTTCTTCCATATTCACCAGGGTTATAGAACATAAGCCTTTCACAATACTCTTTCAATCTACAAAAAGATCATTCAATTTGAAAAAAAATCTACCATTTCTCTTACTTAGTTATAACAATAATTACTCGATCATGGTCCATAAATGTTTCTTTTATTTCATCCAATTGTCATATAAATCTAACTTTAGTTAGAATATATAGTGCCAAAACAATGTTTGTTGATATGTTGTTAAATCACTCGAGATCACTACATGGGATCTCCAATGAAAACCAGTCAGGAAAGCTAACGAATATGTGACATTTAAAAAAAAAATTTAATTTGTTTTCTGTAACTAAACTACAGATACGTGACGTAAAAAAAAAAACCAATCTTACTTATTCCGCAACCCCACACTTTCTTGAGAGAATACATCTCTGTAAGCTTTCTTTTGTTTAGTTATGTCATCTAACTTTCTAATTGCATCCAGAGCATATCTTGAAAATAAACAAACAGAAATCTCAGAAAAAACAAGGTGAGAAATCAGAATTGGTAGTACCGGTACTAAGGAAAACAACAATCGTAAAAGGGTCACAAAATGTTTTGATAGAGATGCCTTCCTGCCACCCACTTGTACAAAATGATCTATGCCTATGATTGACATATTCAGTTTCAAGAGAGAACTTTTGTTATTGTTGGGATACCAGTATTTAATTGTACAATGGAATTTATTTAACCACAGAGTATTTCAAACACATAGGTAAGATTGTAATAACCATTTGTTTTAGTAGATTTACTTTGATTATAATCCAAGAAATTTGTTTGAAATTTATATTTATGATGAGGGCACACACAGTCACACAGTAATTTGAATTAATAGTCGAGTTTTGACTCTGTTTTGTGTCAAGAATATTTTCTGATGCATCGATTAATAGATTAATAAATTTTTAATCGAAATTAGCATCACTAGCGTTATTTTGCATTGCTGTCATGTATGTACATGTATTATCTGAATTCTTAGAAAGGTGGTGATTTATTCAGAAACCGGAAAGAAATATAGGCCTAAAGATAAAGAATATGGTAGTACTTGTAAACTTTCTTTGCTTTGTCTACGTCCGGTTTTGTCTCGTTGCCTGCACTTGACGATTTCTTCATCGCTTTGGGTTCTTCTTGTTTTTACAAACCATTTCAACCTCCTAACAATCGAAAATAGTCTACATTGTGTTAAATAATCGAATATGTCCCTTGTTTCAGTTCTGAAACTTCAACAACATGCGCCATGTTTCTAAATAATGTCACGTGAGAAACTAAAGTTCCGGTTTATGAATAGGAGTCAGACCACACAATACGGTCCTCTCCAATCAGTCTATGGTCTTCTCTCAGCTCTTTACCTTCCGGTACGGTGGTAAATTATTATTGAACGAAGTGGGGTTTAACTTCCTAATTTTCTGCAATATATTAGGAAATAATTGCTAAAATCTATTGATAATCTATTTCATGTTAGATTTAGAGAAGGCTAACCACAGAATTAGGGAACTGAGACAGGAACTGCAGGCGGCGTGACCAGAGGGCCCGATTCCTAGAAAATTCTTAAGCACGTTCTTGTGCTTAGATTTCAAGTAGACTTTGCCAGGCCCGTATCTAGACACCATTAAGCTGGGGGGGGGGGGGGCGAGCATGATTGTTAGCAATTTCTGAGCGGGGGAGGGGGGCGAGCATTTCACGCTGGGGGGGGGGGGCATGCCCCCCCACCCCCCTGTAGATACGGGCCCGGACTTTGCATTTAAGTAAACCTATCGCATTTTGTGTTCCTAGAAAATTCTTGTGCTTAGATTTTAATTAGACTTCAGTGTAAGCACAAGTACGTTATTATGTGTTCCCCTATAGAAAAAACTTAAGCGCAACTTTGTTCTTATCTAAGCACAAGTCTCAAGCAAGGTATAGGGCTTGCTTACCAATTTAAGTCCGTTTCTGCTTTTAACAAGATGGCTGACAGTTAGTTATTCCACCACATTTTCTACATCTTTTGATACGTAGGAGGCAGAAAAAATCCTTTAGAATATATTCTCGAGAAGTAGGCCTATGCTTTAGAAAATTTCGCTTCTGCCCTGAAACCATTTTATTTATTTACCAATTATTAGTAAACAACACAAACACACAGGCTACTTTAAGACCAGGCGCTCCCGGGCTTGCGTTTTGTTAGGCCTACTATTTTTTTTTTAGCTTGTGTCACATTTCATATTTGTATAAGATTAAGGGACACGTCAAATGCATCTAAATCGACCATTTGCCGGGAAGCAGACGACAAATTTATGATGTAAATCACATACCAAAACTATTTTTATGACATTCGAGAGCACCATAGTCTCATTTTACCAGTCACAGTGTTAGACTCGTACTTGACTTGTGCTTACGTAAGAACGGTCTTGAGAATTTTCTAGGGGCGGCATTTTATTAAGATTCTTACGTAAGAAAAAGTGAAGCATAACTTTGTGCTTACTTTAAGAATTTTCTAGGAACCGGGCCCTGTCCTCGATACGCGGCCTGTACTAATAAGGTCTAAATGTTGCTTTGCATGTTCAGGTGCGCAAATGTGTCTCGATTTTCGACTTATTACACATAGCTTAGAATCTAAAGGCGTACATGTTTTTCTTCGATTCACTGCAGTTTAAATTCAATTTTGGAAATTCGCAGTTTCCGAAATTCGCGAGAATCTTTTGACTTGCGACACCGAAGAATGTGAAAGTTTTATATTAGACCCAAATTCATATTGACCAAAACCATCCGAAGGTTTATGTTATCGTGAACAAAAAATCTTGGTTTTAACATTTCGAGGCATGCAGGTTTCGTTCAGTGTTCATTTAACTCGGTGGTTAGAAGTTAGACACAGATATATACCGGTAATTAAAAAAAATACCATTATAATGTAAGTGTATATATTTCAATGTAAGTGTACGTATGTATCAATATACGTATATATTATATTAATGTCTCCATATATGAGTATTGATTATACATCAAGATTAATAATCGTTGTATATTTATAACCGTGTCTAAATGCCGAGTGAAATTTAAATTACCCAATTCATATTTGTAAATTCATAGTCGTTGTATGGACATATAGTTGGCAGGGTGATTTTAGTCAGACTAATAGCTATTATACCTTATACCAAACAGGTCTATTTTTGTTAATAATAAGTCTTTCGATCTTAGAAATGATTTACATGGAGAGAAAAGAAGACAACAGTTTGGTATAAAAGTTAATAAGAAAGAGTAAATCTTTGTGTATACGTACTTCAAATGGTGTAATACCTAGTTTTCACCCGTGCGTGTAAAGATATTGTATGTAATGAATACTACTTTGAGTGTATGTAATGTATCAACTTACACCACTAAAGGCGGCCTAAATGATTACAATGCATGAAATTCCCGAAACACAATCCCGTTTACAGAAATCTCAAGACAGTTGAGTCGACCGTCGCAAACGCCCTTTCCTGCTTTTCCAGCCCGTACAATAACTTCGATGTGGTCTAATATAGCCTAACTTAAAGTTGCAATTTCACACCTTTAAGTTATATTTCTAAAATGTATTAAAATAAAGCCATAAAATAGATTGTATCTATAAACAGTCCTACCTTGTTAAAGAATTATAATCCTATGAATGATATAATTCACTTTTGTCAGTTGAGAAATTGGCAAAAATATCATGCTCAACTTCAAATTCAAACGTTTGAAGATAGCCATGCCATGGGGGTGAATGGAAAAGCAAGGGAGGTAATTGTGTTATTATTTCCTGTGTCGTTGATTTTAATGACTGGGAAATAATGCCCATGATCGTATAATAGTGAGTTGACAACATTTTGAGCAACAGACATAGAAATATAGTTATGTTTTGACTTTCCTAGAAAATATGAAATTCCCACTTTAAGTGAAAGGTCCGAATTCCAAACAAGCCATCAATCATTTAGTACACGGAACTGCCGTCCATAATATGGCCAGTTAAGACACCACAATCTTCATGCATGCTTATCAAACATTGTGGTCTTCCCGATTCCAAAAACGTTTGCAACCTTCTCTGCGAACATTTTTCTTGGATCCAATGTTCAATTGGTTTTATACAGGCCACTCTTTAATCCCTGCCGAATCCTGCGTTATTGCCCAGACTGAATTCTCTTTGCATGACAACCCATACCAACATCTTATTCTTAGCTTATAATGGCCACGTTCTTCGGTGGTACATGATATTAATTCGATATTATAAAAGACCAAAACAGAATGGATATAATATTATTTGGGATAACATACAAAGTAACCCTCGACATTTACACACCTTACTTGAAACTCGGAAACTCGTTTGAAGGCATATAGTAAATGTATGCGCAAAAATGCATATGAGCAAATTATTTACATATGAAAATGTTGTACTTGCGAATACGGCTTTATAATGTCTGATCTAATCAATCAAAGTATTTCTCAAAACCATTTTATTACACGAAGCAAAGAAGTGCATGTATATAAATAATCACATGAAATAATGAATACATTATATAAAGAATGAATAAGTAAAATGGACAGAATCACATGAAATAATGAATACATTATATAAAGAATAAATAAGTAAAATGGACGGTTGATCCTTTGGACTTTTTAATATGTAATACTGTATAAATAATTATAGAATACGTGAAAGAGATCGGGTATAATACATATTTGGCATATTAACAAATTACTTATAAATTAAACAGACATTATGCTAGAGCTAAATCTGCCTATTGCAGGTCTTTCTTTAGGCATGAAATGTTATATAAATTATTAGTTAGACATTTATTAATATTGCAAGACAATAATCAACTCCCGGTGCATTCCATATTCCTGAAGCAATGGCCCGAGAAATCCCTCTCTGACCATTGCTGGGATAGCGTCTGTTTCTTGAACTTACATGTATACGGGAGTGTGTCTATTCTTTCCGTTCAATGAAAGCCATCACTTAAGTACAGCGACATGACAGTCCTTCGTTAATCTGGGTCTTCCCTAAAACTTTGGGACAGTGATTTAAGGTATTAAAAACGGTGAAATGATGTTCGTTTCCAAACAGTACTGTTTACATTTCATTCGACTTGATAGCCTCGTTTGTTACGCAATTAGTTTTACTGCAGTATTCTGCTATGCACGGGTTAATTAGGCATAATAAAATCGTGAGTCATGACGTAACGTTATGTAAACATATTTGGTCCAATATTGGCAGCTAGTGATTGGTTGGTAGATGGACAACTGACAAATCAAAATTTAAAACAACAATATCCACTCATAATAGCAGTGTATAGTTGGATTACCTCTAATCAAACGCAACACTGCGCGGAGTATGGATGCATTCGGGTGAGAACGGTTCAGTCATATTTTGATTTAATTTAAGAATGGAGGAGCGAGTCTTAGCTTCACACAACCAGTACCGTGGTTATAATTAATGCACACATCTTATCAAACCTCCAAAGGCTCAACTATTCGTTCGTAACAGAATAATTTGAATGACATTTTCAATATATTCATTTTACATTATCTATTTTCGGACTATTATAGCATGAATGTCTAGCTCTTTATCTGAATCTTACATAAAGTATCTTTATAATATAAATTACAAATATAAGTTACTTAGGAGTTTATTTCATCGAAAAGTTACCAGACTAAACTCTTAAAGGAATTTGAATTCCATATAATTGACATGTGTTATACAACTAACATATTATTCAGGACAAAATAGAACAACAATTTGTACACTGTGTCAAATGTCCTGTCGAGAACCTCGTAAGCCTTAAGATGGGGATTATTCTTTCCGCCATTGCTTGTCCCCATGGCTTTGTCGTCTGTACGTGCGCACTTGCTGACAAAATATCAGGAATGATAATTCCAATTCCAAATTCGGCGACAGAAATCGGCAACGTGTGTCCGACTGTTTTCTTCGAGAAATCAGGATGCCTGCGACAAATAAATGAAATAAATTGGGGTTTAACGTCCTACTGTTCTGATGAAGACGGTGGGGTCAAATAACCTTGACATTATACACTAATCCCGAAAAATGCGAACAGTATTATAACCAGTCGCTATCTTTACAATTTTAAAAACTTTTAAAGCAATGCAATGCTATTTGTGCAGTCTACACACACATAGAAATTCTAGTAAAGTGTATGTTTACGCAATTAATGTTTTCTATAATATGCATTTGTTTATTTTGTGAGATGAATATGAAGGTAGTTTGTTGGCAATGATAAACGGGTTTTAGCAGTGGTTAATGAAACCGGAAGTGAATATTTGTCAATCTGTGGAACGTCTCCCAACATTGTTAAGTTGTCATCTGTGCTAGCGTCTTCTGGTTCTTGTTTTTCTTCGTGGTATCCTAAACACCTAGAATAAACAAAGTAAGGGAGCACTTGAATTATATACTCTAGCTCCGAATGGTTATTTTACTGAACTTTTCAAATTGAATATGTACTCGTAATGGCATGTATAACAGTGGAGGTCAAGGAATCTACCGCGGAATCCCCGATTGTTAGAAATACATGTAATCATCATCCCAAATGAATACCATGATCCACATTATCCCTCATAATCTGCTTACTTCGTGACGTTACGTTATATGTTTTCAAATAATACGCCCAGCCTACATAACTTTTTACACCGGAACATCATCAGTTTTACGCCTGGAAAATAACCCGAAAATTTACCTGTATAATGTGACGTATAAACCAGGTAGTAATGGTAAGACATCGCCGGCTGCTGTATTTAACATATCACTAGTCAGGGGTCTCCTGCACCATACATTTCTATCTTCACGAAGCAGTCTCTTTAAGAAGAAGAGGTCAAGAAAATATAATATTAAATTATGTCGATAATGTTAAGATAAATGTGCCAACTTCGGTCCTATTTAGAATGTCAAGTGACAAAATAAAAACAAAAAAAAAAACACTCGACAAACTAGGTCATTTGAGGACTAACGAATGGTTCAATATTATTTCAATAGTACGCTTGTGCGTCGAAGCCTTTAGCTGTGGGAGAAAACAAGAAGACCCTCAGACAACCCACGAGGTTAGCCAGGCGACACTACTCCTTGTCACGAACAAGCGGGGAATCGAAACCACGCAACTTGACTGAATGACAGACCTTGTTATCAAACATACCATACCCCCCACCCCCGCGATACGTGAATCTTTCAACACAAACAATAAAGGAAGTGTATAACGTTACCTGTAATTTAGTAGATGGTGTATATCTTTCTATATTATATCTTTCTAATAAAGCCGGTAATGTTAATTTACGTCTAGGAAGTCCTCGTTTCTCCATTAAATCTGCATACTTATCCTGTAATATGTAATTAAATAGGCTGTTACAATACAAAATACGGATTAGACGGTCATCATGACTCAGCTAATACTTCCCAAATAAATATTATGATCACTCGTGATCAATTTTGCAAAGATATCGGTTTCCATTGTTATTTAGCTAACCAGTAAGAATGAATGTGTTTATCTTACCTGAACATCAAAAATATGTTTCAGACGAATTTTAAATTGGTTATATAAACATTCTGTCTGCTTCTTACTATCATGAAGAACCTGAAATATATACAAGCATAATAATAGAAAACGTTGCAATCTGACAACCAATACAGTCAAATCAACTACAGTTGTTTAAAATCCTTATACGGCATTTAGTAACTGAACATATGATAAATAACACAAATTTATATGGAAAACAATCACTGAGTTTATTTCACACTACGTCGTTTCAACAAGTTCCTCTTGTCGTTCTCAAGTGAGTACTTGAGAACGACAAGAGGAACTTGTTGAAACGTAGTGTGAAATAAACTCAGTGATTGTTTTCCATATAAATTTGTGTTATTTACAGTTGTTTATAGGTCATAACATTTGTGATATTTGCGCACACTGCAAGAATTGCCAAAATTAAAAGGGAAATGAGCAGCGGCATTACGATCTTTCCAAAAACTACTGTTTCATTTAAATTCTAATTGCACGGTTGACACCCGTTGGACTTGCGTGTTAGTAAAGACTTTTTGCAAGTGGCATTTTCCCTATCCGTTTCACGTATCCGTATCGTATACCTGACACGTTGCGTCAGAGTAGTTTTAGAGTTTTGGCAGATTCTTGCGTCGCGTACGTATGCGTCACTGAGCTGAGCTTAGTTCTGAACAGCATGATGGCAGTAATCTACCAAGATCACCATCAGTACTAATCAAGTGCCTAGTCTACAATATGAGTGAAGTCGCCCGACAGTCGCTGAGCTGTAATAAAAAAAATGTCGCATCTTATTAAAAAAAAATCTTTGACTTCGACTCGACAGCAATTTTCGGTTTCACTAATTTATCATTTACACCCCTTTACTATAGAACCACATCATTTACAGATTTGCAAGATCCCATATCTACCTAAATCTAGCATGAAGATCAACCAGCGTACAGACAGACAGACGGGAAAAGTATGAATATTCCGAGAAAAATCTGCAGACAGACAGACGGGAAAAGTATGAATATTCCGAGAAAAACCTATCAAAAATAATGATAAAATTCCAGTTATTTTTATAGTAAATTCGCATCAAATATACACCTCCGTATTCTAGGATACGCATGGATTCATAAAAACGCTATAACACATTTCAGCGTCTAAAAAGACGATAGTGTTATACGGACCTTCTCCGTATGAATGCTGTTCGATACGGCCTGCCGTCCGTATCACGTATGAGAAATACACACATATTGATGACGTCACACACAAAATCCATACGGATACGTGATACGTACTGAGAATTTCGGCTTGCCAAAAGTCTCTAGTAACTTTACCCGTACTTCCTGAAATCGATTCCTTTTCAAATCTCGAGTGCAATAATGATCGTAAATGTTATCTAACCTTTATATTATCAACTGATTCTATTAATCTAACAAGACCACCGTTTAATACAATATTGGGATCAGCTTTTATATCAAATATATAAACTCTTCCATCAGGTGTTGATACAGTTACCAATGTTAGTGTGCCTACAGAAATAAAAAATAGATATGTTGCGTGATGCAATTAACAAAATGTGACAAGAACATTCTTTATTATGTAGAAGGATAGATGTACTACTTTAAATTGTACCAACTGATCAATTCTACATTTTCAGTAATGGTATATTGAAGCTTACATAATATTTATGTGTCTGAGACAGTAAAGGAATAATAATTTGTCATCTTTCCGTACAAGCCAGTCCCATTCTTTATGACAATGTTTGTATAATCGGATTTTCTTAAACACACACACACAACATAATAGTAACAATAATCTTTACATTAAAATTTTATATATTTTTGACGTTCGATGTGAACGATCTTGCTCGTTCTGTCTTTCGACATGGCTATAATTGTATATTATTTTATTCGCCCCCCCTAAAATACAATAAGTAATACGGCTGTTTTCCATTATTAATTTCCACTTTTCTTCATTTAATATGTTCTTCAGATAACACAATTTACTTTCATTTGAAACCAAAGTTTAAAAGGATCACAATTGAAATTGGTACTTGTGCAAGTAATGATAATGCAATTATAACGGAGTCTCGGACGAATATTTAGATCGTATTAGCACTGCCGTTTAATCTTTCAAATACAACCCGATTAAAACACAAATCGTATTTCGTTTTACTTGTCTTTACAACACTAGGATCTGGAAGAGTTGTAATCATTGACGTGTTCTGGGTTATGTGAGCGTTTAACCGATAAAACGGTTTGTTACGGCGACTTCTTGACCCTTTGTTGCACGGAACTGTGGGTGAACCAATAGAAACGCCAACGCTGATTGGTTAATCAATGTCAAAAATCCGTCGTTTTACCCCTGACGTGAACTCCCACTATTACTTGTCAGATCTACATGTAGGCCATCGAAAGTATAAAAAAGCGAAACGAAATATAGATCTATTTTAACCAGACTGTTTTAAAATCAACGTGGTTTTAATATGTAACCATCAGATCGATATGTTGTTATGGAATTATAAACTTGAAGTTCGCAGATTTAGAAATTATAGCCACGGTATTGTCGTACCCATAACGGATGCCGGATGGTACAACAAAGTAGGACTTTAAACCCCATTTCATTTCTCTACAGTTCCACCAAATAGTTAACAATAAAGCAACACAATTCTTAATACAGTATTTATTAATTACCTCTGGGTCCGATGTCTATACCCTTGCAGTTAAACGTTAACAAGGGCTGTTCAACAAGAAGTTTATAGACAATTCTTTCCGTCGCTGTGGCCGTGTTTATTAAATGGATCTGTGGTGGCATCTCGCTGGTTCATCTGTAACAATACAAAATACCCGTCTCCAATTATATCTAAAGCGGTGGACACACTAGCCGAATGATTCGGCCGAATCGTTCGGCCGAATCAATCGGCGTCAAAATTCGCCTAGTGTGTCCACTGTTATTCGGCCGAATTTCTATTCGCCCGAATGATTCGCCCGAATCAAACAAGTTTGATATATTCTGCCGAATATTTAATCGGCCGAATGATATTCGCCTGGTGTGTCCGCTTCGCCGAAGCATTCGGCCGAATGTAGAATTCATTAGCCAATCGTCACTCAGATCGAGAAGTCACGTGATTGTTTGAAGACATTGACGCCGTCATGTTTTGATCATGTGACGTGAAAGGTGACGTAATCGACTGGTGAATCGGGCGAAGCATTCGGCTGGTGTGTCCACCCATTCGGCCGAATAAAAATTCGGCGCCGATTGATTCGGCCGAACCATTCGACCGAATGGTTCGGCTAATGTGTCCACTGCTTAATTGCATTATAAGATTCACAAACAAGACCATATTTGTGTCTTCTGTTTATTTGTTTGTAGTTAGTATTTTGTGCATCAAATCAGTTTTATCGAATCTTACAATTAACAGACCCTTAGACGAGTAATCGACTTGTATTATCTTTAATGATATTTTCTGGGGAATGAATTGAAGACATCTTATATAGTTTATGCTTTACACAGTATCGCCAAGTGTAAAACATTCTCTGTTATTTGAATGTTTTTACCACGTTATAATTCATCTAATCTGAAATCAATAACATAATATTATCGATTACATAGATGAGCTGAACCATCGTCTACTGTAATAATGAATAAATCTCACATTTAGATGGTTGGCTATCTATGATTAATCAATATCATGTAAGAAAAGATCAGAGATTTCACAATATTTCGGTCATTTAGCCAGTAACACAGCAGTTTTTCTTTGTAGATTTGTATATGTCGGGTGACTGGTTAATCCGACAGTGAGGGTTTGTCTATTAAATTCACTGCATTTATTAAATTTTAACCCTTAAAGTAAAGCATATTGTACGTCAGTGCATGCACTCATAATATGAAGGCCATACACTACACATGACGGCGGGTTAATAAAACGCACTCTCCTTATTACATCGGAAATGTTTTTTAATATAGGACATGTGGGAATCACAGGCATACGAATTGGAAAGGTTCTTCTCGGCCTGTTGTCGGATTAAAACCAGGAAATCCTGTGGTAGCTCTACTGATAAATAAATCGCTAATGAACACGTTATTTACCATGATATAGATTAGTTCCCTGTATTTCAAATTATATAGTAGCTCTGTATACATATTTAAAGAGAGACATTTTGAGGTATTTTATACAGGCATGTGTAGGCCTACTCAATACATATAATATTCTACCAGGAAACTACGGTGGGTGGGTTCGTTCCTCCTCAAATAATTTTTGCCATATAATACTTCGTTTTATTTTGCTTAGCTATGAAATGCCTGTTGCGGGTCAAAGCTTATTTAGAGTTTGAATACAGAGTGGGTTATATTTTCAATACATGTTCGCTCAAAGTCCTGTAAAGGTAGGACCGGACGGGGATGGGGATCATATTCTAAAAAAATCATAAGCAGTATTGATGTGTCTGAACATTTTCATTTTGTACTGCTAACGTGCCATCACACCACAGACGCGTTATCTATTAATAATTTAAAGATTAACCATAGAAAACCCCATAAATTATTCATTAAAGATTACCACAGACAGACATCATGTGTCTAATTAAGACCTCTTTATTCAACTTCCAGCACATTCTGCTTGGGTATATTCAAGCCATACAGATAGGTATGGGGATAAAATTAGGTTTAAATATTTTGACTTCACAATCACATGTTAGACACTTTATCAAAGTAATAAAATTATTGGTATTTCTCTCTTAAAATGTATGGGATTTGGGACGTACGGTCTTATATTTTCTATTATAAGCTTTGATGACAGTAGCCTAAAATGCATATATATATATATATATATATAATGGCATAGCTATATCCTGGTTCGATCCAGAACTTTCAATTATGAAAAAAGCTTTCTATGTAGGCTATTGTAGTCAACAATGTATATATATACAATAGACATAGCTATAACATAATATGGGTCGATCGAGGATTAAAATTAGGGTCTATAATATATATATCTATATAAAAAAAACAAACGTACATTATAAACAGTTCATCTAAAATAAAATATCGTTTAGCATTGTATTCATATCATTGTTTCTATTCATATATTGGACTATAATGGTTTACAGTTATTTCTATAAATACTATTGTAATATACTTACCTGGGAGACGCGCTTGACAGGTCAGCAATGAAGATGTCGTTAAACCATGGTGACACCTTTCCAGGTATGAGAGTAAAACGAAGGGAGATAATACTAAATTGAATTTGATTAACTGCAGTCCATTTCAGCCAAAACGTCGAGTATCTGCAATTACTTGTTGAACAAAAGTCAAAGAATAGCATTGAAGTACAATGTTCTGATATCAAAAAGAACTCGTTAAAGGTGGTAAGTGTAGTATATTGTGCATCACGTATAGTCCCGATTTACAGTGTTGCATCACGCGCATGTGTACATGCATTGTCATTAGTTACACGTCTGCTGTGATCATGCAGTTGGAATAAAGCCGCCATCATTGAACAACATGTGTTGGTCTTAGTCTGTATTATTGGGGTTATTAAGGACCAAATATACCACATTTGGCGACGAAGTGGGATCAAATGAATCGAAGACATTACAAGTAAGGTGCCTATGAATATTCTAAGAATATTTTAGATTGTCATAGCCATGGCAGAGATTGGTAAAATTTCGGAGTTCGACGAAGTGAAGGAGTCATTCGTTTGTTATGAAGAACGTATGAGCCAGTATTTTATTGCTAACGACGTCGAAGACGGAAAGAAGGTGCCGATATTTTTGACAGTGGTTGGTCCACAGACATATGGTTTGTTGAAAAATTTATTAGCCCCGGTTCTGCCGAGTACACATACTTACGATGTTTTGATTGATACGTTGAAGAGACACTTCACACCAACACCGTTAGTGATTGCAGAACGATATAAATTTCATCGTCGAGACCAAAATGATGGCGAATCAGTAGCTGACTATATGGTAGCTTTGAGAAAATTGTCAACACATTGTGATTTTGGAGATTTTTTAAATCAAGCTCTTCGTGATAGGCTAGTGTGTGGCTTGAAAAACGAAGTTATCCAGAAGAGATTGTTGACGACAGTAGGTCTAACGTTAAGAATGGCAACAGATACTGCACAGGCAATGGAATTAGCTGAGAAGGATTCAATGGAACTTAAAGGGACAACGTCACCAGCCGTCAGTGTAAACAAGTTACACAGAGGAAAATTTGGTGGACATACAAGTAAATCAAAATCTTATGGTTATAGTACAAATGGTTACAGCGGTAATCAGAATAAAAGTCAAAAACATTACACTGGTAATCGTCAAAGTTTTCAGAGCAAGAATTCTACGTCACCGGATGTGAAATGTTTTCGTTGCGGAAATTTTAACCATAAACATTTTAAGTGCCCTTTTAAAAATGAAAAATGTTTCATGTGTCAGGACAGAGGACATATATCTAAAATGTGTAATAAACGTCCGTTTTCTACAAATAATGTACCAGCCGAAGAATTTGGGTTATGGTCTGTTTACTTTGGTGAGGGAAGGAGAGCCGCTTACAAAGTTCATGTTTTGCTGAATAGTAAAGAAGTTGAGATGGAAGTTGACACCGGTGCAGCGTTGTCAGTAATGCCAGCAAACTTGTATCTTGAACACTTTTCAAATTGTGAGTTAAAACCCTCGAGCGTGGTTTTAAAGACTTACTCTGGTGAAGTTTTGAATTTGATGGGTGAATTGGAAGTAACAGTTACTTATAATAATCAGACAGTTGTTTTACCAGTCATCGTTGTTAAAGGTGCTAACCCAGCACTTATAGGAAGAAACTGGTTACAAAAACTGAAGCTGGATTGGTCGAATATTTTTAAAGTACAGCCTGATGTTGATATTCAACCTTGGATTAAGAAGTTTCCTACGGTTTTTGCAGAAGGTTTTGGAGTCATTAAAGGTCACAAGGCTAATATACGTCTTAAAGAGACGGCGACACCGATATTTTATAAACCGCGACCGATACCATACGCGCTTAAAGAGGCGGTGGAAAGGGAACTGGACCGATTGGAAAGTAGTGGTGTAATTTCTAAAATTGATTATAGCCCGTGGGCGACACCGATTGTTGTAGTGCCCAAATCCGATCATTCTATAAGAATTTGTGGAGACTATAAAGTAACTGTAAACAAATGTATTGAGGTACAGCAATACCCTTTACCTAATGCAGAGGACATTTTTGCGACGCTAGCAGGTGGAACGGTTTTTAGCAAACTTGATCTATCGAGTGCGTACCAACAATTGATGTTGGATAAACAATCTGAGTTATTGTTGACATGGAACACACACCGTGGACTCTATCGTGTTCATAGACTTGCATTCGGGGTAGCATCGGCTCCTGCGATATTCCAGTCTACGTTAGAGCAAATACTTCATGGTATGGAAGGAGTGATGTGCAGATTAGACGACATCTTAATTAGTGCTCCTACGACGGAACAACATTTAAATCGTGTTGAAATGGTTCTTCAAAGGCTAGAAAAGTTTGGTGTTAGACTTAAACTTTCTAAGTGTGTTTTCATGCAACCTAGTGTGAACTATTTAGGTTACAAAGTGGATAGTAATGGTATTCATCCACTTTCTGAAAAAGTTGAGGCAATTAATAACGCGCCAGTGCCTACAAACGTTTCAGAGTTAAAGTCATTTCTTGGACTTATTAATTATTATGGGAAATTTCTTCCTAACTTATCAACCATGCTAAACCCCTTGCATGAACTTTTGCAAAAAGATACTCCTTGGTTGTGGTCAAAAGAATGCGATAAAGCTTTTATGATTTGTAAACAAAAGTTGACAGATAGCAAAATGTTAGTGCATTATGACGTGAATAAACCTCTTAAAATCGCTTGCGATGCGTCATCGTATGGGCTAGGTAGTGTCATTTCGCATGTTGATAAAGAAGGCAACGAGCAACCAATTGCTTTTGCATCAAGAACTTTAAATCCGAGTGAAAGAAATTATTCACAACTGGAAAAAGAAGCTCTTTCAATTATTTATGGCATAAAGAAGTTTCATCAATATCTTTATGGCCGGACATTTATATTGGAGACTGATCATAAACCGCTTACGACTATTTTAGGTCCTTATACAGCTGTACCTACTCTTGCAGCTGCGCGCTTACAAAGATGGGCATTAATTTTGTCAGCATATCAATATCAAATCGTTTACAGATCATCCGTTGAACACGGTAATGCAGACGCACTTTCGCGTAATCCATTGGAGGTTGTTCAGGACGATTCATCGGAGTCGGACTTATTTTATTTTTCGTATGTAAATGAATTACCGATAAACAGTCATCAAATTAGTGAGGCTACACGAAAGGACAGACTCATGTGTAAAGTTTTAGAGTATGTTAAAACTGGATGGCCTAGTTTTATAGAAGACCCTGAGTTAAAGCCCTATTTCATTCGCAGAAATGAACTTAGTACCGATCAGAACTGTATTCTGTGGGGTATGCGTGTTATAATCCCTGGCAAGTTTCAGCAGAGACTTTTAGATGATTTACACGAAGTACATCCTGGGATGTGCCGTATGAAATCTCTCGCACGCAGTTATTTATGGTGGCCTAATCTTGACAACGATATAGAGAAAAAGGTTCGCGGTTGTCACGTTTGTTTATCTGTACGTAAAAGTCCTCCGTCATCACCTTTGTTACCGTGGAAATGGCCAAGCCGTATTTGGCAACGTTTACATATTGATTATGCAGAATTTCAGAAACAGAATTACTTAATAGTAATTGATAGTCATTCTAAATGGTTAGAAGTTTTTAATATGCCTTCAACAACTTCTGCTAGAACGATAGAAGTATTACGTGCTCTGTTTTCGTCTTACGGTATTCCAGAAGACGTTGTGTCGGACAACGGTCCGCAGTTTAAAAGTGCAGAATTCGAACAGTTTATGATGAATAATGGTATTCGTCACATATGTACCCCACCGTACCATCCCGCATCAAATGGTGCCGCAGAACGTTCTGTGCAAACGATAAAACAGTCCTTGTTAAAACAAGTACTACAGAGTAATACTAATACAAATGAATCGTTAAAACGAAAGTTAGATAACTTTTTATTAATGTATAGAGTTACTCCACACAGTGTAACAGGAGTACCTCCAGCCGAACTGTTTCTTAAGAGACAACTGAGAACAAGATTTAGTATGTTAAAACCAGTCATGCAGAAAACAGTTGAGACTAAACAAGAAAGTCAAATTAAAGCGCACGATGTTAAAGTTAAAAATCGCGAGTTTCAAGCAGGACAACTCGTCTACGTTAAAAATAATCGCGAAGGAGTAGTAAAATGGATTCCTGCCAAGATTACAAGAAAACTAGGGTTACAAACTTTTGTAGTTAAAGTTTTTGGTAAAATCAGATATGTTCATGTTGATCATTTGTTACCGTCACATGCAATCGATTGTAAAATTCCAGAAATGGTTACAACTAAAACTGATGCGCCGAAACGTAATAGAACTGATGATTACATGTGGCATGTTCCAGATATTAATCGACCGAATGGTAATGTTGAACATCGACAACCTAATGCAGCAATAGCCGAACCAAGACGATCTTCAAGACCAAGACGTAGTCCACAGAAATTGAATCTATGAACTTAATGTTTGAATGTGTTTTATAGGACTATGTAATGATAATAAGTTTTCAATGTGTTCTTTTGTTTTACAGGTCTAAAGGAAACACTAAATGATACTAACAAAAAAAAAACTTTAAAGTATAAAGTATCAATTTAGTTAAATTGTACATTGACACTTATTTAAAGGGGGAGGAAGTGTAGTATATTGTGCATCACGTATAGTCCCGATTTACAGTGTTGCATCACGCGCATGTGTACATGCATTGTCATTAGTTACACGTCTGCTGTGATCATGCAGTTGGAATAAAGCCGCCATCATTGAACAACATGTGTTGGTCTTAGTCTGTATTATTGGGGTTATTAAGGACCAAATATACCACAGTAAGTCTTCAACTCAATATCATCTAGAGTTTTCGACATTGAAAACACGTTGGTCAATTTAAAGGGACTATCCCGATTTGAACAGCGTCTCAAAAATAAAAGCCTGAGTACGTATAGTCTCTTATCATCCAAACAAATATTCTACGAATATTAGTCTGGATGGGTCCTCAAAATTTGACAGAAAGTCGGTCACTGTCTGGATTATCCAGTCTTTTAAGTTACCACGTGCTGAATCTATCAAAACATCTCGCTTGTCAACAATGACACTCTCTAAAATTTTGTTTTAAAGTTTTTAATTGAAATGGTAATTTTCTCTCGTCATGAATCAAACGTATGGCTTCTCACAATCTCCTTAATCACGATTAATGCTGTTGTATCGTCTCTATTTTGTTTCACAAATAGATGTGCCAAGTGGTGGGATATATTTTATCCTCGCCTTAAAGAATCTATCAAAATCGGCCAGGCTTCATAATATCTATCACTTACCGAGACTTTAGCCAAAGGGTTCCATTGCTCATGCGTAACCGGGAGTTTGGTTTTTTATGTGGTAGATTATCCAGTAATTTTCGTCAATAATTGAGAACCGACCCAGACCCTCCGTGCGTTGAAGACTAGGGGGTCTGGGTGACCGAGACTAGAGTACGTATGAAATTGAATTGCCAAAATATAGGAGAACGGTGTATTTACCTTGTCTCAAAATTTCAGCGCAGAATAATGATTTGTTTGGGCGTGAATGTCAAAACTGCTTATCCGGACACGCGACCCTTTTAAGATTTCGGGTCAATTTCTTTGTTGGGTGACCTGAAAATCGTTTGCTGTTCTTTTAGAAGTCTATATAATGCATTATCCACGTGCTGTACATGGTAACGAAAGGTACGCTGTACATTTCACCTACACGTTATTTTTTATAAAATAAAAGTCTAAAACAGCCTGCGACACCGGTCTCTATTTCCAGATGATGAGTTTTAAAGTTGTTTGAGTACGTATCACATAATATTTTATATCGAGTTTGTCATCGGCCCTAGCATTTTAAGGATTTTAACACAAAATTTAGCAGTTTTACACTCCAAAATATTACCGGGTTGACCCTTTAAGTCAATATTCAAGCAACTTAAATCAATTCAAATCTCTATAGCGCCAGGTCCTGCATTACTGACAAGAAGGAACCCGGTGAACGGATTACAAAAGAAATTATAAACTTTTAAGAAAAAATGTAAACAGGGCAATCAAGAAGTTGGGTAAATTTATCGTGTACACATATTACATTTAGTAATAAAATAGTAGAAATTAAACGTCCTACTTTTCAGCACCGACTGGGCGAATGAAGCCGGAGAAGTAGTAGAAGAGTGTTGATTTGGAACGTTGGGCGTGAAAAATCAGAATTCTCAGTTTGTGCACAAAATCTGATCAATTTTGGGATGTTTACAAAGCTTTTACAATGCAACCAAAAGGGAGAAATCGTGACCAAATAGAAGGACGAGTGTTTCTAAATAGCTACTGGCCCCCTAAACAATCAGTGCTATTGTTTAACAAATGTTGGCACACGTTTGTTCCGATTTTACCCCTCCATATTCAAACATTTCACAAACAATTTCTGGCATAATATATTGTTGGTTTATAAACCATAAGGAAAAGACTGTAAAATTTGAAAAGGATTTAATTTGATAATACAAATTCAAGTGATTTTTGAAAATGTGAGAATTGATACTCAATAAGGAAAATGTGAGTGATAAAATCGTGTATTTCGAACTGTTCCTTGGGGAAGAGATGGTTAAACAAATAGGTTTGGTGTCTAATTTTGCTAGGAATATCACTGTTGTTAGTACATCCTGGAGCCTATTTCACGAAATTTTAACTAAGATAAGATCCCAATTTTAGTAATTTGATTGGATAATATTAGATTGATTTTAGTGCTTAGCCAATCAAAATTGAAGTATCTACTAAAATTGGATTTTATCTTAAGTTAAACTTTCGTGAAACAGGGCCCAGGATGAGAAAAACACGAACCTCTATTTTCGTTGGCTACTTTTACCAAGTGGAGAATCTACTTTAAAGCCAATGACGGTTAAATTTCGTGATCCCTAATCGTGAAAGGGGCTCAAGGTGCGAATTCGGTCTACAATAATGTAATATTTAGATAAAGGGCTGACCGTTCTGGCTTTAATAGTTCAAAGGTAGAATGACAAATTAATGTATTGAATTTTGATCTGAGTGACGTTATGGGTGTTTTAAGTTTTGACA
This sequence comes from Patella depressa, assembly GCA_948474765.1. Classification (NCBI taxonomy): domain Eukaryota; kingdom Metazoa; phylum Mollusca; class Gastropoda; family Patellidae; genus Patella; species Patella depressa. The sequence goes on from OX419716.1 coordinate 27,445,696, forward strand.
CTATAGTCTCGATGGTCAATTACTGCTACTAAGACAATAAACAAAGCCTCGATTATCCACGTTATCGTTAAATAATTAAATGGCGAATGGGTTCTAATTCATTTGATATCACGGCCATACGATAGACAAGAGAGTTGATTGTTATGTGAATAAATGTCTAATTAATTATTTAGAACATAATATTTGAAGCTAAAGTTTAGCTTTTACAATGTATCTTTACAAAACGTTTAGTCCACTACTGGAATTGGGATATAGAACAAGAAGCCTTGGGGAGAATAAATACCGGACTGTAGCTGGTCCCAGGAAGAAGTTGGACTTATGAAATAAGTTCTCATTTGACGTAGACCTTGCACCGTAGGGTTTTGTAAAACAAAATTATATCTGTCACGGAACAAACCTTATTGTTTGTTGCGAAGGACCAACATAAAAGTTCAAGCTGCAGACCCCCAAAACATAGATCCGCGACTGACTTTTACATGGCAACATTACTGAGAGCATCAGAAAGCTTATTCAAGAAGTCTTTCAAATAAATACAACACTTGTGATTATTAAACCCCAACAGATGGTACATTACATGTGGTTTAAACACGAATATCACGTTTTCCTGAATTATAATATGCCTTTATCGGAGAGTTTGCGCTTTGACAAAACCTTCACTCACGAAGTAAAAAACAACGATATATTGTATCTCAGGGCAACATTCTCCCCTTTCTAGCTTTTTATGAATGTCTTGTAAGATTTTGATGTGTAAACTTAGAAATATTAGACATGGTAGATAGATATGTATATTGTTACAACTAAATATGTAGGCGATGTATTTATGTTAAGGTTTTTAAACTTCCAGTCTCCTGCTGAGAGTTTCAGTTTAATTCAAATTTTAAGAATTTGTTTATCCTTTGATAACATCATTTTTTTTCCTGTTTTATTTTATTTATTTGGACGACGGTGTCAATTTTATCTGCAACTTTGTATTGTAGGCTCTGCAATACAACTTATAGTAACTAAACGCATTTATAGTTTATATGCTCATACGACAGTGTAGATATGTAGTGCTATCAACCGGAAACCTGGTCAACAGATATCCGTTATTATTAATAGAGAGCCGTCTTCCTACATTTATTATGACTCATTTTACTCAACATAACGTCACAGTCGTACATATAACCAAGCACGTAAGTAATTTAAACAATTCCTTTCATTTTATTTCTCTTATGTATATAGTACCACCATATGCTTGTATTGATTTGATTTGATTTGATTTTGTTACACGTTAAGATAACAAGTCATGAAAATATTTGGAGACTCTACTGTTATTGTGTTGCAATCGCGTGCACGACCAATGTAGTAAATATATTCAGGCTAAGAACTTCAAGGTTTTATTTTAGACAGGATATATATATTTAAAAAAAAAAAAAAAAAAAAAACCCGATTAAATTGGGGAACAGTTGATGAAGCCCCTGTAAAATCCCCAATCATGATCATGTCGACCAACTCGAGAAAACAGTTGAACGTTTGATTTTTTTTTTATCTATATCACAAGTGGTTCATGTTTAATCTAATAGGCTACAATATAATGTATGCATTGTGTGGAGTATAGCGGTATACGTTAATAGAGAATGCACATTTTTTTCGATAGGCTAAACATTGGTGGGACGCCATAGTCTCTACGTAAGTGATATTATTATAAGAAAGTTGGGATCAAGGCGCCCTTACAACCGACCGACTGATCAGTACCTTATAGGCTGTGATTTAGCCACGAAAATCGTTTCATTTTGTCCCAGCAAATTCCAGGCGAAAATCTGACGCTTTGCTGCACAAGTAAACAAGTAAGTCGTCACTGTGGTACACATTTCTATTGCGATGTTTTGTACAATCAGACCAACACTCGAATTACGCCTCGGACTATATTTGTCAAGTGTAGCCATAATGTGGTGAAGAAATCATATTCTAAGCCAATCAGAAACCATAAAAGCAATCAACGTCATTAGGTCAGGGGTCAATAGCCATAAATAGACCAGGGAATACCTTTTACGAGACGGAACACGTTGGCTTGTTTACATTTGTATGAGAGAATTTTTCTGCAAATATGCCTGAATTACGGGACAATAACATCAGATAAATGTTGTGCTGACACCGTGAACACGGCTGGCCCGTGATTTGCGGAAAAAATATGGTCAAAAGCGAAATTGTATCAATGAATGTGATATTTCCTGGAAAAAGTATTTTTTCCATTTTATTTCAATAAAACAATATGCAAAAGAAATATAAATATAGTATACAGATGAAAACGTTTTTGGCATGATTGAAATACTGGTTCGGTATAATAATTATATATAATGTTGAGAAAAAAACAAAAAAAATAATACTATCTACATGAGCCCACTGATACAACAGAATATTAATAATGATTCACCTAACAACCCTGAACATGCAATTATACTTGTTTTTTAAAAAAAAAAACAATAAAGACATATTATAAGAGATGTCAAATAAGTATACATTTATTTTATAGAAAGAAATACAGTACTAAAAAATAAGAAATGAATGCAATTTTATATACTTCCTCATACAGTATTCCACAACAACACTCGATGGCATGAGATTTCTCCGATATTAAATAGATTAAAATGATTCAGCGATACTTTTATTTAATCAAATATGGAGGACCGTGACTTAGCTTTCATCAAACAGTACAGTGGTTGAAATTGTTGAACATGACTGCCAAACCTTTAAAGGCTAATATCTTTGCTTGCAATAGAGTAATTTGAATGAAATTTATTCATTCAAATTATTCATTTTACATTATCTACTTTTGAACTATTATAGCAAGAATGGCTAGTTCTTTATCTAAATCTTATATAATGTATCTTTAATGAAAAATGTATATAATAATAATAACATCATTTATATAGTGTATTAATACTGGAGAATGTTTTCTAATCTGCTTTTCAGATTTTTATATCCACAGAATCGGGCCCGTCGCCAGCTCATAAAATTGGGGGGGGGGGGGATTAGAATTTTTTGGAGGGGCTGAGGATGTGGCCGGCTAAGAATACTCCTAAGAAATCATCAATTTTTTTTTGGGGGGGGGGGCTAAACCGCACAGACTACATGTATTTACACACAGATCAGGTCTTGTGTCCGTATACACTGTACAAAATTAAAAGATATATGCCAGTAAAGAAAAGTACATATAAGAGAAAAACAAACAGTTAACTAAATAAAATGGTTCCAGTAATATGAATAAGAAATGAAATGGAGTTAAACGCCGTCCTACTGGTCTGCTGTTATACATGTACATGTATGCTATACAGTGTACTACGAGGAAAATTTTGCCTGGGCACAGCACTATGGCCTACTCTTATATCGAATTCCAACTGCCTAGGGACCTTTTTACGTGCACACCAATGTTACACAGGAATTCGGTTTTTCGTCACATTTGAACGACTAGACAGCAGTCCTTGTACCTTGTCAGTCCCTCTGCCTGCACCACTGACAAGGAGAAACCACGTCTGAATTGAATTGGAATAAAAAAGGAAAATAAAAACATATATGTCAACTTAAAATAGCTAAATATGATATGAACATTTATCGACATGTACAGTACATTTAAGTAAAACATGTTTAAAATACAAAAATACATATGTATTCAGGTTGAGGCCTACTCATAAAAATCACAATTTCATCAATTTGATTTGGCTGTCACTTTCATATTTGAACAATTTTCACAAATCCATACTAGAAAACTTTCACTTCTAAAAAATACATCTATCTGTAGCTCCTATATACATGTACTGGGTTAAGGAAGAAGGGCGTGCGCTATACAGTTTATTATGAGGGAAATTTTGCCTGGGCACAGCACTATGGCCTACTCTTATATCGAATTCCAACTGCCAAGGGGTCTTTTTACATGCACACCAATGTCCAAACCGCTTACAAAAATACATACAGGTGTAGGACTATTCATAAAAAATCATGTAATTTCATCAATATCATTTGACTGTCACTTTCATATTCAAACAATTTTCACAAATCCATACTAGAAAGCTTTCACTTTTAACAAATACAACTATCTGTAGCTAATGCAGCCTGATTTGCATCCACAGAGAAAATATTGTTTGGTTCTTGGTCTCTATAGTCAACCTAACCCTGTCATTTGTTACAGTTGAGTTTAACAAGAAGGGCATAAATTTCTGCAGATACAGTAAGGCAACTTTAAAGTAATGCACATGGTATTTCACCTCAATGGTGACACAGTCATTTCCATAGTGGTCTTTTGTCTTGGTCTGTGTTGTCATACATTTAGGAATAGGAGAATATCTTCATCAACTTGCATTTGCAATAAAATTGGAAAATGTTAAGATAATGATCCCCTTAACAAATTAACCAGACCTATTATTCTTTTTCTTATTTCGCTGGTAAAATATTAGCTGCTCTAAACATAGTTCTTTATTCATACACAGTTGTTGGGTTTTTTTTTACGTTGGTAATGTATGTGAGAAGTCTGTATTGTTAGAATGAGAGAGAGTTTTGTCTGCACATTCCTGCAATTCTTTGTCCAACATATCAATATTTCCATCTAATTTGATCCACTGGTTAGCACATACCCTAGATTTTTCTCAGTTTCTCACAGTAAACGGTTTTACATCGGTGTTTTAAACAAAATCTACACGGAGTATACAGTTCTAGTTATTCTTCCGCTTGTTTACTATCGAAACGTAAACAAACCGGTGACTTTCACTCCACACGACCCGTTGACCTTTCGTCGTGTGCGTCTGATTGGTGAGCTTTGTCACGTGATCTATTAAAACCAAATCACCGCGAAATTCAAATACCATCGCACATTGATAAGTAAGCCCATTTTTATTTTGACGTTTTCTGTCAAACGTCAAAGAATTGATAAAAGAAAAGTTGTGTGGAAATACAAAGTAATACTAGAAGAATTAGATTATGTAGTTTGTTTTCCGCCTGAAAATCGTCGGGATGGAGCAACAGAAGCAAGCTTGCTAGAAATTTCACATCACGGCCTATTAAGAGCAGCATCACAGTATGATGATAATCAAATGTATTATTTTCTAATTGGAAGATTGTCAAATTATTATTATTTTTTGGAGGGGGGAGGCGCCATTTCTCGGGGCGCCTTATTTTTCTGGGGGTGCAATGTGCCATCTGCACCCCCGCTAGATACGACCCTGCACTTATAATATCTGTACAGCGGCGGAGGAGGGGGGAGGGGTATCTGGAAGTTCTTGTATCCTCGAATCATTTTCTAGTACATCTGTAGTCTCAATTCGACATTTTCTAAATAGTGAGGAAATAGGTTGGCAATCACCGCAGGATGTAATTACCGCCGTTTGCAAACTGTCCATGGTGAGGTGGTAAATCTAAATGTCTCAAGAAACCAGAGATGAATGAGATGGTTACACGTCTCAAAAAGATCGCTCGAAAAATGTGGGTGGCAAAATATATAATTTTGCCGACCACATGTAAAGACTGGTCGAACGCCAACCAAATACCGGGTTCCCGCACCACTGTATCTACGTGTGTTATGTATCTTTTAATTGTGGTTCTTGGTGAAAGTTGGTGAGGTTGGTCTTACTTAGTTCCATTCCATGGGACTGATCGTTGGTCAATTATACGCTTAAAATAACTTTTCGCTCAGCCGCTATGATCACTGAGAATGATGAAAGAGTGCCAAGTTTAATGGGCCAGCGATATTAGCCTCTTTATTCGCAGCAGATGAAATGTTTTTTGAAATTATTTTATCTGATTAAAACACAGATCCTATTTCGTTTCGTTTTGGTTGCAGTGAGGAATAAGCCAATGAAACGGTCTGTTACGGCGACATCTCGGCGTGCCATGCACGGAACTGTGGGTAAACGGCTAAAAACGTCAGCGCTGATTGGTTAATCAATGTATGAACGCCATAGGGTCAAACGCCGCTCATACGACCCCTGAGTAACACGACCTTCAAGTACAACTGGTTAGATCTTCATGTGGTGTAGGCCATCGAAACAATCTGATTAAAACACAGATTCAATTTCGTTTCGTTTTTTATAGTTCAAAATTACTTGTCTTTACTATTCTTGGATCTGGAGGACTTGTTATTTAAATCGTGTTCTGCCTGAAATGAGGGGTCAGCCTATCAAATGGTCTGTCGAATCGACCGTATGACCTTTTTTTGCGTGGATCTGTGGGTAGATATTACCAGCGGATAGAAATCAAAACAAAAGTAGATTTTAAAAAGCATGGGTCCCGTGCTTGATACCTGACGTATAACTTGTTAGATCTACATGAGTGTAGGCCATCGAAAGTATAAAAAACGAAACGAAATATAGATCTATATTTTAATTAGATTGCCATCGAAAGTATAAAAAAAGGAAACTAAATATAGATCTGTAATTTAATCAGATTGAAAATTATTCGAACAATAAATGAATAATTACATGTGCAGGCATATTCATTACTTTTAATAGCTTGTTTGACCCTTGTACTTGTCTTATCTTCCCCTATTATAACCTAACACTGCATTACAATTTTATTGACGGTTTTAATTTAGATTTATCACTCATCCTTGTTTGAAATCGTTCTAAAACAGTTCATATCAGATGTTCCCCGCCCTATTTTAATATGAAAGTTGCATATTGATAAGATATTGCGTATTGCGTGGACTTCTTGTATCCTGTTGTTTGCGCATTGCCCAGATAACGTGGGTAGGGTTGTCATTAATCGGTGAAGATTTTGTCAATAATGATAATGTAAACGAATGAAATCGAGGTTAACAGGTTGCTGTACCAAACAACCTAATGAAGGCGCGTTTACGTCATAAAGTATGCCATTTTGTAAATCTTACACGGACAGCGGCTCGCTACTCTTATTACGGCTTCCAACATTAGGCTAAATGCTCTTTAACTGCCAATGGTATACGGGACTTCGGATTTTGGTTCCATCTTGCATTGGCATGGTGAAACCTGACAGCGATGGATATTCGGGGAACTTTTCCTCGGACAATACCGGGGTCGAACTGTTGAATCAGCAATCTGATTAAAACACAGACCCCATTTCGTTTTCCTTACAGTTAGATTGTCTTATATTTTTTGCGTGGTGGGATTTACCCAAACTGGTCCCGCGGTGAATATTCGCTTGCAGTGAATATTCGCTTGGCCGCTACAATCACTGATAATCATGACATCGACGAGACTTAATGAGTTCGGCATAATAACTTTTTTACTCCGACAAATTAAATTCTCAAACACTTTTTTGAAGTATAAGAAAAATAAATAAAGACGTTTGAAGTATTTGTAGTTAAAATATTTCCTATTTAGTGTAAATGGATATTAAAATGAGTAAAAATACATCATTTTGCCCGAAGCAGTTAGGTGTTATGTAAACAATGCACGAGCCGTTGAGCCAATGACTGACGCCACGTGAAGTCAATGCACGTGTTGTAGACAGTCATCTGTGACAGAGATAATTCGTAACTAATTCTCTGTGAAACAGATTGGGATTTACCGTCCAGATTTAGCCCAATTCGTGTGGTTGGTTGCTTGATTTTGTATCGTCACGTCATATGCAGGTTCCATATATCCATTGTTGCGATTAATTCAGCTGACGATCATTTTCTGCCATTGGAAATTTAGTATCTACTTTCACTTTCATAAATTAGGTGGTCGCGTTGTTAGGATCAATATGTCAGTTATCTGGAAAATCGCGTTTGTCTCTGCCCCATCTGTGCTGTCTATGAAAAATAAAGCGAAATGTATTATGGAGTCCAGTGACGAAACAAGTTTCCTTTACATGTATATAGTCCAGATTCGTCATTTTAGCGCTATAGATTAATTTGCAAACTACAATAGTGTGAATATCAGTCCCATGGTTAAATTATGTGTAATTAATTAAAATTTATCATCTCAACCTGTTTCACAGAGAATTACTAACGAAATATCCCTGTAACGGATGGCTGTCTAAAACACGTGCGTTGACTTGCACGCCTCGTAGTCATTGGCTCAACGGCTCGTGCAATGTTTACTTAACACCTAACTGCTTCGGGCAAAATGATGCATTTTACTCATCTTAATACCCATTTACACTAAATAGGAAATATTTTTTAACTACAAATACTTCAAACGTCTTTATTTATTTTTCTTTTACCTCAAAAAAATGTTTGAGAATTTAATTTGTCGGAGTAAAAAAGTTAATATGCCGTACTAATTAAGCCTCGTCAATGTCATGCTTATCAGTGATTGTAGCGGCCAAGCGAATATTCACTGCGGGATCAGTTTGTTATCATCTATGCCGCTCGCTATAATGCAATATTCCGCCGCCATTTTAATGTCCGCGAAAATATATTGATAGTGTGTGGAATCCGAGCCGGTGCATTATCGAGCATTGGTATTTTGATTTTGTTTTCTTGATTAAATAATCAATCTGAGTACATGTTTGCATAGATTAAAGATACGTTATGGGAGATTATATACAGAGCTGGCAGTTCATTTAAATCGATCATCTCTCAAACCAGAATTTAACGATTGAATTTTAGGTCAAGTATCGACCATCATTACCAAAGCTGGTACGATAAAAAAAAAAACGAAACAGTCTAGATTATCCATTTTTGATTTTTAATCATCAATGAGCGTTGAACAGCAGATCAGATTTTAATTCAGTAAATATCGTAGTTTATCGATGACATCGAGAGTTGATAAGTTAATTGGTTTGGATAAGTTAATTAACATCCAATTAATAATTAAGGTAATATTTCGGGCCAAAAGAAAAACCCGAAATAGGAAGATTTAGCCCTTACATAATGTATGTTTAAGCCTTGAGAAATTTAGTATTTTAGCGAAAAATGTAAATGACGCATACCCTTTAAGAAATATATTATGCGAGGCTTAAAAATGTTCATATATTATGGTCATATCTAAATTTAAATAGCATTATGCAAGAGCAAAATCTGCTTATTACAGGTCTTTCTTTAGGCCTAAGATGTTATCTCAATAATCAATTAGACATTAATTAACATATCCAGACCATAATAAACTCTTAAAGTCAAGGCTAGCCTTCGATGTTGGCGGATTGAATTCCTGTATGCCGCTTAATGGCCGTTGATAATTAAATCAATCAAGTGGATAATCGAGACTAAGCTGTTTATATTAATGATTTGAGTAATGATTACCGAGGCTATGTGAATATTTCAAACGCTTTTTTCTCGGCTAATAGTGGACCAATTTGACTGAAATTTTCAACAAATTACCTTTACACTATCTAGTTTTTAACTATTATAGTGAGAACTGCCATCTCTTTATCTTATCTCCCATGATGTAACTTTAATAAAGTAACTATTTAAAATAGCATTATGCAAGAGCAAAATCTGCTTATTACAAGTCTTTCTTTAGGCCTGAGATGTTATCTAAATAATCAATTAGACATTAATTAACATATCCAGACCATAATAAACTCTTAAAGTCAACGCTAGCATTCGATGTTGGCGGATTGAATTCCTATATGCCGCTTAATGGCCGTTGATAATTAAATCAATCAAGTGGATAATAGAGACTATGCTGTTTATATTAATGATTTGAGTAATGATGACCGAGGCTATGTGGATATTTCAGACGCTTTTTTCTCGGCTAATAGTGGACCAATTTGACTGAAATTTTCATCAAATTACCTTTTACACTATCTAGTTTTTAACTATTATAGTGAGAACTGCCATCTCTTTATCTTATCTCCCATAATGTAACTTTAATGATAGAACAAAAAAATATTACAGTTGCACAGAGCGAATATGTAACGCCAGTTAAAGTATTAAAGCCCCAATAACACTCTTGTTGTAACTGAAAAATATGTCCCAATCTTCATTCTGGTCAACAAATCGTATTATTTTACAATATTCCAATTAATTGATGATATAAATTTCATCTTAACACACTTATTTTAAAAAATTGGAAAAATTCAACCAATTGATTTGAAAAGTCTAACGTAAACCTTTTCAAATGTGACTTGGATTTTAAAATATTTTCGAACCCTCTAGACAAGTAAAATAGGTTGTAATGGATAATTTACACAACAGGTAGGACACTTAAACATCCATACGATTACATCATGTGTACCTACTTTGATCATGGAGTAGGCAAGCACAGGTGTGTCGTATGTTAAACATCTAGTACTTAGAATAAGGGTATTAATTATTTTCTGGAGCTTCCAAGCCAGCAAGAATGTTATTGTCCCTTTAATATACAAGGTTTGTTCAGTCATAAGCGAAAAAAGTTTAAGTATATTATAGTATACCATTGACTTAAAACGTTCACATTATTCATTATTATTCATTCAATACCTATAGGGGTTCGTATAGAAATAATATCCTTCTCTCCGTTGTGATAATAGTAGCCTTCTATATGCTCTGCATTTTGATACGTGACATGCTTAGTCGTCCGTGGTGTTAAAAGACTGATGAGGAGTGGCGACTATCAATCAAAAAAATGCCAAACTAATATTTGTATTATGCAGAACTCAAATCTATAGTTGAAGCATCAGATTGCAAGCGGTTTATGAAAACACGGCTGAAGGTAAGGCTGGTATGTTTTATTCAAAGTTATATAGACCGCGCCATGCTATTTATGAGTGAGCAAGTAACCATAGACATGTAACCTTGAAAAAAGTTGGTTTGCACAATGTGAGATTGGTTGAACGTCCCAATATGAACCTGTTTGCATTTTTATTACAGCCAGCAGCAGATCTGTCACAATTACTGAAATCTGTATATCAATTAGATCAGGGTGTGGCCAAATATCACATGTGCAAGTTCAGTTTTTTCAAAGATACCAACATTTTAAACATAAAGATATGACCTAATGATTATACAAGAGTTAAATCAAGTCTGCGCATTGCTGATATTTCTTTTGACCTCAAATGTTAGGGCCTATATAAATTATTAAAGTTAATTGCTTTCCCGGGTACAACCTGGGTGATTTGATGATATATTAGGACTAAAAACATATTCAAACTAATTAATTTATCATAATTTTGCTTCAAATCCTTCTCAAAACACTGTACTTGCCAAGTATACCCTGCTATGAAAAATCGATCAAAAGAGGCCATGTTCGCGTCAGGGGATTTCCCCTCTCCGTCCCTATGGCAACCGCGGGTGAGAATTCATTGCATACACAAGACGATGTTGTTTGCAATCGTTGACTATTTATTACAAATATCGAATCCTAATTAAATTCTCGGATTATCCACTGTCTGCGTCTTTTTCCATGATTTTTATCTCAGAAAGTGTTGTGGGTTTAACTTTTTATAGAGTTTATCAACATGTACACAAAGCGCTCAATGTACTCGTGCAGCCTTCGACGTCACGCATGGGGATATACCCTAATCGTTGGGTTGCTGATTAGGGGAACCGTTACATTTTTGTCCCGTGTATGCTCATTGATTGTTTTTCAGGGAATCCAGTATTTTTCTAGTAAGATTGGATATCTCCACTTTCCATATATACCAAAATTGCCATACTTTTATTGGCAATAACCACCCGATAAATACTTTGCTAGGAACCCATCTTTTATTAGATATTTATTCAACTCTCTAAATCACCGGATGGTTGTGATTTTGAACATATTGAAACACGATCGAGACTTTATTTATTACCGTAACAATGGTATCAGTGAAAACCGAGACTACCAATTCTTCAGACAATCATGCACTCGCTCAGAATGAAGTAATTTGACTGAAATTTTCAATATATTTCACTTTCATTGTAGGCTAAACTATTACAGCAAGAACAACCAGCTCTTTATCTACGACATGCTTACTATTTTGCATTACTAAATTATATTGATTGCGGTCCATTTTATATTTGTGAGGCATCATCCACAATAATATAACATTTCTTCCATCATTTCTTTTATCTCCCTGAAAAAAGGTAAGCATCCCTTGACAAAATGGACCTTTTAAATTTTATATTTTGAAAGATAAATTAACAATAATGATATTCCCCAATTACTGTCGTGCCCCAACTCAAAGCATAATATTATGTAAGCTTCACTATTTTCATACATGTACACTGAATTAGATAGGTTATAGCATCTTTAACATTGTCTGTACACACATGGTGCGAATGTGATTCTCAGAAACGCAAAGATGGCAGATAATATCCTTCAAAGTTCGAAAATCCGGACATGTTAACCCATTTTCCACATTTAAAGACGTGGCGAGGCCGCCCGAAAACAGCAGAACCTGTTTCCAGAAGGGCCATCGGATAGATGGCCAACAGAGATTACGTCTGCCATGATTTAGCAAGACGGGTCTGGAATCTGAAGTCGTTTGGTAGAATCCATCGGTCGGATAGAAAGAAGGTTTCTACTCCTGGTTGTAAATGGACGAATCAGAATGTGGAGGCACAGAAAACGGGCTTATATGTACCTTCCGTACGGCGAAGGCTCAATCATGGAGTAGGGAAGTGTCTCGCACCATTGATAACGGGGCATGTTCACCTATTAGCCATCCTTAAAGGCAACAAGTACATTCGCATTATCATGGAATAGGTATTGAGCCCCCATTTTTACAGCAACATACACTAAATATTGTGTGTAAGTTGATAAGGAAATTGTTTTTTTTTTCTTCCGATTTTAACAAGTCATATTTCTCATTGCAAAGATTTTAATTTTTCGAAAGCACTTCGTTCTTAAGCAGAATGCAATCCTGCAGATCTTACCATAATAATTTGTAGGTTTTCTCGATGCCGTACAGTCGTCGTACAGTTGGTCGATTTCTATTGAATCCCATACTCCGCGCAGTGTTTCGTTTGATTAGAGGTGATTTCTCGGGCCATTGCTTCAGGAATATGATTGGATCCCGTCTGCTGGAAACGATTGAACTGTCGCTCAGGATGGTAGTGTGTTGGCATCCAAACTGTCTGGCCACGACTCTGGTACTCAAGACTTGGTGTGAATCATATAATTGGCATGCCGTTATATCTTCCTCAGAATTGTAGGGATTGTAGCACATTTGATACACGATTCAACATCTGTCAAATTCACTTTTTGGTTTTTGAACGACTTGATCTGTAGTTCTTCCGTTACCCGAACGTGAAAACGCACTTGTCACGTTTCGTCGTGATCTGTGCATTCCAGCTCGGGGCACATTTTAAGGGATTCAAAATGGTGGATCATTGGTGAAAACGGATCGCTTTTTGTGGAGATGGGGGGGGGGATTTTGAAAAAAAATCCGATGTAGTCCATTCTGGTATACCATCCCAATCAAGATGCCACCTTTATGGTTAGCCCCCCGAAATTGTTTTCTTGGTTTAAAGTTGATGTTCCATGGAATGTATCTCTTTTCATTGCGTCTCAGTATCAAATAGCTTTGTAAAGCAGAAGAGGGGAGACAACTCCTATAAGCATGCGCAAATCTTGCTTGCCAAATTTATAACTCACGATAATTCTTGTTTGATCTAAGGAAACTCTTTCCAATTTAACGATTTTATGCAAAAATTCAGATCAATTGTTCCGTCTGTTCCTCAAATTTTCTGTTCTGTTCTAATTTTTTAATACAGTAATTATTAGTGAATTGGCAAGGCCGTTTTTAAGATCGCATACACAATAAAAGTGTGCTTTTTATAATTAAAAAAATGGGGGTTTTGTCTAAAAATTATTCATTTGTTCGTTTACTTCAAATGATTTTACATCGTCACCTTTATCTGCTTTGATTATATAATTATTTTTTCGTATGAGATGGCCCATTTTTTACAGATAACATTAACAATCTTTTAAAATATAGGACTATTCTATATTTCCCTTGAAATTTATGTAACCATCTTGCAATTGAGAAAACTAAACGTCATGTAAATATTTCATCATTCTGATATAAATTTAATGTGGGGGAAATATGAAAAATTGAATGCGCATAAGGCTATCAAAATGATTTCGCACCCACGCACGTGCCACTGGCAACAGGTCAATGAGAAGGGAGTAAATAGAAACCACGTGGTGTCTGAATATCAACCAATGACGCTTTAGTATTCCTGTCAGCCCGAGAATGAGAAAAAATTGAAAACATGGACCAAAATACATTTGCCTGTTTATCGATCGAAAGTAGCAAGATAGACACTTCAAACGCTTACACATCGGGTGACACTGTGCTAGTAGACCACGCCAATTTAGACAAAGATACAAATTATACGGATGTTTACCAGTTTCAAGCTCCAAAACAAGTGGAAATAGTTCATGCTAAAAATGCTAAATTATGTCAAATTTCTCCAGTAAACAGAAACGGACCGAAAAATCCGGGTGAAACTGAGACCACTTGTCATTCACGGAATTTTGACAATGGAAATTCAGTTGGTTCCGACACCACGCGGATAATGGGTGCCAATCACTCTTATTCGCTTAAAAGTCGACAGGATATGAGGAAAAATGGAGAGGAAAAATTTAGCAGCAGTGACGAACTGTGTTTCAGACCTGAAATATCTGACCCAATACCTCAAGGAGACTTTAATACCATGTCTAAGAGGGAGATGGCTTCCATTCCAGCCACTACTGGCACAAAGGAAAATGGACAATTTAGCTATGCTTACAGTGAGGCCAAATGTAACACAACACCCAGGAATAGGGTAGGGTATTATTTACCTTCATAATGTATTATTAATATTGGTGTGTCATGGAGTAGATTAGAATCCAAGGAGTCTGTAGAATAATTATGATAATATGCACTGCAACCACTATCATCTACTTGATCTAGATTGAAAGTAAGCTCATGTCTAGACTTATTGTCTTTTGGTGTTTACATGTTGACAATAATAAAAGTATTGGTCTATATATATGTTTAATATTATTAGTACCGTATACATGTTTGTGGATTCATGTAACAACAGTTTCGGTAACCTCAGTGCTTTCAAAATTGTTCATGATGACTCAGTAACTGTATATGTTCAGTAATCACGAAGACTACATGAAGTCATGTTGCTGGAAAAGCAATAAAAAATGAGGTGTTATTTTGCAGATTTATTAGTTCATTCTTGTTCAAAATTAGGTGTGGGTAGTAATTTGTATTTTAACTTACTACTTGGATCCCCTACTGGGTAGTAAAAGGAGATGTAATTTCTTGATTATTATTGAAGGGATCGTTAGACTGTAGGCCTTCTTACAACTTATGTTGATAATCAATCAAAATATATAGTTGAATGGATAGGTACAACTACAAGCTTGTATATCTTGTAGCTTTTTCTGTATTACGTAATAGTACTCCTTACACTGTCAAATCTGCCTTTCAATTTATCTATTTATGAAGTGCACTGTTTGGGCATTTCTCCAATTCAATGTCTTCAAATATATGCTTTGAATCTGTAACTTCTCAGATCTCTGATAAGAAAGGATCCAAATTTATGTAGTTTGTGAAAATGTTTATGTTATAAAAATGCATTTGTCCTCATCTGACAGCTTTGGGCTTTTAAATACATGTAGTAAAAAATGCATAAAACCTGGGTGTTCCCAGGTAAACCAGATTAAATTAACTATTTAATAAACTAAACCAAAAACTTTCGGTGATACCTTTATCCAGTTTTGTTCTACTAGGAATTAATGTACTAAAGTCCTAAGTTTATAGAATATGACATATTTTTTATTATAAAATGAATGTTGTTATATTTACTTAGTCTTTGGGAATACATTGTATACAGTGTTTCTAACATTTAATGAATATCATATGCTTATACTGTACCAGTATAATATTAGGTCAAGAATATTGTAAGCTGAATTACATGTACAAGTGTACACAATACCATAAACAGTATCCTTTCACTTTGCGTTTGCCGAGAAAATTCATTTGATTTTTCTGTGCGGTTCCTCTTTGTCGTATAATCGTTAGGATGGGGCGTAAAAAAAATAGGCTTCCGTGTACACATTAAATTAGCATGCGCATAAAAGGTCCCTTGGCGGTAGGAATTTGATGAGAGTAGTCCATATTGTCACAGCCCGGCAAAATTTCCCCTTCTTAGCACACTGTATGGAGTATGTTCGTCTTCACTTATAGCCCAGGTTTCAAGATTCAGTACATCAGGTTGTTACAGTATGTGTTGGATATGTACATTTAGATGTCATGTAGGTGACCTGTTGTCTAAGGCTTTGTATGTCATGTACATGTAGGTCTGTGTAAGGTAGTGCTTGCAATGGCATAATATATACATTGTATTGCTGATTCGATGTATCACGGTTCACCTTCTCACGATTTGCTATTGAATCACCGGTCACTCTTAATTATCCATGTCACATTATCCACTCTTAAATTGTTTTGTCCTTATTTTGATCCACATCAATATCGTGATATGAAACAGTTTTATTTCTACAACATCGATATATGACTAAACATATTGTATCATAGTACCTGTATCACAATACATTGTATCGTGACGTAATACCCAACTCTAAAGCGGGGCTTATGTCGACTTTGCAACCCAAAGCAACTAGTTGCAGTCAGTTGCAAGAGTGCTTATGTCGATCATATCAGCAACTAGGGACAACTGGGACCAACTGAATTCGGAGCGCTTATGTCGACTCGGGACTGATAGCGATCCCACTTAACATGTGACTGTTAATTTATTCATCACGTGATAAACAAAATGGCGAATAACGTAAACGAAGCAACACAAAGGCATGGTTGGTCTTACTAAAATTCTATTAATATATTATTGTCGACATCATCAACATTTGAAAAGTGGGTGTCTTCGTTCGCTTCCATCTGTTTATTTATAAAGTCACATGACACATATGTCTCTTATCACGTGATGTTATTTCCATAGAAACGAGTTGACTCCAGTTGCAAGAACGCTCATGTCAACTGCAACGAGTTGCAGAAAGTTGAACATGTGCAACTGATTGCAACTGATTGCAACTGACTGCAACTAATTGTAAGAGGCGCTCAGGTCGACTTTGTCAGTTACATTCAGTTGCTTTCAGTTGCTCCCAGTTGCTGAAACCCCAGTTGCTTTCAGTTGCAAGGTCGACATAAGCCCCCCTTAATGTAAGGCTGGATGAGGATCTTAAATTCGATCTGCTTAGCTTGTCAATAGGAAACCAGTGGAGATTTTAGTGGGTTAAGCATATATATGTGATGTGCAGCAATGTGCTGTATAAATTAATGTAAGCAACCCATGGGTATGGTTAGTAAATGCATAATATATTGGGTATTTCTTATCTCCACTTCCCCAGCTGTCTATAATTCACCATAACTCAGAAAATACCGGTAATAACTCTACATGATTCAATTGTTGCTCAGGAAATATGGGTAAACATGTAGGTGTATCCTATACGTACATGTATTACGCACACTGTATAAGAACATAGTTCCCTATTTGCCTGCAGATACGTACAAATATATATACTGTGATGTTAAAATACAATTGGTAGTTGAAAAACAACAGACCATATTTTGGATTTTATGACATGTACACAATTAGACGATTTATTGTATATTGTTTATCCTCGAAACAGAGAACTATTGGATGAAAGGCAATATACATGTACAGGAAAATAAAAACCATAAAATAAGATGTAACATGTACTAACATTGTCTTACATATATATACATGTATAACAATAAACAGTAAATAGTACATATTCCTGAAGCAATGGCCAGAGAAATCCCTCTCTGTCCATTGCTGGATTGACTTCTTATTCTTGAACTTTTGAGGGAGTGTTTCTATTCTTCCCGTTCAATCAACATGACAGTCCTACGTTTAATCTTGGTCTTCCCTAAAACTTTGGACAGTGATTTAAGGTATTAAAAATGGTGAAAGTATGTTCGTTTCCAAACAGCATTGTTTACATTTCATTTGGCTTGATACTATGATAGCCTCGTTTGTCACACAATTAGTTTTACAGTAGTATTGACTGCTATGCATGGGTTAATTGGGCATAATAAACCTATTTGGTTCAATATTGGCACTCGTTTTAAGTGTAAAGCTTTTGTAAAGCAGCTAGGCATTGGTTGTTAGTCAGACTACTGACCAATCCAAATTCAAAACAACAATATCCACTCATTACAGCAGTGAGTAGTGGGATTACCTCTAATCAGACGGAACACTGCAAGGACATCATACTATGTTAAAAGACAAGGATGACAATCTTCTGGAGTGTCCAAGATTTGTCGGTACGGTCAAGGACAATAACTAACTGATTATCAGAAATTGATGATCAGATTTCAATGTTATCTGCTGGAGCATCTACAAATTTTTCAAATTGATCAAGATGATTATTGGAAGTCATTAAAAATCTGTTGTTATTTGTATCTTATGACCGACCATACAAGTTTGTGTAACCTTGCCTTATAAATTTTAAGTCAAATGGGTAATATTAATAGCTTGAAGCTTTAGTCAGACCGGAGGGACAAAGGTAAAATTGACAACACTATATACTATCCAATTTTAATGTCTCTCTTTGTTTGATCTGTACAATGGCCCCTGTGGACACTTGATTGTACATGTACATGCACAAAAATGGCAAAAGCATTGCATAGTATTAGTATTGATTGACTTGAATAATTTTTTAACCTTTTTTATTTAAAGTTTCTATTGATTGTGTATGGCCTTAGATGCTATTTTGAGATTATTAAGTCATTTTCCTTTTACTGAAACCAGTGTATATAAATTAAAACACTTGTATTGGTAGATAATGTTTAGAAAGAGATGATAAGGAACCTCAAAGATAGTCCACATCCCCCTTTCTTCTCCAACATTTGATATGATTACAAAGTGAAGTAAACACTTCAAATAAGAGATACAGAGGGGAAAATAAATATGTGTAATTTATTTTTCAAGCTTTTATTTTTTTGAAGAGCCACTTTACACCGTCACATTTAAAGAACTACAAAATAATTAAATAATGAACAGAAGGAAATATGTTTGTTAGAGTTTCACTTCATGATTTGTTAATTAAAATTCTTCTTAACCTTTGTCAAACTTCAATATTATGTGTGCACAGCATAAGCATGGTCTTTATAAAATAAATTTTGGATACACTGTGGCATTTGCTTTTTTTAAAATTAGATACTGTAGATTGGCATAACAAATTATCCATCTTTGATGTAATACATTCATAATTATCTACAGTATGTCAGCTTTTATCCAAAATGATCAAAATAAGTGTTAATTTATAGATTAATTTCTAAAAAAAAAAACCCCAACCCATTACGTATTATGCCGTCGACCCTGTCCATCCATCCATCCATAATTTGTTTGTGGACACTCTACAGGTCACAATTCTTATCCGATTTTGCCAAAACTTCAAATATAGGTTTATCTTCAACAGATCCCGATCCCTCTCAATATATCATGTTTTTAGCTTGTGGACACTCTAGAGGTCCCAATTTTTATCAGATTTAGAAGAAACTTGAAATATATTTTTATAACCCAAAGGGCTTGGTTCCTTTCCATAGAAGTCACAATTTTTATCTGATTTACAAAACCATTTAAGTATATCACCTTGTACGCAAATAGTATAAACATCTGGTTATGGACCCTCAAGGAGTTACAATTTTTTTAAGATTTTGATGAAACTTAAAATATTTGTTTATGTCCCAAAGATCACGGTTCCTATAGATGTTCATGCATACATGTACATGTATAGATAGGACTGTTACTTTCTGGATTATGGTCTCTGATTGCAACAAAAATTGCTTCTTTTATTGAGCTTGTTCTCTGGTCACCGCTTGTTACATAAGTGTTCAGTGTTCACTCTAGCAGAATCATCTTCAGCACTAGCCCATAATGAACATATTATAGTGTTAGAAACTATAGGTGACGATACTGACAGTAACAGATGTTTTGGTTAAAGTTAAAGAGTATACATGTAGTTGACCTATAGGTTGTTGAACTTGTTTTTATCTGATGTTGGTACATGTATTGTTTATAGACAAGAACCTAGAACAAAAACCACGTTAACGTTTACACCTGGTCTTTATTTATCTACACCGTACCTATTCCTCTTTGATCATCTATCAATTCTCATCTTCAGACATAGATTTGGAAAAGATGTTTTGAAACATTTAAAAATACATTTTACGCATATTGGACAGGAGGGTAGAACACCTGAAAACCCCTATAGTATACATGTATGGTTTTAGGGACAAATAAATGAGATTAAATACATGTATTGTAATGTTACATGTACATTGCAATCTATACATTTACATGTGTTTTATCTTCTTTTTCATCTTCATTAGCTCGTTTGGTGCACAAAAGTAGGATGTTAAATCACATTTCATTTCAAATACAATTTTTGCTCAGACTTTTTCAGGAGTATTCCATTTGCTCATCATGACTGTAACAAGATCTTTGATGCTAAAATGTTAGGAGGAAGAAAATAACAGCTTCACTGTGATATTTGACATTTAGATTGTTACGTACATTAGTGTCAAGCAGTTGGTGCTGCATACATTGATATTAAAAAGATAATTTGTATGGTCTGTGGTTTTCTTTTCAGTTTTCCTATGTTTTCTAAGTTTATGTACATAGCACATTTAAAGGTTAAATTTCTTTAGTTTCTCTAAATTTTGATTAAGTATGTTGGGATGCTCTGACTAATCTCCCGTCTTCATACAATTTATAAGTTTAATTTTATTTCTCATTTTACCCATACTAGACACACAATGTACAAGTAGGCCTATATTTATACTAGAATCTTTGTGAGGGTATTTCACAGGTTAATGAATCCTAGATGAATAAAATCTTGTTTTTTTCACTTGAACAGATTGAATTTAGCACATACTAACTATACTGTGACACTCTGTTTGTTTTTACCAATTGAATAAAAGTTAGTATTGGATGATAAATTCAGAAGTTTGTGTCTAATTGAATGACATCTTTCTTTAGTTGGCTTTATTAAGGAAAATAAAGTTAACTACACATGAGTCTATTTTTATTAGCCGTCTGTTATATATATATTTTTTTCTATGTACATTACTCAAGATCTAAATCTGCCTATTGCAGGTCTTTCGTTAGGCCTGAAATGTTGTCTAAATTATTAATTAGACAACAATTAACTTACATGTACCTGTATCCAGACCATAATACATTATCTGAAAAGTTATAAAACAGGGTAATAGAGACTTTGTTTTTGTATTGTACAGACTTTAGTAATGATGATCGAGGCTAGCCTAAAATTCAAAAGCTAATAAATCAGTTCAGAGTGGAGTAATTTGCCTGACATATTCAGTATATAGATTCTATTTATGTTATCTATTATATAACTACATGTGTTAAAGGCAAGCTAGAACTGTTAACTCTTCATCTAATCTTCAATAATGTCCCTTTAATTGTTGGATTTAAATACAGAGCTGCTTCATGTTCTGAATTGTATGCTGATGTTCATCCAATACATGTATGTGCAACTACATGTATGTGAAGCTTTGTGATACTTAATTAATGAAATACAATCATCGTTTTAGTTTCATGTATGAGTTAGATAAAATACTAACCGTACTTGTGATAAGAGTGTTTGAAGTTGGCAAGATAGCCTTGAGTGTCATGTGCCATTGCTACAATAATAAACAAAGTCTTGATTATCCATTGTATTATTTAATGGCGAGAGGGTTCTAACTGAACAGTTCAACATTTAATAATTTCATAATAAAATGGATAATCAAGACTTTGTTTTATTGTAGCAATCTAAACCTTTCAATATCTAAGCCACCTAACGATCTCGAGAGTATGGGCGTGTTGTTTGAATTATTGTTTAAGTACTAATTTGAAGCCAGAAAAAAAAAGTGCAACAGGCACATTTACTATTTAGGTCTTAAGTAATTGCTCTTTAGGCAAATCTAGCAATTATTTCAGTGCCTCAATATTTTCAGACAAGGTTACATGGGAAAAACAAAATCTGGAAGTTTACTCATCTTTTTTTACCATATAACTGTACCACCCATAACAGAATCATAACTTTTAAACATTAAATTAACTAATACTGCGCTTGATTTAATCTCCACCTAAACTTGGCACCTGTTCTGTGAGAACTAACAAAACTTTCAAATCTCTCTAATGACTAAACTGTCAGAATGTTGAAATTTTAGGTCTTGGTCCCATGCCAACATTAAATGTATGTTAAAATTCTCATTTAAAGATTGAACTGAATTCACCTCCTGGCTAAAATAAAACACTTCCCAGTTGGTCTCCAAAACCTCTTCAAGCATTTAAGGCTTGGTGTTCAATACTACACAACTTGGTAAACAAGTCTACTGTTGTTTTAATACAAATGACCGTCTGTCTGTGTATAATGGCATTATCTGAGGTTTAGCACAGTTAGCAGTCTCTCATATTGTCTGAGGTGATACATGGTCCAGCCAAGATGAAAATATCTGAAAAATGTTCATAGCTTGACACAAGTTATTTTAGATTTAGTAGATGCTATCTGTATAAATTTATAAATCATGTATGAATAACTAGATTCCTAACAGTAGGATTTTGTGTTGTTTATTGTATTTATTCCATATATTTACTATCTTAATTATTTTCATATTAAAGGACAATATTGGTGTCAGTCAACATATGTGATAGAACTTGTTAAACATGTTCCAAATATAATTTTAACACAGAGATCATTGCTACATGATAGAAGCCTAATGAAGCTTTCAAGCATACATGTATCCTTCCATATCTAACTGAAGTGACGAGTGATATAACAGATACACTGCAAATTTCTGCTCACTAATAATTCCTTGGAAGACCAAATGTTGTTATATGAGATTGTAGGAGGATATCTGACTATTCAAAAAAAAAAATAATAATTGACTGTCCCTGGATAAGAGAAAACAAGAAAAATAGAAAAAGTTGATGCATTACTATGTTTTTAGATAGTAATAGTATCAATGAATAAAAACAAGTGATTGTACAGACTATTTCTATTTTTCTTGTTTTCCCTGATGTAGTAACATTCAAATACTTTTTTGAATTATCAGATATCCTCTCACACAACAACTTCAGGTCCTCGAAGAAATTATTAGTGTGCAGAAATTTGCCTGTATATCTGTTGTCACTGTCTCTTCAGTCAGTTTATATAACTTGTGTTTTCCTTTTGCCTTCCTCGATTCCCTTCATATTTCTTCTATCGTAGCAATGATCTCTGTGTTAAGATTATATCTGGAACCTGTTTAACAAGTTTTATCACATGTGATGATGACTGACACCAATATTGTCTTTTAAATAGTTCTAGATATATGCAGTAATACACATTTCTTGTTGATTATTGAAGAATTAATGTTTTGTTGTATATGTGCATCTACAAGTGTTATTAACTGACCAACTATCTGTACATCATTCAGTAATCTGTCAATACATATATCTACACAATTTAAGAGGAATATAGAAGAACTATTGGTTCTTTTAAATATGGCCATATATCTATATCTGTTCATGTATATATATGTATGGTCTGTATTAGTATAGGGTTGGTCGTTTAGCCAGATGTCATTTTAATGATGAACACAAGGGAATCGGGGAAGCCAACAACATCAGAGACAATGGGGCTGTTTGATTGAGAACCTACAGCATTTTTCTGTATACATGTATTTGTGAAGATGGAAAACAATAAGTATATGATGATTTCCAGATGTTTTATTTCATAACAAAAAGCACACTATAAATAGTATAAAGATTATGAATATAAATACTGAGTTTCAAGCCTAATGTATTAAGTAAACACTTCACAACAGTTGTAATGTATGTAGCACAGGGCCTGTATTTACTATTCTATTAGAATGAGACGATTAATGTTCAACTTGATGCAGCTGTCTTTTCCTCAAGCAAGGGATTATATTACTCAGTATATTTATGATGAGCGACTTGAGTTAAAACTACTGTATACATTATCATTCAAGTGAAATCAACTGTTATATTTATTATTCAATTAAACTCGACACATGTCTAATTAATCATGGCTATGTTTTTTAATGTTGAAATGTTGTTTTCAAATTTCATGTCAGAATTTCACAGCAACTGTGCCAACTAGTTGTTATTTACCAGTGGTTAAGGTCACCTTTCTTGCTTGTTTAAAAGGCCATTTAAAACATATTCTACAACATTGGAAATGTTAATGACTAATTATGAAAACTTTATAATGTATAAATTATTCCAGTAGTTTTGTTATTATACCAGAGTAGAATAATTCAGGAGATAGTTTTTCACAGCATGTTCCAGTGAATAAATTTCTGTTATTGAATGTCAGTACAGTCGTGGCCAAAAGAATAGGTCCACGCTTGAAAATGGTTGAATTTCTTCCGTCTAAATTCATGTGATCATATATCAGGATGGTGGCAGAAATTATTACCAAACTGAGATAAAATTAGATCAAGGACCATTTATTTCATTTCTAAATAATTAGTTAACATGCAAACTAACATCGGTGATGATCAGTAGTCAATACTTCGTGTGTCCCCCACCGTTGGCTTTAAAAGGTGCTTGCTTCCACTCCGATTTAGGGCGTCGTTGATGACGCCATAGCCATGATGACGTCATCATTCAAACATGCATGTGCATGCGTAATGAGCATACTTCAAATAACCTATCCATCGATACCTCGTTTGTGCAAATCGGCCTTCAGGTGGCAGATATATGATCAAATGAATTTACAAACCAAGTAAGAAATTCAACCATTTTCAAGCTTGGTCCTATTCTTTTGGCCACGACTGTATATATTTCTGGTAGGTAATGTGTATTAAAACTTCATGTAAAGAAAGAGTCTGTAAAATGATCATCAAGAGAAATGATCACGTATTCTCAACTTAGTGTTTTGTTAGGTCATGGTAAAATACTGAACTGTACAGTTAAAACAGTCTCTGAGGTATCCCTTGCAAACTATAAAGTTGTAAAAGTTGAGTCTCTAAAAGGAATATCACTTATCAGTTTAAAAATAGTTCAATTCTGTTCAGTATATTTACAAAGATGATGAAATGAAAATCTGTCAACATTTGTTGTCCTGTACAGACAATAATATTATAAATGGGATAGGCACAAAAACCAGTGCTAGGATTAAGAAGGCTTCAGTCTTTGCTACAATCTTGTGATGGGCCTCTTTTGGATCTGATTGTATGCAAGCCAGGTGATTATCTGCTGTTGATCAATTTGAGTACATTTTAGTGTTGATTAATAATAGGAACGATGATGCACAGAGGCTTTAAAGAAGCACATGTCTTACATTTTAAAGTCAAAATTAATTCTTGCATTGGTTGATTGGTTATTGATGGGATAATCTGTAGGCTAAAACATTCAGGAATAAAAACCTTGAAGTCATTTTAGTATTAAGGCCTGTACGTACATTTGTAGGTTTCTGTATTTGGACATAGAATCATAGATCAACCCATAACATCACAAAACATGTAAGTCTTTAATCAGAGAATGGCAAGGGTCTACATGTTACTTATACAGTAACTGGTTTTGTATCTTGTAAAATTGTTTAACTGGTTTGTATGTAGGCCTACATGTACTTATGCAGTGTATGTAATATTCTCAAAATAATCAATTTATAAACAAACAGTAAATCTATTGACAATGTTATAAAATCGATCTACATAAACATGCAAATTGTTAAACTGCAAGTCTGATAGACAAATTAGATAGAATTATACGCAGTGGACTATCTGTGAATATTAGATTTGTTGGTGTAATGTTAAGTTGATGTTATTATTGACATGTTACAATGTAAACCTACTACTGGTATAACCTTATATCCTGTCATATCTTACTTTCAGGAAGTTCATCATTGTTTACAAATATTTTCTATCTCTACATACATGTACATGTTATTGGAGATGTTTGTTTTAGTCTGTTTAGGATTGGCAACTTTACAACTTTTTATAGAAAGAGATATTTAAATAAACTAAATATTTAATCTCAGAATGAGCATCATTAAAATCTTTGGGTGAACTAAGAAAAGGTTATCTACTGTATATGATTGCTAATTTATGATATGAAATCAAAACAGATTTTACCCAAAACCAGTACATGTATCTAAATCTAACCACAAACCTATCCCTTCGTGCAGGTAAAATCATTTTGTAGACTAAGTAAAGAGTTGTGACTGGATTTTAATAAGCCATTTATTAGCCTATGCACTGTAACACTTTAATTTGGCCAGTAGTGTTTAATTTTCAATAGGCCTAGTAATATGTAAACTAACAATTTTAAAACAAATTGTCATATTGTGTCTCAAAACCCGGAGATGCCTCCCTAGAACTTAAGGCCTGTCTACCAACTGAAACAAACTATAGATACCTCGCCACTGCCAGTGGATTAGTGTAGTCCTACTACCAAAATTTATTGAAACTAACCTAACTAACAGCCTGATACAAGATTCTGTATTATTACAAGGTTAGTGTTCTAGAAGTAAGTATGAGAACTATGGTGTATTGACATGATCTTTCAACCTTTGTATTTCTCTAATACCCTAATGTTTTCTTCTGTTTGTTTATGTTAGAAATAGAGAAATATCTTTACTCATCTTCTCACTCTTAGGTCCCTCATAAACAGTGGGCTCAAATTTCTGTTTTCAGAAAGAAATTTGCCAAAAATGGTAGAAAGATATTATACATGGATATACTTTCTGGGTTTTATTTGTGTTTTCATTGTCAGTGTCAAACATTTTTGGAATCCAAAATATAGAACATTCCCATGTGTAGAAAAATCTTAAAAAATCCCCCCCCCACTTCCCCTGTCCATAGTTATTCAAATGGATTTTAGTTTTAAGAACCATACCATATATAAACATGAACTGATGTGGCTTCAGTTATGGAATCAAGTGTTAAGACCCAGTTTGGATTTCAATTAAAACATTTTAAAACTGGTGGAGATACCTCAATTGATTTATGACAAAATCAAGACATTTTAACATTTACCTATCACAGTTAATCATTGTTTCTGCACAAATTTTAATACAAAAGGCATAACTTATATTATGTAAATGTACTCAATTGAGGATAGAATCAGATGGTTTGTCCATAAGGAAATTTCCTTGAATCAAGTGTGCCGTTTTAAAGTTTATACATGTAACTCAAAGATTGTATATGAACTAAGGCATTTACAGTATTTCTGTTAATAAACAAATAGTGCACTAGAAAAATAATGTTAATGATTAACAAATGATGAAATGGCTAATTTAACATTTAGTTGTTTATTATGACTTTAGTTATGTGTTTTCTTACATTATGTATGTGTTTATTTAGTTTAGCACTGTAATTATAAACCTATGTAGATTCCTGTAGATATGTAAGAAACATAAACAAGAAATTACCTCAAACAAATGTTTTCTACATTTTAGTAACATTAAGTCTACAGGTACATGTACATGAAGATGCAGGAAAAATTGAGACTTGAGCCTATAAAATTATGTACATTTGTACATGTAGCATCTGCATGTATCATTCATACATGTGTACATTGTTTCACAAAAAAATGGAATAACTCTTTGATTCTGTATTTCAATTCAGCTCTTCCTAGGGCCCAAATGAACATAACATCCCCTCAAATTCGAAAAAATTACTTTCTATTGTGTTAGATGTTTGTGCATATAGAAACATATAAAAGAAATTTCAAAGGTAATGTTGTTTTAACATCCCACTTTTCTTCACAATTTATGCTAATAATGACGGGCAAAGAGGGACAGCTTCGTATACATGTATCCAAGGAAACTGTTCCTCATAGCACACGGTTTGCAACTGTCAATGAATCTTTAACATCCTACCCAAAGAATTAGACGCTTGTCAGGTTCACCATTACAAGGAACTTTCTCAGGCAACACCGTGATCAAACCCTTTACCTGAAACTACATGTAGCTCCACACTCAATGAGCCACTGTGGCTCCAATGAAATTTCATTTCTGGGTAAAAAAACGTCATAAAATATGTTGGCACACCTGCATGTGTAAAAACATCCTGAAATGTTGATCTCATCTTATTCATTGATGCCAGAGATTTGAATTATGTAGATTAAAATACGTGGGAGATACACAATGAATCAAGGTCACTATCATGCATCTACATCTACATCCTGTTTTCAACAACAGCCACTTTTTATACGCCCACATTGAAATGTGGTCGTATATTGTCGTCGCCCCCGTCCGTCCGTCCGTCCGTCGGTCCGTCGGTCCGTCGGTCCGTCCGTCCGTCCGTCCGTCGGTCCGGCGTCCACAATTGCTTGTGGACGCTCTACAGGCTAAAGTTAATATCCGATTGACTTTAAATTTATACACAGTGTTCAAGGTCATGAGACGAAGAAGCCTATTGTTTTTCAGCGATTTCCGATAATAACTACCAGAGTTATGGCCCTTGATCACTTCAAAAAATCTTGTGGACGCTCTAGAGGCCAAAATTAATATCCGATTGACTTTAAATTTATACACAGCGTTTAAGGTCATGAGACGAAGAAGCCTATTGTTTTTCAGCGATTTCCGATAATAACTACCGGAGTTATGGCCCTTGATCACTTCAAAAAATCTTGTGGACGCTCTAGAGGCCAAAGTTAATATCCGATTGACTTCAAATTTATACACAGTGTTTAAGGTCATAAGACAAAGACGCCTATTGATTTTCAGCGATTTCCGATAATTAGTGCCAGAGTTATGGCCCTTGATCACTTCAAAAAATCTTGTGGAGGCTCTAGAGGCCAAAGTTAATATCCGATTGACTTTAAATTTATACACAGTGTTTAAGGTCATAAGACGAAGATGCCTATTGATTTTCAGCGATTTCCGATAAATAGTGCCAGAGTTATGGCCCTTGATCACCTCAAAAAATCTTGTGGACGCTCTAGAGGCCAAAGTTAATATCCGATTGACTTTAGATTTATACACAGTGTTTAAGGTCATGAGACGAAGAAGCCTATTGATTTTCAGCAATTTCCGATAATTAGTGCCAGAGTTATGGCCCTTGATCTCTTTAAAAAATCATGTGGACGGTCTAAAGGTCAAAGTTAATATCCGATTGACTTTAAATTTATACACAGTGTTTAAGGTCATAAGACGAAGAATCCTATTGATTTTCAGTGATTTCCGATAATTAGTGCCAGAGTTATGGCCCTTGATCACTTCAAAAAATCTTGTGGAGGCTCTAGAGGCCAAAGTTAATATCCGATTGACTTTAAATTTATACACAGTGTTTAAGGTCATAAGACGAAGATGCCTATTGATTTTCAGCGATTTCCGATAATTAGTGCCAGAGTTACGGCCCTTGATCACCTCAAAAAATCTTGTGGACGCTCTAGAGACCAAAGTTAATATCCGATTGACTTTAGATTTATACATAGAGTTTAAGGTGTTGAAACGAACAAGTATTTTGATTTTCAATGAATTTAGATAACTGAACAGCTAAATCCATAATATTAAATGTTTCATGTATATACTAATTGTTAGCGTGGGGTAAAACTTTATAAAAAGCAATCAAATTCTAATGATTTTCTGATAATTACATAATGAGTTGTTACTCTTAATCAGTTCTTAGTGTATTACAAATGTTTCATTACCGAAAAAAGTAAAAATATGCGACAACCCTTGTTGACTGCCCGGACGACTTACCTGCTGTGGGCGTATGTTTCGTTGCCTGGCAACCTATCTTTTTGAAAATCGGAATGGAATTACAGACTTTTGCCAAACACATACATTCTCAAATCTCTTCCAAACAAAATATGTATTCTTTTAGCTGTAAGAAAACAAAAAGAGCTCATCCCTACTGGGCTATCAGAATGGATTAACTTGCACACTTGAGATAAGATTCAAAAACAGGAAAACAGGATTGTTCCTGATAATTCTCTGACCTCTTCACCTGCTAAAGATTTAGTTCCTGTTATTGTATGGATTTGTTGCCAGTAAATATTTTGTACAAGAAGAAAATAAGCCCATTGAGGATGTTTAAATAATTATAAGTCAAGACAGTACCATCTGTGACATGATGTAATAAATCACTCTCACTCACCATTATAGGCTTCATTATAACTATTTAGTATACTTCATTCTTTTAGTAGGATGAATTACTTTATTAAAACACACATAACATCTACTAATTGTATATATTCATTTAATTTAAATCTGACAACATATTATGTATTTGGATCATAAAGGCTATTTTCCCAGATGTATTATTTTTATTAGTGTTTAAAATTTAATGTAGATGTAGCTAATGATTATAGTTCACTTTGACATTAATACATTTGTCAGTGTATTTATCTACAACTACACTGTTTTATCATTCATATTCAGTGATAAATCTTACCCATGTAATGTATATAATCAACTTAAAAGAAATGTAGTAATTATAGAATGTAATTGAATACATTTCAAACAGTGATTATGATAATTTAACCATCAAAGGTGTGATAGTAAATAAATTTTGATAAATTATATTTGAAAGTGATTGACTCTAGAGTGATCCTTCCCAAGTCATTTGATGATTCTTGAATTAAGAATAATAAAGATGTATGTAGGTAATGGAATTAGGGTTGATCAGGTATTTACATGTATAATTGAAAGATATTGTTTACATTGAGAGGACAAACATTAGTATTGGGGAGTAAGTCCTAGATTAATTATATTGTGTGTGTGCAGGGGTAAGGTGTTATTTAAAAAGAAGTTTTGCAAGAGGCCAATAAAAATTGGAGATGGTCTATTGGGCTGTCATTCGAGTGATATACTGACATGAAATTTATATCAATTTTCTTGAATTTTCTTCAGTATTTACATCTGAGTGACAAAGGGTTACCGGTAAAAGTTTTAACTTAAAACAGTTAAACATTGCTGATTATATTTTTTGCCAGTACCATATTGACTTTGATGTTCCTGGAAAAAAACTTCAAAAGTAATGGCCATCAATTACATTATGTTTAATCTATATTAATACTTTGTGGTAAGACAACATTTAATTGTGTGTGATCTAAAGGTCTGTAATTGATTGGAATAGTTGGACTTAAAAAAAAATAGACGTTTCATCTGTATTCTGTCTCTATTATTAAATAGGTCTTTTGACCTGAAATAGATGCATATTAGTAGGGTAATATTGATGATTATATTTCTGAATGTTGATTAATTTGTCATATTATGATAAAACTTGTGGTAAACTACTTTACATTCATCTAGTTTATTTAAACAACAAAAGTTTGTGTTAATTGGAAGTTAGTGTTCAAGTTGATGTGATAGAAGGATGAAAGATACCATATGATAATATATTTATACTATCTTATCAAAGACACTATCTTGACAAGCTGGTGTATAGAATACAGATTCCCTGAGATCTCTAGTCCCGGCTTTATTTATCTTTGTCTAGTTTACAGTGGATGTGTATCATCATTAACTAAAGTGGTCATTATTGTTTCTTTCATGATAATTTATTAAAAGATTCTAAGTCAAGGATAGTGACACAAGCTCAAGGTGAACAGAAGAATGGTCTTAATATTCAAGTCACATTTCAAAACCACTTCCTGTTTTGTTTTCTTTACTAGAAAACAAAACAATACTGAGGTCATTGACATTTGGTTTCTTGCACTGCATGAAAAATAATTATCTGAATCATGTTTTACGCAAGTTGATCCAAAGGCCATATTGTTAGTTTTCAAAAAAAAAACTTCATTATATTGGAGTTGTCTTGTATGAACAGATAATCTTCTATGCAGTTTATAAAAGATTTTGAAAAATAAAAACTATAAAACTCTCAACCAATACACTCGGTATGATTAAATCACGAGTGATCTTATTGTCATGTCTCCGTTATTCTATTCAAATTCATTAGTTAGCTGAGGTTGGATTAGTACACACTCTTTGCTTGATTGAGTCATTGTCATAATGTTTGCGAATAAAAAGTTTGGTTGGAGAAGACACACTGTGGTGAGTATCCTTAAAAATTTTGTTACTTGTGAAATGTAGCAAGAGTTTTCACAAAGTTACATAAACCAGTGCTCACACAATTGTTTGAATATTCACATGATTTCAAATAAAGTTTTTCAAGTCCATTTGAAGTGATTTTTTTCCTATTTAATGTCAATGAAAGCTAATGGAATGTTATCTGGTTTTTTTTTGTCTCCTGGACCATGGAATATGTAATACATGTACTATTAATTTTAAGATATTAATAAGTCCCATACATTAATTCCAGCTGACACTGTTAAACTGGAAAATGATTTGAAAAGTAGCAATTTTTTCTTTTCTTAAATCTGACTTGATCCATTCCTGTTTGATGCATTCTGTAAAAGACTTTATTATTTAAACTGGTCAGGCAAAATATGTGACACAATAACATGTTGAAATAAAACAATGATTCATTTGAGACCTGAATAAATGTGATATGTCATTGGAGACCTTTTGTAAAATTAAGAACCTGTATTTGTAATGGTCTATTTTCCTTTGTTTGGAAGGTTAAAAAGAATTGTAATAAATATTGCATTAGGCTGGTGTATCCTGTAGAACAGGTCAGCTGAGTTTTAGTGTCCACAGGGCATTTGTCATATGTCATAGCTGGTGAATGGTTAAAAGCTCTGAATTTCTTAATTAATTTCTAATTGATGAATGAGCTTGTAATGGTTGTTGCTTGACTTGGTTTTGACCTAATAAGGTAGCATCTTGACTTAAATTAATGATCTAAAGTGATCAAATGATCTGTAATATATCATTATTGCTTCTCTGTCATGACAGATAAAATTAGTTCAATTAGAAATTGGTTGCATAGGTGTAAAGGCCCATTTTGATAGTCTCCTGTTGGACTTATTGAATCAAGATTTGATTTTTCAGGACTTGATTATTATGTAAAATGTAAGTAAAAAATATGTATTATAAATATAATATAACTAGCTAGCTACATGTATAGTTTGCTGTGTGATATTGTGAGATCAGTTTAACGTTTAATATGACCATTGAAATATCATGCTTTCCATTAAATGATAAAACAGTTTGCTATTCGCAAATTTTATTTTAACAGCATTGATCCTAGATATATGTATTGTTTAATGGTTGAGAGCGACATATTAAGATATTGTAATAACAAGAGGACTATAGGTCAGAGTGTTTTTACAATATATTACGCAAGGTCTTAAGCTCGAGACCATTAAACAACATAAAAAACTAACACTTCACATGCACTTTTACAATGAAATGCGTCACACAAGTCCAATATTTCACTAGTATAAATAATCTACGATTGGCAAGTTGCCCCTACGATTATTTGAAATAATGGTACATCAACATCAAAGGGTGACGTCATATATTTGATGTAGTACAAACACAACTTTTTGGATAACAATCACCAGCAAAATTATTTTTAATGTTTGTATTATTTCAATGTTTATACCTATCCTAAAATGCCTTGCAAACAATGTGTTATTTGATACCAAATCTTACAAGGTACATGTATTTTATATTGCAGATCTTTCCTTAGGCCTGAAATGTTATATAAATTATTGGTTAGACTTATTAACTTACATGTATAAATCCAGACCATATTCAAATATTGATGCTATCATATTGATTACATTTTGTGATGGATAATTTAATGTAAAAATTGATAATTGAGACTTTAATATTTGAACGTACATTATTAGTATTGATGATTTAAGCTAGTCCAAAATTTAATCTTTACTATCTCCGTTCAGCAAGTAGACCGAAAAGGAGGATATTTTTGTCTTGTGGTGACTACTCTAGTAATAGAAATAATGACCTCAGCATAGCTATATATTTTGAAGTAAGAACCAT
Source organism: Patella depressa (assembly GCA_948474765.1). NCBI lineage: Eukaryota > Metazoa > Mollusca > Gastropoda > Patellidae > Patella > Patella depressa. The sequence goes on from OX419716.1 coordinate 27,479,391, forward strand.
GAATGAATAAAACAAAAATTATCACAAATTCTGATTTGTTAGTCCATTCTGAGGTTTTGTGAGTTAGTTATAGTTTTATACCATATTGTAATTTTAAAAAATTGGACAATTAACATTTTTGATGTAAATTCTGACTGTATCAGTCATCTATGTTGTTTACACCAAATTACACTATAGATGGGAAACATTGAGTTGTGAATCAACAGCAACCCTGACTATCCTAGATAGAGATATTTGATATTATGTCAGTTGATGTAATGGTATTAAAACAAGCTGTAGTCTGTAAAATACTCACCAATGGAAGAAGTTATACTACATCAAGTTAATTACTCTATAGATATCAGAGATTTAATCAACCAAGTCTAACTCATTCATCAATGTCATGTTACATATTACAAGGTGGGAGTAGAAATATAGACAGGTCTATAATTATATCCTACATGTATAGGCACGTATACAAATTATTGTTTTAATTAGCATTGAGATTGATAGACCCACTCCCCACGGATGTATGTTCATTTGAGGTGAGGTGGGAACCTACACAATACACAAAGAAAATCCAGAAATTTCATACTCCGCGCAGTGTTGCGTTTGATTAGAGGTTGCTATTATGAGTGGATATTGTTGTTTCAAATTTTGATTGGTCAGTAGTCCGTCTACCAACCAATCACTAGCTGCCCTACAAAATGAGTGCCAATATTGGACCAAATATGTTTACATAACGTTACGTCATGGCTCCCCATTTTATTATGCGTAATTAACCCGTGCATAGCAGAATACTGCAGTAAAACTAATTGCGTGACAAACGAGGCTATCAAGTCAAATGAAATGTAAACAATTATACTGTTTGGAAATGAACATACTTTCACCGTTTTAATACCTTAAATCACTGTCCAAAGTTTTAGGGAAGACCCAGATTAAACGAAGGACTTTCATGTTGCTGTACTTAAGTGATAGCTTTCATTGAACAGAAAGAATAGACACACTCCCGCATAAGTTCAAGAAACAGACGCTATTCCAGCGATGGCCAGAGAGGGATTTCTCGGGCCATTGCTTCAGGAATATGGGAGTTTTTATGCAATAAAGTTCTTCTATAGAAGTGGAAGAATATTGTTTCAGTTTGTTGAAATAGGTGATTTTAATATACCTGCGTCATCGTTTGTAAGAATTGTATTTTTATTAAATGTTTATTTAAATACGTGTGGAAACTATCAAATATCATCGTAGATAAAATCTCAATTACATGCAATAAAAATGTATTTTACTTGTTTATGGTTTACTTTTTAAGATATAATGTAGGAACATTTTCCGTCATTTAAAACAACTTCCTGGTAGATGTTGTATAAACTGACTATAGTATAAACAATGTGGATAGAATCAAGGAAAACCTACATGTACTTTAAATACCAAATACCAGACTGAATAGGCCTACCGTATTTTCCAAAATAATTTTCCTGCAAGTCGTAACAAACAACTTGTAATTACTGATCAGAAATTAACTAATAATAAACTGTCAAACAATTTTTTTCGAGGCATTCAGATAGCTAACTTATTTTTGGTGTACTTTGTGCAGAGTTATAACGATACTGAAGGCTTTTGCCACAGCTGTAATGGTCCACACAAGCTGAGTGTGCTGAATTTAATGAAAAAGAGAGAGAAATCTGCTTATTGCAACATTTAGAAAGTATATGTATATATTTAAAAGGTCATTCAACTCTCTTCTACAACTGGTGCTGAAATTCTGAAGACAGTTCTTCAGCAGAAATGTCAAAAAGTTTTTTTATAGGCATGGTAATCATAGAGACTCATGCAATAATATGTTGAAAACATGAACAGGTTCTCATGAAATCATAGTTTTTCACAAGATTTAAAAGAGGTGTTGTCTCTTTAATTTGTTAATTGTGAAAGGTGAAGATGTACCCTGTATGAGATATAGTTGACCTGTGTAAGTAAGTAGTATATAACATGTAGTTTTATATGTTAATTAGGCTAATTACATGTTAACCTTTACCTGTAGTATCATCAAGGTACATGTTAACCTGTTGATGTTGAGTATCAGTCTATATATCCTGACCTACATGTAATAAAACAGCTGTTTCCTACATTAAAGATGGATTATGTAAGATTTAAATCAGCTTAATGCAGGTCTTATTTTGGTTTCAAATGTTACATTATTATAAGCTGTTATATAGACATTTAGTCACGTGGCAAGCCAATAATCAATGTATAGACTCTCAAGTGATGGAGATTTGAATGGATTAAAACATGGTTGCCATTAAATTGAATAATGATTAAATTAAAAAATGGTGAATCAAGTCTTGAATAACAAGTACTGTTGTTACAATAATAAACAATCCATGCCACATCTCCACTCAGAGGAAAGTAATGTGAATGAAATTTTGATAAACTTATTATTCATTTTGCATTATGGTATCTATATTAGAACTATTATAGCAAGAACGTCCAGCTTTTTATCTAAATCTTAATGTAAAAAATGCATCTTTGGTACAGGATGGTCTTATACTGTTATGGAGCATCAGTACCATAGACTACTATGACATGACAAAATTTGTCAAACAGTAGTTGGGTTTACAGTAGTACAGGTACACCTGAGACTGGGGTGTAAGCGATGAGAGAATTATAGCCAATGATTTATAGGGCTACACAATTGTATCACCTTTTGTAATACAATCTGCCTATACATGTACAATATGTACCTGTGTGGTCCATTCCAATCTCCCTCTCTATAGTTTCTAAGAAAATAACAGTCTGTTTATTGAGTTTGGATGAAAAAAACACTGTGATTGATGTACCTACTAATCAGAATTGCTAGTTCTAACCACCTTTAATCTCACATTTGATGTTGGGAACTAATGGAAAAATTATATTTTTTTAGTTGAATTTACATAAGATTGTTGCTTTCTAGAAATAATTATTCCTTTGATAAAAATAAATGCCTTTTCTCTTGTAGAAATTGTAATTGACTTTTTGTGATGGCTTTGTTGCGTCAAAATTATATAAAGTACATTGCTAGATTGATCATTACAGATTGATAGTATTATTAATACAATCTCAGACACAGGCCATGCCACTATACACACTATAAAAATTAAAAACCTGACTATAACTTAGAAAATTGAATTATTTCAACTTTTTTTATATTACCGATTCATGCATAAACTGCATGCACTATATTCAAGTCAACATCATGGGAGCTCCCCGAATCTCCAATAACCATAGTTTATAAATAGATTGCTGAAAATGTTCCACTTTCCCCAAAATATCTATGACCTTTGCTCTTATCTATTATTTATTCTGAAATAAATGACAGTGGAAGTTCTAAATTTGCTCAAGCTGGCAAGTACAAAAGTTTGTTTCTCACAATTTAAACTAGAAGAAAAATTTGATACCCTGTAGGAATTTCAGACTTGTTGGTGCCTATAGAGTCCCCACCCCTCTACATCTTGAAGTTGAATTCCTTTACTGGAAATATTAGAAGTATGAGGCATCTTTCATGTTGGACAGAATTGAGAAGAGTTGATAATTCAGTTTTATTTAACACTTTATTTATTGTGAATGTTATATGGCAAAGTCAGTAGTAATTATTGAACTTGCTTTACATTAAAACTTTATTTTATGATTATGCTAATAGATCTTATCATGTAGAACTGTTTTATATTCCCTATCTGATCCTTCTGTCTTCTATGATAAAGTAAGCAAATAAACTATCGATTTAGAGGCATTTGAATTGCTAGATCAGTTAAGAATAAGCTTATCTTTTATTATCTAATATCTACGTGCAGAAATTGATGCGTTAGCGTTTAATGAGTAATGAAATAAATCCATTTTTTTCTTAAAAATGAAAACATAAAGTTTAGAGTAATGCACATCTGTAGGAGCTAAATCACTAATATTTGTGATCACAGCGCATATAATAATGTAATGTATATACATGTAATATGATTAACATTCAATCGTTTCCATTTTTCGTCTAATTTCAAATCAGTTATGTTTGGCTAAATACACCAGGAATCTCAATTGAATGGCAGTCTCTAGCGTCTGGTTATTTCAATCTACACCCATAGTATTTATTTCGCATGCTCTCCAGATAAAAATATGTCGTCACAGTTTGACATGACTCATGGAATATGTGTAGCTTCCTTCTTCAAGTCCCATGTTACAAATGGCACTGAACACATGGTATACCATTCGTGTACCAATGGGGACTAATGGTAAAATTCTTATTTTGTCATAAATATTGGATTATCAGAAGCCCATATTTTCCTGGTAAGATCACAATGTTGAAAATTGACAAATAATTTGTGTTTTGGAATGATATTGAGTTAGTAACTTACATGTAGCTACTTTAAATGCATGCTATAGAGGAAGACTCTTATTTTTTATAACTTCCTTAGGAATAAATCATTTCTTCTGAAATTTGAAATGCCAAACAAGATTCTGATGTATTCATCAAGTCTGGCCTATTCACAAGGATAAAAAGCAGATTCTATTTTGACAGTACAATTCTGTTGGAAATGTCAAAGAATTAGGGATAAATTGTTTATTATTGTTCTGCAGATCAATTTTCCTCCTAACAAATGAACCATATAGCACTTGTTTATATTATAACATCCTTATGGTAGTATTATATGATGTACGTACAATATTTATTTCCTATTACTGTAATGATTTCATTATTAAGCTAATTTAAGATAAGGATAAGAATTGTAAATTTGCTCAGATACATATAATTCTGTTGTAATTGTACTTATTTGTAAATTTAGGAAACTAATCTTACCTGTAATACTCTAAAGTCTGAAATGATAAATTGTGTAACAGACAATTTCAGTTTGTGTTGACGTTTTTGATATTAATTTTTCAAGTTGAACTTGATAATTTAGCAAAAATATTTATGGTTCAAAGTGTTTGAAACAGTATCTTAATCTTTCATGTTGATTTGAATATCCATTTTAAAATCCAAAATGGGACACAAAGATACAATAGAATATCTAAACCACATTTCTTTAAATGTGTGTATTTGGTTAAAACATGTTTGAAGCTGACTGTAGCAATATGATCATTTCATTAATATCAATAGACAGCTGGATGAATATTGACTTGAACTTAACAATATATTAAACAAAAAAAGCAGAAATTATTACTTTTTTGAAAACAATAATAATGTGTTTTTGTTAAAGCCCCAATAACACTTTTGTTGTAATTGAATAATATGTCCCAATATTTATTCTGGTCAACAAATTGTATTATTTTTCAATATTCAAATTAATTGATGATACAAATTTCATCTTAACACACCTAATTTAAAAAATTGGAAAAATTCAAATACATGATTTGAAAAGGTTAACGTAAACCTTTTCAAATGTGACTTGGATTTTAAGATATTTTCGAACCCCTTGGACAAGTAAAACATGATGTAATGGATAATTTATACAACCGGTAGGACACATAAACATCTAGTACTTAGAATAAGACTATTATTTATTTTCTAAAGCTGCCATCCCAGCAAGAGTGTTATTGTCCCTTTAAAATTTTGATTTTTCAAGCTGACTTAATACAGTATTATTATGATTTATCTTTTTTTTCATCTTTTTAACAATAGGATCAGCCATTTAACTGTAGGAAATCCTATCCCAATAAAGTATTGTGTCACTGAAAAATTAAATTTCTCAAAGGCTTTTAAACCATGCCAATATGTACTCAGATTGATGATTTAACCTTGAATAAAGGAAAAATATTACGTTGCAACCTTGGATTGCTTGGGCGGAGACACTGCGAAAATCATGTTTATATCATCTATTAAAGAGCAGATATGTGAACTACAACTGTAACAAAGGAAATGAAAGTCAACTATGTCACTGGGGCTGGCGGGCGGGGGCCATAGCCCCCTGGGCCTCCCCCTGGATCCGCGCCTGTGTTTAGAGATTCATCTTTCACAATATTGTAGCTGGCAGGTGATTCCTGCAGTGTAATAGTACTAAAGCAGTGGAGACATTAGCTGAATTATTCGTCCGGATCAATCAGTGTCGAATTTTATTCGGCCAAATGGGTGGACACACTAGCCGAATGCTTTGCCCTTACGGCCTTAGCTCTGATTAACCAGTCGATTGCGTCACCTTTCACGTCACAAGATTAAACATGGTGGTGTGTATGTCTTCAAACAATCATGTGACATTCGCCCGAATGCTTCGGCAAAGCGTACACACCAGGCGAATATAATTCGGCTGAAATATATCAAACCTGTTTGATTCTGGTGAATTATTTGGCCGAATGGAAAATCGTCTGAATGACACTGGAAACACTAGGCGCTTAATGCAATGACATGTAGTTAATCCTCCCAAATTTATTGTGGGCTTAATTACTATGCAATTTGATTGATTAATTTTTCCAGGATGTTAAGATCTAAATTGTTGTGCCATAAGTGTGTCGTTATGTGTATGAAATTAATAATTATTAAACCAGACAAGTCACATGTCTTACATTTTATCTTTTTAGCTACCACTTGCTTAATAAAAAAAAACATGTAATACATGATACGTTTGTCAAATTTTTACTCTGTGTATATTGAATTTAGTTAGAATCAGGTTAAATTTGGGTTATTTTTGGTGGGGATTGCAAGCTTGCCAACTATATTTTGTTACAACTTTCTTTCAATTCACTGGATTTTATTTGACATTATTAGATAATATGACCTAGCTGACTGTGTTTTGTTTAAAATACCAAAATGTTGCCAAGAAGATGTATAGAATGGCTTTTGGGAATCCAATAATCAAAACATCTTGATGGTAATCGTCTTTTTTATGGGTAAAAAGATGGAGATGATTTGAGTTGTCTTTGATGTGTAGACTAACATGACTAGTCAATTACACAGTAAATAACATTAGTAATAACATGTGATTGAATACCATCTTGTGTATTAGACATCTTGTCTAACAGTAACAGTCATTATTTATATGTTTGTTGAATGTGGTAGAATTATTATATAGTAAAGGAAACTAGTAATAAAATATCAGTTGTATTGAGTGTTAATTACACTCATTTACTACATGTGTACATTTACATTTGTATACCTATTAGGCAGCTTGTATGTTGGTTAGCTACAAAAAACACAATATAGATGATCCACCAAATGTTTTATTGATTAGAACTTTGTTAAAATGAGTAATTTGTTGCGAAGTTTACTGTAACTGAAGTTGGTGAAATGAAGACATACATTATTGTAGCCTCCAGTTATATTATGCCACACAAATTAGTAATTGTAAAAAGTTAGGGCATATTATACATGTATGTATGCAAATCTTTTGGAGAATAGAATATGTGTACATTAGCCGATAATGATAATAGCTGGATTTCTTCCGACACCCGATAGATTAACACAGGTTGCTTACATGTATGTAACAGTATTTTGCCTGTATGTAATTTTTAAATTAGAATATATTTTTATATTTTTCAGGTGAGATTAGGAGATTATACAGAACCAGCTGACGCCACTAATTTTACGTGGGGACATAAGTCAAGGAAACCTGATAATAGTAGTGAGGTTTACAGCGATCCTTACGAGCCTCGACGTCTCAGTGATAGTAAGTATTCATAACCTTACAACTACATAATGATAGCTTGTATCTTCCTCCACACTTTTACGTCTTGATGTTCCACAATCATCAATAGATCTCTAAGGTTGGCATCTTTGGCTTGAATCATAATTCCACTAACCAGGGATGAGACTATATCTTATTACAAGTACACCATACAATATCCCCCCCCCCACCCAACCCTTTGTCGATGGGTTGGTTGTTCAGTCTATCTTCAGATTCTTGTTATGCTGTTGATGCTGGAGACAATGTTTACATTTATGAGATGAAGAATCCTTTTTTATTTTTTTAAAATTATGAATATATCTTTTTGCAGATTTAAAACAAAGTCCTAGTTGGAAACGTCGTCTCCACCCAGGTGGTGGAGTAGTCTACGAGCTGGCGCAAACACCAGAAGTCATTTACGACCATCCTCCTTCTCGATCGGAGGAGACAGAGGAGGAGGATGAAGAGGCTGATGATTATGATAAACTTGATCGCAACAGGTCTCGATCATCGGGTGATAAAAAGAAAAACAAACTTCCGGATAATTATGATCACGTTCCACCAAAATTAGAGCCAGAAATCAAAAATGATGAAGATTATCTGTTAGCTCAACCTATCGGTTGTGATCAAAAACAATTATTTAAAAATCAAGAGAGTGCTACGTATAATTTAAATAAATCCAGTGAAGTTAAATCCATTGAAACCAGTGAAAGGAGACCAAGTCAACCCAGTGAAAACAGACCACTTCAACCCTTACCGATTAAAAATGGACATATGGATGATCCATCGATTTATGAAGAGCCGTGGGATTCTCAGGTAAAGCAAATGGAATTGCAAAAGAAAATACAGCGCGCCCACAGTCGAACGGAAGATCACGCAAAAATAACTTCTCAATTATCAACCCCTTCGTCTTCGTCGTCTTCATCTCTAGGTGATAAACTAAACTCCCCTGAAACCAAAATAACTATCCGATCTCCAAGTAATAACTCAACAAACTTTTATGAGGATGCTTGGGATTCCCCTAAAAGACAGCAACAATTACAAGAACAGTTACGCATGGCCCACAGTGTTTCCAATTCTTCATCTTCATCAAATACCTATGAAGATGCTTGGGATACACCTGAAAGACTTTCACAAGTTCACCAAAAAATTCAGCGCGCTATGAGTCATGAGGCTCCTGCAAAGCCTCGCCCAGCTGTCACTGAGATGGAAACGTATGCAGAACCGTGGGACACGGCAGCAAGACAGAAAGAATTGCAGGACAAATTACAAGCTTCACATATTCGAGCACAAAGGAAACAGAGTGGAGGTAGTTTATCGGCACATTCTACAAGTTCTCAATTATCAGTTGGTTCATCAGGATCACCCTCTAGTCCCACCAGACGTAACATGTATCCTGATTATCGTACTGAAGACATCATGGATCATTCCAGATCTAAAGGACGTAGAAGTAGTTCAACAAGTAAGTTTTGTTTCGGGTAATCCAGCTTTAATCCTTCTGTCTGGGGGTTCAATCGGTTTTAAACCCTTGTTCAGTCAAACATTATAACTTACAATGGCAAAAAGCATAAAATTTTGCACATACATGTATAGGTCAAATATCTGATTTTTCAACAGCATAATGTAAAATATAAACTCTCAATGCGAAAAATATTGTTTTCTATTGCCTCAAATAGAAAGTGTTAACAGGTTTATACAAAATCATTAGAGGGATGGGTGCGGAATGGTTAACTCGTGCAGGTTGGATTATAAGGTCTGTCATTGAGTCAAGTGGCATGGTTTCAATCCCTCCCTGTCCAACCTCCTGTGTTTTCTCTGGATTCTCCAGTTTCCCCCACTGCTAAAGACCTCACAGCACAATCAAATTATTGCAATATAATTTAATGGTATGTTAGGCCCGAAATGACATAGTTTGTGTCAGTGGATGTAAAAACCCAATAAGGTTATACATAAAACTAGTATCCATCGAACTGAAATGTACTGATTTTTTATTTCACTTTTTATTTTAGAATCAACTCAATCAATGAGTCCATCATCTGGAGGATCACCAACACATCGTAATCGACAACAATGTTGTACTTTTGGTGAACGTATCAATCCTCTAATACCTGTAGATAGTCAAAGGTAAGTTGACATTTTTAATGCACCCACAGGTATTCCTCAATTTTTGAGGTCGTTTTGATATTGTTGCATTCAGATTTTGAGACAAAAAGGTGATAATCCGTCAGCACAATAACCGTAGATCAGTGTTGCATTTTAAAAGATAAAGCATGGCATACATGTAATATAAGTGAATTGATGAAATAGGTCCATATATCATAGATAGTCTGATAGTATTATTTACTTTAAAAAAAAAACATAGTAAAAAAAACCTTTCTGGTTTGCAATTTTGTTTGGGTATTAATTTTCGTAAAATGACCATACACGATTTAAACACAGCATTATACAAGCCTATTATTCTATCCAACATTGTAGATAGAAGAGAATAACATCATGTAAAATATTTGGTTAATGTATTTTGTAGAAATATTGTACTTTATTTCAGTTGGTATCATGGTAATATATCCCGCCAAGATGCAGAGAATATTTTACGCGTTTGTAAAGAAGGAAGTTTTCTAGTAAGAGATAGTGAATCTGATAGAGGACAAAAGTCACTCTCACTTAAGTAAGTTGTACTATAAATATACCTAGTCCAAATCGGTTTCACAAGAAAGAGTTGAATTATTCAAACTAATAATAGCCATTGTCAGGATTTTTAATGGAGGTGATGTTTGATTTTGGCCAATAATCATTAAATACCTAATGCCCAACATGTTTCTCAATGATGATGTTCAGGCATATATGTTTGCTTACAGACTTTCCCAAGATCAACTGTTAGCCTACCCACAAATTATCTTTCATGTGGAATTTGAATTAAAATAACCTTTGTCTTTAATTTATCCTTCATGATTACAAATCACTGCATTGAGATTACTGTAAGCTTTTGTATGATATGAATAAGTATCATACTTATTGAATATTGATTAAATGTTATTGACTGACTATTGAGTATATTCAGTCATCATAAGCTTCTTGACTTTGGTACTGCAGACTGAAAATATTTTTGCATCATTTGTTTATTTGAAGTGTTGTAACTGGAAACCAGTTGAATTTTTAATTTAACTAAATAAATTGTTGTTTTCTTTTTCAGAAGTTTTCGTATGAACATTCATGTCAAAATAATATTAAAAGTCAGTGGAACATACATCCTGGGTGAAAATAGTCGCGATTTCAACTCTATTCCTGAAATGATAGACTATTATACATGTCATTTATTACCCTTGAAAGGAGCCGAACACATAACTTTACTTCACCCAGTAGATTGTAAGTGGGCAGAACAAAAACAATGATTATTTGTACAGTTTTCGAGTCTGTTTAACAAAGAGCGTCCATTTTGGATGTCTTGAAACCCAGACTAATCACACCAAACTTTTGCTTATAGGTTTTGGTTTACCAGGATAAATATATTGCCTCTTATTGGGACAATTTTTGTGCATTGACTCATTGTGGTATCAACTGATGTTAACCAATGTATTAATAGAGGTTACAGAATACAACAAGGGATGAGTGTGACTGTGATAAAACATTCCCTGATGTAAAGGGAGTCAACTCCATATACAGTACATGTACCAAAAATTAGCTAAGTAGGGGAATCCGACAATTTTCATGAATTTTGGAAGAGTTGAATGTTAAAATAAGACAAAACAGGTTTATTTCTTTGTGAATTAATTCCTAAAGACCAATTATTCGTCCCCAAAATATTATTTTTCATTAAATATAACCCACTTATTATAGGCCTTCTTACAGCTTTTCCATCAGAAAATTAATCCATATTTTTCTGCCTATTCTTAGCCCACTAGCAATATGTGTACTCATTAGCTGCTGTAACATAGAATATTTTTTGAATTTACAAGCAGATTTGCATGAAAGTCTGGTCTTTCAAAAGTCTTTTTTGATTGCATATTGTATGTAACACATTGTACATAAATATGTATTAAATTTTGTAAAGATTAAACAAATAGTCATAATATTTACAATACAGTCATATCATTATTTATTTGTATGTAAATGTATTTATTTATATAAGCATAGATAATAAACATATTTATAATGAGGGAACAAATACATATAACACTACAAAAGAAAGATATTTTACACTTAGACCCACATTTATGATCATCACATTTTACATGTATCTCTCAAAATAATGACCTATTTTCACTATTTTGGCTTCCTCAATTATTTTTATGCTCCCACAGCTATTGTTGACATAATTTTATATTTTGAGAAAATAAATTTAAAACAACTTTACATATTGGAGTAAATCAGTTTACGGTAATATTTCTAGTTACCGATCCTGTCTGATGCTAATGGTTCCTATCTTATACTATTTTATATGCCTCAAGTTATGGTGAATATTTGAACTAAATTAAAGCATATATATAATATGTAGACATGTGTATATCATAAAGACTTGTAAATAGTTCCTTTTATAATCAGGCTTTGATCTCACCAATTTATTTATAGCTTTCTCATTTAACAAAATATAATCTTCAGAGCAAAATAACCAAAAAATATGCAAATTTAAGACCCATCATATTTATTTAAATATCTTAATATTTTAATATTTGTAATCATAATTAATCTACAAATTTTATGTTTTGTATATTAATCAGTACTACATGCTTGTAATAGATGTTTAGGCTTCCATTGGATACATGTATGTGTGTGCAAGCTTATGTGTTTAATATGAGGTCAAAAGATACATGGATTGAGGACTATTTCTATATTATTTCACAGGCATTCTTTAATTCTACAAGTCAGTTAATTATTTGGGATCATATTTTAATAATATACAATTTAATGTATTGACATTTACCTATAGTTTCTGGTGCCATTTGTAATGAACAAATTAAAGCACTTCCTAAAAGACACTGCAGAAGTAATTAGTAATGGCTGCTGCAGAAACGATTTTATCACAATCAAAAGATATGTGTAGAAAGGAATTGCGTTATTCATGTATTTCACTGACTATATTGCTTAGAATTTACAATAGAAAATTCCATATTCATATTACATTATTATGTGCTTTTAGGCCCGTTTTCGTCTATTTTAATTAAGGTTCCAAATATAGAGACATAGACCCTTTAAAGGTCTTATATATAAATTTCAACTACCATGTCTATGTCATCTGTACTATGATAACACATTTTATACATTAGTATAATACTATTTAAATATTTATCAATTGAGAATGCCTTTGAATTTTTATACACCCTTTTTTCATGTGTCCATCTGTCCACAACTTGTTTGTGGACACTCTACAGGTCACACTTTTTATCCGATTTTGACGAAATTTGAAATATAGGTTTATTTCCCAAAGATCTTGATTCTTTCGATATTTCGATGTTTATATTGCAAAGGTCTTGGTTCATTTCAATATTCGCGCATATCAGACTTTAACTTCCTGAATTATGGCCCTGGATTATACAAAAAAATTGCACTTTTACCTTGTGGTTCCTATAGAGATCACAATTTTTATCAGATTTAAAAAGATTGTGGATCCTCTAGAGGTTACAATTTTTATCCGATTTGGATGAAACTTAAAAAAATATGTTTATATCCCAAAATCCTGGGTTCCTTTAGATATTTGTGCATATTGGATCATAACTTCCTGGATTATTGCTTATTAGTTTTTAGCTTGTTCTCTCTGACATTTCTTGCAAATGTGGATGCATCTTGCTTTGCAACCACTTGTTTTTTTTTCATTTGGATTGAGGTCATACTTTGTTTCGTTTGTCCCGTTCATCCTTTCGTACTAAGCAGAATACATGTGCAATTTTAAAGATTTATTTTGTATATTTGTGTTTATATGGATCAATAGTGTAACTATTGTTGAAATTAATGAAAAGGAAATATAAGATGGATGCTATCGGTATTGTCCATGTGATAACCTTGGATTTAAAATTAATATTAGGTTATTATATTAGGACTTGATATACCGTAAAATAAGATTGGACGCAAACTTTGGAAAACATTGAAATAGTAGTTACTATTGTTTTTATATCAATATTTTGGAGCAATCCAGACATTTATTTTCAAAGATAAAATCATAGATGGTATGTTATATTTGGAATAAAGAAACCTCAACATTATACAACTGTGATGCTTTTTCTTTTGATCCAAGGGCTTTGTTGGTATCTAAACATAGTTCCTAGAAAATCATAAATCCATTTTGATGCCGATATAGAAATATTAAGGTGGACAGAATACCTCGTAAGTAAATGGACGTAGATAACAGGTTCTAATTTGCTTTATTTGTGTGTTTTTGAGATTTTGTAAAGATGAATTGTTATGTATATTGAGAGACGATGTATTATTTATAAAAGGAATGCATGTGCGTTTGAAAACCCCTGAGATATGTGTGTTTATAATTATGTAAAAACATAGTTTCTACTATAGCCAATAAAAAATCATTTGGTTTGTACATTTTATTGGGTTTTTTTTATTTCTGCTTAAACAGGGGAATAACTTCAATCAATGAACAGATTTATCAAAGATAGTGATAGATTGCCAAGGCACTGATCTATACCCACAACAGCATCTTTTGTCACAAGGGAGTCACACTATTCGCCTTATCAGGATACATAACATGAATTGCTCTGTCTTAATTCTGAGAAATCTTGTAACTTTTCACAATCTGGAAGACCAAGGAATAAATTGGTCACTATTAAGACTGGTTTTATACAAAGAGCATATTGTTAACTTGCTCAGAAGATCTGGCAAAGTTAGCAAGGGCAATAAATCTAGAAATAATTAATGAGATTGTTCCCCTCTGGAAAAACTTTTTTGTTTCACCAATATGAATACTGCATATAAATTTCAAGCAGATTGGATGATAAACATTGTGGATATAGTGTTCACAAGATGCCACAAACTGAATAAGGGGAAAAACTCTAGATGTAATTAACAGACACGGCTGTAATTCAATAGGATTCTTAATCTCACTGATTTGAAGAAGACCAGATCCCAAGTGCACAAAACATTCTCAGATTTAAATGAAGAATATACTCAAAAATGTTTGCCATACTGTAGCAAAAATATAGCTTTTTATAAAACAGTCGTTGTTTTAATTTATCAAACAACTGATTATGTTTGCAGCTGGACGACAATATACAACCACATTTTATTGTTGGAATATAAAACCAATTTATGTAATAATGGTACTGTATCTTGACCAAGCTGATATTTGGAAGTGATTTACTGTTAAAAAGGATGTATATTTCATCAATACCCATGGAAAAACAATAAACCTTAAAGTGTAAAAAAAGGTTATTATGTAAAATTTTTATTAAAAAGATTACAAAATTATGACCAGATATAAGATGATATATAATATGAAGGAGGTAATGAGAATTACAAAGGTAAAAATAATTTATTATGACATAATGTATAATATTAAATGCTTGCAAGCTTGAATGATTTATATATATGGATGTCATCACAACAAATACATTGAATCATTCACTCAATGACCACAACACTTGATAATAGAAGCTAAAAGCTGGATGTACATATCTATCATGTAAAATTCAACATCATGACTAAATACTAGTTCAGTCCAAAAAAATAAATTGAATCTTTAGATAATTTGACATTCTTGTTAACACATTCTCTACACATTACAAGATATAGGTTTCAGAAAAACTGCTGTTAAAGAGTAAGACATCTTGACGTAGACCAAGTTGTTCATGAGACTATAAATAGGACATTGTAGTAATGGATATTGTCTTGTTATGTTAGGAAAAGCTGCATTTTTTCATTTTTGGTTTAATAAAATGTCTGCTGCAAAGTATACTGAGTGCCATAGAAAATGCATCGAAAGTCACAACCAAAAGTAGGACGCTGATGGTTAGATGGTTAATTCCATGAGATGTCGCTGCACATCGTACGTAAGAGCCCGTTGATGACACACAAGCTACTGACATCTGTGTCGTACTTTTGGTTTTGACCCCTCTGACTTTGTACCATTGATTACAGATTAAACATCCATAAGTGTACAAATGAGTTGTTATTGATGTGTTCCCATTTGAATATTGTTCACAATAAGAAGCAAAAAAAATAAGATATGTTTACAGGATCTTTTTGTTATATGAAAAACTAAGTGATACGTTTTCCATGGCGCTCAGTATATTAACAAAATACAGAATATAAAATAATTTTAAAAACGTTAAAAAATTAAATTGAAGAACATCTGATTTTAATCAGATTGAAACTACTTTTACAAATGTGATATAAAATTTAATATCATGGTGATGAAATATATCTTTAAAACTTGTTTGGCTACTTGTAGAATCTGAACTACCATCCATGTACTGTTTACTTTCTTTATGGAATCACTACCCTTGAAATGTCTCTCAGTACTACAAATCTAAGATGCCATAAGATTGTTAACACAAAGTTAAGCAGAGAGATTATATGTTAAATATTCACAAAGCTTTTACCTTATATAAATTGAAGTCATGCAAAAGGTTTGTATCTACTGTTGTGATATGTGACTAGAGTTATGTCATGTACATGCTGTTGTAATATTAACAAAATACAGAATATAAAATAATTTTAAAAACGTTAAAAAATTAAATTGAAGAACATCTGATTTTAATCAGATTGAAACTACTTTTACAAATGTGATATAAAATTTAATATCATGGTGATGAAATATATCTTTAAAACTTGTTTGGCTACTTGTAGAATCTGAACTACCATCCATGTACTGTTTACTTTCTTTATGGAATCACTACCCTTGAAATGTCTCTCAGTACTACAAATCTAAGATGCCATAAGATTGTTAACACAAAGTTAAGCAGAGAGATTATATGTTAAATATTCACAAAGCTTTTACCTTATATAAATTGAAGTCATGCAAAAGGTTTGTATCTACTGTTGTGATATGTGACTAGAGTTATGTCATGTACATGCTGTTGTAATATTAACAAATTTCATAATGTAGCAATTTTCAAAATAATTTCTGGAACGAAATATTTTGCAGTAACCATGAAAGAAAATAAAAATATTTTAGATTGTCATATGATGTAAACCTATGTTACAAATAAAAAAAACCTTCATGAAAAACTAATGAGTATGTTTAGCTAATTTACCCTTCTTATAAAATTTTTGGTTAAAACTATTAATATATACTATATTCTATTGTTATAATGCAATTATAAGTTATGGCATATATGTTAAATTTGCCTCCACCAAACTCCTATGTAGCTACATTAATCTTATAATACACTTGATAATATTACAATGTGATATCATGGATGTGCTAAAATCTCAGGTAACATGTGTATGGATTTTTATATATATATATATAGACCTAACTCAGGTGTACACAAGTTCGTCGCAACACACAGGTAGGGTATATTTTATTAAATTACTCATCATTCAATTAGCATTTGTAGAAATAAATTACACATTTATACAAATCATGCTGCCTTTTAATTAAATACATGTAAGTATATAAAAGATAATGCAGAAGTTTTAAAAATATATAAGAATGCTCAGACGAGTAGATATGAGCATTCTCATACTTAAAAGTACTAATGTATTGTTACTTTATATCTATCTTACATAATGCCCACGGATGTCCAATTATTACCTTTTCGATACTCTTGACGGTTTCCGAAACGTTTGAAATTCGGTGATTGGATATTTTAGAAATTTACCAATGAGTGTCACTCATGGATCAGGAATTTCTGATATTACAAAAATACATCAAGTCATTAAGAAATAATTTGTAAAATCTCATCATGGAGTGAATTTGGTTTCAATTTGGTACCAAAGTCGAAAAATTATAAATTACTTAGAAGGTCATGAGTTTTGATTCAAAACAGCCTTAAAAATCTAACTTTAAGTCTCAAATGCATGAAATGTTTTAACTGTAGGTATACCCTGCACTTTTAATGGATAGATTTCAATTATCAATCAAATAAAAAATAAAAGTTATCTATGACACCTGGTTATTTTAGTGTGGCAGCAACCTTAAGAATAAATTAAGATTTGTATTTCATTTTCAAGATGAATTGAGGTTTTTTCACATGCTTTTTCATCTAATAAACTTTCTTGCGTGTACTCCTGGGAGTTTCATACTGGCTGAAATCTCTAACAGGCTCAGCAGTATCAAT
Source organism: Patella depressa (assembly GCA_948474765.1). NCBI lineage: Eukaryota > Metazoa > Mollusca > Gastropoda > Patellidae > Patella > Patella depressa. Next base: position 27,497,212 of record OX419716.1, read on the forward strand.
GGTATAAGTTCTTCCAAACATGTCAGGGTCAGCTTTACAGCGCCATACAAATAGTTGTGGTACTATGAGTAAACCTAGATTTACAACCCAGAACCACACAGCAGGTATACCAGTGGTTGGAGGATGGAGTCGTGATGCTGTCTTTGAGTGCAGAGATCCAAAAATATAAGCACACTGGGCCTGAAATCAACAAAGCAAAAAAATTGAAGAAAATTAAGTAATTTTATATATTTATCATATCAGAAATAACCCTAAATTCAGTTAATTACCAAAAATCTGGTTTGCCTAATTCGATGGGTTTTGTTTGCATGTAGTGCAGTGCTCTTGAACTTACTATTTATCACCAGCATGGATTGTCTGATGTGTCTCATATATCAGTATGCTATCTAATATGAAGATGCCTGATTCTATGTTTTACAGAAAATATCTATTGGAGTTCAAGCAAGTTAAGTTTTGAAAAAAATATTGTGCTCTTGAGTGTGTCCAATTTAACAGCGAATTTAAATTCAGAGTGTCTATAGTTAGGCAATTATATAGAAATCTTAAGACTCGAACCCTCTATTGTTTGGAGTAAAGTAAGCCACGACTAACATACTAAGAACCTAACTACATTTTTGGGGCACCACCCCCCCCCCCCAGTCAAAAATTTCCCTGTACGCCTATGTGTTACATATATCTTCTGACAGTGATAATGAACTAAAGAAAGTCGACCTATTCTTTGTCATCACTTGAAAGACAACCATACAAAAATGAAAGAGAACAAAACTGACTGAGCAAGACATAACTCTTCATATTATGTGTTATGAATAATACAACAAAAGTGACCTAATATTTCTTGTGGGTAAAGTCATTATTACTATTACAAATTATAAATAACGTGAACATACAGAGCCTACCCGGGCTAAGAGAAACAATTACTACATGACGTGCCTACTGCCTACCCTCCAAAACATTCCTATATATACATGAACATTACTTTTATTTTGTTATATTTACCTGAGCTGCAGCACCAGCATGTATTATAGACCAATCAGTCATATAACTCTGATCTTTCACCAACAAACCAAAGATAGCACAACAATAATATATAACAAAATAAAACAAATAGATCAGCATCTGTAATATAAACAATTATCATCATTAATGTAACTGTAAGAGATAATTACCCAAATTGATAAAGATAGGTTGCCAAGCAACAAACAGAACACCACATCCACATGTAAGTCATCTAAGCAATGCATACAGCTGGAGCATTTCATGAATCTAAAAAGTGGTCAAGAGTAACAACCTATGAAGTATTTATTGGAAATTGTTAATTTTATAGGTTGAGTACTAGAGGAACTGCTGAAGAAGTAGGAGTATATTGGAGAAAATACATGACTACATTGATGACAGCTGTGTGATTTCAAGCCTGTTCAGACACTACTTGATTTTAATGCAGACTTCTTTCTTTCAAATTCATAATCACAGCAAAGTTTAAGTGCACAAAATAATAAAACAAACAACCCTTCCTAAAACCTTTTGGGATGGGAGGTAATCAGCGCATTTAAGTGTCATGCCTTGAACATGCTTCTTTATATTGTGGATTTCTGTTAATGACGAGTTTTGGAAAACTTACCTGGATTCTAGGATAAGTTGTAGGATCATTAATATATGGTTCGTAGGATTTCAAATATGATCTGATAATATCAGAATCACAACCCAAAGCAATCTGTAGAAATAAAGTATACATAGAATATAGAGTATTTGAGGAAAACGCTTTGGCCGTTAGACTCGGATATATACAACATAATTTTGCTTTGTCACGTAAAACATTAATTGGGTTTTGAAACTTGTATGAGCTTACCAATATTTTTCTTTACTGTCATGTAAAATATTAAATTGTGTATTTGAAACTTGTGCAGTCTATTCAAAATATATTTTTTTCTTGTCATGTAAAACATTAAATCATTGTATACATTTAGGCTAGACAACACAAAAAATCAAATGAAATGAAGTGGGGTTTAACGTCCTACTGTTCTGCTCCTAACCTGGGCTAATGAATATCGGCATAAGCCATACAGTGTGCTATGAGGGAAAGTATGTCTGGACAGCAGAGCTATGGCCTACTCGAATACTGCAAATGGATCTTTTACGTGCACGCCAATGTGTACACAGGACCTCGTTTTTTGTCCTATCCGAATGACTAAACAGCTGTCTTTGTCAGGCCCTCCGTCCTACATCACTGGATTAATTTTCTCTCTCGGCCAATGCGGGGATCGGACACCCGACCTCCAGACTAGCGAGCCAGAGTCCTACTCACTTAGCGACATGCTCTCCTGAGAAGGCAAAGCTGAACTTTGTTTAATACCTTGGATGTAAACTGCTGATTGTATACACTTTGAGGAGATAATTTTCGCATATTATTAAGATTTTTGAATCAGTTCAGATTACCTGTATTTGTTGTGTTATTGAATACACTCCGGGCTAAATATCATAAAGTCAGACAATAATCAAATATGTCATGCTCAATGCCACATTTGTTAGATCTGAGACACAAATTTTGTTTATTGCTATGAAATCTGTTAGACCAACAAACAAAGCTAGGTTGTTATCTCAATTTATCTCTTGGACACAATCCAATCTTCTACAAAACAAATATTGCAATACTGATTGAAAATTAATCAAAAAATATCATACTCACCATTCCTCTAAATATAGCTAATAAAATAGCAGCAATAAAGAAAAATATAAAACAGAGATCTTTAGGTCTTTTCAGGATACTGGGTACCTAAACAAAATATAAATATGTTCTTGATAAAATCTGGCACTATATTTCTGTTTTTGTGGTAGCCTTTGTAAGCTAAGTCAGATATAATAATATTTACACAACCAATTTAAAGCACTGAATAGTCTGTGGATTTCTGAATTCATCAATAGATGTAGGATCAAATTGTAATGCAGAAACTGGAACATTATCATTAAAGATTTCATTTCACAGTCCATACATATCCCTTCCAAATCCCAAATTTAAGTGTTTGCAGTTCAATAGGTTATCAGGTATATAATTAATCAATTAATATAGAAAAGAGTTCTGCTACTTACATGCATATAAGACTTGATATGCATAGGACGATCTTTTAAAAACTTAAAACCAGCAAATAATGGCACCAATAAATAAGGAACATTTAATAGGTATGCCCACTTAACATCATAATCACCTGTAAAATTAATTAAAACAATTAACTTCAAAAATATATATTGTAATTGTATTATTACCAAGATTGAATAGCAATAAAATAATCCTATTGACTGACACTTAGCTATTAACTGCCATAATAACTGCCATTATAAACTCTAACTGCAGGTCAATCATATCTCAGTATATATATATATGTAGATCCAAAATTGGTGTATTTGTTTATTCTTAAAATTAAAATCATTATTATTGGAGATTAATCATATTTCAGCAAATATTTATACTTGTGTCTTTTTTCTTCCTATTTCTTGTATACTCTATATGGATACAAGAAAATAGAATTTATCAACATTGAGTACAAAACATTTACCTAGGAGATTTCCTGGTAGAAATACAACCATGGTATGAAGCAGGGATCCAACCCAATACAGTCCTACTTCACGGTAACTTTTTCTAAAATAAAAGATGAACACTTTCAAAATATAAATTTCTATATTTTCAACAAAAACTAAAATATAGACTACATTTGTCGCATTTGAAAATTGTATCTGTTGTTCAGTTTTGTTACTGTTTTTTTTTCATACAATAAAATCTAGTTAAATAGGATCGAATTACTTACCCTTGACAGAAGAGGTATATCATTAATAAATACATAGCATAATTAGCAAATGCATCCCAATAACTTATCAAAGCACCATGGACAGTAAAAAGGTATGGTTCTCCTTCTTTAAAATAAGTTGTCATAAAACCTGTCACATAGCCATCAAACTCTAAGCCAACAAGAAGATCTATAACACAACTCCATGAAAATGTAATACATGCTGAAAGTAAAAATTCAGAAAATAATTATATTTTTCTTTGACCAAATAAAATTTTATATTCTGATTTAAACTACAGATGTGACGTCATCCTTTGATGTTTGTGTACCATTATTTCCAATAATGTACGGGCAAATTGCCTCTCGAACATAATCTATACCAGAAATAGTGGACTCCAATGACGTATTTCATTGAAAAGCATGTGTGGAATAGTGTCTGTATTTTAAGTTGTTTAATGGTCTTGAGTTAAAGACATTGCATGAAATGAAATGGGGTTTAACGTCCTACTCTTTTTCACCTAACCTGGGCTAATGGAAGACGGGGATACGCCATACAGTGTGCTATGAGGGAAATTTTGCCCGGGCAGCGGCACTACGCCCTTCTCTTATATTGAATTCCAACTGCCAAGGGATCTTTTACATGCAATCCAATGTGTACACGGGACCTTGGTTTTTCGTGCCATCTGAACGACTAGGCAGCTGTTCTTGTCAGGCCCTCCTTCTGCATCACTGATAAGGGGAAATCACGCTGGAAAATCGAGAAGAACTTTCTCGGCCTATGCAGGGATCGAACACCCGACCTCCAGGCTAGCAAACCAGCGCCTTATCCACTTAGCTACCGTGACCCCCAAGACACTGCATAATATAATGCCTCGTGCAGTATCAATATATTACTTAATATCTGGCTCTCGACCATTAAACAAACACTTAATCCAAGCTAAAACTAGGTTGTGGATACTTTATTAAGTGGAATAAAAATAGTGTTTAACACAATGTAGATATTACGGTCCAGTGGTAACCATATATTGGCCTTCATATTTACACATTTTGAAACACTGTTTATCATAAAACATCAAATACGCACATTAGACTAATATTTTATGCGTAAAATAAATTGTGTTATTGGACGATATTGCCCAGTAGAACGGAAGGAAAATTTGTTATATGCATCGCATTGTTTAACATAGGAAATAATGATTGCTCCCGCAGAATCTATTTTTTGTTCTTTGAAGTTTGAATGAAAGTGGGTCAAATGTGGCGTTATCTCTGCTGTGCGATATTATTTAATCACACAAAATAACACACAGTATTATCTGTATATTATATAAATATAACCCAGTAGAAACCTACTTACCGTACATAATTGGATCAACTTTCACATATTTACGTCGGATATACCACACCGGTAAAATAGTCGCCAAAGTTAAAGCGGCAAACCCTACGAATACAATAGCAATAGGTTCTTTCATCAGATTCAGCTTATTGACTTGATAAGCTATTGGAATACTGCTCATTGAAGACAGCAAAACAACCAATACAACGGGAACATCCATCTTGAAAATAAGCGATAGCTATGCGTGTAGATAAGTACGTTTTCTTATCAATTTTCGTCTGCTCCGCCGAGCGATATTGACACTTATTTACAATAAACTTTCGATCTTCGGGACCGGTCATTGTTTGTGATTTAGCCGATAATTTAATGTTTTCGCCAATTTAGTTTTTTTCCTAATATTAATAAAAATTAAATGTTTTTCATTTATATCGAACAATTTTCAGAAAGCATTAATAATTTCTTTCACTGTTTAAATTTCGAATATGCCACGAAAGAAATGAAATAGTGTTATTCAAGGGGGACAACTCTTGTTTGGAAAGGCGATTTGAGACCACTACTGCCTTCTGTAAATTCTTAACTTAGCCCTCCACCACAGATGAAGCATCTGAGCCATCCTCCACAGCATCTGATAGTTCCTGTACAACCTTGTTAAGAGGCAATATGAAAATATCACTCTACCCCTACCTTCTATTTCTCATCATTATTCTCTTTGGTTTGCCAAAAGGAATCATTTCTTGCCACATCTGACACAAATTTATAGTAATCCAACACTTTTTTCAAATGCAATTCTGGATTTTAAAACATAAACAAAAGAGCTGCCAACCAATTCAAACCCTTGCCTATAAGTGAAATTGACAAAAAATCAAAATCAACACAACTCTTGTCGGTGATTAGTAAGACTGTTTTGTCAAAATTCCAATTATCCATGATTTGTTCTATTTTTTATGAAATCTTTTAAATTTGGATATGATGTTTAAAATATGCTTATCTATAACAGATTTTTCCTTGCAGATCACTTTTTGCAAAAATTGGGGCGATATTGATTAAAGAAACGTGAAATGAAATGGGAGTTTAATGTCCTACTGTTCTGCTCCGTATTGAGCTAATGAAGACGGACATATGCCATACAGTGTGCTATGAAATGAAATGGAGTTTAACGTCCTACTCTTCTGCACCTAACCTGGGCTAATGGAAGACGGGCATATGCTATACAGTGAGCTATGAGAAAAATTTTGTCCGAGCAGCCGCGCTACGGGCTACTCTTATATCGAATTCCAACTGACAAGGGATCTTTTACGTGCACGCCAATGTGTACCCATGACCTAATTTTTTGGTCCCATCCGAATGACTAGACAGCTGTCCTTGTCAGGCCCTCCATCCTGCATCACTGACAAGGTGGCATCACGTTGGATGAACTTTCTCGGCCAATGCAGGGATCGAGCATCCAACATCCAGGCCAGCAAGCCAGTGTCTTACCCACTTAGCCACTGTGATACCCGAATTAAAGAAACGCTGTAGTCTTTTCGTGTTAGTAATTAGTAGGACCAGTGTACAAGTTGCCCTCAGAACAAAATCTTTACACATTTTCAAGGTCCTTACTCCTTACTAGCTCTAGGTTTTATAGGCATTTAGAGTCTTGAAACAAGCGTCTCTTGTTAATACAACACCTGGTTGATATGCCAGATTCACACACATTTAGCAAGATATGAACAGAGAACAAGACAGAGAACAAGCTAAAAAAACAATATTTCTTAAAATCAGGGGACATAATCCATGAAGTTGCCGTCTGATATTGAAATGAATTGAGATCTTTTAAGTTTTGTCAAAATCAGATAACAATTGTGACCTTTAAAGTGTCCTAACAGACAAGGGCAACACACACATGGGAATACGAAAAACTACATCCTTTAATCATTTTTTGATATTTTATTACTTTGGCAGTGATTCTTATACAAAATGTCCTTTACACAATTTAGATGGTTAATAGTCTTAGTTCATTTCTCCATTAGTTTACATCGTTCATGGTATGCCTTTTTCGTCCGCAAGTCTCGCCACGTTGGTGGGAGTCCATTTTGTAAAAACTGGCCACATTTTTGACATGGAGTTGAGAAAAGTGTTGAATATGACTGCAACCAAATCTGTTAAACAAATAATAGGAAAACATATTGGTGAAAAATCTTATAAATTGTTGAAATTAATAGAAGGAAGATTTGGAAAGATTAGTATCCTAGAAAGGTCAAAACATATAAGAACTTATACAAGAACAGTGTTGTTTTGTGAGCTAAAATAAGGCATTTCTCTCAAGTACTGCCCCTTGTCTTTAGATATCTTTTATAGTGTTACCATAGACAGCTGTGAGATAGCTAATTCTTAATTCAACTGAAATGCACTAGAACATCAGATTTGCCACAGACAAATGGGAGACCCATTTGCAGCTTCGTCATACAAACATATTCTCTATGACATATAAAATATATTGTCTTCTGTAAGCTGTGAACTAAGCTTCTAGCAAATTATCAATTGAAATCCCATTCACCATAACACTCTTCTTTTTAAACACAACAATGTGATTAGCCAGAAATAAATTTCCCCATTAATGAAATGAAACGGGGTCTAACATCCTACTGTTAGACAGTGTGCTATGAGCAGAATTTTGCCTGGATAGCGGCACTATGGCCTACTTTTATACTGAATTCTAACTGCCAAGGGATCTTGTACTTGGATGCCAATTTGTACACAGGACCTTCGTTTTCTGTACCATCGAAACAACTAGACAGCTGACTCTGACCCTGCATCACTGACAATGGCAAAACCATGCCATAAAATCCCCATAAGCTTGGGGCAATGCAGGAATTGAACACGCGATCTTCAGGCTAGTGATCCAGCATCTTACCCCAATTTTGGTATAAACAGATGTTAGTGTTCAATTGGGCATTATACCGGTATATAAAGGACATGTGAAAAAAATGAATCTGGTTCACAGAAACTTCATCGTCACTTTAATAGGTATGCATGATCTGTTTTTATTTCAAAAAATAATTTTTTACTCAATGATTACTGCACATTTATATTTCTGTAGATAAAGGCAAGTTATTTCAATAGTGTAAATATGAATATTAATTTACTTTGTAATGAATAAATATATTTAATTCTCCAGAGAAAAAATTGTACTTACAATAAGAGATTTAATGGCAATATCTGGCATTTCTGGTGCATAATAATGAAGTGTGGCAGCTGTAACATGTTGAGTTATCTGTAAAATCAATGGATAGGGTGTATAACTAAAAGTATGTATCAACAAAATGGCCAAATATCTCGGGAATTTAAGTACTGTACAATTGAGATATCGATAAGAAAAAAATAGGATTTGCAAAGCTTTACATTTATTTAAGCTTAAGCATTTTGTCCAAGTTTAAAGGCAAACCCACTTCTTTTTCTCACTGTTGTAAACATATTTAGTTCATTTTCTTTTTAAAGTTTATAGAAATACTACCTTTTGAAATACTTGATATCTTGAAGATGACCATATATCAACCTTTTAAACAAAGATACAAAAAAAAAATAAAGAATAAAAAAAGAGGGATTATATGTAATGCCATTTATATCTAAATTCTTAGACGAATACTACAGGAACTACGATCCTAGACCATCATTAAAACTAATTACAGAAATCGATCACCACACTATTCATGTTAAAAATGTTCTTTACATGTACATGTATGTAATTGAACTACCTTGCCATCTTCTCCATGGAAATCTTCTGTGTAACCTTTGACTTTTACCCATTCTATAACCATACCTCGTAGCACTAATAAAGCTTTCAATGTTTTACCTAAAACTATCTGAAAACACAGTAAACTTATTAAATTTTATACTCAACACTATATTATGAGCTGCTTTATGGTTTATTACATTGTACTTTTTCTGTGGAAATTGCTTTTTTTATCAACTAATTATCAATTTACATTAAACATACATTATGGAAGAGCAAAAACTGACTTTTGTCGGTCTTCATTTGAGCCTCAGATGTCATAGAAATTATAAATTAGATCTTTATTTAAACAACAAGCCCAAAATGAACTCTGTAGACCCACGGATAGCTTGGATTGGGCTCGGATTAAAACATGATTTCGTCGACTGATTTAATCACTATGGCGTCGTGGGTGGGGTTTCTCCGTGACGTTGAAATTATTCATAAAAGACAGTGATGACCGAGGCTATACACAAGCTTCACTAGATACTGTTTAAGCAATAGTTGATGATCGAGACTATGTAGGTGGAGTTAACGCCTGTCAATCAACAATCGGCCATAGTGGAATAAGGGTGTCGATGGAGTAAACACCATTTCTAGTAAAAAATTATAGTGGTAACAACTTTGTTTAGGATAAAGTAATTTGACTGAAATTTTCAATATATTCTTGTTTCAACATCTATTTTTTAACTTTTATAGCAAGAATGGCTAACTCCTTGTCAAAATCTCCCATAATGTATCTTTAATCGATGGACAGCAGTATTAGATTTGACTAATCACCATTATTATTAAGCAGTAATTGTAAAACTAACCATTACAACAGCCGAACTACCAAGTGGTCTAACAACTGATATATGCATTGTGTCTCTATATTGATGTATCAAACTGTTTAATAAAACATCCACATTACTGAAATAGAAAAAAAACCCATAACAACTTCTTATTCCATTTGTTAATGTTTCTACTAGTATTTTTTTCAGCCATCTCAAGGATTTAGATAATTATAAGAAGTTCTTTAGGAAAGCACTAAAATATAAGTTCTGTACATGGTGATTACCCATGTTGGTTCATCTACATCACAACAGGTGACATTGTCATGGTACAGAAATCTGGATACTGAACTAAAGAATCAGTGAAAATAAACTAAATACTTTATGTTACTTCCCATCTCAGATAGTAGTAAAAGCTTTTGATTCTCAAATGACACCATCGGTATTGCCCTGCTGCTTTGTTATTTTAACAAGGCAGTGTGCCATTTTTCTGTCTGCTTACGGTACTAAAAATTCTCTGGGTATACATGTAAGTGCCCGGTTTCAGAATGCCACACTTGTCTAAATTTGATATTTCGGTTATTAATTTACATAGGACGCAAACACACCAATAATCAATGGAAATCTACTGTGAAGGTTCTAATAAATATTTTGTTCACTGCATATGTCCACTTTAAAATAAATTATTACAATGCAAGATACCTTTGCGGATAACAGCACGCTGGTTGACTTCTGCGTAATCTTTTTGTAAACGTCCCACTTTGAATAGGTGTTCTTTTAAATGGATTTTCTTTCAATAAATTGCTAGCATAAGACGCCTGCTCCTTCATCTATAAATAAACAGTACATGAATAACTTGTTGGTTTTAATTAGTTACAGAGTTTATTATGAAAGATGATGGAGTCATTTCTTAAGAATGCTTTAAGAAAATGAAACAAATTTGGTCTAGTTAGTCTAATGTTTTGTTAATACAGAACTTTGGCTACCAGTATTTCTAGAGTAACATATAAATATTTTGTCCAGACAACATAACATCAACCTTTTCTGAGCTGGATTTCAACGGAAACACGTCATTTTTTGTCCCACCTTCTTGTACATGTACATGGGACCATGTTTCGAGTACAATCCCAATGACAAGACTCAATTTCCATGCCAAACCCACATGTGCCACATTCTTTTCCATACTCTGATCAGCACCCACAAACCATTCATAAGCTAGGTCTCTTTATTTGCAGTAAAATTCAGTACAATTCAAAGTTTGCAAAAAGTGCAAATAATCAATAGTGGTTGCGTTCGAGAGAATGCCATGAGATATAATGACATATTAACCTACAAACCTTGTCTGTCCATTTGTAAGTATGTATTAACTGTGTATAGGTGGAGGTTTTATCTATTATAGGGTCCACACATATTAATGTACTGTTTGTAGAATTGCTGGCTGCTGTTAATGGACCTAATGTTGAACTCCCAGCTTCTAAATCACTGTAATGAAAGACAGTTAGATACATGATTTCGTTCATTCAATCACACAATAACCTAGATTGTAGGCATCAACTTTAAATTTGAAAAAGACCATGGTAGGACAATTGATTCCCAAACTAATAATGATATCAAACATTGAGTTTGCCTTTCCAAAGAGATTTATGTCTAATCTATAAAAGCATGACACTTTAGAATGACAATTTAGACCACTTTGACCAATAGAAGATCACTTGGACCAAGACAGAAGACTACTCAGACCAAATTTAGAGGACAACTTAGGCAATCAAATAATTTGATAGTTGTAATTATTTTAATACATTTGTTTTCTTTAAAGATGGGTACCCAGCAAAGTATTTATCGGGTGGTTATTGCCAATAAAAGTATGGCAATTTTGGTATATATGGAAAGTACAGATATCCAATCTTACTAAAAAAATATTGGATTCCCTGAAAAACATTCATGGAGCGTATACAGGACAAAAATGTAAGGGTTCCCCTAATCGACAGCCTGACGATTAGGGCTATACGCACGCGTGGCGCCGAAGGCTGCACGAGCACATTGAGCGCTTTGTGTACATGTTGATAAACTCTATAAAGAGTTAGACCTACAACACTTTCTAAGATAAAAATCACGGAAAAAGAGACGCAGGCAGTGGATAAACTGAGAATTTAATTAGGATTCGATATTTGTAATAAACAGTCAGCGATTACAGACAACAACGTCTTGTGTATGCAATGAATTCTCACCCATCTTCGCCCGCAGTTGCCTTAGGGACAGAGAAGGGTAATCCCCTGACGCAAACATGGCCTCTTTTGATCAATTTTCATAGCGGAATATACTTTGCAATTACAGTGTTTTGAGAAGGATTTGAAGCAAAATTATGATAAATTAATTAGTTTGAATATGTTTTTAGTCCTAATATATCATCAAATCACCCAGTTTGTACCCGGGAAACCAACTTTAAGACTAGTCGGAGTAAGATAGTTGTGTTTGTTTTAATACAGTGTCTGAGATTATATCATATTTTATGGGTGAGTATAGCAAATTGAAATAAATAAATAATTTTATCACATCATTAATTAATCTAAAATAATTCCTGCATGTTGATGGCAGGACGATTGGAAGAATGTACTTTGGTAGGATGTGGCAAATTCGTTCAGGGCACTGGAAGCAGGTAATAACAGTCTTATACTTCCAGCGCTTGGTAAAGACAAACTTGTACTTTCATCAGGTGCTGAACATTCCGAACAACAGAAATATATATACTACATACATGTATCTGCCATTTTGATATATACTGAAGTATGTTGTTTATTACAAATTTATCGTCCAATACATTTGTTATATGGACAGATTGATTTAGATGAAAATATTTACATACATTGAAGAATAACATGTGGCAGAAATGTTATGAGGATGTGGCAGAAATGTTATAAATGACAATAATTATTCGTGATAAAAGATATTGTCAATTTTGCTTACTGATGCCATTGCGTTTTGCTTTGGGCTTTACATGGATCTATATTTGGCAATCTCTTACCTCGAAACACGTAGGGTTGAGAGATGAGGTTTGTTATCTAACCAATTCTCAAAAAGAATCCCCATTAAAATTTGACTTTGGCAACACCTTTCCTTTGTGATACTATTTTTGGGGTACTGGTGATTCTTTGTGAAAACGGTTAGATAACAAACCTCATCTCTCAACCCTACGTGTCACAAAGAAGCAATTTGCGATAAGATAAAGACTTTATCTTCTTACTTATCGCAAATAGCTACTTAATTATTTGTGATACGAGTGTGAGCCCTGGGAGAAATAAAAATACCGGTAAATATAATACCGGTAATAAAAAAATAAAATATAATAACAGTTACGGGTTATCTACATAAGAAAGGGGTCATTTCTAAAAATTTTACACTAATCATTATTTTTACCGTAGGCCTACCTTAAATCTGTGTTGACAGAACTCAACGTTTTGTGAAGATCATTCAACAAATATTTATCTTTCTTTTCAACGTCCTCGAAACCATCGGAGAGTTTTTGAAATACCTGAGTCACATTAGAACGAAGTCTTTGAGTAAGCTTCAGTGCCTTATGTAGCTGTTCTATTTGAATTGGCGTTTGATTTGCCATTATTACTTATATTATTTTGATAAAATAATTCCCTTAAAAACTCCAAAATTCTGCTTTGTTTATACCGGAAATTAAAATAGTATAATGACAGTTACTTCCCCTGGCAAAAAAAAAGAAGTATTGTATTAAGAAATTGCAATCAAACGAAAATATTACATAAAACTTCAGAACATTGACATCAGATAAAGCAGTAGAAGATAACAATAATCGCAAAGTTTCTTATTCTACCTGGAAAAATATACTCTATGAAAAAAATCCCGGTTTGAGTTCGACTCGACAATAAAAAAAGAAATTAATATTATGTCAAAGAATACTGGATATAAAACTCGTCAGATACGGCTCTAAAAGTCTTGTTAAATCGTCCACAAATATCAAAATACGTTGGTTGAGTCGTCCGGACAGGGACCTAAATAACCCCACTATGTAACACTTGGACTTAGGGAGTATCATATTGCTTCATCTGCATTTTCCCTCCTCATCTTCATTAGCCCAGTCAATGCAGAAATTAAAGTACCGCTAAGCTACTAAGTTAAAGTAGGACGTTTCAGTGTCATTAATACATTTCCATTTTCATTGTCTTTATGAAAAAGCAGTAACAACTTTAATTTGGTGTTGCGTTTCTTATTTATTTTTTATTATTAGGTCTACGAAAAGTTCTGACATTTAAGGTTCAGTAGTGTCAAAGCTAAGGTAGGCAGGCTCTGCCAAGCGATACCGGGTAGGCATACGCCTACTGAATCAAATAAATTGAAAAACAAGTGAAATGAAATATGTGATTTAATGTCCTACTTATCTGCATTGACTGGGCTAATTGCGTGAGCGTATGTCATACAGTGTGCTATGGGAGAAATTTTGTTGGACTGTCAAGAGTTCTTTTCCTACTCTCCATTGTGAACACTGCCCTGCGCACCACCAGGGAAACTTCACAATAAAGGTGAAACCAATAAAAAAAAATGCACCATTTGAACGTAAACATGATATAAAATTTAGAAGAATACTAAAATTTCAAATTGATTGAGTATCTTATTATGTTGTCAAAGTTGGATGTGAGGCCTACATGTAGGCTACATCTTCCACTCTCATCATTGATTTAGCTACTAACAAACACAGATTCATTTCCATTATATTTGAATTAAAGTTTACTGCCCATCTTGGGTAAAATAAGAATATGATAGAAATTGTTCTTCAAAAATAACAATATGCAATTTATTTTCTCAGTTGGTGTATATCAAATAATCTAGCATTATAGTTTTCATTGCCAACCACTGAAAATAGGAAAAAAATAATGACAACATAAATAAGAGTTATCTCCCTTATATTACAAGTTACTTGCCTTTTGTGATTGACAAGTGGCTTCTCAAACTGCATTTGTTCACTGAACTAAAACTGCCAATGCTCTATTGGAGGAAATTGATTTCCACCAGTAATTGAAGAATCCCACATAGCAATCCCCTTTATACGTAAATTTTATAGGAAACATGGATGAAATTAAATGGCAATCTTGAAGGATTCTAACCCCACTTCAGCATGACATTTTTCTGGGGTCCACTTATCTTCACATAAACTAAAAAAAAGTTAACCAAGGCAACCATCTTTTACTCTGTGTGTTTTTGGTAGCTTTATTCCATGTTGATTTGAACATTAAGATAGAGAGAGAGAAATGGGATTTAATGTCCAATCGTCACAAACTAGTTCATTTTGGGACTAACATATGGTTTAATTTTATTTTAATAAATTGCTTGCGCATAGGGGTCTTTAGCAGTGGGAAGAAACCGGAGGACCTGGAGAAAACCCACGAGGTTCAACTGGCAAACTTACTCCTTGTCATGTACAACCGGGGATTCGAAACCACGCCAGTTGCTAACCATTCCGCCATCCAACCCCCTTGAACATTAAAAAGACCACATATATGTATTTGGCGCAAAGAAAACTGGAAAATTCACCTGCAAATGTTTTCCAATCAGAAACAGATCCTATTTCGTTTAGTTTTTTATAGTTCAAAATTTCGTCCTATGCCAATGTCTTCACAACATAAGGATCTGGAAGAGTATGTTGTTATGAGAGAGAGAGGGAGAGAGAGAGAAATGGGGTTAAACGTTCACTCGACAGAAAGTAGGTAATTACGGAACTAACATATGGTTTAATTTTATTTCAATAATTTGCTTGCGCGTAGGGGTTTTCAGCAGTGGGAGGAAACAGGAGAAAACCCATACAACCTGGAATTAAAACAATGCCGCTTCACTCAATGACAGACTTTATGATACAGTGCGCCTGTGATAACAATTTGGCCGCTCATATTTTCGTTTATAGAAAGTACAAATACTTATGTTCATGGTAGATAAATACAAAACAAACAATTAAAAAAATAAGATCATTTCTGCTTCTTCATTGTGATGTACAACAAATCACAAGCCAGCTTCGTATATTGCATGTAAACACATGGATGTACATAAGTCATACAGTCTTATACATAGGTACAATAATAAATGTAGATTACAATGACAATGAATTATAAATGATATAAATTAAAAATATATAACACAAAATATATAGAGTTGCAGCACTTACGACAACTCACCTCTGTCCCCTGTCATGCTGTTCTGCTCTGACTGGGCTAATGAAGATGGGCATATGCCATACAGAGTGCTACGGACTACTCTTATATCAAACTCTACTGGAATGGTTTCGATTCCCCGGTTATATATGACAAGGAGTTGGGTTGCCTATCCAACCTCATAGGTTTTCTCTCCACTGCTAAAGACCCTTATGCACAAGCAAATTATTGAAATAAAATTGAACCACGTTAGTCCCAAAATGACCTTAAGTTTGTGTTGAGTGGATGTTAAACCTCTTTTCTCTCTCTTGTATCAAACTCCACTTGCCAAGGGATCTTTTACGTGCATACCAATGTATACACAGAACCTTGGTTTTTCATACCACCCAAATGACTAGACAGCTGGCCTAGGCCCTGCACCAATGACAAAGAGGAAACCACGCCAGAAAATCCTGATGAACTTTCTCGGCCAACACCGATAGTGAACCTGCGACCCCCCAATCTAGTGAGACAGCTCCCAAGAATAATAAACGAACTACACTGTCATGTCACATAACAGAAATGCAGATTCGGAATACGAAAGCACATTTTAATCATTTCTTGATCTGCTGTTTAAAGTACAATGAACTGTTTGTGAATCATCCAGTATATTGATAAAGAGGATACCTTATTGTAAGCATTTTAAGTAGGAAGGATTGAAAAATAAAATGTAAAAATTATGAAAATATATAATAGGGACAGTCAGTGAGTCTCCTGATCTTACACCCAGTTGTAGTTTATACATGTACAACTGCCTGTTCTTTGTAAAAAAATTTTGGCTATGTAAATCCACTCTATACTGACACATGGTGTCTCCTCCTTTTGTCATAGACATTGTTAGAAACCTATTTCAGTAGCAATATGGACGATTTTCACAGAGGTTTTTATAGAAGTCTAGTAGAAATATGAAATATGCCTACCCCCAGCCCCACAAAACAATTGAGAAATAGAATTTGGGTTTAATGTCAACTCGACACAAATTAGCTCATTTTGGGACTAATACATTGTTTAATTTTATTTCAATAATTTGCTTGCGCGCAAGGGTCTTTAGCAGCAAGAGGAAATAGGAGGACTTGGAGAAAACCCACAAGGTTGGACACTCCTTGTCACCCCGAAACCACGCCAGTTGACTCAATGACAGATCTTATGATAGCCTACAGCACGCACATGCTAACCATTCGGCTATCCAACACCCTACAATTGAGAAAGTAGAGGATAGTAACTGACTGCAGAGAACCACATAATGACCTTATCTAGATACTCAATACCATATTGCAAAGCCACCCACATTACCTGAATTGCACACTCCAGTTAACCAGGGTTAGTGTTACAGTTAAGTAAATTTGATGGACTGAAAACGCATTTGGAGGTCGGGTTTTTGATCCCTGCACTGGCCGAGAAAGTTCCTCCAGATTTTCAGGCTTGGTTCCCCGCTGCAGTGGAATTCGATATAAGAGTAGGTCGTAGTGCCACTGTCTGGGCAAAATTTCCCTCATAGCACACTGTATGGTGTATACCATTAGCCCAGTTTGGGGCAGAACAGTAGGACTTAAACCCCATTTCATTTCACTTTTTCTGAAAGGGTGGAGAATGAATCAATGATTTGATTCCAAAACAGCGTTTGTTTACTTGAGATAATGTTCAGATGTCATTCTATCACGCTCATCAGTTCCCCTCAACACTAATCCATAGTTTTTTTTTTATAAATACCTTTTCTATAGCTTCCTGATGCAATCAAATTCTGCCCCAATATGGCATTAGCAGAATCTGACATATGGGGCCATTTAATATATTCGACAAAAAGAATGTCATCTAGGCTGGGATGGTGGAGCAATGACACATTATTACTCAAAACATTCAGAAGTTAGAACATCTTTCAATAACAATAAATTCTGGAGTATTAGAGGTAGTCTTAGAAGCAGAACTTTAGTTTTAATATCGTTACCTAGTATCCTACGTAGTTTATGTTTACATAATGTCTTTAAAGGTTGTGGTTGATTAACATTTTCTGCCAGCCAGTTTACGATCCTAGAGTTTACCTCTTCATTTTCTCTGAACTGATGGCACCCCTTTGATGAAAGACCACAACAGTATAAAAGTTTCAATAGCTCAAATTTCCCAGTGCCTTCATCAAAGTATCTTGATGTCCACGTTTCATGATACGATTTCATCCACCTGTGTATATTGTCTGGAAGAGAAACATTTTCTGATAACAAAAATTCCAGCGGGAAACTAAAGTCAATCAACTTGTAAAAACATGCTAAAACTACA
Organism: Patella depressa; assembly: GCA_948474765.1. Taxonomy (NCBI): domain Eukaryota; kingdom Metazoa; phylum Mollusca; class Gastropoda; family Patellidae; genus Patella; species Patella depressa. The sequence goes on from OX419716.1 coordinate 27,515,319, forward strand.
CACGAAACACCATCATCACCCAAAGCGTCCATGTTTACTTTTTCACGAACAAAGAACTTCATCATTGTTTTTATTTTTTCGTAATTCGCAAGTTGGCATGAATGTGTACATGTAATATGGCGTAGACACCATCCGTTAGATAGAAGAAGAGTGTGTAATGCATTATTTTTCGTTGGATAATCGGATGATACGTCAGCGCCAGCAGCCATCATATATCGAACAAACCAAAGATCAAGTTCTTTAGTCGCCATTGCCATATTTTCACTAAAATCCACTTCACAACCAAGTTCCACTAAACATTTGACAATAGAGGCGTCTAAGCGAGCATTAATAGCTAGCTCTGCTAAATTGTAGTCGATCAAAAAGTCTGCTGATGTCTCTGTAACTCCAATGTCACATCCTGCATCAACTAGTAGCCGCAAACAAGCTACGGTTTTAGACGCCGGTGGTTTGGATGGTTTATCAAAAAGGCAACATCGAAGGGCAGTAAATCCATTTCTATTTCTGAAGTCTATAGATGTATGGTTATACCGTGCTTTATATTTCAAGTATTCGTCATCAGATTCTTCACTGTCTAAGTCTATAGTACTTTCAGAAACATCATCCTGGTCTTTGTCATCATGGTCATCATCACCATCACCAAATTCTTTATCATGACTGGACATCCCACCGACTGTAACAGTTTTATTTGACTGAGTTAATAAGTCTTGCTTTGGGCCATGTAAATATCCTGCCTTGAGAATCTCTGAAACACAGTCAACTTCACTCCGACTGGCAGCTAACATTAAAGGTGTATTTCCCACACTGTCATGTGTCCCATATAATTGGGATCCAGCTTTTAACAGCAACTTTAAACATCCCACTTTGTCTTCTGATCTGACATCATCATCAGCAGTTAGACAATAATACATGGGAGTTTTACCTTCAAGATCAACTATATTTACATTTGCTCCAGAATTCAACAAAAATTGAACACACTCAACGTTGCATGTTTTTGCGGCTTGACCTAATAATGTTGGGTTTTGTAATTCGTCGTTTACCAGATAACTGTTCTCCTTGACAATTTTTCTAAGTTCTTCTAATTCTGAATATGTTTTCACTGCCGCCATTTCATTTTATATCAACAAATCAAAACATCGTTTTTACAATACAAATATACAACAAACATTTGTCAAATGATTGTTAGAAGTGTGAACTCAATGACAAATGACTTAAACATGGACCGGTCGGAATCTGTCACCCGTATTACAGTGATTCCAGCACCCGGATTCGAAATGAAGTTAGCAAACATATTCCTAACGCCAATAAAAACGAATTAAATTAGTATTATATACTTATCACGAAATAAAGGAAATGAAATGGGGTTTAACGTCCTACTCTTTTGCACCTAACCTGGGCTAACCTGGGAATCTGGATAGGGTAGGCTCATTGTGCACATAATTATTTCAAAACCAGGATTGGTGGCTCCAAGTCCTTTAAATTATATCGTCAAGAAGATCTCTTGGCAGTTGGCATTCGATATAAGAGTAGGCCGTAGCGCCGTTGCCCGGGCAAAATTTCCCTTATAGCACACGGTATCGGGTATGCCCATCTTCATTAGCCCAGGTTAGTAGCAGAACAGTATGACGTTAAACCCCATTTCATTTATATCTTTAACTCAACTTTAGAAATTATTGCGTGTACAGTGAGCTTATCCTATCCCCATTCCTCCATACTTTTGGTATGTTTACGGTAATATATTTCAAAAAGTCAACATAGGAGACTTCTGGAATTTTGCAGTCTAGCAGTTCACTCATCCCTTGATTCTGTGAAATAAAAAAGATTATGCCACCAAAGCTGATTTGGGCGCAGCGTAGGCGTACTCTTTCCTTTTCTAGTGAGTCAAGGAAACTTTCCTCGAATCCGAGTGCTAAGAATTTTGCGATGATATAACTCGATACGCCAACTTAGAAAATTCATGACATTTGGCATGTTCATACCTGATGCTTCTGCCGAATTGGTGAAATAAAATTCTTGGAGCCACCAAAGCTAATTGAGAAGTTATTGTGTGCACAGTGAGCCTACCCTATCCCGATTCCGCCCATACATTTAGTATGATTATGGTAATATATCTTGAAAAGTCAGCATAAGATATTTTTTGAATTTTGCGGTCTAGTAGTTTATCCATATTCTGTGAAATAAAAATTATTTTTCCAACAAAGCTGGTTTCGATGATTTTTGATGCAAACTTTTCTCCGTGCTCAGTTAGAGTGTGTGATATTTTAGTATTTTTCCGGTAATAGTTAATATATATATATATATATATATATATATATATATATATTTGCGTTGATATGTCTTAAAATGTTATTTTCGTGATGAGTATAATATAGGTTTTTGTTGGCGCTAGAAATATGTTAGATAACTTCATTTCGAATCCAGGCGCTGGAATATGGGTGAGCGGTTCCGCTTGGTTACCGCTCGGTTCAACACGGTTCATATCTTTAGCAGATGATTCATCTCTTCACGTGACTAATCTACTGGGCCCATTCGGCAAACCTCGGTCCTTATACCGTGCTAATGGGCCATGTCGGGTTATGTCCGGCTTGTGACAAATGGACGTATACATAAGAGGACATGTTAAATTTAGCCTTGCTGAGACTTTATGTGAACCGGGGTGTTGGGATGACCTCTAGTGGTCTAGAGTGCCGCTCTTCGACCTTTAGTTGGCCGATCACCTCTGTGGTTTCGATCCCTGGTGTGAGCCTATGTGGCATGGAAATAGGGGCGCCTTCTCAACCTCGTGGGTTTCCTTCGGGCACTCCGGTTTCCTCTCACTGCTAAAGACCCCTACGTGCAAGCGAATTATTGAAATAAAATTTTAAAAAACATATATGTTAGTCCCGAAATGACCTAGTTTGTGTCGAGTGGACGTTAAACCCCATTTCTCTCCTCCTCCTCTCTCTCTCAGTATCATCCAAAGTCTTAAACGTTACAAACACGAATTATTTGTCAATTCAAATCAACATTGATGTTGTTATCTTACCTTGAAAAGGTAGGCTTCTGATATCCAATATTTAAGACAAAATAAACATTTTACCATTGGTACACGAATCGTGTACGTGCGTTTCAGCGTCAATTGTAGCCAGTCACCAGAAAGAACGACGCTAGACATATTCCACAACTCAGACTGGAATAACCAGATAATAGAAATTTCTATTCTGTTGAGACTTATGTCGTATTTCGCTAGGCTCTTATCGTCCAAACAAATATTCTACGAATATTAGTCTGGATGGGTCCTCAAAATTTGACGGAAAGCAGGTCATTGTCTGGATTACCCAGTCTTTTAAGTTACCACGTACTGAATCTATCAAAACATCTCGCTTGTCAACAATGACACTCTCTAAAATTTTGTTTGTAAAGATTTTAATTGAAATGGTAATTTTCTCTCGTCATGAATCAGACCTACAATCTTCTTAATTCTTCATCGCGATTCATGCTTTATTCCTCGTATCTATTTTGTTTCTAATAATAGTAGATGTGCCAAGTGAATTGTGGGATATATTTCAGATTCGCTTTAGGGAATCTAGCAAAATCGGCCCGGCTTCATAAGGTTCCATTGCCCATGCGTAACCGGGAGTTTGGTATTTTATGTGGTAGATTATCCAGTAATTTTCGTCAACAATTGAGAACCGACCCAGACCTTCCGTACGTTGAAGACTAGGGGTTCTGGGTGACCGAGACTAGTATTTCGCTGGACATAACTCAGAGGCGGATCTAGGAATTTTGAAAAGGGAGGCGCCGCAAAATTAGGGCACTGACCGCGGAGAGAGGGCACGCCTTTCTGTAGCCATTCCAAGAGCTATCTAACTGATATTTTCGTCTACGTAAACATTCGTAACGGACATATTTGGGTATGTGAAAAGGCACTGCCGTAAATTAGCGGAGGGGGCGTCCCTCGCGCCCTCCACCCCCTTATATCCGCCTCTGTAACTGATTTGAAATCAGAGTCAAAACGGAAACTATTGAATGTAAATCAGTTCATATAAATTATTATAATATAATTTATATGCGCTGCGACCCATTTGGGTCAATTTCTAGGACCCAAATATTAACGATTTAGCTCCTTTAAGAGGCACATTTTCGTTAAATTCGCCATATGTTGGCGCAATATATCCCGGTTGGTACTGACGCATCATTAAACAAAATTGCATCCTTTCATTAAGCGGCAGGACGGTTTATCTAATACTACCCAATACCACCTAATATTAATTTAATACTACCAAATACCACCCCATAATACAACTATATAATACTTCAATCATATTTTAAAAAAAATTATATCAATTCACGGAATAAGCAAAACTGGAAAAGCGTATTTATATAGTATCAATACCAGCATATAGCTTAAAGGAGCTAAATCGCTATTATTTGGGACCTAGACATTGACACAAATGGGTAGAAGAGCATATAATAATGTAATGTGAATGTATATAAACTGATTTACATTCAATCGTTTTTACTCAGTTATGTTCGGCGAAATACGCTAGAGGTTTCAATCGAATAACAACCTCTAGTGTCTTGTTATTCCAGACTGCATCGATAATATTTATTGCACATGCTCTCCATATAATAATATGAAGTCACTGTTTGACACGACTTGTGGATTTTTTCTAGCCGCTTTCTTCGAGTCCTTGTTACAAATGGCACTCATAGGCGTACGAGCCAGGAGGCCAGGGGGCAGCTGCCCCCCCCCCCCTAACTTTCGGGCAAGCTGACCTTTCGGGCAGACGGATGAAGTGAATAGCAGAAAATGCATTTGCGGTGGTTAAATTTTCAAAATTTTCCACGGGAGGGTAAGACCCACAAACCCAACGGCGATTGACTTGTTGTTTGAAATTCGGGTCAGCCAGGCAGGCTATATTGGACCAAATTGAAGTTGCTGTATTCACAGGCTGGAATAGCAGGAAAACGCGTTTGCGACAGTTTCTCCCAACGGTCCCGTCTTCGTGGACTGTAAACGATTGAGGAAAACGTGTTTGCAGTCGTCAAATATTCCAAAATTTTATTTTGAGGGGGGTGGGTGACCATACAGGGTAAGCTCCGCTTCTTCGGCCATCGAAGACGACCGGTGCCGCTCTCTGTAAACCCGAAATTTTTTCGGGCATTTCGGTTTCTGCCCCCCTAACTGTTATCGAGCCCGTACGCCTATGATGGCACTGGAACGTATTGTGGTACGCGATTCGTGTACCAGTGGTAAAATGGTTATTTTATAAATACTGGATATCAGAAGCCCATCTTTTCCCGGTAAGATCACAACACCAATGTTGATTTAAATCGACAGATATTCGTGTTTTCCATGTCGAAGATTTTGCATGATATTGAGTAGAGGCTTATCTAAGCGTCCGAAAATCTAGTGCTTTGAAGGCCCTTTCTAGTCTCGGTCACCCAAAACTTCCTAGTCTTCAACGTACAGTGACTAGGCTCTTCGCAGTGTGCAGGGAAATAATTCTGGATTCGACATGACTTGACATTTTGGCTTCAATTTGATACGAAGTTTGGCTGAATGGTTGGATAAGTTTGTCTGTCTTGTTTAATTCAAAATATAATTTAAGGGTTAAATTGATGCGTTATCACTTGTCATACAAAAGCAGAAATACATTGGATTCTCATGTGAACAGTGGTATCAGACATATTCTGTAACGTAAACTATTCAGCAAATAGAAACTGCTCTGCCAAGCAATTTTGACGAAGAAACCGATATGTGTATTTAGGCAATATGGCTATGAAACTGCTAAAAGTTTGGAAGCATTCGTTGTAAAACATTTTGGCTTCATTTAGTGAGTTCGGTAACACATTTTAAGGGAATTGCTTGATTTCACGACATCTACTTATCTAATACAAGAGAGAGAGAGGGGGGGGGGGGTAACGTTTATTTCAATAATTCGCTTGCGCGTAGGAGTCTTTAGCAGTGGGAGGACACCGGAGGACCCGGTGAAATCCAACGAGGTTGGATAGGCGACCCTACTTCTTGTCACGTACAATCGGGGATTCGAAATCCCCCAGCTGACCCATTGACAGGCTTTAGGATACAGCACCCACGTGCTAACCATTAGGCCATACGACTCCCCTATCTAATACAAAATGGAAAGCCTTGTATAAGACGGACCAAACAGTAAAACGTAGACAGTCTGTTCGGACAAATAAATTCAGCAATAAGTGCTCAATTGTAGTTCTATTAGACGGGTCGCTAAGGTGAAAAATGGCTCACTTTTTGACAACGGCATGAGAATTGCCATGAAGGTAGAATTAGTGTTGTTTTTGAATAAAAGAGCGACTCTGGTCACATTTACAGCCGCCATTTTGGATTCAAAATGGTCTCTTCTGAAATAAGCGGTACGATAAAGACGTTCCTTAAATCTCTGAATTTATCTGAAAAGCTTTCAGTGTAGTTACCGAACACACCACACATCTTTTGATATAGTCGAGCGTGTGAGATTTTCAAAGAAACTTGAAGATAATTTATACACCTCTTCTGCCATGATCAACCAAGCAAAATCAGATGATCCAGCACTGTCCTATGTCGTGCCACAGGGATCAATGGTTGGTCATGTACTATTTGTTCTGTACACCATACCCTTTGGTATCCAGCTGATCAAGATTTACACAAACATTTTAAGGCATAAACCCACTCATTTTGTTTCGAAAATATGCTCAATCCACCACATGCTCTCTCTCTCTCTCTCTGTCTCTCTCTCGTGGGTGTTGTACACTAGACAGGAAATGCCTACATTTTGTTAAAGATAACCTTTAAATAACACGATACCACATGTCGTTGGACGACTTCGCCTAAATAACATTTTACAATTGTTGATAAGAGAAACTAGCAACCTTCTCTTAATTCACCCCTCCCCTCAAACAAACGGTAGTCAGTCTATGATTGCTTTCAGGGTTATTTAATATTCCGAATGTAATTTTTAATTTATATCTTGAAAGACACACACCTTTTTTCTTGATTGTGTTTATTGAAATTATCTTCAAATGAACGTGATAGACAATAAGAAGAGAAAAAAGTGAGAGCCAGTTTCATCTCCTTCAAGACACAAATTGTATATTTATTATTTAATTTACACCATTCTATGTTCGGATAGGGCAATGACAGACGTTGGAGTCGCTAAAAAAGTAATTGCAAAACATTTATGGAGGTAGAAGAATATAGATGTGTTGATATTTTGATAGAAACTGGTAAAAACTTGTAAGAATGGCTAATTACTGAGGCGTATCATTGGCTGAAATAACAGCAATGTGTTGATTAATCACCACGGTGTTACAGATTGTGACAAGTCTTCACCAAGAACACAAATCTAATCGATCAACATTTCCTCTCTCTAGTGTCTATTAACAGTTACTCCCATCCCGTTTGTCAAATTCTCCATGTCTAACTCCGTGCTTTACTCCATATTCGTCTTTGTTTACACCATGGCTTCCACAACACCGGACATAACAATTAAATTTTCTTCATGGTTTGGCAACGAATGGTGCCGCTAGCGACTTGCTTCCATCGATCTTTATTTCCTCAGTGATTTCTAAACAGTTTATAAATTCCTGCAAATTGAATTTAACGGTCTCTAGGGGTGTGATGCCATAATGAAACTATAATTAATGGGCTGATAAAGGTGGAAAAACTTAATAAACGGTTCCCAATAATCGGATTAAGTCTGGTTAATATTTCACTTTAGTCCCGGTCATATTGTATTAGGTGTTATTCGAAGTTTTAAACACTGGAGTTTGATTTAGTACTGGTTGTATATCACAGATAGACGACGACTCTGTCGTTGTTTAATCACTCAAAATATAAACATTAAATTTCAGAGTAGCATGTTCAAATGACAAACTTTTAAACAATACTTAAAGATGCATTATCTTATTCACCAAGAGAAATTTTATTCCATTAATATCATATTTAAAATAACCATAAACTTGCCTAAATAATAGTCCGAACCCACACCAAAGGCATTTGTTACGAGTGACCGTTAAATTCCTTGGAAGCCATATTTGAGAAAAACAGAATTTGAAAACATCTATATTATATCCCAGAGATTGGTAGATGAATTGGTCTCAAATTTTGATTCAATCTAATTTAAATATTTCCGATGGATCTACGTGTAGATAGGCAAATCACATGAAAAAGAAGTTACTTTTTACATACTTTCATCTGATCTTATCAAGACTTTATATGCCTCAACTATTAAACAATCCTCGAGCGTGAACTTCGTCTGTGCTAATAAATACATTTCAAGAGAATATTAACTTAAAAACCCACCCCACCGAACTATTTGCATATAGTGTATTGCAAGGTATAGCGGATGTAGAAAGGCATTTATTTAACTTTTCGTCTTTGAAGTATATATGGGCAATCTGAGTTGCATTTCTCATCTTGGACCGCAATTATAGTGACGAGACGCCAAACCTCACTCCTTCCCAATCTTCCTGGCATTATCTGATCATCTTGAAATGTATATTCTTTATTTCAATCCTACCCACGTCTATAGATACCCAGTGTATTTTTGTTATTAGTTTACCAATAATTTTCTCTTAAGACATTGTTCGCCATACCATAACCCCTGGTCCCTGGACGCGTATCCCAGTTTCCCCGTTGACCCCCCCCCCTCCGTCCCAGGACCGCCACTTCGACAAGTTACTATGGGTGTATGATCGACATTCTGTGGTTTCCTAGGTTGTTTTAGACTGTTTTATTTATTTTTGTCGAAATTTGTTAAGAAATGGAAAGAATAAATAAATAGAGACACACTGTTACAATCTATGGGATTTCCGATGAGATGTAATGGAGTAGGAGGAAGTGGGACGTTGATACGCCATTAGGTATTTTCAACACAATACTTGGATGACAACCAGATCCAACCACTTTATATGCAATTCGAATGACAAAAATTTAACTACAAAAACGGTAAATTATTCTTTTTACTGAAGATAATGTACAGCCATGTTTACCTTTCCCATGTTTAGTTTTCAAGATTATTTAAAATGATTGACATAAAAAGTTCGAATGTCTATTGGACAGAATTAACCAGTTCTTAAAATAGTTCAAGAGGTGCAATATTGACTATTTCACAACAGCGGAACAGTAATTACCTATATAATATTATGGAAGAACAAACATAAGTTTTATAACTTCCGGCTTGATATAACGACAAGAGGCATCTGGCATCAGACACTGAAAGCTTTATGAATATTGAATGACTCTTTCATTACCGAAAAGGCTTGAAACATAGCTGATAATGTTTTTTGCAGTGATACAGTTTGAAGCCATAAAGTCTTATTCTTAAATTGTTCATTATAGATATTAAATCTCTTTCAGATAATGTGATCAGATTATCGCCCTTAATGATTATTATCTTTTTCTCTTTCTAAATTTATTGACGTAATTCGACGGGCTATCGCCGTCAATAGGAATCATTCGACCGGCGAAGGCATCATTTACTTTGCCTCCTTTTTGTACACAGTGCGTGTTTTGCTTACGGGGTGGGGACTTATGCCCTAACCCATTACCTGATTTCTTTGAACCGAATAGTTTAACATGTTTCTTCAATGTACCAACTGTGATATATCTTTTTAACTGTACAACTTGTCATGATATACCCGGGAACAAATATTATCTTTTTCGTGGATTGTCTCCCTTGATGTAAGTTTATTTTCATTCATATATAGGGGATGCTCGATTCACAGTCCAGAATAGTCTCTGTCACCCAGAACCCCCTAGTCTTCAACGCACGGAGGGTCTGGGTCAGTTCTCAATTTTTGACGAAAATTACTGGATAATCTACCACATAAAAAAAACAAACATTTGGTTACGCATTGGCAATGGAACCTTTTGGCTAAAGTATCGGTAAGTGCTAGATCTTATGAAGCCGGGCCGATTTTGCTAGATTCTATAAAGCGTGGTTGAAATATATCCCACAATTCACTTGGCACATCTATTATTAGAAACAAAATAGAGGCGAGGAATAAGCATGCATCGCGATGAAGAATTAAGAAGATTGTGAGAAGCCATACTTCTGATTCATGACGAGAGAAAATTACCATTTCAATTGAAACCTTTACACAACAAAATTTTAAAGAGTGTCATCGTTGACAAGTGAGCTGTTTTGATAGATTCAGTACATGGTAACTTAAAAGACTGGATAATCCAGACAATGACCTATTTTCCGTCAAATTTTTAGGACCCATCCAGACTAATATTCGTAGAATATTTGTATGGATGATAGAGACTAAGTCCATAACGTCCCGAATCGACAGAATTACAATCGAGTGACGCGGAATTCAGTCCTGTCACAGTTCTGCCAGTCCCGACAGTGGAGTGAGTAGAATCGTGACGTATTCCTAGGTAAAAAATACGTTTCAGCAGTCATGATTGGTTGGGATACTTTTTATACAGTCGACGCATGCGCTGTAATCCGAAATTCTCCTTTTCACTCGATTGACACCAGTTTTGGAATTCAATTCCGGAACTGTGAATCGAGTATCGCCTTTGAGTGAAGTCTGTATCACTCTGGGCCCTGTTTCACGAAATTTTAACTTAAGATAAAATCCAATTTTAGTAGATACTTCAATTTTGATTGGCTAAGCACTAAAATCTAACTAATATTATCCAATCAAATTACTAAAATTGGGATCTTATCTTCGTTAAAATTTCGTGAAAATAGGTCCCAGACCCGGAACTGTACAACACAATGGATGCTTAGGTCCCATCAATTAACTTAAACATTTGTTTTAATTTATTGCCTGAAATGCCCTTTTCCACGGGTTTTTCTTTTATGTTTCTGTCTGTTTGTATGTGATAATTTTTTTTCTGAACTTACTACTAGAGATCATTAGTTTGATTTTCATTCATAGATGTCCAAGATCAAAATGTATGCAAAACTCAAAAGCAGCTCAGGGAGAAAAGACCCTACTAAAGTTTTAATAATAACAATTCTGAAATTTGTATCGTTTTGTATCAGAAATTATAATATTTTATAAATATAAAAATCATACGGTAACGTTTCAAATTACGGCGAATTCGCGCGAGGGGGTGCGGGGGTGGGGTTAATCCGAACAAACGCCATTATGTTCCATACTGACAGTGTTCGAAACCAGCCGATACATCATTTTGCTTTGCTTGCTTGAAATATCTGAAAATGTAAGACAATGAAAGTATGAAAGCACTTCGGTAACACAATTAGGTAAAACATAATATATTGGTCTTTCATTATTGCTGTCACTAATTTATGCATAGACCATAAAGCGGTTTTATTAATAAGGATGCTTGGTCATCAATCTTGTCTGCTTAAATGACACCTTTTTATTCTGTTATAAACGAAATCGACCAACTAAGGGGAGGTAATCTATCACAGTTTCCCTTAGGGTAATATACAATTTGCTTGGCCATACTTAACACCTTTACAAACGTTTATTAACCAATTACCGAAGGAGACTTGTATATTTTGGATTATGTTCTGAGAAAATTATTGAATCTTAAGAAATTGTTGTCATCCATTGACAGATGTGTCTGTATATTTAATTAATTTATAGCTAATGACACTAGTAAATTTCACTTTATTAATTTGATATTTTATAGCCAGAGGGCTCATAAACTTTGTTAACTATAAATTATACAGTCTAATAAAGTGTATTATACATGGTTATTTATTTATTTCTAACGGTGAATGTATTTTGAATATTTTTATGAATTATATTCTTTTTAATATTCGACAGTGGATTATATAATTATGAATTTGACTTTAATGAATAAATTACATTTGCTACATTTAGTGAGGGGTAACGCAACGCCATCAGGTTTACGTCGCTCTATGGCTTGAGGTGCCCTTATTTAGACTGGAATAACTAGACGCTTATTTCGTCGAACATGACTGATTTGAAATTAGAGTAAAAACGGAAACCATTGAATGTAAATCAGTTTATATACATTCATATTAAAGTATTATGTGCGTTGCGACCCACTTGTGTCAATGTCTAGGTCTAAAATGTTAGCGATTTAGTCCCTTTAATACTAGTCAGAAATACCGATTAAGGGCGAGCTTCAAGAAACTTCAAGAAAATTTGATTATGCGGCTAAGCCACAAGCATGATAAAGAATAAACTTAAAATGTAGCAGAAACAAATACCATGCTGATGCCGGAAAGATCTTGAATATATTTATAAGATCCAACGAAATTCAAAACTTGTGAGAAAATGCCGCTGTTCTCTCGCGTTGCATATAATAAATAAATACGCTAGGCATGTCTGCCTTCTCCTGAGAATTTTGCTGAAGAGGCTTTTCAAAAATATCCTTTGCTTTCAAGATTTTTTCAATCATCCTTTCTCAGCATTTCAAAACAGATTTTTGACTGAATATTGGGATGAAAAAGATTATCATGTGCTTTATGGATCGCTATGGCTTATGTGACTTGGACACCCTCTCACTGTATTGCGTGGCTATTGGATCATCGAAATTAGCCAGATTCCAAAATACCAGTAAAACTTGAAAAAAGTAAACAGATTTTTCTAGATATTGTGTGCATTGATGATTTATGTCTATATGCTTAACACATACAGTGGATAGATATGCCAACCGACAGCTAGAAACAGCAAAGAAGACAATTTTAAGAATACAAGATAGTGAAGAATGAATTAGAAAGAAGGGCAGTATATATTATTGTTTTAGGTTGACAGTCACCAATCCTGTGGTATGGTGCCAAACAACCAAATATAACTGTCTGTAAATATTAGTCGACAGATATGCATCGATATTCTACACATCATATCCAAAATTTCATAATTTTTTTTTACAGATATTAAAACTAATTACCGACAAAAGATTTGTTTTTTCTTAATTTCCTTATATTTGTTATATAATATACTGAGCGCCATAGAAAACGCATCACTTAGTTTTTCGTATAACAAAATGATCCTGTAAACATATCTTATTTATTTTGCTTCTTATTGTGAACAATATTCAAATGGGAACACATCAATAACAACACATTTGTACACTTATGGATGTTTAAGCCGTAATCAACGGTACAAAGTCAGGGGGGTCAAAACCAAAAGTACGACACAGATGGTTAATTGTGCTGCACAGTGTGCGTAAGAGCCAGTGGAGGACACAAACGCTACTGACAATTAACCATCTTTGTCGTACTTTGGTGTTTACAGGATCATTTTGTTAAACGAAAAACTAAATGATGCGTGTTCTATGGCGCTCAGTATAATTGGTGATTTCTGAACTACATGTAGCATTCATGGGATTTGATTATGTGTCATGAAAATAATAAAAAAATATTTTTCGAGCTCTGTATTGGATATAAAACCGGGCAACCGGAAGTCCAAATTGATCATGGAAATGGCAAAAATAACAAGTATAAAAATAATAGATACTATTTCAGTAACAGGTTGTTTTGTGCAGATAGATTGGCAAAGAAATGTTGAATGATATTGAGATCTGCTCTGAAAACCGCCCCACCTCACCCAAAGACTAGATCAAGCCTGGCTTTATGAATGGAAACAGAAATAATGTTGAAAAGTATGAATAGTGAAATGACCGCCCCTGTACTTTTTCATTGTCAGTAGAAAGATTTGTGATCCGCTCATATATATACACAATAACGCACACAGTTCCAGATCTAAGGGGGCAAAGTGGGACAAATGTCTGGGACTGCCCCTCCCCTACACACACAAACACCACACACACACCCAGAATGTACCAAATCAAAATTTGCTGGAGGATTCGCGTCGCACTGGATCCTATACTTTGTTTTCTGAATTTAACCCCCGTACCCCCCACCCCCACCGCCCATCATTGACTTTTCCCTGGACCAACACACGGTTAATCGCCCGCTGGCTAGAAGTCATAGAAGAGCAGTCAGGAACGGCGATGTATGAGCAACTTCCCTATTTAATGCTCACTGATGATGTCTTTATTCTTTCCAATAAGTGGCATTTAGTAACTGGGCAGATAAATAACTATGAACATACGTATGGAAAAACAGCTACTGAATTATTTAAGCGACGTTTCGAAGAGTACTATTCGAAACGTCGACTAAATAAATCAGTAGCTGTTTTCCCATAAAGTATGTTTATAGTTATTTTTCTTGTTAATTGATGTTTGGTGTTTCCGCATTCATCTTCTTTGTCATTTAGTTTTTAATCCATATTTGGTTTGGTGATAATTAACTGAAATAAATGAACGGGAAACTTTACTACAAAAATTGAGACTATGTTTTTGTCTGTAATTTTAAAAACTTTAACTTGAAAGACTTTTAAAAAATAAACAAAGGAATTTGAATTTAAGAGCGCTTCATTAGACAGGGCTAACGCAATAAATCGTCTGGATATCAGATAAAAAGATGCAGAATAGTCTCGACTTTTGTTCATATTTGACATTTCAATTACTTACTGGCTTATGTTTTTTCCCAAATAAAATTTTCAATTGGTAAAAATGATTATTTGATAATTTTATTATCTTGGCTTTTCTAGTAATATTTCGATTTTCAAATTTCATTATTATCTTTTCTCTCGTAAAAAAGCATCGTGTTGACACCTACAAAATATGGAATTAAAGAAAACAAATTTAGATTAAAGCGATGAATATTTTATATCCGATGACACGAAAACAGGCCTAAAAGTAACATTGAGTATCGAATAACTAGTTAAAAACAAGATAATAAGGTAAAAAATCAATGGCTAGTCTAATGAACTTGTTGATTGCCAGGAATCATATTGAATATAATTCCATCTAATCGCCATTCATTACATGTATACCGATAATAATAAGCAGATAAAAAAACTTACAAAAACGCTTGGCATTAAAGAATGACATTTCAAATAGATTAATATATATGCGCACTTTTCGATTTTTTCTCTCTTCCATAAGCCATAATTATATGAAGAATTTTCCTGTATTTGGACTACATACATCGGCTATAATATATTGACGTATTTTCATATCACGAATAGTCTCATTGTTTACTTTGTATGTGCTCTTCTGTATTTGCGTATATTTGGTTTACCATCTGTATTACCATCTGTATGTAGACTTTATTTATATTTTTGAGTATGTACCCATTATTTATCTTCAGTAAAGCATTGCCGATCTTAAAGATCAGCGTAAGATTTGTATGTTTCTCTGTTAAGAGTACTCACTATTTTTAGTGATATAAGGTTAGTTACAAAACCCTTCAGAAGTGAATTTGTAGATTTAATCTAAATATGGATATTGATGTTCATGACAAAACACAATGAAAATCCCGACAACGAATCATTAGCGCGGTTGCCTCCCTTTATTCACGTTCTCAAACACAGCACTGTGCTGGAGCTAATATTGTCATATCGAAATGCAATCGTGGGCCGTCAACACAGTACTTCGCCCGTATGAGACTAACATTTTTTTGATTTAAATAGTTCCGTGTGCAATCCGAGGGTGGGTATGAGATGAGCGGGCCCGTAGACAAATCATAAAATTTGGTGGGCTGCGGAATTTTTTGGAGGGTTGAGAAAGTGGTCGGCTAAGAACACTCTTTAGAAATCATTATTGTTGGCGAAATGCTTGGAGGTGGGGGGTGGAGGGCTACGGGCCCGGAGAGGAGGGTTCTGCCTGGACAACGTTCCCCCTGTCGAAACTTTTTGAGTCCCCAATAAATGTTACTGAACAACTTTTTACTGCTACACGACCACATGTCAGTCCCTGTGAACGCCTGTACAATGTAAAGAAAATAAGACCTTGCTTACCTCGCCAGAGTCAGTAGCGAGATTAGCAAGGTCTTATTTTCTCACTAAAATGTTCCTTTACATTGTACAGGCGTTCACAGGGACTGACATAATATTTTCTGAGGACTAAAAAAGTTTCGACAAGTAGTCAACAGACCCGTCCCCGAACGTACTGGATGTGTGTAACGAAACTTCCGATGTACCTTCAGTAGTTCTTTTACGTGTAGAAAATATAACCCTACCATTGTTGCCATGCCACAGAAAGTGCTGTGATATGAATCTGCGATGAATATTGCAAATATTCTTAAAACAATGCTATTCATTTGACCTTGTTTTCAAATTTCTAAAGGCCAAGACGTAATTGTTTACAAAAGAACTTATAACGTAATGAGACCATAGTCTTTGAAAAACATGGAAGTGACACGATGGACCGTGATTCGAAAACTCGAAATTTGACGTTAATTTGACAGCACTGATGTTTTTGAGTTCTGTCGGACGAGCTAAGTTTAATTGAGCGTAATTGTATTGTAAATTCAAATTTAAGAAGCCACGCAATTGAATGAGAAAACTGAGTCTGCAATGGGAAATGGAAGGTTTACAGTCATAAAAAAACCACATTAATTTGAGAGACTAATCTGGGTTTATTTTGTTTTTGTCTGTTACCAAGTCTTGGTAGCTAGCTAAAATATATCTCGTGTTTCGTCCCATCCGAACGGCAAACCTTCCTAATAATAGAAGTGAAAACAGTGGTTGCAACATCTCGAAGTTTATTATTGAGGTACGCGATAATGTATATGCTCTAATGTCCATGACAAATTTTAAACTTTAGCTTGATATTCATTGATATGGCGAAGTTCTCAATTAAAACCAAAGTTTCGGATGTTAAAAATATCTAAATATCGTTCAATGAAAATTTATTTGTGAATTTGTCTTCACATATTATGATATACAATTCGTTTGAAAAAGCCTACTGATTGATGGGCACCACACACGAGCCATTGTACGTAACATAATTCAAACGTGTGCCCTATTAGTCCTTGAGAGCGCCGCAATTCTTGATATTTTAAATTGTTGGAGCACTTCATAGACATTTTCATTGTCGTCACTTGACCCGTAAATTTTATTTAAACATTTCTATCCGGCTCTAATTCTAATAGGCTAACTCATCTAGTTCAGTATTCTATGAGAGGGATTTCTGCTACTTAGTAGTTTTAACCAAAATAAGGCAATTTATTATTCATTTCAAAACATTTTATTTTCAAATGCGATGAAAACGATCCTGAATGTTTGGATTGAACCATGTGATTTTACCAACATTTTCTGGTAAATCTATTAGGTGGTTTCATGCGGGTCTTTTTTCTGCTTTTGCTTTTATTAATTGTTTGTTTTTCTTATAAATGTACCCTAAAAATTCGAAATTAAAACCACGAATTGGATTTCAATATTAGTCAATTAAATCAATATTGATGTTGTTATCTTAAGCTGCTACCATGGAAATTCTTAGTAAACTCCAGCGTGACATTTGCGCGTCAACGCGTTGATCGGCACCGTAGAGGAGAGACTTCGCGTCCTGCACATACAAAAGTTTCATGCGGCTGGTTTGCGTGCTACCAAACCCTACCAAAACACACACGGTTGTTTGTGATCTCTATTTACGGTGAATATAAGCATCCAATATTTAAGATACAGTGAACATTTTAAAATTAGTACACGGCGTCGTGTACTCCGTGGAAAAAGACGACATATCGCAGGACCTGGAGACAATTCGGAAGTAATTAAATATGGCGGATTTTCAGATGACAAAATAATAATAATAAAAAAAACCGCGTAGAATGGACTAAGCAGACGCAAACGTCTGGGGGCCAATTTGGACCGGTCGCGTATTTTACGGAACCGAATTGATTAGAAATTACAATAAAACTGAATGTAAATAATTTTAAATATGCACCATGTCCATTTGGTCTATGAAAAGGTTGCAAGCTATACGGCTATACACGCTTTAAAACTACACGTCCATGCCATAGAAGAAAACAGAGGTAAGTGATCCAGATGGTCAGCTAACGTATACTTATATATTGGTGGTAAGATCCTTCATTTTATAATTCAAAATATACAAATCACAACATTTAAACTGAGCAATTCTATATGAACTGATCTGGTAAACTTGGTATCATTAACCTCTAAAACTGGTGCCAGGTCCGTTGGGGGGGGGGGGGGTGTCAAGCATCTTTTTTTTAAAACAAAAATAATACACCCTATATTATCTGACAAAAAAAAATTAAATCGTCAATTGCATCTGTTGATCTGTTCTGTGTGTTTACAGTCAAATATTAAGTCCATAGATAATACCAATGTTGAGATGTAATCAATTTCATTCGGTCGCGAATCAAAATATTTCGAGTGAACCTGGAAATTATATACAAAGTTATTTTTATGATTTATTTGAGTAGCCTATGGTTTCCCATTTCAGAATCTGCCGGGTGAATCTCTGTCACCCTTGAGCGTTTTGAGAAATTCAAGATGGCGTCCAAGACGGCCGCAATTTCAAATGATCTCTATAACCCCATAGTACAGCGTATTTAGTCTAGTATGACAATTATTGTGGTGTCTAACCGTATGTTTCTGGGGTCATGTTGTGTGTTGATTAGATAATAATACAATCCAAAATGCCAGACAATACTGCCCTTTATCTCGTTTACGGCGGTTGAGGACCATTATAATTTCACGAAACTAAACTATATCTAGAGTCAAAATATTTCTGGATAAAGGAGCATACGAGTGGAAATGTATCTACATCATCCCCACCTAATGTAGTCTTGCTCCAACGAATGATGCATTTGTATGGAACGCAAAAAGATGTCATCGCCAAACTATGGTGAGGTGTTCACTGGAAGATCGTAATCCGTGGAAACTTGTTCCAGAACTGTATTGGTGGGTGAACGATACTCAATTGAGAACATTACAACCGGTTAATATACTCCGAAATCTGCCATCAGACGTGGATGGACGAGTGATACCCTATGTAGTACGCTCGCTTGTAGCTGCACTAGATGCACAGTATTTTGCGCCTGTGCTGTGGCAGGTAGCAGCCAGAAACACGTCTAAGTCTAAAGGATTAAATTGAATATTGCCTAGTTTTGTGGGTGTTTTTTTGTGTTTTGTGGGTGGAATTCGTTTTTGAAATGTTCAAAAAACAAAAGGTTTGTTAAGGAGATGTCGAAAACCTCTAAATTGGTTCCAAATTTGTATCATCGATCAACTACCCGAATAAGAAATAACCAAAGCCCAGGGAACTTGAGGCAGATGAACAATACCGAGCCATGCACATATAAACCATCAAGCTCTTAAATTGTGTCGATGACTCAATTTTGAAGGTACTTTGCCAAAGTAACTCCCGCCTTCTTAGTAATGCTCCCCACCCCAGTTACTTTTCTGCCCAATTAATTAGTGGTGCCGGAATTGGGTGTCGTCTTGTTGTTTTGGTTTGTTTACAGCAGGTAATTTACCTATAACTCTTTTAAATAATTAATTCTAGTTCTAATATCGCACGACCCTCTCTTGAATAATATGGGATTCAACGGCATACTTTTCTGTATCAACTGGATTATTGAAGACGGACATATGCAATGTTTCCGTAACACCTGCCAAACGTCTACGTGTGTTTTCGTCCCATCCTTGCCACACCTCCGTCTTGCACCATTGACAAGGGGGGACCATTCTGCTGGAAAATCCCGAGGTTGTCTCCGGCCAAAAACATAATTGAACCCGGGACATCATTGGCTCCTTGTCACATATTGATCACAACGATCGGTTATACAAATTCAGTAACCCGCATTTGTTCCAGTAGTGAATAAACGAATTGAATTAAGCCTTGATTGTTGTTATATAATGAAAATCAAATGAATATTATTAATGCATGTGTTATTGGGAAAATGGGTTCAACAATGTAATCATGTTTTCAAATAATACCTCTCTCTGTAATTATGCCCCAACCAATTTACGTTTCAGCGTTTCCGTTTGAAGGCATCCTGGCACACGCAATGCTTCCTGAATGCGAATAAGTTTTGTAAGGATATATAATTTAAGCTACTGTTTTCCAATCAGTAATAAAGCTATATAACTCACAACTAATTACACGTGAACAGGAAGGACGGCCATTTTGTAATCTGTATACTGAGAGATTGTCACGTCTGCTACTCTAATAAAAGAGTAGAGGAAGGCTGTGTTGAGAATTAAATGGCTGCCGCGAGCCAGACGATTGGAAATCAACTAGTTAATCATTTGCTTCCAGCTAATCTCGAACACCTTATAAGGTGTGAGTTTGAGTAATGAAACGGCTATTTGGGTTCCCTGTAAATATCCAACTCGTGCCAAATATTTTTGGCCAAAATAAATTGATTAGTAGCGAGAAGGTTGTTGAAAGTATAATTTGCGAAATGTTGACAGCATTGAGCACTCGTTAAGCGAATGATCGGAAGCAATTAGTGGAAAGTTTCTAGCGTTTCTCCTCCTTGTTTAATTATTATCTTTAACAAATGGTAGTTGAGGTGGCCAGAGAAAGACACAATGTCATGAAGGGAATAATTTCTTAGATTGAGAGACCAATCATGCCATTATTGGTAAAGACTCTGCGGATAAAAGCCCCCCATTTACAACACCATCAAGAAAATCTCGATCCTTGTTTAATGTCGGAAAACCTATCAAATAAATGTTCTCGAAATCGGAAATCCACTCGAGTAGACATAATTCCACCTGATGGAGCAATTTGTTTGGTTCTGTTTATCATTAGACCTTCTAAACAGTCCATGTTTATCTTCAACGACTGAAGAGTGCGACACCATATTTGATTCTCTGATGGAAGAGCTCCTCACAGTCAATGAAAATGGCGATCAAGAGTCGCTATACTTACAGTACTCCCGAGTAATTTGATGAGCTAAAAATTAGGATTTAGAATTCCGACGTAGGTTGAAGTGGTTTATAAACAGAGAAATAAACGATGTAAAATCTCACCGTCTTCTCCATTGTTTTTCAACTGCTAAATAATATTTGCCCTAACTGATGACTGTCGATAGTTTCGTTATGCTAACGTGCTCATTAGATTAGGCGACGGCATTCAGGGAGTAAATTGAAAACGATGAGCAAGCAATCAATTTATTACACGTTATAAAGAAGTTCAATAGTAATTTAAGAAACTATTTCTCATTGCCAGTAAATCGTATTTGCGACTCATGCATATTTCATAAAAAGGCCAAACAGTGGTAGTAGAAGCAGTTAAACCTAATTTGAAGGCAATTGACTGGACAATCAATCAGTCTCATGTCACCGATACACAACAAAACTCGAGTAAAACTATTTTGTGGAAGCTTTTGTAAGATGGCGTAGTAATTTCGATGGTAACCTGTTTATTATCCAGGTTGTAATAGTAGTTTGGTTATATTTTGTATGGCTTGAACATCTTAGGGATATAAGATAACATGAAAAAAAAACCTACACTGAATATTTTTCTTTGAATTATCAAGAGAAGTTAAATGGACCCTCTCATCCCACCCGCATGTTGAAAAAAACAATTCGCGTCTTTATACCGACAAGTTGCAAATATTTTTGAACATTGTTGACCGCCTCTTAGCCACGTTTACAAATTTTGAGAACAATTTGTATAAACCCACGTCCGTAAGTTCACCCCTCTTGGCTACTAATGGCCGCCTCTCCATCAAAAACCTACATTGTATCTCAGACAGGCTGGTCAAAAACCAGATGGACGTTTCACAGACGTAGACAGTGGTCAACCGGTCAACACTTTTATAAAACATCTTTAGTGGCTTTGCTGAAATTTCACCGCCCCCAATGTTTAGCATACATTGAACAAATAGACACCAAGCTACATTAAGTAAGGTGTCAGAAAATAGAACTATCATGCATACACAAACATAATCCGTTGAATAATGATATCCGGATAAACGAAAACGGAAAGTTAAATATGATATTACTTCAATCATTTGGATGTTTACGATTTAGATGATGCGTATTGCGAGAGACCATTATGAGCTAGATTAATTATTATTTAAGGACTTATTGTTATTTTATGGATACTCACATAATACGCATCGTTTGGTATTTCGTATAAAGAAAATGTGTAATTTAAAATTACTGTCCATTTCGGTACATTTCGTCATGTAGACTGATGAATTTCACAAACGTGTTACTGCTAGTTGTTTAACAAAGCCTAGCAAAACACTGGGCAGTATTTACTGTAACATCTACGAGTGTATTATGAATCAGAGGAACCAAGCATGACATAATATCAGAAATCGAAGCCTGTAAATCGATGTGCATTTGTCCGAGGAAAAATCGTTCCATGTTTCATGCCGATTGTACTTTATTTAGCAGAGCCTTAGGCCTTAGGCTTTTTTCGTCACCAGGAAGGCAAAAATGAGGAGTGCTTTGTGACGATGACTCTTTCTCATTGATAATAGTCGCCTTATCGTTTCATGTTCGGCGATATTTCCTGGCTTAATTTTTCACTACATAATTTCAGTTTTAAGACCAACGGTGCCTTTATCGCTCAGAGTTTCGGTCATAGATACTGCATTGAAGGATTCCGTCACCAAATTGTTGGCTATCCCACCGAGTCTCTTTTCCTGGTTATTCTCATTTTTATGATTTTGTGCAAACGCAACGAATTTTAAAACCCAGTAATAGCCGAACGATAGAGAATATACGTGTAAATTTAAGACCAGTTTAAAACTGTTCATGTCGCTAGATGTCTAAAATCGGTGTTGTTTGAGATGCTTTCTAGGGACCAACAAAGCGTAACGTATAAGGGTTCTCAATGTGGGAGGCAAACTGTAAAGTTTTGTTTCTATTGACAAGCTGACACTGTCGATACGTACTTCACTCTACACAGGCTGTCAATCATCTAACCGTGTTGTCTTGTGTCATCAGCTGGAGATTCTGTAGTAAAAATCACACGAGTTGTAAAAGTTTACAAACCTAAACCCACACAATACATGATAGTGTAAATGTTGTCTACAAATTACTCATACTAACCCTAAATACCCACAGTTATTGCCGGCATAATTATAGGTTTTAACCCTTGCGATATATACGCACCCCTTACATAGATGAACGACTGTAAATGTTATTTGAGAGATAAGCTTTAATCTGGCTATTTTTAAACATACATAAGCGAGAGATAAATCTGTCTATTGCAGGTTTTTTCTTAAGGCCAGAAAAGTTATCTAATTATAACATTGATTAGCTTATCCAGACCATAATCAATTCTCGATGTCAACGCCATTTGCTGCTCAACTTTCATTCATGATTTATTCATGAAATGGATGATCGAGGCTATGTTCTTTTTAAAACGTTTCCACTTTAGTAATGATGATCAAGGCTAGGCCGAAAACTCGATCGTTAAAATCTTTAATGTAACAACATCAGATCTCGACGATCTCGTAAACGCACTACAGACCAATTCTCTGAAACAGAAAATATTGAATACGATAGTTTGGGAATGATAAAAATGGCAATTTTATGATGCAGACATTGGGTATAAAATGTGGCTTTGAAAAAGCTGGGGTCAGTTCAACTACCAGAGTTCTCTGGAAGATGCAATGATATCTAGAAGGATTTCACAAGCAGCCCTTTCAGGGGTTTATCTTCTCCCTGCAGCAACGAAGCATGGCGTTTGTGGTTCTGCTAGTAGTGCTTGGTGTGTACGCTCACGCCAGCTGCATTATGTCTCATCAGCATCTCCTGTCTAATCAGTGGTGCGTATCAGTGTGTTTTTAACGTATTCTAAAAATAAACAATGGTTTCCATACGTTAAAAACCTACATATGATAGCTTGAAAAATTCTGCTGTTAATTAATGAATCCTGCTGGATGTTGACAATAGTTTAGGTAAAAATGTCTTGTACGTTTAACATTACTTTGTTCATAATCATGGTCAGAAAACGGTACCCAAGCTACAGTAACATACCCTTTTATCAACACTGCGCCCCTTATAGTATATTTTACGATTCAATAATTTAGGTTTGTAAATCCCAAGTACCAACCACTCCCTTCGGCATCAAATTGATTTCACGCCACTCAAATGAAATGAGATACCATATTTCTGCATTAAAGCTTATAATCGCTTTGAATATGCAGTGTATTGCAAATATTTGCTTAGGAGTAATAATACTTGTATAACGTAGTTCCATTGTGGACGGATGGTCTAGCAAGAAACGGCGTTTAGTTGTTCGAAAGGGGCGAAAAGTACACTTTGGCATACACGTACCCCCCCCCCCCCCCGGAAGTAAAATACCTGTATTGATATAAAAGGTTCATATAAAGCGTTAGACCCCAACCAATACTGCAGTATGCCGAAAGTATGGGGGAGGGGGGGGGGTATTCACAATTTTGATTAAACCCCTGCTCAAAATATGGAGGATGCAGTACAAAAAAAAAAATAAAAATAATGAAATTTTGTTTCCCTAGTCAGTTAACCCCCATGTACGTACCCTTTGTAAATGTACACCCAAATGGTATTCTCACCACATTGGATGTTCCTGATCTATTTCTGACCATATATTCTCGACCAGCACCCTCGAAAACCAAGTAAAAGACATATTACAAACATTATTGCGTTGTATCGGTTATCTATGCCAGAAAATGGTTGATTTTAGCCGCCATATCGGATTTTCGGAGATTATTTCTGATGCCATCTTTGGACTCTGCGCCGTTGAAAACCTATATAAAATGGTATGATAAGCCAATATTGGATGTTGTTCAAGCCCAAAATTGAAAAATAATCTGCAAATAGGGTTAAATCAGAGGGCATATAATGTACACGGGGGTTAATATGGTCGGGAACAACATTTCACTTCTTTTATTGTTTTTTTTTACTACATTCTCAATATTTTAACCTGGGGTTTATTTTGAAAAGCGTCAAAATTGAAAATTACTAACCCTCTACCCAAAGCAGTGAAAAAAGTTCCAGGAAATCATTATAGATATGAACATTGAAACATGTAGGTTTTAAAAGTTCTTGTTTAAAGACATTACGAGATGGGCCTCTCCGTAGATGTAGTGGTAGAGAGTTCCATGTATGTGCTACATTGTTGGCAAATGATCCACAGCCAGAGGTTCTTGGTTCATACTTTGGAACAGTTAATAAACACACTAAGGTCTTCAAGATCACGGTTGATACAGAAAAACATGACATCACATCATTACATTTTATTTCTTCTAGATGAATTCACGACTCTGTCCTAGTGCATAAAGAATACCAAACCATAAATTGTGGGTGAAATTGGAAGAAACTAAACTTTTGATATTGATTAATTGTTAGACCAATAGGTTTAGAGATAGAGTACTTTGATTGTCAGTAGGCTTTAATACTTGCAGTTATGGTATACACAATCAACTAATTATAAGTTATAGGTGACCAAACTAAAGTAATTCATAAAAAAATACCTAACCTCAGTTCCAACGTAATCTTTTAGAGGCATTTAGTACCTTACCAGATAAATTCATTCAACGTATATTTGAGTAATGTAGCAATTATTGATGATTTTATGGTTAACATTTCAACAAAATAAAATATCGATGTAGACTTGGAATATGAAGTAATGAAGCGCTGTCCAATGTTTGCCTATATAGGCTAGAGCGCCTCTTGCTCGAGTATATCATAAAGCCTTTTCAGGAAAAGGAAATGAGGTAAGCTCTCTAAATCATTTACACCACCGTTGGTACATCAAAGTCGATACTATATTGTTATTGAAATCGTGTAATTTATTATTCTGTGTGATATCACAATACATCCTCGTTTCCTTCAAAACTTCACGCAAACTTTCTTTATAAGAAGAATAAAGAATTTCTTCTTTACATGCTATTACAATCAAATATCACACCTTTTCCCCATCCAATATGGACGCCAAACGTTAGACAATTTGTTAAGTATCGTGAATTATTGATTAGTTAGAATGAAACGAGGAATTTAGATGATCTTTTTTAGAACTTGTGTGGTGAACCTCTTTGTAATTTTATTGCCGGGGTCACACGAACTGAACACGGTGCTAAAGTTAATCACGACAACGCTGATTTTACGACAACCTGAAATCACAACATTTCATTTGTATCTATATCCATTACAGACCAGTCGTTGACAGCGTTGCGTGATCTTCATTGCGTTACTTTGTAATCTTATCTTCGATTGGTTGATCAGGCGTCATGCGTGAACGCGTCTCGTTTGATAAAATGAATTATTAATAGTTGATTACTATTTAATAAACATTCAGTATGGAATAGTAATTCATTATTCGACAACAAGTTATATTTGTAATGCAAAACCCAATTGTCAAAGATAAACCGATGGTTGAGTGGATTTTTGAGTAGCTGTCGTAAATAGTTCTTTTAATTAGGTATGTTGTGAAAAGAAGAGGAGATCGAGATATCTTTCATTTCGTACATTTTTATTGAGCATTTTTACAATTACGAAGAAAACGTATAATGGACAAATTGCTTGGGTCACGAAAATGAAGTCTTGGGTCAATTAAGTCATTTGTCGAACTGACATACGACACACTCATATAGGAAGATTCGGTGGCATTAATATTTTATTCATTCAGATATTTTCTCAGTGCAAATAGGGTATCCTAGAAGAATAACTATGTTGTGAAGATGTAGATCAAATATTGATCGATTGCATTCCTACAAATTAAAAAAAACACCCCCCCCCCCAAAGAAAAACCAACAAAAAAAACAAAAACAGAACAAAACAGAACAAAACAGAACAAAACAACTTTATAAAATAGTAATCAAGAATGTTTCAAGTATGACTAGGCTAAAGCTGGGCAGCGCTGTTCCAAACAGTCTGGAAACAAGATTAGCCCGGGTCGCTACTGAAATATTAACTGAAATTAAAGGTATCACTCCTTTAAAATCTGATTTAAAACTTATACAATTATTGATATGGACCTACCAAGATGATGAATTGTAGAGGTGTCAGACATGCGCTGTAAATACCGTGAATTAAATTTGTCATATTATTAGGGTAATACACTTCTTATCTCATTAAAACCTTGAGGACAAGTGTATTGTGCAGAAGCACTATTCCTTGCATCAATAGCATACTCTGCTCCGTGCACGCGCCACCAAGGGTTATTGAACATTGAACAATAGTGTTGAACTATATTACAGAAGCTGGGTATTAAGCTATTGATCATTGATGGAAGAATACACACTTTCACAACTCACAACCATATATGTCTCTGAACTCTGGCTTAAAATGACCTCCGTGATTTTTTCAAGCCCGATGCCCGATTTACATCAATAAGGGTGGTTCCCGATAGACTTAGAAGGATAGTATGATTAGTAGTTTAGATGAAACGAATAAACCAATGTTCGGTCGCGTACACATTGGTGTGTAAAGGACAACTGACGGTTGAAAATGGAAAAAAAAACACCGTAAACTGGGACGTCGCTGCCCGCTAAATTCTCCCACCACGCTTAATTTACACGTAACCAGAGAAATAAAGATTACCTTATGTCCGTCTCAGAATGATCGACGTATTATATTAACTAAATATTAATATTAAACCCAATTCCATGACGACATACAACAACGATTGAATATGCTGGCAACTGTACTTTATTCAAAGATAATCAAACAATTAAACAATGTCAGTAGCCATAAAATTAATATTTTTTTTCTCAAAAAGTTTTATGCAAATAATATTCCAAAATGAAAAAGGTTCATTGTACCTCATTCCAAAGAAAAAAGCGCGCCTCGTCATATGTTATAGATATAATCGTGCGAGTTTGCTACTAAGCTACCACATTGTAATATTTCTTTATGAATCGACTTCCATTTTTTTTATTGAATGTATAGAGAAATTTGTAGTCTATTGTGTATTAGCGATATTTTTTCAGTTAACATTATCGCCAGAGAAGTGTTGTTTTCAGAATTGTATAGGCCATGTTAAATTTATATAAAATGTGTTTATGGGGTATATAAAAGCGATATCATTATGAAATACTTATTGTTATAGTGTAGAAAAGACTTCTCCTCTCTGAGTTCAGACCACGTTACAGCATATAGCAAGAAATATATCTAGTTGAAATCTTCGCTGCTGTTAACAATCTGCTGCCAGTTTACACTAAAACAGTTTATCATTCACACGTGCTCACGAAAAATTTCAAAGATGGCTCACCGTTCGTTATAAAGAAAAGGAAACAATGTTAAAATACGACAATAATATACGTCGCCTATGCATATGAGGTAACTTATCTGAAAAGTTTCGTCAAAAGTTGATTTATTGCGACATATGTTAACCTATCAGACGTGGTGAAATAGTAGTATAAAAAATCTCCTTCTTCGCGGTGTTTTGAGATAAACCTTTGATAAGTCGACAATAAAGTTAAATGTTGGGTATGTTTTTCTATTTAATAAAACCTCGACACGGGTCTATGGTTTGTATCGTTTTGAATTTTTTTCTCTTGTATTATGTCGATGATTATAATAGTAATTGAAGATGGGGGTACAATTGCTGCATCGGCCGGCCGACCAACAACGTCGAATGATCAAAAAGAAAATGTTGCTAACAACGCTTGGTTGCCACAAGTCAACTCTCGTGGTGGCATTTTTTTGTGGTTGCAAATCTTCTAGAAGACAAAACAATACGAAGCTACCCATTTTGAGACAGGCTGCTACGTTCTTTTATATTCGGCCCTGTGTTTATATCTTTTTATTAAATCTCTAACACATTTCCAATATTAGACTGAAATTGATTGACAACGAACAGTAGGGCATTAAACCCAATTTCATTTTAAAAAGACTTGGTTTTGTTTAGAAGCTGGAAATTTCTGAAACAAGAATAATTACCATCAACATTTCAAATATCCTATCGTATTAATTTTAATATTTTATCGGACATATATTTGTTTCAACCTAAATTTTCAGTTTGGGTTCTTCTACGCTTGAGATCTGAAATGTTTACCTTTTCACGAATACCTAGTACCTCTTTCCATTATGATATTGTCCTCTTGATTTGCCAAATTCGTCCATTCGGCTTTGTATTTTGATAATAGTTGTGATATTGTATAATGTTGCGTGACATTACTGATAGAATAAAGATTGTTACAAATGTTCCTTATAATCGTGGACATGTGCGCTTTAACAGATCCACAAAGCAGACCAAACTGTTCCACGCTCGAGACGCCAAAAGATTTAGCGGTTTAGTTAAGGACTAAGTAAAAGGTATTGCATTTTTGTGTCCGCATTCGAGTTTTTTTTATTATTAATATTTGCATATTGTTAATAAATCAAAATTAAGCGAAGATATAAGAAGTAGTTTTATATTCTTACCATCCCCATCCCACCCATTTCTCCTGGTCTCTTCAATCTGGAACAATCCTCACTGTCCATAATTCTCTTCTCAAGATTAAAGACATATATACCATATGTTTGGTGCAAACTGACCCATTTTGACTTGATGTGTCTAAAACCACATTGAATTGTGTTGATGTAATCTTGTATCTATATTAGTGATATACCGACAGTTACTGGACGATACCTATTATTTAATATACACCTCGACTGACGTTTGTCACAATACTCACAGCAAGATAAGACAAATCGGTATGAATCTCAAATAAATATTGTGGCGTGGATCAAATAGAAAATGTACCGAATATCTGATAAAATATTTTGATGTTTGATATTCATTATGATAAGTATTTTATATACCACAGTGATAATAGTAAATGCTGTGTATAGCCAGGAAGTCGAAATTGAACACATCAGGGGGTATTGAATAATTTTGAAATTATCACCCGTTATTAAATAAACAACCAAGATCTGTTAATGGGATATGAAATTGTGTATCAAAAGAAACACCACTCAAGTAATATTCGCGTTTAAAGAACAAAAACAATAATTTTAAAAAAATCGGAAATATTAAATTTAAGTATGCATAATGCATGAAATTTATTCGGATATAAGTAAAATTCAAACGGTTTCATTTTATTTTAAGTCCAAATCCACCCTGACCTCTCCCATCTTTCAAAAGAAAAAAAGGCCAAAGAAAACCCTCAAAAAACAAAAACAGATTGAGTTTATGTTACAAAGCTCTCTTAACATTGCAGTGTTCGTTTCTTTCGCATTTTGAGTGAAGTTACT
This sequence comes from Patella depressa, assembly GCA_948474765.1. Taxonomy (NCBI): domain Eukaryota; kingdom Metazoa; phylum Mollusca; class Gastropoda; family Patellidae; genus Patella; species Patella depressa. The sequence continues at coordinate 27,545,226 of OX419716.1, forward strand.
ACAGGTCCGAGTACAGCGCAGTGGTCGCTTACGCCCCCCCCCCCCAGCATCCGGATCATTTACTTGATCTGATATGCGCATTTGTTGTTTGTGATGTCTGTATTCTCTGTCGTGTCCAGTTGTTTGTCATGTGTAATTGTTTGTGTGTGGTGCAGTCCCTCTACATTCACATGTATACCCATTATTATTTCATCATGCTTATTTTGAATAAGAAAATCAAGATGTGTTACATTATTCCAGAATTATTATACTAGTTGTGTGTGTAGCAACCTGACGAGTTGTAACTAACCTTGGCTCTTGAATTTAAGACATTCTAATATTCACTTTAGAGTTAAACATTTCCAAAACATTTTCTTTTTCCAAACCGTCACCAAGACTAATTCTTTACAACGATATTCAAAAGATATTTTGTAACTGTTACTTATCGAGTGCACTGCATATTATCACCCCGGAATGAAAAGCCGGCAATGTTGAACATCGTAAATAGCACATCCTACCATGGACAGACATGTATGATGAAAATATATATCAATTATTAGTTGAAGTCTAGTTTTCCATCATAAATTGAGTGACTGCTGATAAAAGGCCTTTGTCAGCAATAATTGAGTATACAGCGAGCAACGTACGCTGTTATCGTCTAGAATAGGACGCTCCGTCAATCAATCAATCAATATATATTCATTAATATAAACAAAGATTCATAAAGCGTATAACAGAACGATAACTTGATTTAAAACTCGTCTAATTATTGATAAAAACTGTGTGTAAATTGTTTATAATTGTTTACCACTTTACTCGTTTCCTTGCTTCATCTCGGAACATAAGAATATAATTTATAGCTGTCATTTTATAATCATATCACTCTCTGTACTATTCACTATGGAGACTGATGGCAGATAAATATATGTTCAATGGACTTAACATAATATGCCACATTTCTTGTAATTCCTAAGGCAAAGCAGATGATCATTGGGAAACATTCTATCCCCAATCCCACACAACTTTCGACAGTAGCTACCCCTCTTAGGACAATACTAGCGTAAATCATACTCCAAATCTGATTAAGCTCAAACCGGAAGTACTACAGCAGGTTATTATCAGTCAGTTAGATGGATGAGATGGTTGGTAGGCTGGGGACTAATCAACGTATATATTTAGTTCTACTAGTATAAGGGTCACTTAAAATGTTAATCATACTGCCCAATCCACACCGGTAATGATTTAACCATAGTACATGATTATGTGGAGAACTGAACAGACAGAAGTATAGGGGTTGGGAACTAAAAATATTCATTCTTTGTCTATTTACGATCCCGTTCTACAAATAGCTAACAATTTAAGAATTTCCACTAAAAAAAATTTTGCCAAACATTTTATTGACCAACTGATTTTAAATGTTAGCAGATTCTAATTAATAGGCTAAAAAATATTGATTTCTTGTTGATTTGTTGTACCCTAGTAAAGTGAGCTTTTAAAAAGAATCTGTTCGTTTCAATGAAAGTCTTAATCGAGCTAAGTAAAATATAAATGTGGTCTTATTCTTGAATGGTGGAAATAAAAACCAAATTGTAGCTTATTTTCTGATTGCGTATCCGTGGGGTTATTCATCACCATTTGTTTGTAAATCATAACACATAACAGTAATTTTGTTTACTTTGAAAGGTAATCTGATAATCAAATATACATCATATACGTCGGTTATTCAAAATGTACAGCCCTAACTCGCCGTGTTGCCGCTAGGAGTGTGTTAGCTAGCACTTAGCCTTTGCATAATAAACCAGTTGTGCGTTTTGGCGGGAATTGGAATAGTATCCACGCTAACTCTTAGCTCACATGCCACATTCTCACCAAAACGGAAAATGAAATGGGCTTTAACGTCCTACTCTTCTGCACCTAACCTGAGCTAATGGAAGACGAGCATACTCCATATACTCTGCTATATGAGGGAAATGTTGCCCGGGCAGCGGCGCTACGGCCTACTACGAATTCCAACTGCCAAGGGATCTTTTACGTGCATGCCTATGTGTACTCGGGACTTCGGTTTTTCATTCCATCCGAACGACTAGACAGCTGTCCTTGTCAGGCCTGCCGTTCTGCATCACTGACAGGAAAAACCACGCCGGAAAATCTGGATGAACTTTCTTGACCAATGTCGGGATCGAACACCCGGCACACCAAAACGGAAAATTACCATTTGGGTAATTGTAATTAAAAGAAATTGTAGTTGTAGTTAGAAGAAATTGTAATAGTAGTAAACATTAATTTACTTGTTTAAATTTATTTTGTCTGCTCGTTCGATTTTCAAGAGTGTGTATGATTGCATCCGTTCCCTTGAAGATGAAATGAAATGTGCAAATACATATCCCTCTGGCTTTTTTATAAACAATATTTTCAATCAGATTTGTATCTGAATAAGGATTGGGGAACATACATAACCTATATTAAATCACTGTCCAGCTGTTCTGCTCCTAGGATCTATTAAGGCGGGCATAAACCACGCAATGAGAGGAATTTTGCCGAGCAGCGGCACAACAGGGTATGCTTTCATGCCAACGTGTACAGAAGACCTCGTCGTGTCTTGTCTCCTGCGCCGTCGCTAAGGTACTTTATCGTATAACACCGTGATCGAATCTCTGACCGCCTGGTTGAGAGCAGGTTCCTTAAAATCTATGGGCATTGTATGTTCATTATGAAGTGAAGATTGAATTACACATTTATATACATCCTTGAAGTGTAAAACTCGTTGTAGCGTAAGTAATATCTGAATATAAAGTGTATCCAACAGTTTTAAATCTGACCTTCTGTATTCGTCTGTATCGTTTTGTTGTGCATTCTTCTTTGTCTAAACAGAGTGCTTGATTAATGTATTAAAGCAAATTAAATAAAATAACTAATTGCATCCCCAAATTTCAAATATAAAAACCACTAAATTAAAAAAAAGATATATCTAGATTTATATTTTTTGTTGGTGATTTCCCCAAATATTGCCAACAACAAGCCGAGGTATGCAAATTAACAACAGGAACAGAAACAGAAAGGTGATGTAGATATTATCGCAGTATACGTTGATCATATAAGAAATTGTTAAATAATAATTTAAAACTGATTTCCACCATGACCAGTGATGCAAAAGTAATTATCACTCATAGATTTAAATATATTAAAATAGTTATATATAAATAATATTTAAAAATTTTTTTTAGTCATTTGAATTTCTTAATATCATTAGTATATACCGATTTAGGTCTTAATAATGTTAAGGAAAATATATATCATATTAAGCACGTGGTTTTTCATTAACATTATCTATTTTCATTATTGTATATTCTCTGTGTTGTGCTGATAAATGTTTAAAATATCTGAAATATTATAACATTCATCCATGAAATTTTCTTTGTTGAATATTTGTGCAAAAAAACTATGCTAAACTCATTAAATAGTAAACACGTATAATTTTCTATCGGTGTTTCAAAGCGTGTCGACAATTTTGATCTTTTCATATTTAATTATAGATAATTCAATTTACGTATTTAGTTTAGTTTAGTTTGACAATATTTCCAAAATATCAAAATGGTATTCAGTTCACCATCCCCGGAAAACCCAATTTAGTTCATTAATTCCCCACTCCACCAATACCCAATAATCGCGAAATTACACTCCTGGCTGGCGACGATGCAATTAAAAACGACAATATTATGCCTGTCTATAACTGGTGTCTATTTGACACTAATGATTCAATGTAACACAAAAAGGTCAACGGTGAAACAGATTTTGATATTATTTTCATTCAAATATAGAAAGTGAGCGGAACTTGTCAAACATTATTCAATTAATAAAAACGAACATAATTTAGATAAATAATCAACAATTATGAATAAAATATATACAGTCAACCCGGCTCCACCCAACTGGACCTTATTTTACTGTTTTTATTTATAGAATCCAGACTGAATCTACTTGAAATTTATGGTATATTGCTGTATTAATAAATGAAATGAAATGGGGTTTAACGTCCTACTGTTCTGCTCCTAACCTGGACTAATGAAGACGGGTCATAATGAATGTTGAAGTAACATTATTTTTGTTAATATTCGTAGATTGCATTGTTTGTATATACTAATAATTTACATTCGGGGCAAATTGTTTTCAATTTTGGCGCTCTTTAAAATGTTAAATGCATTATTACAAATTGAAATAAAAAAGCAATTTTTTTATTTAACTAAATACCACAATATGTGATTTTATGAGTTGATGGTACATTAATCGATTATTACATGTATAGAATATGATTATTTTTGTCGGGTGCTCTTTAGACCTCATATTTCCCAGATCAGAGATAAATAATGTAAATTTGTTTAACATTGATTTAAAATCGATCTTAATGGTTCATTTGTTGTAAATATAAGAAACCACGGATATACACGATTAAACAAAATTGATTCGAGAAAATATTAGGAAATCAATAGCTATAAATTAATAGTCTCTTGTCTATACCTTGTCAAAATTTTCTCCTTTTTTATTTCCGTATTATCAAAATTGACATCAAATAAAAAAAAAATTGGAAGCCTAAAAAGTTAACGATATAGAGAAAATAATATTTCATTTTATTGATTTTTTTGTGTTGCTAATATAACTGTCACTGTAAAATTAGTGTCTGGTGGCCTATAAAAGAAATTATAGATAAAAAAACACCCAAGATATTTTCAGATGTTCAGTGAGATGTGTAAAAGACTGCGCATGCATTATACAAGTGTACAATTTAGGTATTTAATGGGTGAGTAGTTTTTATACAGAATCATCGAACTATGCTAAACTGTGAAATATAATAATTACAAAATATAAACATCCTCTCATTTCACAAAAAAGCCCTCCAAAATAGTAATAATGTAAAAAACAGTCTAAAAGTGTCACGTTTTTTTTTGCGTTTTAAGAGCCTGCTATAATAATAGATTAATAATTATTGAAATAAAACAATCATAATAAAGTAATTTTCGTCTCCCGTGGAAGGAGTACTAATAAAAAGGAAACATAATTTATATGTTTTTTTGAAGTTTTTATACTATCTGATATTTTGTGGTAAAAGTCTATGATAAAATGATTTTTTAAAAAAAATATTGCGGGCCGCCATTCAAATACATATTATACTGGTGCAAAATAAATAAACATTTCTTAGTGAATTTGATCTGAAATAGAAAAACGTATTCAATAATACTGTAATTTCATGTACGCGCCCATTATCGCAAGCCTATTTTAATAGTTGTTGTGAGTCAGGGGAGTAAACAAACAGGTGGGATTATAATTAAAATAGCCTTTGCTTCTCGCACATTTCGGAAGTCGATTTATTAATGATAAAAAATATACTAAAAAAAATCAAAAAACAAAAAAAATATTTTTGAAGAGGATCTGAAATAGATTATTGAACAATAAAATTGTAACGTCCTGTCTATTATCGTTAATTGTTTGTTGGGATCATAAAATAAACGGAACGAAATTAAAGTTAAGCCTAACACTATTCCATACTAAATACGTAATATTTTTAATGAAATATAATTGATGTTTGAACAATCTTACAGATCCGCAAATAGCCTATAGCTTAATTAATAAAACATGCTCATTATTTATTATTCTGTAATTATAACAGGTTTAATTACGGTGAGAAAATAACATTCTATACAAATCATAGAACAATAATTCTATATAATTTACAGCATAATACCTTTCTATATTTTAAATAAAGTGCGATATAAGGGCATAGAGATACCTTATACAATCTGTGTATCCTATTACTTGATGCTTCTTATATTTTGTTTCCTATAGTATTTTCGATCATTATGTATATATTTCACAGCTTGAAACTACAGCTGATTATCACAAGACAAACAATTGGAATATATTTAGGTATTTCTGTTTAATTCATGAGGACCTTATGAACAACAATATTATATTAATAAAATGTGTACGTATATAGTGCTTTTTGATGTATGTCATAAACAATCGTCATATTTTTTTGTGTTGAATTAATTATAAAATATTTATTTCGTTAACAGTTTTAATTATGATTACGATTGTGGGAGGGTATTAATTATAGCTCTTACATAACATCCTTCAAAAATAGTTTACTAAAAATTATAAATATTTAATGTGATGTAGGTATTACGAATTTAAAGATATTGGGGAATCGGGACGAACAAAGACAATATTTAATATTTTGCTAATTGCGTTCTTTTAAGGCGTTAAGTTATGGCGAGCATTAAAAGTATGTAACGATTGGTTATTATTTTCATATCAAATAACAATTTACGCTTATGTTTTGTACTTGTTTTTCTCAATGAAGCGTGTAGCCACTATTGTATATCATATTTAGCTAAGTCGGAGTTTTTCTATTGTCTTTTTCTCAAACAATGAAGTCTTATTGATTCTTCTAATTCATTTTTCTAGTCATTAACAGAAGTGTTTTTGCGTATTTGCGAGGCTAGATTTTCTAATAGACCAGCTTAAAATTAACAAAAACATGAATCCATGATTCAAAATCGAATATAAAATTTCATGCGCTTTTGAAATCAGAAACCCTCCTTTCCAACGTTTTTGCTTGTCGGTAAATGCGAACAATGCACAGTTTAAATTAATGTGTTGTTGGGTGTCAAATGCTATTTGCCATTCCATGCAAATAAATCAGATTTACGTCTATGTAAAACCCTGCAGACCCGTCAGATATTCTGGAAATGGGGAAACAACAGCCACCCAACAGTCCGCAAATAATAAAATGTAAAAATCCCTGTACCCAATCAAAAATTGAAAAAAATATGACAAGAAAAAAGAAATCAAGTTGACAACTATTTATTAATATTATAAATAGCACATATAATGCTTGGTAATTTATATACATAATTTTCATAATTAAATCTTTCAACTAATCTTTCTACGGATATTTTTTTCTCTTTTATAATTCTTGTTTTTTTCTTAATTTAAAGAAATCTCAACATTTAATTCATCCTACCTTCTTTCTATCCTTGAGAATATTTTTCACACAATATGGATATCTCTAATAATTACAACAGCGACTCATTAGTATGAGACAGTTACATTTTTTTCATAGTTTATAAATACGCACATTGTCATTCTATCACAGTTTTGGTATAAGTTAAACTTAGCGTCACTCATCATTCACTAGGTTGTCCTAAATATTAAATTTAACATCAATTTGTGTCTATTTCTTTCTTGCACTATTGTTGATATCATTCTGGTTTTACCTCCGACAGGGAAGATTTTGCTTCTGGTGCCGATGCATACATCGCTTCCCGCCACCTTGAAGCCGCCTCGGCAGAAATAGGTGTCGTTCCTGGTAGAACAACCGAATAGGATGTAGACAGCATGGGGTAGATATAGGTAGCATAAGCATCCCAAGGAGCTTGTCCGGACATATGCGAAGCTCCGGGCCTGTTCGGGATGACATTCCCCAAACTCCAAATTTCTGACTTAGAAGTTGAAAATGTGTTGTTAACTTCGGGCTTGATTTCTCCTGGTTCGGTATCGTGTTGTAGATTGACTGGAGGTGATAATTTACCGTCACTATGAGGAGATGACGGGGGAGAACTAGGTGACAGCTGTTCGTCACCTGAATGTTGACTGTCTATTTCACATACATCTACCGTTTCCCGGTCTGTATCTATCTCTATTTCAGTTTCCACTTCTTCTATGTGATTATTTGATATTTGAGACGGCCTGTGATGGTCGGGAGCTAATATACTCTCCATATCAAAAAGTCTTTTCTTAACAGGCGGTCCACTGGCCGTACCTGTTGCCGATGAACACTCCGTTTCACTTTTTGACGTTGTGTGCTCTACGACCTGGCTAATTTTCGGACCGTCTGGTCTCTCGTCTGTGTAGGACCCTTGCCAATTAATAGGTGTCGTTGATGGGGAAGGACTCGGACTATCCTCATCATCGGGAACAGCTAAACCCATATGTTTCCTCACCTTTCTCTGAGCACGTCGTCTCCGGAAATCACCCCGAGCAAAGTCGTCGATATTAGCCGGATGAATAGCCCAATAATGTCCCTTCCCGTTAGCACTTCTTCCAGACTTGATAAAACAGTCGTTAAGTGATAAATTGTGTCTAATACTGTTTCTCCAACCTGGTCCACGCGTTCTGAAATAAGCGTAATTGTCCAAGATCCATTGATAAATGTCACTTAAAATTAATTTCTTATCCTTGGCCCCGAGAATAGCCATTGAAATTAGTCCTATATAACTCTGACTAGGTTTGGGTTCTTCTTGAATATACCTGGCCCGTAGATCGTGTTTATACAAATATGCCTGTGTGTACGGATCAGGTAGATGGGCGTGATACGGTGAAATTCCAAGTCCTGGATACCCTCTTAATCCATACTGTAATCTGGCTGCATAGTCACACAACTGCGACCGTTGAACATCCAAAGGTAGATTCCCTACCCCAGGGGCGAACGGGAAATACGGCGATGGTGTTGGTATTTTCAATCCGTAAGGAAGCAAGGTGCCTGCATTAGAACTACACATGATGATTGTGGAAGTAAAAGAGCTCACTGACAACTACTGTCGTTTTTCTAATATTAGTACACTGCTTATAAACTTGATGAAGCGTTAGATAATTAGGCCTGTCAGTCCCTCTATTGCCCACTCAGCACCGCCCCATTTCATGAATATTCAATAGGCTTTGAATAGAGATCGACGAGCCGTGTTGAGCCGTCAGTTTATCATTGGCCCATTAAGTGAAATGATAAACGTGAATAGTGTATAATAATGGGTTTTGTGAAAGCTTCATCAGGCGATTACTCATCCAGTATAGTGCTGTGAAGCGCTCGATAAAAATCCTCAGCCAATAGCTAGTCGCTGATTTGTTGTCCGCGGTTCATAAAACTTCTGTCTTCTGTGGGCGACTGTGTTTATCACCGTTTTCAAACTCAGTTCTATTAACACACCTATTTGTTTTGTTCTAGAAATGTTGTTTAGGGCACCTTTAAGTAGCGTACATTTGATCTATCTATAGGGGCCGTTAGCCTAGTTCCCAGGTTTTTAACACTTATTTAATATACATGCGGGTTGAGAAGGGATCTGATACGTTTTTGTTGTTTGGAGGTAATTAATAAATTCCAGGTTTCGAGGGTGATGGTCGTTACCACCCTGTATATTTACCAAACTGTCAAAATCCCACAGCTAGACAATAGTAGATATACCATAGGATGATCGGTTAAGAACAATGCTATTTCGTGATCCTTGTCTAAAATGCGAGTCAACTCGGTAGGAAAACACAGAAGAGTAATACTGAGAGCGAGGCGGTTGGTAAATCATCATTAAGATGCAGAATATGATCCCAGGTTCTTATCCTATTGTTGCTCTGAAGTAAACTTCACGCCTGTCAAACGCCCTGTTATATTTTCAACTTATTTGTATCCCGGTCATGACAGACTAAGGATCGAGTTCTATATGTGTGTATTTTAAGGATTTAGGGAGCTCATTTAGTTTAGGACCCCCTTTTTACCTACAGCAGATAAATAGACTTATTATATTTAAGGAAACGGTAAATAAATATTCTAGACAGATTTATTATTTCTATTTGTGGCTTCTGTCAATACTGTAAGATAAAGGACTTCTCTTTACCACTGATCAGTGATCCTGTATAAGGAGGCATACATTATGGGAGAATTCGCTTAGAAACAATATTACTATTTGACGCTTATTTTACTATTTTTAACGGGTTGGAATTAATGTCTTTTGCTACACCTATCTCTGTATTTGTTGCCAACTGGCAAATTATTCAAATTGACTTCACGTAAAGTGACATAATTCTTTATAACACAACCTACTTTTCTTTTTCATTTTGTGGCAAGAAACGCGCCTGATCACTGCCAGGAACATTTTAGACTTCAATGATCAATACCCCAGTTTAAACTGCCGCACAGGTGGTGACGCATTCACAGTATCATTGCTGTTTGAAAGACTGAAATCGAGCAGTCTTAGAAAAGGAAAGAGTTATTCAGATCAAAGTTTTCGGCAAATTTTCAGGGCAGGTGTTTTATTTTTCCAGAAAATATTAAACGGCCAATTAATACATTGTGCTTCAAAATATATCAGTTAAGTGGCCATTTTACAATTTGAAGTTACATTATGTAAAACACTTGAAGGGGAGAAAATGGAAACAAATAGTTTGTTTTTACCAATTGATAGCGTATCAATGGTACTTAGTTGGTCTATTACAAAAGTGGTAGTTTTTCTGGTATAAGTTTAAGTGGGAGATTGGAAAATACATCTTTTTGATATAGGTTAATCAAATAACTTCTTTAAATAACACTATGAACCATTTTCCAATTTAATAAACAATATCTTTCACTAGACAGCTTTTCTCCAGAGTCTGAAGATTGTTATCAGCGTGCGTCATTACCATAATGAGTATCATTGCCCGAAATATAGTATTTGGAAATCTAAAGATTTCTTTTTTTTGACAATATGGACCCTGATGTGACATTTACGGAGATTATCGTGCACTTGATGAATAATAGAGTTAAATACACTAATTCCATAGTTTTGATCATCTCATTAGAAGCTGGATTTAAAAGTATTATTGTATATAATGTCTGATGTTTTTGGGACACTTTCTGACAGTTCAAATACACTTATTGAAATGTTAGAGTCTAGAATGACTCTAATTCAGTAATAGTTGATGCATTAAGGTATTTACAAAGAGAGATTTAGCGTGTTATCTTATCACATCGAAACATCAGTAAACAAAAACCATAAAAGATTAGAATTCAATTAAATTCGGGAGTCGACGAGGTAAGCCTTGCTTGATTTGTTGAAAAGAAGCTGAAATAGGAGCTGCAGTTTTTCGTTTATAAAGGGATTACTTATTGTTATTTGGATATGTACGGCGTCGCACTTCGACCACACAACCAGACAACGAGATCAACGACTCGGTTGTATTAATACAATCCATTATATTATTAATATTGGAGTTTATATCGGGTTTGATCCACTAACTGTTCGGATCTTTATACTGATATTAAATGGTGTCAAACGTTTGTTTGATAAACACGATTATATACTGAAGTACACAATCTATAGATATTATTAACAAACGATGAGTATTATGATTTAATGATCTTGTAATATATAGATACTGTTGTCTTAAGGACATATTCGGTTCGTTTTTAAACGTATCTTTTGGTCTTTAAATATGGCTAAATCCGCGTTAAGATTTCAACTTATATGTTAAAAATGGAAGGGTTTTGCGCAGTATTGATCGATCAGGGATGCTATGACATTATTAAGAGATCGATACGGTATTGCAATTGGTATCAATAAAATTCACTCTGTATTTACACTCCCTTGCAGGCATGAAATCAATACAAAAACGATTTTTAAACACCAAAATTTCATAAACGTTTTTATTTATTTATTACACATGAACAGACTGCAAATAATCAAATAGTCAGATCTGTCTGTAAATTATCCTGTCACCACCGATGAGATACAAATATAACATGGAAGTATTACCTTCAATCAAGAGAAATTATGGAAAAAATGTAACAGTTCAGATCTGTGATAAAAAAAATAACCGTTTTAAAGGGGAATTCTGCTTAGATTTACTTTTGTCTAGCTGCTTGCCGCCCGTGTCCCGCTTTTTGTTTTGATTGTCCCAATACACCAACTATTGTTGAACATGAATATTTTCTAACTAATAGATCTTTAGACATCAAAGTCTGTTTAGCCACGTTTTTTTTTACATATACTAATTGAATTTCATACACATTAAGGAACGAGTACAAACTAAAAAATAAATGATATATATCAAAGGTCGGCGAAGATCATCTCAAAGTTATTTGACAACCTTTCATAAAGTCTCGATAATTCATATTTAGTAATATCAAACTTTATCACAGCTGTCTGTTGCTTTCAATACAGTATGATGGTGGTCTCGCAAGATCTCGCAAGGCCCAAACTCTGGGTTATTCACACTAACATGTTAATCTAACTTCAGAATATCTAATTATAACCGAGATATCACGTGACAATTGTTCCAGCACATCAGACAAGGGCAGACACTTTACGTCGATTTGTTAAAAATTTGATACGAATCTTAAACAAAATGTTGATGAAATGAATTAAGGTTGCATGAATAACAGATCTAGATGAGTAACAAGAAATATATTATAAAGTAGGGATATAGGTCGATAGTATGTCTTTTTTTTTTTTTTTTTTTTGCTAAAATGATTATATTTCGGCAATAATATTAATACTAACCTACAATGCACTAAATTGAAACAAAATATTTTTTTTTTTGCTTATGGTAGGAGAGCTAGAGAAAGAGATGGAGTTTAACGTCCACTCGACACAAACGAGGTCATTTCAGGACTAACATATGGTTCAATTTTTTTTCAATAATTTGCTTGTACAATGGAGGTCTTTAGCAGTGAGAGGGAACCGGAGAAACCCACGAGGCTGGACAGGCGATCTCACTCCTTGTTACGTACAACCGGAGAATCGAACCCCGCCAGTTGACTCAACTACAGACTTTACGATGCAACGCGCACACACTAACCATTCGACCACCTCCCACACACACTTATCGTAGGAACCATGGTGGCTTAGTGAGTAGGACATTGGCTCGCTAACCTGTGTTCGACCACTTCGTTTGTCGACACAAATGATTGGGGATTTCCGGCGTGGTTTCCCCATGTCAGGGAGAACGTATATTCGTTCAGATGTGACGAAAACCGAGGTCTTGTGTTCACATTGACGTACACCTAAAAGAACCCTTGGGAGCTGGAACTCGAAATAAGAGCAAGCCATAGCGCCGCGGTCCAGGCAAAAGTTCCCTCATAGTTTACACTTTGGCGTTTGTCCGTTTTCATTAGCCCAATAGAACGTTAACCCTATTTCATTTCATTTCCATTGACTTATAGTAGAGGAGTGGGTGGGGAGAATCATTAGGCCCGAAACAATCAAATTTATGATGAGTTGATAAGGAACCCGCCTTCTCCCTGTCTGTCCATGTTTCAGGAACTCGATCTTTCACGATTTATACTTCAGAAATAAGCTTATATTTTGTACATTTACTTATCATCTACATAACTACCATGCAACCCAAACACTGTAACCAGGATGACGTTCAGATATGCATTACTACGGAGCCGCCAGAGTTAACATTCCTTTAAAATAAGCAAATGAATCAACACAAAAGATCTGTATTTCTTAACACCTTTCAAGCAAAACATACTCTGGATTGCAAAAAAGAATTAATTAAACCGAAACGTTTATGAAATAAATTAAATGTTTATTATCTTTTTTTAGCCGCTGTATTAAAATTTATTTAAAGAGAAAAAAATAATAATAGATATTCACATCACAAGAATATAAGCACGTGTCATGTCTCTACACACACCCAAAATAACATACAAATTATATGTTTTAATAACAAAAAAGCAGTGAGAAACTGTATGCAACTCGCGGATACACCTATTTACATATCTTTTGTTGTTATACAGCTCTACCTTTCAATATGTCGACACAGAAAAACAGTTTGTAAATAGGAATTATTCCATCAATGTCAAAATCAGACTAAAAGGGTATACAGCCTTGTATTTATTCAGTTAATCGAAAACTTTTAATCTGTCAACGACTAACCATACACGTAACGTCCGTATTTATATACCTCTTCTTAATATAAAAATCGTTTATTTGCATTTTTCTTGGCCACAATAGGATGAAGGTTGGCTAACTAGTTTCTGACTACTTCAACTGACGTCGATGTGTTTTTAGGTTGATAAAGGGGAATGGCAACCGCTCCTGCCCTCAGGGTACCGTCGTCGTCTGCGAGGATTTCTTTACCTTAAAACCCCCTATGATTGACATGAAGGGGTAAATTATACTTGTTATATACTTATAAACAAGGTACTTGATATTGGGTTATTCTGTTCATTCATCTTAATAAATACACCATAATAGAACATACCAGTATAATCATATATCGGACACGATTCAAATCCGACACATGATTAACGAAATGGTTATATCAGTCAGTTTAGTTTTAAATGAAAACGAATTTTAGTTCCGGTTCTAATAAACATTAAATCATGAATGAGACCTATTTAAAATGTATGTCAATTTTTTAAAAAAAAAAATGAAAAAGAAAACGTCCAGAATATAGTAATGCAAAATCAGCGCCATCGATTGTCCGTTTATAAAGTTAAACTTTAAGTTTTGAAAACGTGTTAAACAGAATATCTGTTTTCCAGAAACCTAAAACAAATTAGCCCTTAAAAGAGGGAATTCAATAAACTGTCACTAATGGTATTTAAGAGCAAAACTGAAGTTATGGGGAAGTGCATTAAGTAACCTATTTAAATCTGAGAGAAAGGTCGCTAAATTTAATCTTGTTTAGATGTATTAGTGCGATGTGAGAAATCTGCCATGATACAATACCTGAAGCATTACAATTGTTTACCCGCTGTGCACGCTCTTTATTTTGTAAAGTTCGTAAGGGGAGGTAATCACTCCAGACTGTCGAGTACTTCACCTGGCTATTGTAAGAAACTGTTACATATTGTTCTAGAGCGAAAAGATGTGTGTAGCTGGCGACATGAAGCCATGTCATATTTGACATATAGGACTCAACTCTTACAGTACCGCTCTCGATTACTTTAAGAGGCTTGGGGAATGCGCGAACCTGGGTCGGGTTGACACTTGCCTGCATTTTATTGGACACCTCCCCTGAGTTTTGACATAATGTGACGGTAATATACAGCATATGGTTTTAACACAATTCCATTAAGCTACTTGGGGAGAATCCTTGACTTCACTTCACTACAAAAAGTGACATGCAACACAACCATAAAGTATTAGTTATACCAAATGACGACGTCCTGACATGTCTTGGGACAAGTGGTGTTACCGCTAGTTATTCTGGCATTTTAATCAAAAAATCGATTGTTTTTGTACGAATCAACAGAATTATGTATTATATTTGGGCACAAAAACAATTTCTCCATCGAATCTATTTATTTTTTTAACAATGGGGACATCTGCGATTTAAAGAGTTTTTATGTGACACTTTCTTTAACATGCCCAATTCTCAGAATATCTGTAATCAATTCTATCAAATGATTTTGTTTCTTTAGGTATTTTGGTTCTTATTACCATTCTTAATAATTTTTTGGGGGTTGCGATGGCCTAGTGGTCTAGAGTGCCGCTCTTCGACGTCTAGCTGGTCGGTCACCTCTGGCTTTTGCGGCTGTAGTTTCGATCCCTGGTGTGAGCGTATGTGACATGGATATAGGGTCGCCTTCTCAACCTCGTGGGTTTCACCCGGGCACTCAGGTTTCCTCTCACTGCTAAAGACCCCTACACACAAGCGAATTATTGAAATAAAATTAAAAACCATATGTTATTCCCAAATTGACCTAGTTTATGTCGAGTGGACGTTAAACCCCATTTCTCTCTCTCTCTCTCTTTAATTATTTTTGTTTAAACTGGACATGCATTTAGAAATTCTTAGAGGTGCATCATGTAAGAGCTAATTCTGCCTAATGCAGGTCTTTCGTTTGGCCTCACATGATGTATAAATTATTAATTAGACATTTATTCTCATGCCAAGCCCATGATCAACTCTCTAGGCAATCGGTTGGCTTTGATTTTCAACGGATTAAAACAAGATTAATAATTTAATTAAAATGGATAACCGAGACTATGTTTAATGTCTAAACAACGGTTGAATTGACAGACGAGACTACATTGGCCTTAATTAACTTTACTCAGAATGAATTAATTTAACTTTAATGTTCAACATATTCCATTTTCATTATCTATTTTTTTTTATCATAGCGAGAACTGTCAGCTCTTTATCTAAATGTTACAGAATGCATCTTTAAATGGATGTTTGAAAAATACCTTTGGTAGAAACTATTTAATTTTTCTGAATCAAAAACGTTTAGTACAGTGTTAGAATGCAATACTTAGAGTTCCAATAATTTAACAATGACCTGGCACCCAGCCAGTTTGTAATTCGTATCACTTCCTAAAAAGTGTGCAATGACATTCGACTCCATTTTGTATATAAAGGAATGGTTTTACTTTAATTGAAGAAGATTGGAATGTTTTCAAAGTTTTACATCTTACTAAATATCCATATTATTTTAATATAACAGAACCACGTAAGTACCACGATAACTAATTATGGCTACATCATTATCACAATTGACATAATTAATACATAACGAACCTCACGGTTTCCATAGTAATTGACAACAACAATATGACAGATAATGAAGACTATTATTGTCAATTTGGTAAATACCGATCTAAATCAGGGACAATATTATCTCCGGAAATGATCAAAACTTTATCATCTGTTTTATCATAATATCTCTAACTAATCCACACAATACTAAACCCACCACATCATCTTCGCTATCAGATGATTCAAACGACCCGAAATGTCTAATCCATTGTTATAAAATACTGGGCTATTGTCACCTAATAGGATGTGATAATGCCCAGCTAACACCTAGTTACCTTAAAATAAGGAGACCTGTCCTAACAATGTCGTCACCATCCGAGTTGGAGCACCTACAGCGATGATGATGACACCGGAATGACAAGGAGACTCCGCTGTTTTGTCCACATTGTAATATGACACTGTTATTATAAACAATTTGGGACCTTTACTGGGTTAAACTGTCCCTCCTACTGATGAGAACACTCCTCCCCACAGGAACACATCAACTCGCGGTTTTTGACGCCAATTTTCAGGTGCGTAAAAAACAAAACTTGGTTTGGACTAATCAAACATGTTATTTACATCTTTTGCCGAGTTTGATCCCTGGGCTAACGTAGATTTTATCTTTTGAAAATTCATTGGCAATTACTTTTCGTTTTAATATTAATGTACCGCACTGTAATCTGTCATTTCTTAAAATCTGGTTTTCAAATAACAGGAACTTATCATATCAACCAATCAAAATGCCAGCTTATTTGAAAGCGTTAAATATCTTCGGAATTCTCTAGATTTGATTCTCAGAATGTTAACCGTTTTTCCACTTCAACAATAAGGTGATTTTTTATTGCCCCCAAAAATGTAGTGAAGTTTGTGTAAGATTACAGGTTTTGCTGCTATGACCAGTGGAGGTATAAGAAGAAATGTGAGGGTCAACTTGGTCAAAGCTTTTGAATTCCAACTGTCAAGGGATCTTCCAATGTTACAGTTCTTAAAACAAGACACAAGTTAAATAGACTAATTATGTTAATAATTTAGAGTCTGGCAATCTTTAAAAAATGGATCAGAATTATCGACTGTTAATTAATGTTTTTATCAATTATACGTATAAAACGTCGAGACATTAGCGGAGAGTTTATTAATATAATTCATTTACCAAGTGTCCATTTTATATTCAGTATATTCCTTTGTGTCATTTCACTGAAAAGTAATACTCGAAATAATAAAAAAAAAACTAATGCCACTTTATTTTATTCTTTCTTTCCTAGTGCCAATGAACGTCGTTTTGCAAAGTCAGAAATGGGGAAAAACATCAGTCATCAAAATCGGCACTGCTGTTCTACAATCGGTCAGCTACTCATTCCTAGTGCCAATGAACGCCAGTAATGGGAAAGGGAGAGCAAGAGAGAAATTATTTCGGGACTAACATATGGTTTAATTTTATTTCAATAATTCGCTTAGGCGTAGGGGTCATAAGCAGTGAGGGGAAACCCACGAGGTTGGACGGCGACCCTATTCCAAATGGGAAAAAACCATCAATTATTAATATCTGTACTGCTGTTCTAGAATTGGTCAACTCACCATGAATTAATCATGATGTTAAGAATAAAGCGTTCATTTTGCATCTACAAGATTTCAAAAATAACAGGCGGCTGCCGTGCAAGAAATACCCACCTTTAGCAAGAGATGGACAGAGAACAAGCCCTCCCCTCCAACCCCGCGATTTTTCGTACCCATAATCCCTGAAATCGGGTCTCGAAACAAGCAAATATCGACAGGAACTAAGATCTTTAGGATATAAACATATATATCCAGTTTCATCAAAATCGGATAACAATTATGACGTGAAGCTAAAAGGGTGATCGTACAACCCAGGGCCCTAATCCAGGAATATCGGAAGGTACCAGGATCTTAGGGATTTAAAAATATATTTCAACTTTCATCAAACTCGAATGGAAACTTGAGGTTCCACAGCCTTGGGACTACATACGTTTACGCTATTTGCGTACAGGGAGCGGTCATTTTGTTTTGTAGTTTTGGTCAGATTTTTACGAAATTCGAACTTTTAACGAAATCTTTTTTATGATGTAACGGTGATATTTTTGAACGGTTTTTAAAATCAGATACAAATTGTGACCTCTATACGGTCCACAAACTAACATGCGTTTGTCATGCAAGATACGTCTGGGTTTTGCAAAATATGGACAGGAACCAAACAAAAGAAGTCTTGATTTTTTGTACAATCAGGCGTTATATTCTAGGAAGTTATGTCCAGAAATGCGCAAATACCGAGATCTTTTGGGTATAAACATATGTTTCAAGTTTCGTCAAAATCGGATAAAAATTGTGTCCTGTAGGGCGACCGGGCGACCAGAAACAAAATGTGAACAGACGCCTTGACGGACATGGGCGACGACAAAATACACCCAGATGTGGGCGCATGAAAACATGTTCATGGGTCTGTTGAATATTTTAGTTATATTCGGAGGGGAAATATATTCTGACTTAAATTATTCCCAAAGCACTGATGAAATATCTCAATGGAAGAGATCCCAAACATAAGTACTTTGTCTGGCAGAGTAGTATCCTTGTCACCTGTGTAATAGGTGTATTTGTGTTGTCGAGCTGTCCGTAAATAGTTTACAAAACCCATAAATGGTTGGTTTGAAAAATACTATTTTCAAAAACCAAATTAAGGGTAATTGGTTGGATGCTGTCACATTAATTGATAATCTAGAAAATGAATACTTATATTTATCATCTTAATATCGCTTTAATACAAGATATTGTTCATCCTCGCAGATGTTCATTTAGCTTTGATCAACAAATCAGTCTTAACAAAGATTGGCTATTTAAAGCCGTTGATAAATATGTCTGTCGGTAAGATCTGCCTCCAATCCTATTCTACGGCAAAAGCCCCAATTAGCATTTTTTCCCTGATAAGATTGGCAAAATCCGTAGCTATAAGCAGGAACATAAGTCAAGTGAATACGTTATTACATGAAACGTAGACAGGGTAGAAGTCAAATCCTGTTAATTACTGTAATATGGTATCCGATTCTCTTTCGTTTCTTTTGTGTTATTTTGTGTATTTTCCATCCAACCGACATCACGTGCTAATACACTCGCGCCGTACCTCGCGTGCCGTGACGTCAACTTTAAAGATGTGGTAGAAACGCCTTAGGCTAGTGTTCAAATGATTACAAACGGTAGTCATTACTCGCTCATTAGATTTGCCCACCGCGTGTATTGTAATCCGCGCCAATTCGCACGTGTAATTGATGATGTTACTCGCGTGTTGCCCACGGCATGTAAAACTAATATGACGATAACGAGATAATGAGACTAAGTGCCTTATCAACGTTCGAAAATCACCAATATTCTTGTAGGTTTTGATTTCTCTCCTGATTTCAAGCAAGGGTGATATTTGGCCCGAAGACCTTGTATTCAATACGAACGATTTGTCGTTGAATAGCAGGAGAAATTGATATAACAACAACAATCACTAACAGTCTGTCACAATATTACATCGACTAATATCATCGAAACCATGCTTTCATACGTTTGATAAGTGAATCCGGACTTCACAAACTTTATGGAATTGTGTCTTATTTGTAGGATTTATTTGTAAAGTATTAAGGCGTTTTCACAATAAATTTCAATTTCCCTGACATAATTCTAATCTACGGGGTAGGAACACAAACGATCTGGTAGACATATGCTACATTCAAAGTGGACTTTTTCCCTTAAAAATTCAGAGATTTACAGATGAACAACACCAACAAGTATTTCTAGAAACCAGAGATGATTATGGATTTCACATGGATTATGGCCAGATATTGATCTCATAAAATGTCCTATAATAATATTAATAATTATTATTGTCAAGTGCGAAATGTCTATAAATAAAAACCCCTTTAAGACATAAGTATCAGGGCTAAATAATTATTTAAAAATCAGTTTTCCCCGTGAATGTTTAACTATACAACGATTTCGCCTCAAATAATAGTCTGCACGCCAGTAATGCTTGGGTTGTTTATTGAAACTTTTATCTGCCTTGAATTTCGTAGAATTGCTAATAAGGACAATAAGCGTTAAATTTTTAATATATCCACTGTGAAAATTGAAATTTACGCCCTCTTCCGGTTTAAGAAACGACCGTATCAGAATTTTTCACATTGATCGCCCCCTTTCCCAACTTTGCAGATGGTCAAATATCTTTTAAGAAGCCCTGTTATGTTTTGGTTATCAATGATTGAGCATACGAAACCAACTTAAAGATGTTGCTTAAAGCAAAAAAAAAAAAAAAAAAAAAAAAAAAAAATTAATGAAAATCTGGGAGGTGTCTCTTTAAAATCATATAACAAATACTAGTATATTTACAACGTGGCTAAATAATGACAACAGCTCTCAACAAATTATACTTAATGCGTATACAATCATAAATATTGTCATGAAGTCTCTTATGCTATTCCAGCATAATGGTACTCGACGGAGAGAAGGTTTTCATTATATCGCAAGATTATATTGACTCTTTCCCAACTGAAAGTCTCTGTGTTCATAAACAAAAAACAATCTAATCAGTGAGGTGAAGAGCTTCTTACTGTTATTACCAATAGACTAATAGAAGTGTTTTTACACCTATAATGTCAAAGGGTCTCCTGTTGCCATTGTTTAGAGAACAAACTCCAGTGATTCCAAGACCACTTCATAGTACAGTTATAGTCCATGCTAAAATATATACAAGGATACTTCCATAAATGATTTTTTTCTAGATTAGCCTCTTGAAGACATAAACATTATAATTAAAATTGATTGCTATGAAGGAATTTCTAGTTGAGTCCTCTTCATAAAACATTGTTGCGAAGAAGGAGATCTTATAATCATGTCGCGCTTGAAGAGGTTTGAAACTTTTAAACTTTGTATAAAATGCATAAACAATGCAATGTTAGATTTAACAAAGACTCATATTTGTAACAATTACCGACATTAAGTGCATGATTATTAAATACAAGCTGAAGATTTGTCTTCAAATATAGAATTTTGTTACACAAGTGTTAGACGATTCGAAAACATCGTTAGAAATATTTTGGAAAAGAGAGACTCAGTTTTTAGATATTCTGATCAACAATGTTGATGACAAACACTTACTTGTCTAGAAAGTAACCTAACTGCATATATGCAAAGTTCTGTAATAGTCTTACTGTTGATTATTAATGCAACATTTCAATTCCGCAGCCTCGGCATTCCAGTTGAAACAAACGTAACGGAGTTTCCATCAGGGACCCACGTTTATCCAAACACACTCATGCATAAATTAAATCTTTTACTAATTAAATAAAACAGAAAAGTAAGAGGGACCTATCAATTTGATTATTGTACATATATATGTATATGTATGACAAAGTGTCGTAAAGTATAGGTACCAGTGGTCACTGTCAAACTTTCATCAGATATTCTGAAATCCCCCACAATCTAAACAAAAACATAATTCTATTAAAACAACACTCAAGACTTTAAATTGTTTAATTGGAGAATTTTATTGCAAATTTCGTTCATCTTTAAGATAACAGTATCTGAATACGTCAATCTTTGGTACTTGTCATTTCCGAATTGGGATTACTCTTACCCAGCACTGGAATCCAGAGTATTTTTTAGACTTAATTTTAGATTTGGTTCTGTGTGAATTTTGGTTTTCGGATTTATGACGGAGACAAATCAAAAAGCGTCTATACTTCATAGAAAGTATGACTATTATTGTTATCGATTGTACAAATCCCAGCTTGTATAATTATACCTATGGATTGAAAAACTAATATAGCTTATTTTTTATACTTTGTTTAAGGATGAAATCAATTTCATAATGTTGGTACCGGAAATGACACAAAAATTATCAGCGTGGTGACCCTTACTACCCGGAAGTTAAATTTCAGACGTCAAATCACATGCTTGATGTAGCGTGATGTGAAGATGACGGGGTTGCAATGTCGATTGTAAAGCTGGTCCATTATCAGGAAACATTGATAACTCCAATTTTTACCCACATGATTCTTGAAGATGAAAACATATCCAATTATGGGCTGTTTGGTCGTTGATTAGCGTTAAGCAGTAATCGAGTTATGATGAAGGGTCGACAACAGCGGAATCTCTTTCAGAAAGACTGAACGCGTACATAATGGGACAATTTGTCGTCAGTTTTAAACATGTCCTGTTAAAAGAGTTGGTCGAGTACCAATTCCGATTCTAATGTCATAAGGTGGAATCTTCACATTCAGTTCGAAATGGGCATTTTCTTTCTTGACACAACTAATTAGCGTATAGAGGCACCAGCGTCTTGTACTTAGAACTGTTCTCTCTTGGTTTGAAAACCCTTCACCTCGTGCTGAAGACATCCAGAAATCATGTTGAATAGAAACTGTCAACTGAAGGGTGGTTCACCTCCTAGATTGCAGAAATAACATTAAGACAAGAACGACACGATGTGTAAAGTTGGAGTGTTAAGAGCTGTACCTATGTCTTGTTTCTAATCATTCCCAATTTCTAATAATTCCCATACATGTTGAAATTCTCTGTGCGGCCCGATTAACACATTTCTTTCTATAAAATAATAATCTAAGAATAAGAGAATTGGTTTGGAACATCTGTGAAAAGCTTAGTAATTATTTACAACAAACATGACAAAAAATGCGAGTCTTGAAATAAATGAAAAACTTGTCCAATTACTTGCAAATAAAACACTCACAAAACTAATCCTAAAAAACAATTGTTTGCCTACTCCTGTTTTCTATGAAGCATCTGTGAAAATCTTTTATTAAGCGATGATTAAGAAACTTGGTTATGTTAAGTAAATAAAAATCTAATCATATTTCTACTCAACACATCAAACATGCGCCTACTTTCTTTTTACAACACAAATAATTGTTTTTATTTGTAAATGTGTATTGTTCATTGACAAAAGGAAAAGATAATAACATTCGATAATCATTTACGATTTAGACTTGCACCTGTACGTTTTAGATCAACAACGGACTTTAACCAGACAGGAAAAGGTGTAGAAGGAAGACAAGGACAAACTGAAGTATTATCAGTTGAAAGATGGCACAAGAGAGATAGAGAGGGGGGATGGGGTGGGTACAGCTGATTTGAAAAGAGTGTAAAGATCGATTAAGTGAGCAGTAAACGATTTCTAATAGATTACGAATAGAATCTTATTAGAGATGGAGACGGTAATTGCATCAGATGTAGATAATGTGTGATGGTTACAACCAGCAGATCTATGAAAACGGGACAGAAGTATACTAAAAATAATTGGAAATCAGGAAAAGTGGAGATGAGTCTAGAGTCATTGTCCGTCCCCCAAACCTGTTTCAAAATACACCGAATAAAATATTTTTCAAAATAAAAATAATGTACCAAACTTAAAAATAAGAAAATAAAAATATTGGAAAATCTGTAAATTGTGTTCAGACGTTAGTAACACGATAAAATATGTTAATAATTGTACCATATATAAACTATACGGTATATAGTTATATGACGTATATTTTGTATGTTCTATTTCATCAGAGAATCTCTAGTTATAATCGGGTTTCCTTTGATGTCGCTTTGAATTGGTTTAAATTATCAGATAAATGGCGTCCATGTTTCTATAATATAGGAAATACATGAAGTAGACCTATCTTTAGTAGAAGTCATGATTATTGTCTAACCACTCAGTAGCAACTTTGATTAATGAAAACTTCTTTGTTAGTTTTAACCGTCTAATTAGCTTCGTCTGGAGGCTCGCCGAACGTTCACATTCACCACGTAATTACCAATTTAACGCCATTCCTGTTTTACTCTAACTCAAAAGCGTGTTTCCCATATTGCGGAAATAATTTTCCTGTCGGCCCATTGGCAATTGGAGTGACGAATAATTGTAATTTGGCTAAACAGTAGAAAGCGAAAGAAACAGGAAAATGGACATATAGGTAGGTTGAAAAATATCGCCGGAAGTTGCGTGCAAATGAGACTCTAGGATGAAGAGTCCCGATGCCCGTAAGACCGGAAGTGGAGGCAAAGCGCGTCTGTACTCAGCAATGATTGCTTCTGCCTGAACGGCGCCTAACTGAGCTGATATAAATATTAGCCATTAGCTAAGAGTCACCATTGAAAACATTTGTAAAGATTTTCTAATAGATGAAACGAAGAAGAAGAACTTTATAAATGAAGACATATTAATCCCAGCAGGTCAGTAGCCGTTATAATACAACTTTCTTCTGTAACAAAGTGAACTGTACCAATGTTTAATCAACCACCCCAAATGTTGTTATCCACAGTCATTCCCGATTTCGTTATAACATGATTGGATTCAAAGAGATCAGTTGTACTTTGTCATTAGTCTGAGAAACCGAAACAACGACCAATCATTAGTCTAAGAAATTGAAATCAGGATAAATTCAACCAATGTAATAATTTCAGGATTTGTACAAATTACTGAAGTATACGATTCTTGAAACTAAGAAATCTGTCAAAAGGAAACTTAGTTTCCAGTAGATTACAAATAGAGACAATAGTTACATCTGGTATGCTATGCCATGTTCAGCAGATGCTACCGATCTTGGTTTCATTTTTCACTCTTCTAGAGTTCCGTGAATCTTAGTAACATTGGTGGGGTTAATCGTATAGAAGTTACACTTACGCTTTATTGCGAAACCGTTTCACAGCATGATAAGGTACATCTACGTTTTATGGGACCGTTTCATGGTATAATAAGGTGCATCTACGTTTTATGGGACCGTTTCATCATACAATGTATAAGGTACACCTTCGTTTTCTGGAACCGTTTCATCGTATAATGTACCCTAATGTTTTATTGAAACGTTGATGGTATGATCAGCCTTTTAAAAAATCGTCACAGTGGTTTGACTTTCTTTTTCTGGATTCATATTTAGGAGGGAGTGATAATATAAGTTACCGCCTGCAGCGACATATAGTATTTATACACGGAATTTACGCCTTAAATTTTGCCTGGGCCCTGCTGCTGTCCATTCAAGCCGCCATTCCTTGTTACTGTTAACTCCACAAACTTCGGGTTTTAATGCCATATAGATACAAGCTGTAAAGAGAGTTGTTGTCCCAATTCCAGCACAGCAATCGTCTGAGTAATTTTACTATTTTAAATATGTTGTAACTTCTAGATAACGGCTGTTATGAACATAATATTTACCTTTAGCATCATAAACATGAGCACCTGGAGAGTGGTACTTAGTCACACACCTGGTTTAAGTAACTGCCATTTATCCTCTGATGTAACAAATAGATTACCTGTAATTAGTGAACAATTAATTATCTTCCTATCCGTGATAGTGTACATGTATTTTAAAAAGGTTGGCAATAATACTAGTACAATCATAACGAAAATACATTTAGTATTTAAAAAGATTAGGTTGGTTAATGGGCCGCGGTCATGAACTGTGCATACAAGTGTGATATCCCCAAGAAAGACCCCTAGTGTTTGATCCCTGCAGCGGCCGAGAAACTTCGACCTTGTCAGTCATGCAGGACGGAGGGGCAGACAAGGACAGCTGTCTAGTCGTTCGAAAGGGACGAAAACCCGAGGTCCTGTGTACATATTGGTGTGTACGTGAAAGGTCCCTTGTGCCACTGTCCGGGCAAAATTTCATCCATAGCACATTGTATGGCGTATGCCTGTCTTTATTAATCTAGTTCGGGGCCGAACAGGAGGACGCTAAACCCCAGTTCATTTATATGGTGATATCTTTGTAGAATTTTAATTATCAAAGATTTGTATAATATAGAAACGATCTGTTTGTATGCCAAAGAAAGTGTCTAGCAGGTGTGCAGTGATAAGAATGTTTTTCTAGCAAAAGAACGCACGGTCCGTTTCAATGTACGATATTCAGATATTAAATCACACAAATACACGCATATAACAAATCAACATATAAGGCCTAAAACAAACAAAAATTAAACACGAAAAGTCCATGAGCAATAGAATAAATAATGAACAAATTAATGGGTAGAGGATCTTTTTCAAGGTACATTGGCGTTACAAATGGTGATCACAATAGGGGAAATGAGCATAGGACAGAAAACACAAAGGATGTTTTGCATATTTCGTTTCATTTTATTATTCATTTTAGTTATTAAACCACAAAAGAAATCAACATCTGCTTAATGTACGGGTGATATACAAGTATTAGTCAAGCGAATATATGTACATATACATTTATCTTTATTAGCAAGAAATCCTCTTGGGAGACGAGACGAATAAAGGCCATCAATTTACTGTAAGCTGGTCATTTAACGCTAGTCCGTATCAATGATCATACCTCCCGTTAATCATTCTTTACAAAATAATTATTTTAGACAAGTTTATAGGTACACCATCCGGTCAACTAGCAAAACGCCATTTGGAAAATAGATATACATGTAAAATATACTTCTCAATTAAAAGTTTGAATCGAAGAAAAGGACATCTAGTATAACATCCAGTCATCAGAAGGCCTTTCCAAAGTATTAACTGTCTGTGCATTATGTCGCGGTTGTGTTTTTAAGTATTGTTTGACCCACCTCAATCATATTCGTTCCTGATTTTTGAAAAATTGTCTCAAAAGACTTAACACAATGTTTATTCAAAAACGATAAGATGCTATCGTTCTTATTTGTACGTTAGTAATTTAAATTAGCACGTTCGATTTCAACGCTTGCCTCAGGCAAAACTTAGTGTCACAATACGAAGGCGCGTGGAAGCCATGCTATCTATGTCATGTCATTAACTCTTGAGTGACCAGTGCGGAAATTAGTTTGATATGTGTATGCTTAGTAAGGTATTTTTCAATTTGTTTATGTTTGACGGTATGACATTAGGATTCAGGTGTTCCGGGGCCTTAGTCGACACGGTATTAAAAAGTACGAATCGATATTAAACAGTTAAAATTTTGTGTGTTTTTAAGATATACAGATGTTTATATTCATAAATTATAATTTTGAGTGTCAAATACTTTAAATACATATTTATATGTGTTAAGTAATACAGAACAGAAAATGAAGTATACGGTTTACAAAACCACTCTTTTTAGTTTTTACTTGATATTCGTATTTTATTTGAAATTTTTAGGACGTCGGAATATTATTTTATTTTCCTCCCATACATCAGTATATGTATACCAATAGTTCCTATTTTACTCAAATAAGCTTCCAATTTAGTGATGGATCACCACAAGCACCAATTAGATACCCAACAGGGCAGTAATGGGATGCGTTAAGTCTTTCCGTGGTTACAGTCCGCCTTTCAGCGAAATCGGGACTTGTCGTCCACGCATCATACCTTTTGAAACGCAAAGACATGAACATAATATATATTATTATAATTGACATACTGCAACCTAATTGGCTAGTTCTTTGTAACGCGCAATAATTTTTACTTTTAGTGAGTGGATTTTGGTAATATACACTTGTAATATGCGTCACTCCCCGAAAGTCGAATATCTGAAATTCAGTAGCCTTCGGCTTCAGAAACAAAGTTCGTAACTATTGCTACCTTTACGAATGAGTAGTGATAGTTGTTAACAACGCGATACGTTTTTCTTAGAACTGTTATACAGTTGATGCCAATCCTCGTTTGAGGAGTGACTCTCTTGATGCCAATCCCATTTAAAGAGGTTCACACAGCTAACAATTTTGTTGTTCTATTGTGCTAGAGCTTGCTACATTTTGCCTGGGCAATTTTTTGAAACCCAAATAAATACCTTATTTCTAATACAAAATTTCATTAACGTACTGCCTCTGATTAGTTATTTGAAATGTCATCACTACATGATTTTGACAAACTGTAAAGAAGACCTTCGTTTACATGCAGGCGCCTTGACGTAAATAAGAATATTAATGTGATATATTTGAATAATTGATTAGCATATTGCAATCTGATTGGTTGATCCGGTGAAACACAATAACTTTACTTTTCTTGCACTAGTCACGATATCAATACCATCTGCGTATATTTCTTTACTTAACTTTAAATCAATTTAGAAAACGTACGCGCGTTGCTTGCAGTTCAGAAGTTGTTATCCCAATGCCATGGTCCAGTTCATTGAGCCTGAGTTGCGGCCACCTACAAAAAGATGACAAAATGGAAAACTAATTTCAAGACTACTAAAACAACAGATCCGACTGAAGACAAATGCATTCTTTTAAGATCTTGTTTTATCTGAGGATCATTGGAAATCAGCAATTTTCGTTACTTTTTCGGGGAACTGTAGTTCTAGGCTTCACAAATTGGCTGATGTTAAAGAAAGGTTAATATACTTGTGAGACGGGGTTTGTGGTTTTGAAACGAATTAAGTAGAAGAAGAGAAATGTTGATTTTCATATCTTGGCAAAACTCTCTTCTTTAATGTACACTAAACTCTCTATAATCTGAATGCCATTCCTGAACTCTAGACAGCATAATGACTGCTTTATATTTATTGCTATAAAATGAAAACTATTTTAGCTAGTTTGTCAGACACATTTTTATACACTGATTTAGACACAAACCAAGAAAAAATATAAAATGTCCAGACACGAATTGGCATAAAAACAATTATTTCAGCTATTAGACCATGTTGATTTTTCATTTCAACTGCAATTTAGAGTTATTTTGTTCGCTTCACGACTGCCGACAAATGCAAATTAATAAGAATTGAATAGAAACCATATTTGAGTCATCACTGTTTCTGCTTTCCGGTAAAAAGAGGAGACGTAAATTGAATTATGGGTAAATTACGGTGAGAGTTTGGACGGCAAAGGTCGGGTGTATTATTGGTTTGTGAACGACAGGACGACGAAAATGGCGGTAACGAGTTAAAGTCGGTATAAGGAGACGGAGAGTCGATCACTGCGTCGAGCTTAAGACAGCTAAGGCTAATGTAATAGAAAGCGAATCAGCGTCTAATTCAGCGTTAAATCTAATGAGACAGAAACTTTCTCAAAACGTTTGCAAGCCCCAGCACCGTGCTATTTTGTCAATAGCTAGGTTATAGAATTGAAGATCGGAATAATCTCGAACAACCAGGCACATACAATTTTCTCTATAATGGTTTTGAGCCGAAGAAGATATTTTTTTTAAAACTTTATATCTATTATTACTCTGTAAATTTATTATACAATAGCAAATTATTGCCCCCACCCACTGTCATATTTAACAAAAAGTATTTGTTTTCATAAAATTATCAAGTGACAAAATACTATAGCAACATCAAACATGACATAGAATGCGAATATTTTTTTAAGATTACAATATATATATTAATTTGCGTTCATCTTTAATTGCATCCAGTATAATGGCCTCGTTTATTTTAAGACATCGACTGTAGCCGCCGATAAAGCATCGTAAGCACAAAAAAAAACAACAAAAAAACAACCACACCGAAAAACAAATATCCGCGAAGTTTTTCTGGAATGGATCTTCTCAAGTTTGGTTCTTTTGGGGCTTTATAAGAGCAGGCATATCATATTCCTACTGTGGCAAAATTCACCTTAGTACATGCACATATTGTATTTAATCGAGCGGCCTACCAATTCTTGGAGTAATTAAATACAGTTGCCTGAATCCCATACAGAGACTTGAGAATCGAGAGTAAAGATAGTGGCTGATATGATTTGGGTGTCCAGTATTGGCTGAAGTGGTGTTAGTCGATATAATGATGGTCATTTACTTCTATCAACATATTGATGATCACCCAGTGGGGAGTCGTCGCCCTTTGTCTTAAACTACTCAAATAAGATCACTGTTTGTAAATTTGTTTCGAGAAGGAGTCACCAAGTTGAAAGCGAAGAATACACAGGGGCATAAATCCAAGATGGCGCTAAATGATCTTGAATTTTCTTCTCTTTGTCAATTGCCAATTTCACGCACTTTATTATTTCTGTAAATAGATGGATAAATCGTTTCTTTATTAATTTAAATAAATTCATAATGCATCAATAGGAACTATCTTTGAACAAATGGCGAGCAAATTAACCCAGTTGTCACTATAGTTACCAGATCTAATTTTGC
Source organism: Patella depressa (assembly GCA_948474765.1). Lineage (NCBI taxonomy): Eukaryota > Metazoa > Mollusca > Gastropoda > Patellidae > Patella > Patella depressa. The sequence continues at coordinate 27,575,512 of OX419716.1, forward strand.
TATTGTTAGAGAAATAACAAGGCATGTTGAAGAAAGTTGTAACTAATTTAAAAGAAAGGGGGATTTTATTGTTTCTCAAGAAAAGAGTTGCTCTTTTTTAAAAATACGTTTAAGCATCTCCATGAAACATCACAGTTTTTTAGGTTAATTTTAGAACAAGCTGAATCTTGAAAAGGATTAAAACACGCAATAATAATAATAATTGCCAAAAGTTTGGCTTATATTTTGTTTTCTTAAAAAAATAGAATTATATAATAATCTTGTCGGCAGTTTATCATTATGATTTTCGGAACACGTTCAACTGTTTTAAAACTTACTGCCAATTCAACACAGCTCAATGACATCCAGGTTGGACTATAGCATGAACATACGAGATCGTAATGGCAAAATCCATCCAGTTAAGTTCAAGGATAATATAGTTTATATAGGATTTAGCGAAAGCCTAATTTTGATTGAGAACAGCCCCAATATGGCTACAGGCGGTGTACATGATAAATAGGACCCCATATCAACAAGACCCATTGTAACAATCTGTTGGCGGCCAATCAAGCTAAAATGATAACCCTCGATGCAAATCAAGCAGAAATATTAAGTTTAAAGGTAACTGCCTTAGGCCAACGGCACACGACCGTCCTCGAATGATTTCCGTGAAATGAATGCTTCTGAACAACTCAAGAAAAAAGCCACTATGGTCTTTGTCAAAATATAATTTGTAGTGTGTGTAGCCTTTCTTTATCCTCGCTCCTTCATGCTTTATTAATATAATACATGTTTTAATATCATAACGAGCCAGAAGGGTTTCATTTATAATCCAAAGATGTTCTGTATCCCGTCAATTAGCTTACTTATATCTATTTTATCAAACAGGATTAACTTCGTTATATACATAGCCAATAATAAAATCTAAACAACAACGAGTCTGTGATTATTATTGTACTTAATTTCAATTCAGTAAATTCTTTATAAAACGAAGAATTTTTTATCAAAGAGTTCGGTTTATACAATTTTATTTCAAAAATTCCCACAACTAATATTGTAACAACAATATAATATTAAAAAAGAAGCAGAAAACCGCAAAATTAAAGACCGATAAAAATTATCAGATTTTTATCAATTAATTTGAATTGGTATATTGTAACAGTTCTAAGAATTGAAGTACAAATTCATAATTTTTAAAACGTATTTTATTGGAAAACAAAGGACTGATAAGCCAACGTGTTATAAGAAGAAGAAATTCTATAACTCTAGTTTATCGGACGTTAAGGCTAGAAATCATCCGCACATCTGTACTGGCAGTTTCAATTGCACCTCGACTCTCCTCTTATTCCGAGATGTTCACACATTAGCCCAGCAATCGACTCTTTAACTATACAAAGAAGTAAATTAGAGAGTGTTAAAGAGTGTCAAGTATTTAACGGGTCTATCTAGGGACAAACGCCAAACGAAAATTGATGACAGAATTTACAACAAACGGGTTTCAGATTTAATCTGGGTTCGAAACCTGATCTTACAAGACACATCCCATCACGCCCTGGGCTCGCGACAGTCCTCAAGAGCGGCTCTTTTGTCTTTGAAGACACTCTTCTGTCTTGTCTATTTTTGAAAAAAAGATGGCGACACCTTTTTGTGATTGATAGGGAATTTCCCTCGGGGCTGTTCTATTAACAGAAAAATGAGCAAGCATTAGACGAGTGATGTTACACGGGGGAAAATCTGTTAGTTTTATCACAGCATTTAGTTTAACTAGTGTATGCTTAAATATCTTCCAAATGTTTTCTGACCAGCTAATAATTAATGTGGTTTCCTAATGGTTCTCACAATTTATTTTATTTATCTTCTCTCCAGGGTTATCTCAACACTTCTATATTAAACTAAATTACTCGTTGGAACTCTTAATGGAATGGCGTTTCATTTTTTTGAGTAGTCTTTATCCAAGGCTTGCGGAAATTGCAAAGTGTGAGGCCACTAACAGAGAGGGCAATGATACTACTTTACACCTGAGGGTCAATATAGCTTAGATGACGTTTTTGTCGCAATTGGAAAGTCCTGAAATAAGACACCAGTTTCAGTTGTCGCCGAGCCAGCAAAGGGATATATTTTAAACTAAATTTCACAAATACTTTAGACCGATATTTCGGCTCATTAAAAAAATACACGGAAACTCAGTCATTATTTATCTACCCCCTCCTCCTAATTAACTCGAAACAAACTAGGTCACTTCGGTGCTATCATATGGTCCAATTTTACATCTATAATTCGATTGCGCTTTAGTGTCTTTAGCAGTGAGAGGAAACAAAGGAACGGACAGGCCTGGGGTCTAAAGCGAATCACATATCTCAATGACAGGCCTTATGATCTAGAGCACAAACGTTAGACCATTTGGCCAGCCAACCTCGCACCAGTTCAGATTTAAACTACTATCCCATGCCAGTTCATGTAGTAGTCCCTTATCGGTGGTGCGGGTCAAAGGTCCGGACAAGGGACAGAGACGTTTGGTGGAACAAAAAAACATTGACTTCGACGTGAAAAAAACCCTTTGCAGTTTGACTTCGAAATGGGTAGGTCGTAGCGCCGTTGTCCGGGCTAAATTTTCCGCATAGAACAATGTATGGCGATCTCCCGTCTTCATACTCATAGGACGTTAAACTCCATTTCAATTTCATTTCATGTAATGTGAATGATGCTGAGAGATAGTGATTGACGGTTGAAATACACAACTACACTTTTTAAGTTAGTGAATCCATAATCCTTTTTATATGAATCCACAATTCTCTCACAACACTTATCTCAAGTAGATATGTTCATTCCTTTTTACAAATAAATTTTGGAGAGCATTTTATTACACAATCAAACCTAGACATGTTTATTTTTTCGTGAGATACAAGACAAACATAATATAAAGTGTATACCAGTTTAATGTTGACACAAAATAAAAAAGGAAATACATATTTACATAAACATATATTAATAGACATGTAGTTTATAACTATTTACTCGCAGTTTAAACACTGGTGTGAAATATACACAGAAATATACCCGTTTACTCACTTCACAAAGGTAGGTAAAATTGTTGAATGCTTGTTAAAAACACAAGGGGGATTTATAAAGATCCGTCTAGGGTGGACATCTAATATTATACTGATTTTGGAGTAGTTAACAACATTGTGATAAGTGACTATTAAAATCTTTTTAATTTATACGATCTTTTCCAAGCTAGTTTAAATACACACATAGAGTATATTTCATGGATAAATGCAATGGAATGAAATTGAATTTAACGTCCTACTGTTCTGCTCCGAACTACGCTAATGGAGACGGACACACGCCATAGTGTGTTGTGGGGGAAATTTTTTCCGGACAGCGGCGGTACGGCCTACTCTTATATCGAATTCCAACTATCAAGGGATCTTTTACGAGCACGCCAATGTGTACCCGGGACCTCGGTTTTTCGTCCCACCCGAACGACTAGACAGTGGTCTTTGTTAAGTCCCCCTTCCTGTGTCACCGACAAGGCGGAATCACGCCGAAAAATTTGGATGAACTTGTCGGCCAATGCAGGGATCGTCAAACCCACCGTGACTCCGTAATGGATATAGTCCCCTAAATTTTTCAAAGGTTTTGAAATAAGAATGTTTCTGAAATAAGAATTGTATGTTTTGAAATAGTATGTTTTGGATGGTAAGATAATACCAAAGCCCTGGGTCAATCGTATTGAAAGCGTCAAATTAAACACGCCGTAGTTCTTTTTTGTCACTCATGCCAGCGAAGTTCTTATTGCTGAAATACGGCCACAATTGGTATATGGAGATATTCGAACGTTAAATAAATTACATGAAATAAAGTGGTCAATAGAAATCAGTCGAGTAAATATATAGTTAAACACTAGATAGACAAGTAGATATAGAACCGAAGTGGAGTGTTGGCTGAAAGGTAATGAACAGGAAACCGATGACTGACCGGTGTACTGGAGTCTCAATTAGAGATATTATCAGATAAGTATGGGGTGGATTCAAAACCAAATTGGAGGTGTTATCAGGTGTTTTGGGAATGCACACATATCTTGCTACTCACTAGGTAACTGGAGCAATAGTTTGGACGTAGTTTTCTGTGTGTGTAATCCCCCAATAAAAAGTAGTATCAGAATGTTTAATTTAATGCATATTACAGCTAGCATGTAGGGATGGGGTGGGTTTTTTTGTTTTAAAGCAGCAAGGTCGATTACATTTGATATAATATGCTGATTTGTGATCAGTATAATTTTGACAAAGTTAGCCAAAAATGAAACAAATGAACTTCCGCTAAACGCGCTGAATTAAAATTTTCACTTGTTTTTTAGCTGTCCAACAAACTTACCATTTTTTGTCGGTTTGTCTGTAGCTACTCAACACACTTACCAGTCCACTTATGAGTTATTTTGCAGTTACTCAACAAAATTACCACTTGTATATCAGTTTGCAGTTACCCAACAAACGTTTCCACAACAATATAATAATTTCCCTATTCGTTCTTTTAGAAATATATAACCAGACTTAAATACCATGTTTACACCAGATATTTGTTTAAATAATGTACATTGGGATGATATGTCACAGTGACGCCATGTCGAGGAAATGAATGAAAGATGACAAGATGGATGTGTGGTCGAGGATAAAAGGCGCCGACTTGATCAGACAGGTGAAATAAAGTTTTTATTCACTAATAAATAAAGTGGCAAATTAGCCTGTCTCCTCTCGTCTATTTCTATTTCGTTTCTGTTTAGTAAACGTAGAATAAGTTTTGATACAACCTATCGAAGTGGTTGTATAAAGGATACGTATTTTATACTGTATTGTTATTTTTATCATTAGACGGTAGGTGTAAATCGGTTTCTCGCTTATTGTTGACGACGTATTTTAGATTATTGTGACCGAAGTTGTTTATTTTCGTATCTCTAAAAGATATGTCATTATAATAATGACCATATTACGGTGTCATGCCATGACGTTCATAGCACAAAGCCTTTTCTGTGAGGAAACAAGCGTTAAACGGTGTTTCTGAACCAAAAGAAAAAGTAAACAAATAAAAAAGTAATGTGGTGACACCCTCTCACGACTACCAAAAACAAAATAAGAAAATTCTCTAATGTTACATTTCAATACTTCTAGGCCTATACAAGTGCAACCGCAAGAGTTGTTATAGCCATTTCAGATGTTCTAAAGGGACACAACTCTGCCGTACACCGAAAGATGGGGTATTGTCGGGCGATTATTAATGGTATGACCAAACTGTGTTTGGATAAATGCACTGTTTCTGCAACAAAAGGGGAAAAAAACCAAAACAAAAATGTAATACCGCAATGAACCCTCCCACCAAAAACAAAATTTCGCTAATGTTAAAATTTCAATAGTTCTAGACCTATACTACAAGCGCAACCGCAAGCGTTCTTATATCAGATGTTCTAAAGGGACATAACTCTGCCTCACCGAGAAAGGTGGGGTATTATGGAGCGATTATTAATGGTATGACCAACGACCGTACGTAGTAGATGTTGTATAAAGCTTTTCGTAATCCGAAAATGTTCTTCTCCAAATAAAAGATCAAGTGATGACATGACGGCATTCTTTGTTTTTGTTTTCTCGAGTTTCCCACAATTTAAAGGTCTGGTAAAAGGGTTGGGGTAATTGGTGATATGGTGTTATTCACAGGTCATTATCAATACATTAGATAATCTTCTTTTATAGGTAATCACGTTACTAAATTCCTCAATATAATGTTTTCATACAGTTATTAAAGGTGTATTGAGGTAATTGTAAACAATTGTCAGATACTTAAACGAAGAGTGAATAAAGTGATAATAGATAGTATTAACACACAGTACAAACTGCTTCTATACTTACTATTATATATCATGTAATATGACAAATAGCCATCAAATATTCTATAATGTTTTATTAAACTAATCACTAGAGTATTCATCACCCATTTAACGGTTTGCTCTGCCCTCGAATAGAACTAATATTATTTGTTGTTTACGCGTTTATTGAAATATCGAATTATTAACGAGGAAAGTATCAAAATCTATGATTATTTCTGAATGATATCAATAATTGTGATATAATAAATAAAAGAATATATACTTAACTTCGAAAATCAACTAACGTCACCCTTTTTTCCCCAAATTCCGAAAAAAAAACCTAAATAATACATTGATCAATTATTTATACATCATGGATTTGGACCCAGATTATTAAATGTTCAACTTTTATGTTTGTGCATGTTAAAATTAGAATAATCTGGCTAAAATACACTTTTATTGTAAAATATATTCCATTACGTCATTTTTCGACAATGTTAAATATTAACTTATTGACTATAAACACTGCATGACAATTACATCTTTATAATGTTTATGAACCAGTTTGATTATGAATAAAACGTGTTTCCTCTTAGGGCATTTGCCGGACCCCTTCTTACGTTTTTGGGCAAGACATATACAAATAGCATACATGAATGAAATTATTAAATTAAATCTAATGTGTCATTCATCCCCTTTCCAATATTTTACTCTAATGTAAAATATATATCCCGTAATATAAATGATAATAACACGTGACCCGAGGTTAACAACGCGTGCTTGTCTCCTTGTATGCACGTGTGCATAAAACCAATATGTAGGATTTGGTGTGCTAATTGAACACTAGTTAAACCGATTTTCTCCACCAAGTATCTCGTTTGTCAGTTTATATATGGCTTTTAAACTTTAATACGACATGTGTTAAAATTAGCCATACACCCTCTAACAATAACCATATTTCATTGTCGTAAAATACATAAATAAAAGAGACATGGACGACTGTTTTCCGTAAGCCAATATATGTTCTTAGTAGTAGCACAGAAAAGTATTTGTTGCTAAAATTCTGTAAAGTATCTTCTCTCGGAAACACGGGAACAGGGAGAAGATATGTGATCCCAAAAAATAAAAGAAATGTACCCAAAAATATAACGTGGAGAAATTAATATTTTTCCACAAATGCAGTCCTTTATTAAAGACACCGTAGGTTTACATAGTTAAAAATCGATTTCATCTATTGAAACAAACTGATATTTCTGAACCGATTTTGTAACAAATTTATTTGTTTCATTGAATTTCAAAATAATTTTTTTTTTTTTGTAGAATACGTGAATCAGATTTAATTTTTTATTTTGCATGGATAAAAAGTAAAGAAAAACAAAAACTAATGAAGGTGTTCTGTGAAGAAAGAGTGGAGACAATTGATATTTCTGAACAGATTTTGTAACAATAATTAACCAGAAACGAAGATGGGTCCTTTATCTCGACTCTGTCATTGATAACACGAATTGACATATCAGTGTTGTCGACCATTCTATTTTGGAAGCTTGGTTCGTTTTGCGACAATATCTTAACCCATGTTTTTTGTCGTCTGCAATATAATTTACGCCAAGAAGATGGCGTTGATAGGTCTACCACTATTTTAATCAAACAGAATATAATTATTTTTAACACGACATAATTGCCATGACAGACGGCGAGGGTTTCTTCTTTTAACCATCTACTCCCCTTTTATACGCCCACTTTTAATGTTGACGTATGTCGTCACCTGCGTGTGTCGTCGACCGGTCCGTCCAGCTTATCTTGTAAGCGGGATACACACTACGGTTGTCGGGTAAGGAGGAACCTCGGGTAAGGAGGAACCATATCGAAAGTCAAAATTGCAACAGAGTTATCTTCTCGAAAGAGTAACCTAATCGAAATTCAGAAAATCGCTGAGTTATCTTATCGTCTATGTTCAAATTTTTGAAACACGATAATGTTCTAAAAATAATTTTTTGAAACTCGTAGAGATTGAATTTTTGAAATATCGAATCATTTATTTTTAAAGCTTCTTGCTGACTTAACTTTCTGTTGTCTGTTACAGCTTGTGAACACGAGGAAGATACATGTTCTCACTGGAAAGTATTAAAACTGGGAGGGATTGTTTAAAATGGATCGTAAATTTTGATTGCGAATTTGCATTTTTTTTTACATTTTTAAATATAAAGATTGGTACAGAGTTCAAAAATATATATATTTTGCTCTGGGGGATTTGTTGAGAATCATCAGCACCGACGATAAGCCCCCGTCTATTTTTTTGTTCTCCTGGGGTTGCCTTAAAATCCGGCGTATCTTTAACATCATCGGATAAACTTGTCAGATTGTAATATTGAACCTTCCAGGCAGAAACATGATAACCTTTCGAGGAATTGGCATACAATTCTTTTCAGACACATTTTACACTTTTCGAGTTTTCACTGTTGTTATTTTTACATGTACTTAAGTGTAGGGTTGTTTTGTTTTTTACTTTTGGACGTGTCATGCATTTCATACTGTATTTATTGATGTGTGGCGTCTCTTATTTCAAGTTGATTAAATTTTTCATAATATATTATTTATATTACTACCAAATTTTCTTTTTGTTTAGATATTTTTGGAGTATTCATCATTTAATGTATTAAATAACCACAACCAATATTCGCCCATAGAAGATGATTTATAAGATAAAAACTGCAAGATGAAAAATATAGATCAATAAAAGTTATCAATACAAGACTTCATTTTAGCATTTAAAAAAAAATAAAAACTGATTTTACATTGCAATTTTCTATAATTTTAGTGTCTAGCTTCATCTAGCATGTTAGAATAACCTACCATTGAAGTAAAAAGACCTTCATATTTATTGATTAAGCAATATATATTTTTCGATTAATGATATCATTTCACATTGAAGATACGTCTAGGACTCATTTTGAAATAATCTTTGAACACTTTTTTTTTCCAAATAATATAAGCTTTCTTAGAAATTTTGTAGTTCACTATTTAGTAATTATTAATAAAAAAAATATGTCTGAGGCTCATTTTTAAATAACTTTGAAATAATATTTCAAAGAATACTAATAGACTTTTATAGTTCACTATTTAATAATTATTAATATAAACTTATTATTGAAATAGACTATATTAAATTTTAAGGCAGTATGTTTTTAATAATATTTCCGTTGACTGAATTTCATTTGTGGCTATTTAGATCATTAATCGCACCTTTAAAGGGATCTGTAGCCTTTTGTTAATTAAAATGTTGTAATAAGTGTGTGCTATGCTTATGATCCAGGAAGTACAACCGCAGACATTAATTAATCACATGTCGCGAGTACGAAAATAATAAATATAGAATCTCGTAGTAATTCAATGTTTGAAAACAAAGTTAAGACAGACTAGTTAATCTAAACTATGTTTCTCTTTCCATGTTACTGGCTAGGATATCTGGAGATTGGACGAGGATCTCGAGGGAGTAGAAGCAGACGGTTCAAGTGTCTAAATAAGGTGGATAGGGTGTGAAACTATAATTTACATGAAATGAAACCAGTCTGTTCAATCTATGGCTTAAGTTTCTAGAGGAAAATATTTGCAAATAATTTTGGTCGTGATTCCCCGGTGTCGGCGGTGTTGGATAATTTGTGACTCCCCGAGTAACAGAACTATAGAAAATCGTCGTCTGACCTCGAGAAAAGGCCAATCATGAGTGAAAGTCGTCTTGTCACATTAGCTAAATTTCATTATAGACGACTACTGTCTTACCGACTCGCCATATGTTCTCATTTCATATAGCACACGAGAGGTTCTTTTTTCTTTAATTTTGTCGTGATATAAAATTATAATTTATGAAGTGTTAATTTTTCATTACGTATCACAGTCATTAATCAAATTCAAATTTTTATAAAACCTAATTTATTTCCCATATTAATAATTAATCAAAACAATTATAATGCGGTTTCTCAAAAAAAATAGATAAAAATGTTGCAACCAAATTAGTTCATTATTTTAGAAAAAAAAAGAATGTGTCGGAAGTGATTTAAATTTTGGTTTTGAAAGAAGACGAGAGTTTTAACCTGCTGTTGAGTTTGATCAAAACAGAGTACCCTCCCCTGAACAATAATTATGCACAATATCCTTCGCGATATTTTTCTTTCGGTAATATTAACTATGAAAATTGTTTTATTAAGTCCAAGACTACATTATTTTAACTGACGAAATGCGTTTTTTTGGTTAGCTTTCTCAATAAAAAATAAATAATTATAATCTGTTTTGAAACTATTCTACTTGCCCCCTTATCGCGTAGGGTTATGTCATGTAAAATCAACTGTCTCCTCCTTCTACAAGTAATGGGCGGTCAAACAAACTCTTGACGAGATTTGGCTAGAGGGTCCGTGACGTGAATGTGGCTAATCAAAATGGACGTTCGACATCCCCGCTAATCGCATCCATTATGGGCTATTATTCACAACAGCTATTGAATCTTCTTTCTGCTTGAAAGCCTTTCAATGTTTCTACAGTAATTCGTATAATAAGCGTATGTCAACTGTTTTTATGACTCCTTGCGCATTTATACACCCAATAGGTCAACTTAGAAGCTATTTGCACCGCTTCACAGAAAATAAGCAAATTGGATTACCTAAAAGAAATTAATACGCATGCGTAGTAGGAAATGGGAGTCTGTACCAATTTTGATTTTAGTCGTGATGAAGAAAAAGGTTTTCCACGTTAATTAGGAATTTTCTGTAATATAACCTGAAGACAAATACTGATCTAAAGCCAGATAAAATACTGACCCCGTTTTTATTACGCCTACGTGAGATCAAATCTAGAACATCGTCAACAATAAATTATGAAGAGACCAGTCTTGTGTCCCACTGTAGACTTGAACTAGATTTGATCGTACAGCTTATATTTCACTGTGAGTTGTTGATATTACTTGAATTAAGATAGTAGGGTAAACCAATTTAAGGAATTATCAGGGTTTCAAATATACAGAAATTGAATGCGAAAAAAGGTTTCGTCGTCTTTAGTTTCGTTACATTATCTGGGAAAGGGACTAATATGAAACGAAAAAATTTTTTTTTTATCTCTTGTCACCCGTCTTCATTAGCCACGTCGATGTAGAAAAGTAGACCGTCCATTCATTCATTTTATCGGCGTATATGAAACAACACCGATCACATTTCAATACGTCTGTAGTTAATACCATATATGTTGCTTCTAGTAGAGACAATATCTACATCACTTATGTACAACCTCTAACCCAAACCATTGATTCTTTCATCTTGACTTGTGTCAGTAAAACTGTTCGTAGAGCAAACTGTGACGCCCACTTTCTTGTCATACGCTTAGTTACTTTCTAAAGAGTGCGCCCTATGTGGAAATTATGTATAGTTCATTTAGAAATAACTACCATTGAGGAAAATATGTTTTTATTTCTGGGTACAGAAAACGTTAATTATAAACAATTTGACCACACAGGGGTCATTAATGACATCTTTGTTCATATGACATAGTTCAAGTCCTCTGCTCGACCCCTATTGGTCCGACCCTTTAAAAAAGAAATCAAAATGGCAGCCATTGATATTGTCAATGTTTTGGTACACAGAACAAAACTCAATGGCTACCCGTGGCGCGGCGAACAAACCATGTATTATGAAAAATAATTCGAATCTTTAAAGAGGAAAGGCTTTTCTAGAAACGAGTTTGACCTTCCGGCTCTTGTGGTTCATGCCAGAAACTGATATCGGAATTGTGTCGTCTGTCCACCTATGGGGGAGCGGCCAGTTTCCCTCCCCTTTCTGTTGTAAGTGTAAAACATAAGGGTTGTCTAAGTGGGTGTCGTCTGCTAGATTAATTAGCTTTAATAAACTGTGTGAACACTTGTTGTTAAATACTTGAATATATTACTTGGCTGGTGAACTGATTATAGTAGAGTATAATAATATGGGGGTAAAATTGTGAACAATATCTCTTAACTCGTCACATCTGGCACATTGGACACAGTCAAATCGTGTCTACAAATCTGTGCGTTCACATACTAAATGAGGAAATGACACATGACAAAAGTAAAATTAATTTATTTAATGTTTTGTAAATAAATAAATATTACATTTGAGTTATTGCTAATGCTAACGAACAGTCACGAAGATTAAATATTTTTTTGAACAATGTGTATTATGGTTAAATGCAGGAGTTTTGATTTAGCACAAGACATAGTCTGGTATTCAATTCCCTTTTGTTTGCAAATCCTACGGTGGTAGATTGTAGCAACACATCACTGACAGATCATAGGACACTCAGAAATGCTCAAACAATTTGTATGGTATATAACTAAAATTATTTCTTTAAATCCTGTCTTAAAAGCACAAGGAAGATGCCGAATATACTATTTCAAATAATATCTTTGAGATGCTTTTAGCTTACGTAGTAAACATCGCTGCTGGAATACACATAGTTTAACGCAGTTCATAAAATACACACGCTCTAGCATATCTTACACCCAGTTGGTGCAGAAAAGTTAGACGTTAAACAGATTTTCATTTCAGTTTCGTGTTTTGGATTAAAAATCAGTCCTTATTTTTCTGAAACACAAACAAAATATTAAAGATGGCTGCAATAGTCTCTAATTTAGTTTATATAATCCCTGAAATAACACAATTTAAAAGGTTTTCTAGATACAGTGCTATTAAACGTTTCTGCTTTCTGGTCCGTAGTTTCTTTTTACAAAATTTTGCATCAAGTAAAATGTAATAAACACCAATCAGGTACGAATATGATTAAAATAAATATTCATCGAACGCTACATCTTTTCACCTCGTTTGTTGCTGTCCTATTTTTGTTCATTATTTACAGTTTTGGACTGCGTATACATTTTATAAAAAAATATACATATTCAAATAAAGGCTACGTTTATTTTTTTTAGGTATATTTGAAATCACGCTTTCTTCTGATTGACGGGATCGTGTGAAAGTAAATAGATGAAGATGGTGCTGTAATCTACTCCACAAACAAACTACCAATACTCCAGTCTGTCGTTTTCTTATATCTCATGTCTACACTGCAAAAGAGAGCACCACCCTATTCAGTCTCAGATCAGTTGACGGCGTTAAAGATAACATGGTTGTTAGTCTTATTTTAATAATTATGATGTTTGAAAATGGATGACATAACTACCAAACTTAAAGGGCCAATCCCGATAACATTTTGGAGAAATCCCTTACAACGTATCACAGTCTTAATCTGCATATGAAAACCGATGTCCCAAGCTGTATTATGAGATGTGTGGATAAAGGCTGACTTTATTCTATAAAAATAATGTGTAGGTGAAATTTACCTCTCGTTATCAAGTACCGGGAATCGATTATCAGGTCACCCAACGTAAAAATTGACCCAGAATCTTAAAAGGGTTCGTTTCCGGCTAAGCAGTTTTGACATTCACATCCAAACGGCTCAATATTTTAAGCTGAAATTTTGAGATGGGGTACATACACGATTCCTTTGTATTTTGGCACTTAGATATCATACGTACTCGGACTTTTATTTTTGAAGCGCAAAATAAATCGGGATAGTCCCTTTAAAATCGGAAAATAAATGAGATTGGGTATCATGTTATCTGGAACGCGCATGCTTAATGGAAGGGCATTTTTACGGTGGTCTTTTAGTGCCATACGTTGATTTATACATTTTTCTTGAAATTTACCTCATATGAGAAATTGCAGTGAAAACTATGATAAATGAAGAAACCATGAACAACCTTTCCACTGCGGAGAAAAGGTTTCAACCGCGGAGAAATCTTTTGTCCGTAGAGTAAAGGGATTTCATGTTTTCTTGAATTTATCATAGTTTTCAAGAAAGATGTACAAATCAAATGGTCCTAAAAGTCCCCCGTACATTTTCGTCTTGAAATTGTAAAAAGAAAAAGTCATTAAAGTCGTCATCAGCCGTACATTGCTATAACATCAATGTTGTTTTCGCTTTGGGTTTTTTACAGTGTGTATATGTATACGAATATACATTATAGTCTACATGAATAATTGATATACACGACCAAACACTTCTTATTCATCAAGTAAAACATGTCAAATTTCAGTTGCCATCCTTCACAACAGTTTATTAATCTGAAAAGGACATTTAAAAAAAAATTAACACCTTTTCAATACAAACTTTTCAACACATAAATTGTAGAAAATAATATTTTGAAAATGTTTAACAGTCATATTGAATGTAGGTTTTTTTTACCCTTTGTGCGTAAGTGGTTTACATAGAAATGTTATGACACATACTTTAAATGTTATACTTCTTTTAAATTATGTGCATATTATATTGAGCTTGTACTTGGACGTTTATTTTTTTTTTTATCATTTTTTGTTGATATTGTGACGATGCATAAACAGAAGTAAAGCGAAATATGGAGTTGTTACGTCAGGAAAACTCACAATACGCTTCTGGGCTTCTGAGGGTAAATTTATTTCTTGTAGTTTAATTCCTTGGCGAATGAAATTAAGCAACCTATCAGCACATTACTAGATCTTCTCTTTTACCAGGAATCATTCGAAGACTGTTACCCCAGGTTGTATGAGAGTCATGGGCCGAAGTTAAATCCATGGAAAAGGTTCAAATGAACTTTCTATGCTTATCCTGAAAACGTGTTTTGTTAGCCACATGACTAATGCCAACCCCTTTCAGTGAAATACATTGTGAAGACATATTAGGAAAGTTTACTTGTTAATAGACACCCCAACCAAACGGAGACACAAAACAGACTAACAAGTAACTTGTATTTTCAAAATAGGTGATAATACTCAAGATTTTCTAACATTCTTTAAAAAGCCCGCTAAATAGCACATTCATGTTTTTTCATCAAAATTAAGAAGCATTAAATTGAGATAGAAGTGAATACAAATAACGTCACATTTGACACCCATTCAAGTCGCGTGGGTACGAATACTTGGTATAGTGAAAAAGGGGTCTTGCTGGCATCGAAAACTCTTGAAGGCGTCGTGCGTGTGAAACATCCCATGATGATTGTTTTGTTGTATCTTTAATAAAGCCCATCAACTTGACAGAGCGAATATTGCCCACCCAGAAATAACAGATACAAATTTCACGTCATTCATTTCGTTTCCGTTTTATGTGAACTGAAAGCAATTAGCGAAACGAAAGTATCGTATGACTGGGTGGACGTAACGTTTCTAATATTACTATAAATGTTGGTGTTAAATAACTCAGGTATGTGACGTGTTTATAAATCTCTTTAGATTTAGATAGATTATCGCCTATAGATAATAATAATCATATATAAGATTTAATCATTGATACTGTCATAAACAGTCGGTCCTACTAAACACCGCCAAGAACGCTTTAGTCAGTGGAAAGCAAAGTATTGCAAAATGTGCCCGACGAGGAAAGATATGTTGTAGATTTGCAAATCATATCCAAAATTCAAATGAGATCATTTAAAAATTGGAATACTTTGGGCGCTATTGGCAAAAGAAAGTCTCTTGTCGATGATTTGTCTGGCCCTAAACACTAAACCGAACTTCAAAAACACTAACGAGTTTTCTATATTAGTGAAAACCAGTCCCTACTATCATCTTGTTGATGATACCAAACGTTTAGAAAACAAGCACTGTATATTCGAACATTAATTATAATATTATTTATAAAACCTTTCCTAACAGTTCACTTCACATAGTATCCATAAAAATCTATATCTAAACCACAATATAATGACCATCTTTCATTATTCCAATTCAAACTTGGAATATAACCCCTATTCCCCCTCAAGACTTATGTCATATACTTTCCGAATTCGCCAATTCAAAATATCAAATTAAAAAGGGGAGTTTTTCTGACCATAACTTTAAAGTTTTCAAAAAGTTATATTTTTAAAAATTGAAATCTTGTTGGTACCTGGTTTACTAATACTATTTACCACGCTAAATAAACCCATTGCAACTCTCTTTTTTGTATTCTGCAATTCCCAGAAGAATCATAAAAAATTATACGAGGGAGTGAATTCGATTAATAGTTTTAATACACAGTGTACATGTATTTGTAAGTTTATTATTATAAGATCCACGGTTTACCTATATATAAAATATATCAGCTAAGAAATTGAATAAATTACCAAGATTATTAACTTTAATTTTTTTTTGCAATAATATTTTGTAGTATATATTTGTATATGATAAGTAATTGAACAAAGTAATAGGAATATAGATATTGCTACAGTTCTATGGCATATTACACCATTTGTAAAAACCCGGCTGGTATGATATTAATTTAAAAATGATTTAAAATTGAAAATTGGATTTAATACGAACATCATTGAAATATGGAAAAACACCACAAAACAAACATCGTCTCATTTTAAGGATAATAAGTACATGCATCCAGTATGATTAAAATTAATATCAATTTATAATAGTAAATCTATTATTAAATATTAAAATGATTACTGGGATATATTTGTTTTCTAGAAACACACATATTTTAGAATAAGCCAAAACGGTTTTTTAAAAAAAAAAAAATTAGATTTCATTATTTTATTTTGAACATTTGGTACTTTCTTTCGGATATTTGAATTTCCGTTATTTTTTTTCGCTTTAATCTATAAATATTTCTCTTAATTTTGATGTTTCTGACGGAAAGTCTTTTAAACAGTTCCATATTTATTTTTGTGATCGGCTTCGGATGGAAATCATAAAAAAACAGCCAATGAGATAATAAGATGAATAATAACCGTAATGGCCATGAATTTTTATACTATAAAAAAGAAAGTCAATAAAGATTAAAAGTTTATCGACTTCAGTCCGTGCACTTATAATGTATGTAGGTTTTTATTTAATATTTTTTGTAATCTATTTTTTTGTTTATCAGAATAGAGAATATAGCAGAATTTGAAAGTTAAAGTATGTTCTCGTCATTAATAAGAAGAATAATGACCATTAGAACCTTCTAATATATGCTTTTATTAAAAGAAAAAAAACACATCATTCAAAATATAAGAAAATTTCTTTTTTTATCGATGTGTATAATCGTTTATGTTATTTGATAGTTTTTATTCAGAAATCTATATTTAGTTTCAATGCTGCTCCATTCTTTTTTCTCTTTTAATAACATGTAATTCAAACAATCAGCCTATTATTGTCTTTTGGGAGCTCATAATTTACTCCTCAATTGACAATAGATTATACAATATGTTTACCAACAATAGCACGCCAATTCCATTTGTATTGGGTCTAACATATTAACAATAACTGTAATTTGTATATTGATTGTCTTTCTCGTCTACAATCAATGCTATTGCCTTACGGTAACACTTGCATAATACTCTTCAAGTACATAGCCGTTTATTGTACACTGTTCTGTCTGGATAATTGATTTATATTGTAACAAATTACACAAAATGCCACTAAATAATAGTAGAGGAAGAAAGGCTAAAAGGGTAATTACCCCTTCCATTTCAATATAGTAAATACTTGAAACTATTATTAAAATATTGCTGATTTTATAATTGTTTCGCCAATATAATTGCTGCTATACACCAATGAATATCATACCTTATGGCTATTTGCATAGTGCTATAAAAGGAGACGCCCTTAAAGGATACCAGTAGAATATAATACAAACTTTTAAATAACTGAATACACTTTTACACCTTTATGTGTGCATTTCTGAGAACAGATGAGAAATGCGATGCTATTTTGGGTTATATTTTGTTTCGCTTCAAATTGAACCTCTAGCCTAGAGTCAAACCAAAATATAAACTCTACAAAGTGGGGAATGTTGCGTTGGTGAATCTATTTTGATGTTTTGACAAGAATTATATAATTTATTAATTGACTCATTGAAGCAGATAAAAAGAATAATTAAATTTCGATATGTGAAACGAAATCAAAAACATATTTTATCATGAAGCTACTGTAGCTGGTTGAGTATGCTGGCTCTATGACCAGTGGTCAGATCCAGGCATGGCTGAGAAAGTTCACCGGAAATTTACGCACTGCTTATCGGTGTTGCATGGTGGCGGGTCTGGTAAGGTTACATGCCTAGTTGTTAAGATGGGACAAAAACCGGAGTAACTCTGCATGATATTAACGATCCCCTGACAGTTGGAAATCAAAATAAGAGTACTCTTTAGTGCCTGCATACAGGCAAAATATATGTATAACAAAAGAATACCACTTAGGTGACACGTAGAGTGGAGATGTTTATGGGTGTGTTTTGTTCTTTCGCGTGAAAAACTCCAAATCTGTTCATTTGATATCAGATGTCACACCAGCCTGATGTTTCTATTACTCGACATCTTAATTCATCAATACCACATGTACATCCGCCATTATAGATATTTACACACAAAGAATAACGCGAGTAAACACGAGATGTGGAAATAGACATGTCCAAATGCTCGACTCTCCTGTCAATCAAATTCCGCCATTTTGGTCATCCGGAATTATCATTAATTGGTCATTAATTTTGGTCATTGAACTACTTTCTCTAGTACTGGTAGGGCTATTGTCCCGTCTAATCGTCTCCCATTCAAAATGAACGAACAAATTAGATTTTAAATGTCACGTGATGCGATGAGTTTGTCTCAATGTGAAAGGTAGCAACGATTTTTTTTCACTTTACAGAGACTATTAGTGCCATAATGGACAAGAGTATAATGAGGGGAGATAAGTGGGAATATTCGCTGTGTCAACACGAATAACATGTAAATCTGTATGTTCAAATGTGATGTAAATATTTAGTTCCTATACATACATATTTAATACATTTATAATGTTTACAAACCAGTGAGATAAGTGTGCGTTGACACCTGAATACGCTACCAACTTATTCTCAAATATCGTATTCAATGATATTATTAGATATTAGTTACACGACAATTTTAATATTCAAATGTTGATATAGTAAATAACGTTTCAAGATGAGCTTCAATAAGAATAAACACTATAGGTTTCAATAGAACTATCTTTTCTTCCTAAACGCCCAGATTTACTTCAGTTTATTGCTAACATAATTTGCTTTTACGATAGAAGTGTAGAAAATAAAGTGTCAACAGTAATATAATCGCTCTCTGTACACTGTCTAAGATCAATATTATAATTCGATGGTCTCTTGCTATTCTATCACTTATTAAAGAAAGTACGTAACGCCTATATAAAGACAATGTCACTCAAATCTGATTAAAAGACAGATCCTATTTCGTTTCATTTTTTGTAGTTCAATATTTCGCTTTACTCGTGTTTACTACACTATGATCTGGTTGAGATGTTATCATTGACGCGGTTCTGGATGATGTGAGGGATTAGCCAATGAAACGGTCCGTTACGGCGAACTGTGGGTTGTCCATTAGAAACATCAAAGCTGATTGGTTAATCAAATGCCTGACGTCATCAAAAGTCGCTCTTGTGACCTCTGGTACCTCCCAAACTAACTGGCCAGATTCTTGTAGTGTGGGCCATCGAAAGTATAATAAGATTGATATTTTTCAAGTCATATTCAATAAATCAGAATATCAATAATTCAACTTTTGGCCAGAGAACCTGTGCTTTAATTTTTGCTAAACGACTTTTAAATTGTTGTGAACAATTTCTAAACGTTGACAAGGATTTCATTTTTGCCTATGATTTTGAAAAAAGGAGGCCGGAATGCCGTTTCCATTGTTTGCGACAAGAATCCGGTTCTAAATTGTGTTACTTGGATCCGGATAAGGGGCTGGTATGGAATTAACATGTATCTCAATTTAAGCTTCCTGTTATATAATTTATTGAATTTGTAGTACCGTACAACATCCGACATATAATAACAAACAAATTTATTCCCCTTATCTGAAAGATGTTATGAGATTGTCTACTATAATAATCTAAATCAAAGAAATAAATTTGCAAAAGAGCTGATGCACGAAAATGGAAAACATCGGTGCTTTACAGACATAGTCGGCGCACAAATTAAAATTAATTCCTCTCCTAGTATAAAATGGGGGTTTTGGGCATGCACAATATGTGTAATGTTATAATTTCTAATAATTGTAGTTTTGTAACGAAGAAGCAATAATGTTGGGTAACAACATCGTTTTTCCCAAGATATCGGTGTCGTTGTAGTAGCGAATGGTCTACAATTCGCATTCTGAGATTTAATTGTTTTGCCTGTACCAATTTTGTACCCCGACGGATGCAATCGCTAAGTAAAAACCTTTTCACACCCAAAGCCAATCTGATTAAAACACAGATCCAATTTCGTTTCGTTTTTTATAGTTCAAAATTTCGTTTTTACTTGTCCTTACTACTCTTGGATCTGGATGACTTGTTATTTAACTCGCGTTCTGCCTGAAATCAGGGGTCAGCCAATCAAATGGTCTGTCAAATCGACCGTTTGACCTTTTCATGTGTGGAACTGTGGGTAGATATTACCAGCCAATGACGTCTATACTAACACCAGCGGATAGAAATCAAAACAAAACAAAAGTAGATTTTAAAAAGCATGGCGGTCGCTAATTGGTTAATCGAATGACTGATGTTATCGGGTCAAATGTCCCGTGCTTGATACCTGACGTCATAGAACGTGAGCTCCCACTATAACTTGTCAGATCTACATGAGTGTACGCCATCGAAAGTATAAAAAACGAAACGAAATATAGATCTATATTTTAATTAGATTGACCCAAAGCATCAACCAATCAGATTTTGTTTTGTCTCTGTTTACCGTAAGCAGACAATGTTCATCATCGAACTCCGTCAAGGCATTCGCCTAATGGACGCTTGCAGCAAGTTTGAACATTCTACCTCAATTAGAAAAGTAACTGTGTTCCAAAGTTTCGACCAATTAAAGTGTTTATCGCCCTACTTACCCTCACCTGAAAATGTTCATTATCGAACTAAGTCAAGGTATTGAAACTATACACCACGTTTCATCACTCTCACTTAATTAGAACTAAAGTTATCGTACCCCAAAGCACCAGCCAATCAAATTGCTTATCTCTGCTTCCGCTCAACAGAAAATGCTCATCTTCGAACTCCATGAAAGCATTGACCTAATAAACACCCACACTAGGTTTGAACATTCTAGCTCAATTCAATGGGGAGTTATTGTGTCCCAAATGTATGACGGACAGACAGGCGGACGAACCCATTTTAATAGCCCCCCCCCCCGCCTTGCTCGAAAGGTGGGGACAATAACATACCAGATCTACCCAAAAAATAATCCAAGAAAAGAAAATAGAAAACAGTTGTATAGACTGAGACAACATAATTGAATTAAATTTGATTTTTTTTATATGGAGCGACTGTAACCGTCATATTGATAGTGGAAGTAGTACCAATAGCTAAGCCATTGATCTTATTATTTTTTTATATTTTTTTTTACAATTCATAGTAGTGGCTAAAGTCGTGGACGAATCAGTGTATGCTCTCTGATACTGCTTAAACACTGTGCATAAAGCTGTTATGAACTTTCGTGATTGAGTGTGCTTTTGACCGACTGAGCAAGAGTATCGAACTGTAAGCAACTGAGTTTTTTTTATAATATAATTTCTCCAGTTTATACTGAACGAAAAAATAATTCCCGTTACATGTAATTGTTGAAACACCTCTAATACTTTATGGTTATTTTCTGTATTGACATAAATTGCTTAGTGTGGTATAAACCTGTTTATAGGCAGAAAATTTCTCGATAGGTGGTACTCTGAATTTTCATTAATTACCTCCGATTACAATATCTTGATTCGACGTAGCATGACTTAATTGGTTGCAAAACTGTGAAAACAGTTATTATAATCTAATTAAAGATGCCTTCCCATGTACAAACTGTGTGATTTGATGATATACGCGGACTATAAAACTATTCAAATTAATTTATCCATCAACAGTTTGCTTCTAATCCCACACATCTAAATCAGAAGAAAGTTACCCAAAATCACTAAAATTTTCCATGAGAGGATATCTGGCAATTTTAAAAAAAAGTAATTAAATGTCACTAGATAAGGGAAAACGAAAAACAGAAATAGTCAGTACATTCACTTTGTTTTAATTCCATTCTATTAAAACATAATATATTTTTAATTGTCAGATATCTTCCCATAGTCTTCGAAAGATTGATAAGTGAGCAAAAATTCGCTCGCCCATGTTTTTTTTTATCACTTGTCAACTCGTGTATTCCTTTGCGTTCGTCACTTCCCTGTCTTGAAATCTTCGTAACAATGATATCTGTGTTGAAATATATTTGGAACGTGTTTAACCAGTTCTGTCACATATATCTGACAATGACTGACGCCAATATTATCCTTTAATTTAAGAAATCTCAAAATATTGTTAGCTGATCTATAAAACAAAACGTAGTAAGTTATAAGCATTATGCTTACTGGTATTATAAATCTGTAGTTCCATTATACATACATTATACGGTCATGGGTGTTTCTCGTGCATAGCGGAGTACGCTTATCTTTTCGACATCATTCCTATAGAGAATTTCATAGAAATGACAAAGTTAAGTAACCAAATAGTCCTTGTGATATTTATAATTTTTACTTTCAATTTGCATCTGTAATTTGAAAATCTTAAAAAATATATAAACATATTGAATTTTTAAGGGGTTTCCGGGGGGGGGGGGGTTATAGAAAAGAAATATTTAATATTTTTATCTGTTATTTGAAAATTTTAAAAAATATAAACATATTGCATTTTTAATGGGTTTCCATTCTTTTTAGAAATGAAATCATTATTATTATTAACGTTTGTATTGTTAAATATTTCTTCGGGCGTCTTTTCGAGGTTCCTCTACCTAGAAATATTTGTCAAATGAATAAACACAGAAATGAAATGTCAGAACTAAAATAAAATTAAAAATAAAGGTATTAATAAGAGCGCAATCTGAAATTATGCAATTGTTCTCGGTTAACAGCAAGCCACCAAAAGTATTAATGTTTATCTTTGTTTCAGAAATTCCCCCAAATAACCCACAGATCAGCCCTATTTGAGGTATTAGCATTATGTTCCATATAATATTTGTCTTAATTTAAAAGGATTCTCAGAAAATTATAATTATGAACGTTTAATGGTGTATTCATAACTACGACTTGAAATGGCACTAAACAATATTCCCTACATGTGACAACATTTTAATCAAAGACTCAAGATAACGTCGCATATGTCGTCCATGGTGCTGAACTGATAAATGGATGTTGACTATTGAACACACGAAAAAATACCTGTTTTCAGAGAACTTCTCAGGATACTCAAACGACTTTAATGGAGGACACCTACAGTGTAAATGAACCATTATTGCTATATTGATAAGATGAATCGTAAGTCCTTTAAATACAGAAAAATAAAATGGAGTCATTATTATTATCTTTTATCAGTGATATCTTATCAGTCTGACAATCATACATGTAATTAACATATAGAAAGCTCAACATACGGCGCGAAATAAGTTGATACGGTGCAGACATTACTGTGAGAGGTTAACTCTCGTTGGAGTTTCGTTATCTTGCGTGATTTGATCAAGTGCTGATCACGTGTCTAAGTCAGATTGCCAGAAGGGAAGATTAAACCCATCTTGTAAAATTCACCTGTCCTTTTAATTTGATTTGTGGTATGTCCGAAACCGGACATGACATATGAAACATTAAGCAGACAAAACTTAACAGACGGCACAGTCTCACTCTCATTTATTTCCGCCATTTTGGGCAGAGGTTCATCTGTCGTCTAGTTGTGTTTAACAGCGCCACCTAGGGAGTTTTGGTGTAAGAGTGAAATCTTGAAAAGATTATAAGCAGTCACGTTACATTATCTGGACTCAGCTGGACATTTTTGGATACTTGCACTTCGTCAATGGCTATCTTTGCATTGTTTACATTTACTAACAATATGTGACACCGCCCTCTACTTGGTCTTTTGTTTCCGTTTGACAGGCATGTCGCGGGCCATTAGCTCCCATTATAACATTTGCCAAAACAGACTGCAGGCTTTTCCCTACCACGACGAATTATCGGAGGGCTTCTGGTGAGCATAATTTGCTTCTGTATTGTCAACTATTTACTCACAGCGTCCAATCACGTATATTTAGAAGACTATTTGTCACAAAGACCTTTATGAGTGTCATTATGACGGATGCCTAAACTACAAATTGCGTGTCTCGAAATCTCATCATAATTCTATTGGAGAAGGAATCCTGGCGGATTTGACGCGATTACCAATACGCCTATTCAAATAGTATTATTATAACGAGGCTTTTACTAAACAAGACGAAAATGGAAACGCGAGAAAGAGACGGAAAATAATTGTTGATAAAGCGTGATTTTTGGCTATTGAGTGGTTGATAAATATGAGTCCGGCATGCAATTGGCGCCTCCACCAATCACAAGAAACTTTTTTCTCTTTTCATAGCAAATAGTCTGAGATCATTACCTAATGTACACAATTTTCAAAACCCTTTTACGTCATTGATGAAGCAAGACATCGATATTACATTTAATCAGAGCTCGCCTGACTTTTTCTGGATATATTTGATTAGATGAAATAACCATGATAATCGAAATTCAATCCTCATTTCGCTATTAAACAAATACACAAGCATGTGAGTTTAAGAAACGATTGGGTCTTCTAATCCGCCTTTCTATTCGTCAATGGCGCACTTGGCTTGATCAAATGGGCAAATAGCGAAGAAAATGGTAGCTTTTCTATCTCTGGGTAAATATTTTACGACGATCTTGTGAAAGTCTTATTATGAGTTGAGAGATATATGAAATCGCTAGTGTTACTGTCAATATGAACAGGCAGTGTTTAGTAAAACTCTTTGTTTCATTTTTAAGCCTTAATAGCATTTTCTCCCATATTTTGCAACTATTTATGGAAAAATCGTTGAAACCCCATTGAAACATCGTTGAAGCACAATTTAATAGTTTTTACATGTGGCGATGGATAAAATAGTATGAACGTAATAAAACACACTGCAGCTTTCCCGTTGTGTCCAGAAAATCTAAAGGAACAACGTCAATGACAATTCAAAATAAAGATAAATGAAACAACTGAGAACTACTTTATAAGAAAGAATAATAATTTTTTTCAAGGATGTGTTTATAGGGATGCTTAATCTTCACAAAAAATCTAATATTTAAAATATCTTGAAAAGTATTATACCCCCAAAAGCAATGTAAAATATCTTGAAAAGTATTATACCACAAAAAAAAAAACCGATATAGAATATTTCAAAATCCTGAAAAAGTATTATAGTTTCAAAGGTGATATAC
Organism: Patella depressa; assembly: GCA_948474765.1. Taxonomy (NCBI): domain Eukaryota; kingdom Metazoa; phylum Mollusca; class Gastropoda; family Patellidae; genus Patella; species Patella depressa. Next base: position 27,600,621 of record OX419716.1, read on the forward strand.
TATTTAAAACATCCTGAAAAAATATTATACCCTCGAGAGTGATATATTATTTATAATATCTTGAAAAGTTTTATTCTCCAAAAAGTAACAATATCTGAAATATCGTGAAAAGTAATATATTCCAAATAGTAACACTATTTAAATATCTTGAAAACTAATATACTTTCAAAAGGAATATAATGTTCAAAATATCCTGACCGGTGTTTTCATTTTTACAAAAAGTACTTTAAAAAAAATAAAATAAAATAAATAACTAAAATTTATCTTAATTTTTGAAATAGGAATATTTTATATCATAATTGAATAATAAAGAAAAGAAATTATTATGTGGATACAATGGGACATTTTAGAGTAGAAACAATATACTGATAGATTTTTATTATTATTCTGACTATAAATAAATCAGTATACATTCAGTGGATTTGACAATTATCTGGTGTATATTGGCCAATCTATTTACCCGACTTGTATGCCGTAATATTGCTGTGCTTGGTGTTGATTATCGTGTTCGTCTTCGATAGCCGACGCGGTGCAGAAAGGTAGGACGCAAAACCCCATTTCATTTCATTTCGGTTATCTACAAATTTCGCCATTTACAGCAAGATCTTTTTAAGTAGAAACAAGTTGACAAAAAGTGTCATTATACTATATTTCCGGAAAAAAACCGATTTTACATTTTCGCCTTTGCCTTACCTGTAGTGACTTGCAGGCATGATTTTAAAGATGCCAACCATTAGCCTTTAAGTTGTCCCCTACGTTCAGACACATGTAAACAATTTTTGTTTTACTCCAAAATTATATTTCAAAACAAACATTACTAAAAGGTGCTGGCGATATTCATATTATGGTTTCTTGATATTTCCGGATGTTCAATTAAAGCTATTTTAAAATATGAATATGGCATGCCTGAATTGTAAATATGTACATAGCGGTTTTGTTTGTATATATATTTTTTGTAACAATGGAGAGAGCTAATACAGACCTAGTCTGTTTGTTACTCAATGCTTTTCTCAGAATAAAATAATTGTTTATGAAAAAAAACATTGAAAACACAACAGACAACACCAAAAGAACATACAATACATGAGTACCACAAGAAACAACCATATGCATCAGGTTTAAGCCAACTGCACTCGTCACAGTACGAATAGATTCCATTCATTCTGTAATTCCGGTTGACAAGAATATCTCGTGAATTGATTTCACATAAAATAGTGTTTCAGTTTAGGATGTACGCCAAGATCCAGTTCCAATCCGTTTAGATGCTGATTCCAAACAACTTATACGTTGGTAAGAATCCGCAGATAAAAACAACTTCATAGCCACAAGAAGATCCATTTTAATTCTCTACTGGACAAGTCATTGATACCGACAATTTGTAAAAAAATGTTAACGGTCAACAGGTAACAGTTTTTGAGAACTGTTTTTCAAACCGACTGGGATAGTTTAGCCAGCCTTAGGAGGAACTTAATCGAAATACAGAGTCGCGCAAAATTCTCACCACCAAGGAAACATTGCAAAATCTCTTCAGTTCAGCCTTTCTACGGACAAGGGTGTTATTTTTTTTATCAAAGCATTATCGGTGAATAACCGAAACTCTGTCTTCAACTCAACGAAGGTTGACATTTCAAAAAATAATTGGAATCTTATATTTGATGTTTCGGTATTAAGTAGTCAATACTAATATATTACGGACGACACGTGCATGTATATATCATGCCATTATTGACATACGGTTGGAATTACGCCGGTACGTGCTGGCAGAAGTTCAATTTTTTAAAATAGTGTTATTATTGTTAGTGAATATGGCATAGTCGTATGACATTTGATTCTACATGAAACTATTTTAATTATGCCTATCAAGGGAACTTACGAGAGTTGGGGATAGCAAAAAAAATATCGATTATACAGAAATGAATTGAACAGATTTCGATATCTTTATATATACGACCGCAAGTGTCGGATATAGATGAGGAGAGGCCCCGTCCCTTTACGACACCCCTTACACAACGCAAAGAATGATGCACGTTGGATCATAATACCCTATTTCAGCCTGCCAAGGTAAATCTTGTTCTGTCGACAGTAGCCTACCAAAAACACATACCATTAGTACAAGATTAATTGACACTGAAACTCATTTGTAATAAAGCAAGAGGAAATGCCTTGGCGCAGTAGCCGCTTGTTTTAGCTACAGTATATATTAATATTGGGTGCCCCATCCCAATTTCTAGCACTGAAAGTCACTGTTGGAAAAACTTTCTTAGATTTGACATACCGAGTACAACCACAATATAAAGATATGTTCAACAACGAGGTAGGTTTGTACGAATTTATATTTCGAGAGGTAGATAACTATAACAATCGTTCAAATCTGGATAAAAGCACTAAACGTTGCATGGGTATGCGTTTAAGGTCACTCTCGGAGGCAATATTTTGCCCGATTCAGATGAATCGTAACGGTTCTTGGAGTAATTCGAATTTGGCGGGTGTCAGACCGCAACTGCTTGCGTTATGGTCACTTTCTTTTACGCATAATTGTGATCTATGTACGAAGTTTGTGGCTACTCTACATGTAGATGTCATAATATATGGTCCGATTCTGATATTACATATCAAAAGATCTTGAATGAGTTTTATTTTGGTCTGTAACATACCGCAAATTCGTAGGCATGGCGCTGACATTTTACGCAAAATATGAATTGTACAAAGTTGGTCAACCCTCTAGAGTCCCAATTTTTGTCTGTCAAGCATCACTCCAATTGGAATAGCGAGGTTACCAACATTCACACGGGATATACCGCAAATATCACAACTGGGTTCAGGACCCCAGGCTTAATTATAGACATAATTTGAGAGTCGTCAGCGGAAAAAAGGCCATAGTCACCAAAATGTGTACCCAGTTCTAGGGTGCCCCACCCTAAATGAATATCTCCAAATATCTCGACAATTACACCACAATACTAATATATTTAGAAAGCCTTAAATCTGTTTCACACATTTATAGTCACTAAATAAACGACCATGCTGTACTTCATAAGCTATGATCATTTAAACCATACATAAATAATACTGAAAAATGGTTTGGAGTGGCGTCCATAACATCCAGACACTTTTGAGTAAAAGATAGGTTACGTGCCCTTGTTTTGAAATTAGTCTCGCTTAACTATTCTACCGATCATTCTACGTCTAATTGACGGGTCGGGATAATCAAGACTACTTTTTTTTACGAAACATGGAACAAGAAATTGAATTTAGAAGCACCAACATCAGGCGTCTCAACAATATTTTTAAGAACCTTGTAAAAGTAAAATGAAACTACTGCTTTGATCATTATTCTTCCATACAGATATGGGTCAGAGATATTATTTGTACTTAACCAAAATATGCAGCTTCTAATGGTACAGCTAATTATAAGGCAATTTAAAAAAAAAAACGAGCGTAATTTCTAAAGATGCCGTAATAACCAAAAAGTTAAATATTATTGCTATTCAGAATCGTCAACAATAGATTTTTTACGGCTGTAGTAGTGTTTGGTGTTTTGAACATTTCCGCATGCTGTTGTTATTTATAGCCTCAACGAGTGTGCGAGACTGTTAGAAATCAGTAGTAAGTCATTGAACTAAAACGTGCAGGATCAACGTGTCAAGAACAACTTTTCAGTTGGCACGTGGGGCACCCTACCAGTTCATTAGTATATAGGGTGAGCAGTACCGGCTCCAATACAGGTATATTTAGGTAACTCTAGATGTCAGTTAAATATGACCATAAACCATCCAATGCAGTGCCAGCGAGTCAGTAGTCATCTTTTAGCTTCAGAGGTAGATTATTGTGGTTGGTGATATCAAATGCAGCACCCCAATCAAGTAGTACCAAAAGACCAGCCTTGCCACTGTATCACAATGAGAGCAAAATTAACGCATTCAGTTCGAGAAAATTTCTATAAACCAACTAAGGAAATAGATATGACACCATGGATATTTAAAGTATGGTTTTCGAGCACAGCCATAATATTTCGACCACTGGATGAGACTGAATTTTATTTCTTTTAAAAATTTCAATGAATTCAATGGCTCGGGATTTCACTTTTGTCATATGATGCTTATTTCAAGCTTAACAATTTTAGACGCCTTAGCAAGCAAAACAGAAATAGAACGGTTGGTTCTGAATCCAGTATTGTTCTTGCCCGTCAAGCTAATGTTTCTTACCAACCAGGGGATTCATGTTTCGATACTTTCAGGGCATACTGCAAAGCGTGCGATTTGCCCTTCTTTATTGTCCTGACTGGTAAATAAAAGCGGGGAGTTAAACGCCATTATATATTTTATTCCATTTCGTTTTCTTCATTATAATTTGTTGGGAACCAGCTGTGGGTCAGCAATAGTCGCTGGCTACGCTCAGAGCTGAACTACTGGCTACCTAGCCTGGAGGTGTTGGCTAAGAAAGTACCTCTGATTTTCAGTTGTGGCTAACCAGTGTCAGTGGTGCAGAACGAATGACAAAGCTTCACTCCATTTATTATATTTCCTCGTGGTAATGAAGGGGAGTTAACTCTTATTTTAAATTTGTGCCAGAGGAATCATTTTTCAGACAATCATATATCATTAATCGTGACTGTCATTAGCTATCTTGGGATATCTTGGAAGATTGCACCCTCACACCAACTATGCCCCAAAAGGATAGCGGGATATGCGAAAGGATAACGAAATTCGATTACCAGAAATCCAATTCCTCATAGACCTATCCTAAAGCTTTTCCAAAACATAAATATAGGCTACTATATCTCTTGAGCGAAGTCCTAGAATGTTGAAAATCAACATGGTCCGACCTATCACAGTCCTTGTACATCACACAAAATGTGGGAAAAAATCCATTGATAGTGTAGCCGGAATACAACTTTTGATAATGAATCCAGTATAGGTTTTCGTTCTAATATCATTTATATAGTGGTGGAGGGGAGTTAACTCTAATTTTCGGTTTGGATGCAGACCACCATTAACTTCCCCATTGATGTCGATGTTAATTCAGGACTATTTGCCCACCTCCAATTTTCCCCCCAATTTTTGTTGGGCTGAATGCTTCTCACTGCAGACATGGGAACGAATGGCCATGTCTTTGCACTAAAATTTGTATGAGGTTGACCACAAATTTGAGATACACAAACTTGAAGAAGCATACTAATAACATGAAACAAGTTGTCGTACATATCACCGTAGTCAAAGTATTGGTACTAGTATAACAGTTTAAAACCAACTTGTTAATCTGTATTGATTGAGTAGGCTACTGATACTCGTATAACAGCTTAAAATTACCTCAGTATTCAGTGAGTATTGATACTCGTATAACAGTTTAAAATCAACCCAGCCTAGTTCATCTGTTCAGTGAGTACCGGTACTCGTATAACATTTTAAATTAAAATTACCATAGTAGTAAATCTGTATTCCATATAACAGTTTAAAATCAACGCAGTCTAGGTAATAGATCAACCTATATTCAGCGAGTACTAGTACTGCAGACCTCGACTAACCAGTTTGTGATAGCGTGGCCGCTTGTGAGGAGATCCCCCTTTGGACCGAGTTAATTACACGTATGCATAACCGGATGAACCGACTGACATAAAAAGTGGTTCAGTTACGAAGTAAGCGTCTACATTATTACTGTGTGATATGTCCATATTAGTTACTGTTATTTGTATGGTTCTTTTACTGTCTGTCGGTGATCTGCTTTCTTGCAATCAAATCCTTGTTGTTGATCCATACTCAGTAGTCCATTTAGTCGGTCAGTAGTCGTGGTGGTGGCGTCCCCTACAGTACGAAATATAACAATGAATATAAATAATGTATACAGCCTTTATATAACCTACGAATAACCCGGATGTAGATCGATTCGCGTGGTTGACTCCCACCTGAGGTGGATATAAACAACTATTGCACAACTATTGGAAATATTTTACGGGCTCTATTTGGGTAAATTCGAGATTTTATGAGAAAGAAAAAAAGGGAGGGGGGGGCGTAACGTCCACTCAGCACAAACTAGCCATATGATTCCAATAGTACATATTAACTTAACTGAAATATTCAAATCAACCAAGTATAACCTAAGTTACGGCTATTCACAATCTAAATTATGTTGACTTTACACATAAGATCTCTATTTACCTATATATGTCTTGAATATTGAACATAATAATAAGACTAAAATATGTTGGTTGGTTGAATTAGCTGATTATAAACTAAGCGTCTAAAAATAGGCAACTTAACATGATTGATTAAATTTCGCAGATGATTCAACCTGGAATGAGCCTCTCAAACATTTCTCGGTGTTGTGAAATATTTTTGCTATGCCAGCATAACACACTGGCTTATATGTGAGTATATAAAGCTTCGTATCTCATTCAAATGACATTGTTACTTTCAAAGCTGTAGAGACGGGTGTCTTTACAGTGTAGCAATCACTACGCTTACTTCGATGGATCAATTAACGACTGTTTGTTCAAAATGACGCTTACTTCGGAACTGAACCACTTTCTAGTGTGTTCAACCAAAACTTGCTATACACATGTATAACTAACTCGGTCTAAGAGGGGATCTCCTCACAAGCGACCACGCTATCACACTTCGAGTGTGCTATGTGGTAGAGGGGTGAACCTCAAGGACCCCAATTTGTACGGGTTGTTAGGGTAGAGATATTTTATAACTCATCCTACACATGTACTTGATGGGGTTTAATTTCAACATTTACCGGAGTATGCTGTATATGGTATTGGAGTGAACTTCAAGAACCCAAATTTTTACGAGATATTTGAGTAGAGATCATGTATAACTCATCCTACACTTGTACGTGATGGGGTTTCATTTCAACATTTACTAGAGATTTTAAAATGACTGCTGTTGATGGATTTAACCGTAACCAAAACAAAGAACAAGACCACAAAGTACCCGATGGTTTTAGTTGAACACTTGTACTTCGTGCCATTTTAATTTCAACATTTACTGAAGATTTCTCGACGGTTAATTGATGAAATAGAATGATCTCTTTTTGATATCAGATTTGTGGTTCGTTCAAGATGATGTTCCAGAAAGTTCATCGGCAGATTTCGGAGTGGTTTCTGCCACTGCACTAATGTCAGTGGTAGAGGGCGGTGTCAGAAAATCACTGGTTTACACATTGGCGTGCACTTGGAATTCGATATACGACCGTTGGTAAGTCGTCCAGGCAAACTGTTCCTCGTCTTTATTAGTATAGTAGGTGCAGAAAAGTTGCAAGTTAATAATGCAAATTTAGATTATTGGCCTAAGGTTCTAAATTTTGTTTTTTTGCTTGGGCTTGAAATTGACGTAATATTATGTTAGGCTCATTTCAGGTTAAAACACATCTAGATATATATATATACAGCTAAATCAGTAATCCTTTTCGGATTATGCTTCAGCCAAGGTCCATATCTGTAGTTATATAAGAGTCGCTGCGCAATACAAACTCCACTGTGGATACAACTACAGTGTAGCAATCACCGCGCTTACTTCGACACACCAACTTACGATGAATTCTCTAAGATAACGCTTACTTCGGTGCTGAACCACAAGCGCCCACGCTATCACACTTCGAGTGTGCTATGTGGTAGAGGGGTAAACCTCAATTTGTACGGGGTGTTAGGGTAGAGATATTTTATAACTCATCCTACACTTGTGCTTGATGGGGTTTGATTTCAACATTTACTGGGTGATGTATGGAGATGAAGAAACTTAACCGTCTGTAGTGTATCGACCTTTTTATTTGAGATTTCTTGGAAATAAAATACAGTCTTAACAGCAGCCACTCCAAATATATATGAATGCTTATTAGCTAGATGTAATTTTTAGTAGAATGCAGCTAAACATTATATTTAGAGAGAAAACTACCGGAACAGAAATGAGATCATCGCCCACAAGAACCTTATGACAATTACAATGTAAATTCATGTGAGCTAATGAGGGGTGGGGTTGGATGGGAGATGCAGGTATCAATTATATGTATAGGTTTTCTGATAAGTTCATTGAGGACTGTCAGAGATCATTGGGTCTTTGCTTTGACAGCATTACCCTACCTATGTATAGATTTTAAAAAAAATTAGATAGCACACCACTAAAAAAACAAAACAAATTAAAACCAGGCATTGGTCAAACTTAAAGGAACATTAGGTTAGATTAGATAAAAGAGCTGAGCTGACAGTTATCGCTATTATAATGAAAACATCCTGAAAATTTTCGTGAACCGAGATATTGGCGATTTAATTTTAGGCTAGCCTCGATCATCATTGCTAACGTTGATATTATAATAAGCACAGTCTCAATCATCCCCTTTTAAGTTAAATTATCCACCACGAAATGTATTCAAATCCACTAAATATCTCAGGCTAGCGATGGCAACAACAGTTAATTAGTGTCTAATTAATAATATTATATAACATTTTGGACCCAAAGAAAAACCTACAATAGGAAGATGTAGATTTTGCATAATGCATGATTAACAACATGATTTTTAGAGTATTATTACAACAATTTTTTGTTCTCCAAGAAAAGGGGATAAATTTATGTTCTTATGACACTCTTCGCAAGGTGCTGACTATTTTGTCATTTGACCCATCCAAGACATTAATTTCCTGCCCAAAACGATCAAAGTTTTCAGAGGGACCTATATGTCATTATGTTCGGCACGTGTTTTGTAGCAGAAACACCCACAGAACAAGTTATGTTACAATGCCTATAGTATTTTCCATCAATGTCAGTGCATTTTCCCCTCAGTATTTCAATATAAAATCAGTGTTTCCTTAACGACTTGGGATACAGAGTGTGCGTATCTGTCACGGAGTCAACTGGCATGGTTTCGATTCCCCGGTTGTACGTGACAATGAGTAGAATGGCCTGTCTAACCTTGTGGGTTTTCTCCCGGTCCTCCGGTTTCTCCCCACTGATAAAGACCCCAATCCGTGAGCGAATTATTGAATGAAAAAAATGAACCATGTGTTAGTCCCGCAATGACCTGGTTTGTGTCGAGTAGACATTAATTTCCATCTCGGTCTCTCTCCCCCAAAACAAAACGGTTAAGGCACCAGTAAGCAAAATTGACAATATTTTATATCACAACAACGATTGATTATTGTTATTTATAACATATCCGCCACATCCAATTAGAATTAAGCGATAAAATCCTTCAAATTCCCCCTTTTAAAATCGAAGCGATAATAGATTGCTCTCTCTCTCTCTCTCTCTCTCTCTCCTGGTCAAAATGCACTCAGACAAATATTTTCACAGGAAAAGCACTCTTGAGACATATTTTTATATATGTATATACACAATATACATATCTATTTTAATTTCTAAATTTACATTAAATACAAGATTGTCTGTCTTTCTTCATACGCCGAGACATATTTTTCTCACTTCCCATGTTTAATCATGAGTTTCATGCGTTTGCATGTCTTTGCAATGTAAGGGGTGTATGGGGTATAGTGTTAGTACCTTTGTTTCAGCAGTCAGCCACATCCATTGCATGGACTACTGACACTGGTCCTCGCAACTGGCCTGACTCTCATCTATGACCCCCAAGTAAACCGCTTTGGCTGCTTGGCTAAACGAGTAGAACACAGACGGTCTCTGTGTGCGTTGCAGTACATTGGCCCGAAAATTCCAAGTGCACAATGATGATGGTCTTGAACTTCTCAAGAGTGATTGTCGGGCACTACCAAGGCACATCGGTGACACCACTGCTGTTAACCCAGCACGAAGTTCAGTGTCAGCTAAGTAGAGAAATGCAGTTTATGTTGGCATCATACTTTATAATAGCAACCTACTAGTATCTCTAATGCTGACTAATCAACCTCAGATCAGTTAGGTAGCCGCACCTGAATGGACAGGACGTCCCAGGGCGGGAGAGTCGAGCCAAGGCTAATGAAGACGGGCATACGCCATACAGTGTGCTATGAGGAAAATTTTGCCCGGGCAGCGGCGATACAACCTACTCTTATATCGAATTCCAACTACCAAGGGATCTTTTACGTGCACGCCAATGTGTACCTCGGTTTTTCATCCCATCCCAGGGTTCCATTTTAGGTCCGTTACTTTTTTTTATTTACATAAATGATATTGTAAATGACATTGAATCTAATATACGCGTGTTCGCTGACACTTCTATTTTTTTAAAATAATAATTAACCCTAAAGATGCACAAGACATTTTAAATAGGGATGTTGAAAAAATATTTTAATGGCCAAATGGAAAGTGGATTTTAACCCATCAAGAACGGTAGGTTTAACGTTTTCAAGAAAATTATTACCCTCAATCTTTAAATTATCGCTAAACAACTCAGATGTAAACGATGAAATAAGTCATAAACGTTTGGACCTTCTCTTCAGTGAGTCGTGTAACTGGGATGTGCATGTAGATTACCTTACGTCCAAAATAAGCAAACTGGTAATTTATCTGCGAAATTTTAAATACCGTCCAAAACGCTAGAAACTATATATAAGTCATTCATACTTCCAATTTTCGATTAACGCAGATTGTGTATAAATCAACCCAACTTGAAAAACTTCAAAAACTGGAATCTGACAGCTACAATTAAGACGCTATTATCATAAAATGATTTTTTTCTATAAACTGTTAAATGGACTAGTTCCTAAATATCTAACCGATATAGTTAAACCTCTTGTAACCGCTGACCAACCCTACCGTCTTAAAACAAGTCTGACAGGATTTCGTGGCACGCATTGGCACGGCTCGAGTCGTGCCAGTGCGCAAACTAGTCGTAAACTGGCGTGAAGTGTGCGTAAACCCGTCGTGACTCCGTGCCATGTCGGGACGAGAATTTTGAATTGTTCAAAATTTTGGTCAATACAAAATTTAGCGACCGGGTCGTGAACTATGCGCAAACAGTTCCTGAACTCGTCGGGACGATGCTGGAGGATGCGTGTCAGTGCGTGAACTCGTCGTGACAAATGGGCACGCATTCGTGAACTCGTCGTGAACTATGCGTGAACTAGTCGTGAACAGTGCGGGAGACTCCCAGTTCATGCCACATAATTGTGGCAAAAAGTCGTGCAAGTGTCAGCCTGACTTTAGAAACTCAAACCAAATTAAGGAAATAAACTGTAGATCACTATTTTTCCACCCTCTGTTGAACAGTGAAATGAAGTCTTCCAATAAAATATTACAAAACTATTTCTGAATTCAAAACTAAATTAAAATCAAGGATGCACTTAATCAAAACTAATGCTTACTCCCATATGGATGAAAGGCATCTACAGGTAATACATTGTAAACTTCGAAACCCAAAAGGAGGAAAATCCCTCTTGTTTATGTGGTCAAGGTTTCGAGGGTATGAACATTATTTCTTACACTGTCCACATACCATCCTCAGCGAAAACTTACAATAAATAGTCAACATTTCCCTCACAGCACACTTTTATGGGGTACGCCCGTCTACATAAACCATTAGCCCAATCGGAGCAGAACAGTAGGACGTTAACCCCATTTCATTTTTTCTGCGCGTTAACAGGACCCTATAACATTTTCATTGTACCATGCCCTAAGTCATTTATTCCGAACATCATCTACATACATGTATTTGAATTTCTCTTAACCCTAGTCGGCCCAACTGCCTGTTTCATCTTAGATATAGACAATCAGTGGATCAATTGTGGAAAATAAAGCCGCTGATTGCCAGCTTAACAAACAATAAATTGAATCTGTTTGCATTTGGTTATCATCATCGCTTATTAAACACATGCCTTAGCGTCAATTACAGTTGAACATTTCGTGATAAAATAAACAAAATATACGTATTCCGTGGTACCTGAAAATATCAATGTAAACGTTACTATGGAACTGATATTGATATGCATGCCACTGACAGAAAATGCACGTACTGTTGATATTGATTATATGATAACGAATCTTAGAATGTTTTGTGCATTTGAAGTTATCAATTGATCAAATATAGAAAAAAAAAGAAAATTAATCAGCATTGCTCAACAGCATTGTATCATATACGCCCACCGGTAGCTTTTTTGTGATAATGGTAAATGCACGATTTTGCATTTTGATGCAATTCCTCTTCAGAATTAGTCTAACAACCTAAGCAAATTTGAAAAAAAAGTAGATCCTGAGCACATAAATATATTAGTTTAAATTAAATCGGCCAAAATTTAGAGGGTCCACAAAATTTGTGTAACATATTGCAAATTTTGCGCACCGAAATCGAACTCATTCAAAATCTGTTCATCCTTAAACTTGTTCAAGTTACGTCTAAATCGGACAGAAATTGTTGATTCTAGGGTCAACAACATTGGTATTACATTCAAAGTTAGACCATTTGAGCAATGGGACATGGATATTGGAACGAAAAGTTTCCAATCAAATAAACAGTGTGACGTCTAGAGGATCTGTATCCATAAACTAAAAATGCATTTTGTCACACAACCATCAGTTACGGTCCGAAAGCAGCTGGTTATAAAATTATTTTAACCGTGGTATTTATTACATGCTTTTAAAATATGTGTGTCAAGTGGAGCGGCTATTTTGACGGGCGTATAACCATTGCGATTAGAAAAATTGATGGGGCCTCGACAATAAATAATCTGTTCAAAAGAAAGAAAACACAAACCAAAACAAAAAATAAATAAAAATACATTATGCATATTTATTGAACATTTTGTATGTTTCTTTTGAAAAATGATTCGCGTCCTTTCAAGACAATCTCCATAATTAGGACACAGCCAGCTAGACCAAGTCCTACAAGTATTATCAGAAGGCTCCCAAGCATATCCTCTGGACGCATTGGGCGAATATTACCTGTTCTTATTTTACATGAATGTGGGCGGCAATCACGGGCATATTTTTCTTCTAATACTTGGAAGAAGCCACTGTCGAATAATCCCCACATAATCTTTTCGAGGCCACTCTTCAAGAAAGATTCCTTGGTGACGGCCAGAGCTATGCTCATATCGCTTACCAGACTAACTGCTTCCAAGGCACAATCATTTCTTCCTAAAACATAAAGCTTAGATTGTGTAACAATATAAGCATACCGGTCAGAATTTAAAACTTTTTCAATGTGGAAACTGCGATTCTCGTTTAGAACAGTTTGGTCAGTTTTGTTGAATTCAATTATATTCTGCCAGGCTTTGGAAATTAATTTAGATTTCGACTCGCTAAAGATATCTTCAATAAGACTATCTCCTGTTAATCCCCATTTCCAATCGGACCGAGTTAGTAACTCTTCTAGGCTATTAAATGGAAACATTTCTCTGGTTTCTGTAAGTTTTGCTGTCAAATTTCCGACATAAACACCAGTCAGCACCATACAGAACATCCAAAATGACGCAACCACCACTCGAGCAGATTCACGTTTCGGCCATATCCCAACTCCACGAACAGACACAAATCCTATCAATGACGTCATGATATTGGACAAACGGCTACAATTTAATATGCCGATTGCAAGATAATATTGATCAACATCAAGAATAAACAACAGAAATCCTACAACAGCAATACTAGCGAATGTACAACAATAGATATATAAATGAAGCGGTTTAAATACTTTAAACCAATAACTCTCTAAAGTCGAGTTTCTTTTAAACACGGCACCTATTGTATCCTGTCTAAATGGCGGGAAGATAAAGTCAACTGCTTCTTGCCTATCTTCCGTAATGGTTAAATCCGCAACGATCATATCTGCTTCCTGTCGATCTAGCAAACCTATAAGCCCTTGCCATGATCCATTTTTCTTACCGCCATATTTTTTATCCTTCGGCTGCACGTATGTAAAAGTGAAGTTTAAGGTGTCAGCGAGCAGATTCGTCAATTCTACAAGAAACCCTCTGTAAACAGATTTGCCATTATTGTCGATATCCCTTTTTATCATGTTCGACTCCATTGTCGCAATTGTAAGATGGCGCCCATTTAGTTTGTATTTAGAATTCGGATAGAGTTCTGTGTGGGAACATTTTAACCCTTCTTCGAATATGTCTTTATTTTGTATGCATCTTTTGTTCAAGCAGCCAATGTCGGTCAACGTTTTGTTTGAAACTGTTGAGGCATACAGTATATCCATATCACAATTTATAAGCATCAAGTTTTTCAAGTGGAAATGGAAATTATCAAACAAGTTACCAACGGGTACACTACTCCAAATGATCCAGAATGAATTGGTTTGATAGTTCGTTGTCCTCTTCGAATTCATATCAAAACTGTTTGCTAATTTCAGCAATTCTAAAGTCTTATTTTGTAGAAACAGGATGATTTTAACTGGGTGCTGTGAAATATAGCTCGCGGCCAATATATCAGTTAGTTGCCCACGGTTCATGTTTTTAACATCGTAACTGGTGGAGGTAAAACCGACATTTTCTGTTTCAGTTTTCGGTGGAAGTTCGCCGTCCACAGCTTCGTAGAATAATACAGTTTCAGACCAATGTAAGGATTTTACGACAACCGATAAAACACTCAACATATTTTTAAAACAGCTGTTGTCCAATTTGGAACGTGATATTTCCAATAAATCCTCCATTGTACCCTTGTTGTTATTCCTGGGAAATCGAGCAAACTTTGTCACAGCTAAGTTCATTAAAGATAACCAAAGTACTATGTTAGTAATATGCCAGGTATCCATTATAACCCTGTTGTTGAATAGCTACATTCTGGTTTTCTTTCTGAGTACGCCACTATATCAATTACTCAATCACTATGATTCACCATCACGTTTCGTCTTCATTAGCTCAGTCGGAGCAGAACAGTTGGACGTTAAAAACCCAATTCATTTAATTTTAACACCCCGTTGCCTAAGTAAGTTCAGTTATGTGAAAGCAAATGTCATTATTGTTCTCCTGGAAATTCAAATTCTACTTACAGTTCTTTACAAATGCACCCAGCTTTTGATCAATCACTTTCTGTGGATAGTCTATCTCAAATCACCCTTTCCGTTTGTGAACATATTTTGATCTCTTTGGAAGTCGATCTCTACACATCACATTACATATGATCTCCCCATCGACCTGAAAGCGATCCGATATCACAGCTATGCGATCACGTGTTCGTTCTTTTAAATGATTCTATTGGATTTTGGGATATTTATATTGTCTGGGGCACTTCTGTCTATGTTTTGCAAAAACATATAGCTTTTGTATAAATAATATTTACTCATGAAATCTGATCTATGGTGGCCCATAAAAGTGATCGAACTACGCCATTTACGAGACACTACCGAATCACGTATTTATCATAAATACTGTATAGATTACCTTAGTACATGGTATGCCACACTTGATTTTTTTGGATGCAAAGTGTGCCTATTTATATAGTGTTGAGTAATACATTTGTATATATTAAAAATGGGATTAAGTTTCCTTTTTAATGCATTTTTATGCTTCCACTTTTTTTTTATGGCAATGTGTATATCGTGGCCCATATCTTTCCATTCAGGCATCCGTTCGCAATTGTTCGTGGACATTTTAAGGGTTCATAAAAGCTATTCAATATTGATGAAACATAAAATATATATCTTTATATCCCAAATGTCTTCGATGTGCTCGATTTGGCAACATACCGTAGTATTGCCCTGTATTGTATGGAAATCACCTACAGAGATTGTGGGCCCGGTATAGGTTACAATGTTTATCCAATGTATATGGAACTTAAATAAATGTTGATATCTCAAGGACCCTGCCTTACGCCCAACATATAAAGTATGTACGGAGTTTTTCCGATTAAGATGAAACTTAAAATATGTTAAAAATCGAAAGTGTGAATATGTACAAAATTTGTGCCCCCCCCCCCCCCACATTGATTTTCGTGTTTATCGATGCTTACCCATGGTGCAAGCATTTGGAACAATAGAACATGAACTTTGTAGATCTTCATTCTTCTCGGTTGGCCCGGCTGTCTGATATGGAGGAACCCTTTTAATAAACAGCATTTCTCGATGTTCCGTTATTGAAAAATATCAAACTGACAATATTTTATCTCTATTAAATAAACGCACTGGTGTTGCAAAGTGTCCGAGATTAGCTCCCGGAGTTGAATTGTCGCTTTTTATTATCTCTAGTATTAAATTAGCCAGCAAGACTTTTCAGGGCCTATGGCGCTAAACTCTGGTGTTGCAAAGTGTCCGAGATTAGCTCCCGGAGTTGAATTGTCGGTTTTTATTATCTCTAGTATTAAATTAGCCAGCAAGACTTTTCAGGGCCTATGACGCTAAACTCTGGGTTGGCTGTACGTACCCGAAGACACAGTTTCCACCCCTCTAATAATTTGCAATGGATCTATAAATCAGCAGTAAAACAATCGCTATTACCCCACTGATCCACCATACAAATCGACCGAGCAAACCATTAACGATCCCGCTTGGGAGTTGTATATATCTTGTATAAATTTACACACAGGCATTGTTAAGACAATACCCTATTATCCTTTATTTGTCTGCTTGAAACCGAAACTGTTTACATTATATATCTATTACAGTTTTGTATGCGTGAATATCCTATTTGCACCCTATTAAATGAGTAAGTTGTGTATGCACACACATTCTATTTGACACCTATTAAATGTTTTTGAAAGTTATATGCGTTTTCGTCCTAAAAGCTTGACTTTAAAAGCAACTGTGTTGTCGGATTACCAACATGGTGAGCATTGCGTTGGAAGGCAATGTATGTGTGCCCGCCAGGAACATTTTGAAGAAGAATATACAAGATGCTTGATTAGGGATTTCTGTAGCTTTTCTATGGACGACTAGCCATAATAACTCAAATGGTTTTTTTGTTGTTTTGTTTGTAAACATGTAGTGTTTATAATATGACGTATCGTTATATACGTCATATAAAACAAACTTCCTAAATTTATGTTTTCTTATACTGTCAAATGTAGTCTGGAACAGCCCCAAAAAGTATAAGGTGTTGATAAATTTGTTTGTAATTTAGATCAATTGTATATTTAAACGCAGGCCTGTATTCAATAATATAAGATAATATTTTCTACTTTTGAATGTACAGTAGTAGTCCTAATGCAATCCGTTATGGTTTCCCTGTGTCAGTGTTTTAGGATGGAGGTCCATTAGTTCAGATGGGACGAAACAGGGTCCTGTGCACACTTTGGCGTTCACTTAAAATAATCCTTTGAGTATGCAATTGTTCTCGTGAAAACTTTAATGGCGTATGTACGTTTTCATGAGTCGGGCTGGTGCATAAATTTGGGACGTTAAACCACATTCATAATGCATATAATGTTCGTGATATATAAAGATAAGACTAATTCCTACATTGAACTTTGAACTTAAAATAATATTTATGCGTAACCAATGCACAGGGTTTAATAAGTTATAGATATTGAATATCTACCAAATCAAAGATATCGAGGGGATCAATTAAAGATAAAACTAAAAGATAATGACGAAAAGAAAAGTTAATTATACTATAGTGTCACCATGAATATATATATATAACCTTGATGGATCCCCTTTTATTTCTCGGTGTTGTGAAATAGCCATTTATACCCAATTCAGCATAATATCTAAGGTCAATGATAAGCTAGTGCGCATATACATAGGTATATAAAGCTGATTG
Organism: Patella depressa; assembly: GCA_948474765.1. Classification (NCBI taxonomy): domain Eukaryota; kingdom Metazoa; phylum Mollusca; class Gastropoda; family Patellidae; genus Patella; species Patella depressa. The sequence continues at coordinate 27,618,208 of OX419716.1, forward strand.
TGGCCATTCATTGCCATTGCTACATTCAAAGCTGTTGAGAGCAGACGTTCTTTACAGCGTAGCAATCACTCGGATTAAGACCATGACGGACGACAAAAAAATAACAAAATAACGCTTACTTCGGAAATGGACCACTTCTTAGTGTGTTCAATCAGAACTTATTCGGTCTAAGAGGGAGTCCCCTCAAAAGCGACCACGCTATCACACTTCGAGTGTGCTAAGTGGTAGAGGAGACAACCTCAAGGACCCCAATTTGTACGAGTTGTTAGGGTAGAGATATTTTATAACTCATCCTACACTTGTACTTGATGGGGTTTAATTTCAACATTTACTGGAGTGTGCTATGTGGTGGAGGGATGAACCTCAAGGACCCCAATTTGTACGGGGTGTTAGGGTAGAGATATTCTATAGCTCACCCTACACTTGTATTTGATGGGGTTTAAACACGACGTTTTCTTTAAAAAAAGGGAATGGCAAGCAACATGCAGTTTCAAGAAAAAGGATCAGAAGAACAGTTTCGTATTTTTATTGTCTCTGCAGATCAGTTCTAATAATGTTACCTGTCTTGTTACTAATGTAATTTACGCCAAAGTATTAAGTTACTGTTCGGCCGTTCTATTCACAATATAATTTTATATTTTTTTATTTGTTCTTTGAATTGGATTATGTAGGATACAGACCACTACTGGAAGTATTATTTAATAGATTGCGAGGCGTTTGAATTTTGTGTTTAGAACCATAGAAATTTGTAAACAGAAGTGTATTGCCATAAATAACATTCACAAGATCATTTGACATTACTCAATTCAGCATAATATTTCGAAAGTATGTTGCTCTCTGTGTGTAGAATAAGTCTTATTGTCAATCTCTATTAATAATATAAGAAAGAACGCCTTCTAATAAATCAATTACTGTCACACCCACTCATGATATTTACTGAAGCGATGATTATCATTATTCACTTGAGATAAGATGTAACTGTAAACATAATGTCTAACAAAAACTAACCTTTCGTGTGGCAAACAGAAAATCGATGCCAATATATACATATAGTTTCACACAGAGTGGCGGAAATGAGGTATTTTCGGGACTAACATATGATTCAATTTCATTTCAAACATTCGCTTGTGTGTAAGGGTCTTTCGCAGCGGGAGGAAACACTGTACACGGCGAAAATGCACGAGGTTCGACAGATACATGTGCATTTACCAGGGTATTTCGAGATACGGACATTGATTTGTGTTGGTAAATGACTGAAATATTTGTGAGTCGTGATAATTTTGCACTGCTACAATTCGAGGCTTTGGGTAAATAAAATTAGGTTCAATTGCATTTTTTTTAAATGGACAGAAATTTCGTGTAGCAGTTGAGTTTTATCAAATCATATAACTATGCGATAAGGTTTCAGTTAGGGGTCAGTTTAAATTATGGGAGGTATAGGTCAACTCTTTTGTAGCCACATGACTACAAAACTTGCTGGAAGGGAGGCCTTTTAACGACCCACTTCTGTGTTTAGAGCAAGACGAACGACATCAGTAGTGGTACCATTTCTAGTAAGTAGAATGCAGGGCTCTTATCCATGCGTTATTTTGAAGCCCGAGTTTTGTTTTTCGAGGGTGTAACCTTAGGATGACAAAAAAATGCTTAGTGTAGCACCATGGGCCTTTTGGTCGGGCGTGGAGAGCGGACCAATGTCAAACCGGTCGCCACATCCTACGTATGACCCATGCATCTTTTCTTACTACATATTTTGAGTAGCCTTTGTGATCGTCTAGAATTTATCTCTGCTCGTCTTTCTTCTCCTTCATGTTGTCTATTCCTCCTTACTGTTTTCTTAAGACGCTTGTCTTACCAGGAATAACAATGCAACTGTTCGTTTCTACATTTTATATCAAGCTGGATACATTGCAAGCATGGTATAGATTACAATACAACAATCATTCTCAACCACTAGCCAGCCAAACTCGCTGAGCGAGTTTTCTGCTCTCTCGGATCTCAGATGGCAATCTCTCTCTGGAATCTAAATGCAGTCTGATTTAAAGACATAACATAGTTTCCTTTATAGTCGCATGGGTATCACGCACAGTCCTGCATGTTTTATGACCACGAACTTGTACAATCAACGATCTGATTGGTTAAATTAAGCCAAATGACGCAATAGGAATATCTCGAATAACATGTATTTTGTTGAAAGATAGAACCAGTTTGTTATGGCTCTATAGCTCTTTTTCATAACAATATGTCCATCATTGACTAAGTTGATTTATGTGAATCTACTGACTTGCAAAAGATATCAAGTAATCTTATTTCTCCAGCAACAATTCTGTTAAAGTGTTACGTCACGATTTGGCACCTGCCCAATTGCCACTCGTGCAAACTATTCCCCGGTTGCGTCTTCAAAATCATAAAGAAAACGAAATGGCATCGATAGTATAATTTAATACTTTATATATATATATATCAAATCAGTAAAACCACAATCAATTTTCAGAGTTCGATATGTCCATAGGTCACTTCCGGTGGGAATCAAACCATCAATTCACAAAAAACACCATTCGTCCAACGAAAACATTAAACATAGGCCTGCAATACCTATTCTGATTTAAGTTATTCGTAAAACATTTAAACGCCGCACTGATCTTCACAACACAGTTGAGATAATTATAGGCCTGTGGATCCTATTCTGGGATCATCTCAAATGTTCTGTTCACGATATAGGCTACGGCTAAACTTGGCCCCAACGTTGCTCCATACCAAACGTTGCCCAACAATAATCTACACACATAAAAGTTTCACCTCCTGGGCGTAATCAAACATGGCCCAGTTCCAATGTACCTCTGATTTAATTAAACATGGACTGATATTCACTACAGTTATGAATTCAAAGAAGAAAGGTTAAATTAGCCCCCTCCTACTACGTGATCGATCCGATTCAGCCTGAACGAACCATACTAAAAGACTGATTGACTGGGCCGCCTTCGGCTCGTCCAAATGGTCGACCATAGTTCAACTCGGTCTCGACCATGTACACCCGAACTTGAAATGGTTAGACTATAGTCGCGACCATGCTTAACCAACCTTTTGAGGTCGGTTGAGGCTGGTCAGGTCAGATTAAAAATGGCGGCTGGCCACAAAAAATGTGTTATGTTGGAATTGTTATTTGAAGCTAGAACGTATACTACCAATGTTGCCCCAGAACCTGAAAGTTATTTAAATTCATATAACATTATTTAAGTAGTTTCTATATTATATAAAGTGGAAAATCATTTTTTGTCAATTAATTCGGCCATAAGTCATAAGGCTGATGTCAGACTAAAATTGTGACAGTACTGAAAGTGACGGTATCATAGTAAAAAATAATCATCTATCTGTGAATTTTATTTGGAAAACAGTAACACAAACAAACGATTTTGTTCATTGAATACATCTGTTTGATATACATTGTAAATATAAATTATGTAACAGTAAATAAACTCTGGATATATGGTTGATCTGTTTATTTTATTGTCTGGGGATAACTCTGTCACTGACTCAACTTGTGAGTAGATTTCTTGAAATCGTCGTTATCATATTCTACCTCAAGTACAGCTTTTTCAGAAGAGTCAGAAACTTTTGGCAAACGTTCCGGGAATTTTCATCCGGAGAATGATGTGGTCATATCAAAGTTTTTATTAAGCAAACTTGCGTTTTCGTTAGGTAAAAGATTCTGTAGCAGTTCATTGAAGGTAATGGCGTCCATTTTGACGACTATGGTCGAACTAGCTTTCGTTCGGGTGTAGTGAACTATACTCTGTCGTTTAGTCGTGACCATACAAGCGCACCCGAAGGTTGCCACTGACCATGATGTGCCATCCACATCTGCTTATATAGCCATATTGTGCACATGCTGCATGCCTCAGATGCAGTTGACAATTAAGATGAGTTTGGGGAATCCAACTTAGACAATTAAAATTGAGTTTGGGGGATCCGACTCAGACAAATAGGATGTGAACACAAATATTTATAAATTCGGATGTAAAAGAAAAAATATGATATTTGATTGTGACAGTTACATTAGACAATGGGGTGGACATCCTAGGATCGCTCGTTGACAAATCAGGTAGATATAGGAACATATATACAAACAGGAACATAAACACATCATCATTTGCTTGATATAGCTAGACTAGAGTACCTCATCGAAACGTCGCTTGGTATTAAACTCAATAATTTGGGTATCCAGAAAATTGTACCTTACAATAACTAAATGTCAATCAAAGAAGGAACATAAAGAATGACATAAACACGGTACATCACTATTTTAAGACAACCATTCCTTCCTCCTGTCAAAACAGCCCAGCTCATCTCCGCTCCAAGTCTTTCTCCAATAGAAAACGCTGGGTTTCATATACCTTCAAACACTAACATCGTGTAAGGATCTGGGTCTAAACACACCAGTTCACTATAATGTTGTTTGTTATAACACAGGGCCCTGTTTCATGAAATTTTAACTAGATACTTCAATTTTAATTGGCTAAGCACTAAAATCAGTCTGATAGTATCCAATCAAATTACTGTAATATGATTTTATCTTAGTTAAAATTTTGTGAAACAGGCCCCAGAGGGTTATATACCACAACATGCTATCGCATAAAAGTAGCTGACCGGTATGAATTCCATGACATTGTCTGTACACAAAAATGCGTGTTTATGCAGAGGTTATAAGCCTATATCATATCCTATCAAATGCAGGTGGGGTTCAGTGTATCTAAATAAATGTTAATTAGAGAATAAAGTTTAAATTTAAAGAAACATCAGTGTCCAAGACATATGTATTGCCTTCACATTGTACGCGTTACCTTATATAATATGGCGGGGGAAAGCGGCAAAAACCTAATGCTATGTAGAAATGTCTAATTCAAAACACACATGTAACATAATGCCATACCAAATACCTAAAACGTCTAATGCAAAAAACAAAATACAAGAAACCTCTAATACAAAATACCTCATACGTCTATTGCAAAAGACAAAATACAAGAAACCTATAATACAAAATACATATAACCTCTTATGCACAATTGATTTTACAATCTGAAACATCTGCCATAAGCATTAGATGACATATCTCGTTGTCATTACTTACATTTCTCCACTGAATTATCTTTATTTAGGTCAATGTCAAGGTCACCGAACACAACTTGGCGACCTATTCGGCTAGCGAGCTATTCGACCGATCCAGCTGGCAACCTGTTCGTGGGCAACCTATTCAGAATTAAGACAACAGTCGCCCAAACTCATCTATTTTTAACAACCAATAAAATCCAACGTTACGTCTATCAAATGAAAGTAGAATAATATATTATTTTTATCAATTCCTTTAGCTCAGAATAGAGATGTAATTTCGCATTATCGTAAAAAATTCTAGACATCCAACTAAATATATTCCGAAAGGTAATTAAATAGGCTTTCTAAGTATTATCAGTAAAAATTGACACATTCATATTAAAGGGCTGCACTCTCTTCCTAAACATGACCAATTTTTTTTAAATTTTAAAGGGAAAAACTGTTAATATCCCGTGTCAAAATTCGGACCATCGTACAAAATTCTGATGATCCAACTAAATATATTCTAAAAGGTAATTGAATAAGCTTTCCAAATATTATTAGTAACAGTTGGCACAATCATATTAAAGGGGTGCGCTCTGAACCTGAACATAGCCAATTTTTCAATATTTTAAAGTGAAAGAACGGTAACATTTCGAGTCGAAATTCGGACCATCGTACAAAATTCTTAGCAACCAGCTTCTGAAAGGTAATTGAATAAGCTTTCTAAATATTATTAGTAAAAGTTGGTACAGTCATATTAAAGGGGCACGCTCTCAACCTGAACATAGCCAATTTTTCAATATTTTAAAATGAAAGAACGGTAATATTCCGAGTCGAAATTCGGACCATCGTACAAAATTCTGAGCATCCAGCTATATATTTTCTGAATGGTAATTTAATAAGCTTTCTAAATATTATTAGTAAAAGTAGGCACAATCATATTAAAGGGGCGCGCTCTCAACCTGAACATAGCCAATTTTTCAATATTCTATATGTAAAGATAGACCGGAATTTTTTTCGAAGTCCGAATTTCGACCATCGTACAAAATTCTGATCATCCAGCTATATATATTCTGAAAGGTAATTGGATAAGCTTTCCAAATATTAATAGTAAAAGTTGGCAGAATCATATTAAAGGGGCGCGCTCTCAACCTGAACATAGCCAATTTTTCAATATTTTAAAGTGAAACAACGGTAATATTCCGAGTCGAAATTCGGACCATCGTACAAAATTCTGAGCATCCAGCTATATATATTCTGAAAGGTAATTGAATAAGCTTTCCAAATATTATTAGTAAAAGTTGGCACAATCATATTAAAGGGGTGCGCTCTCAGCCTGATCATAGCCAATTTTTCAATATTCTATATGTAAAGATAGACCGGTATTTTTTTCGAAGTCCGAATTCGGACCATCGTACAAAATTTGGAGCATCCAGCTATATATATTCTGAAAGGTAATTCAATAAACTTTCCAAATATTATTAGTAAAAGTAGGCACAATCATATTAAAGGGGCGTGCTCTCAACCTGAACATAGCCAATTTTTCAATATTCTATATGTAAAGATAGACCGGAATTTTTTTCGAAGTCCGAATTTCGACTATCGTACAAAATTCTGATCATCCAGCTATATTTATTTAGTTGGATCATCAGAATTTTGTACGATGGTCCGAATTTTGACACGGGATATTAACAGTTTTTCCCTTTAAAATTTTAAAAAAATTGGTCATGTTTAGGAAGAGAGTGCAGCCCTTTAATATGAATGTGCCAATTTTTACTGATAATACTTAGAAAGCATATTTAATTACCTTTCGGAATATATTTAGTTGGATGTCTAGAATTTTGTACGATAATGCGAAATTACATCTCTATTCTGAGCTAAAGGAATTGATAAAAATAATATATTATTCTACTTTCATTTGATAGACGTAACGTTGGATTTTATTGGTTGTTAAAAATAGATGAGTTTGGGCGACTGTTGTCTTAATTCTGAATAGGTTGCCAGCTGAATCGGTCGAATAGCTCGCTAGCCGACTAGGTCGCCAAGTTGTGTTCGGTGACCTTGACATTGACCTAAATAAAAATAATTCAGTGGAGAAATGTAAGTAATGACAACGAGATATGTCATCTAATGCTTATGGTAGATGTTTCAGATTGTAAAATCAATTGTGCATAAGAGGTTTATGTATTTTGTATTAGAGGTTTCTTGTATTTTGTCTTTTGCAATAGACGTATGAGGTATTTTGTATTAGAGGTTTCTTGTATTTTGTTTTTTGCATTAGACGTTTTAGGTATTTGGTATGGCATTATGTTACATGTGTGTTTTGAATTAGACATTTCTACATAGCATTAGGTTTTTGCCGCTTTCCCCCGCCATAATATAAGGCTCAAAATAGCCGAAGAGCCTATTTGTCACCACAACGAGCAGCACCTTAATACAACCATTGACATTCCCACACTCAATTCATATCAAGAAACCAACAAATTATTATCAGCTTTAATTAGCTCAATAAAAGCAGAAAATTGTGAAACTTAATTAATATTTGTAAAAAACGAATGTTTTGGGTAATCGTTCTTGATTGATTATTCGATCAAATAGATAAATCGTTAAAGAAAATACCACTCTGATAAATTACAATTTATTAATAAATCTTAAAACAATATTGTATTATATGTACATTTACTTGTATATAAATATCACTAAATAGAGCGTAAGAGGTCGAGAGGTGACATCTACTGGCCTTAGGCCATCAGTATTAAACTCTTTTCTATATGTCACTGTCATGACACGCAAAATGGAGCATTTAGAAACTAGTATACGAGAGCTATAGGGCCTAGATTACTTGCATCACAGGTGTCAAAATGGTGGACTCATTTGTTGTCTTTAAACTACAATTTACGCAGTGATCTTGTAAGCTCTTGTTGTAGTTTAATATGTGTTTGACACGGTCGATTGATCACAGGGGGCGCGTAAAAGTGTCTGTTTTACCAAATTTAACTACATCTTGCGGGGATTTAATATTTCGCAAAGAGTGAAACGTATATTATCGTTTGAATAATCTTTGGTGTTTAAGGGATATATGACTTAATTTCGCGAACTATGGCAAAATATTACTTTGAACTGAATACTTCATATATGTGCTATTTCAAGGAGTGTGTGTTATTATGATTAATTAACCAGAGTTTAATTCTCCGCATTCACATGCACTTAAAAGTTATTGTGGATATACGGTGTAGCCTATGTGTGTTTTTTTTTTACATTGGTATGATGATGCGCCCATTCGCGTTATTGGTGTTGTTATTTTACCCTGGTAACGGTCAGTTAACAGTAACTCCACCAACAGAAGTATTAAGAAGTGAGCAAGAGAGAACATGTGTGATTGGTTTTGTATGTAAACATGGATACTGTGTAATATCAAATACCCTACAATGTGTATGTGATCCAGGATGGATTGGTGTGTTTTGTGAAAAGTTGTGTCCTTTAGATTGTGGTCAGCATGGACAATGTACTGTGTTCAATGGAACTCCCAAATGTGAATGTGATTGGCAATATACCGGAGCGAAATGTGATAAAGTAATTGAAATATCAGTTGAGAGCACAACAGGTTTGTTTATTTCTACCCTAAAATGGATTATATGTTTTTGTGGACAAAGAAAGCCTTCTGGGAATTTATGTTGTTTAGTACATCAGGTTCGGCTGATCGCCTTGAGTGTGGAGTGCTTATAACGTCTAAAAAGCAAAAACCTTTATGCTCTGAAATTTTTCTTCCGTTTCAAATACACTATTATTCTTTTATATAAGACAATTATCACAATACAAAACAATTGTAGTCCATTACTTATACGCACACGTGATTTCATACGGTCATTTCTCCCGAAGCAAGGTTAAGCACGTTAAGAAATCGCTATGAATATAAATGTAAGGTGTTTACTGTTTTGCAGTCAATCCAGTTTTGTCTCCTGTGGTGAGAATACTGCGTCTTATTTTCTCACTTCTTAAAGACTGTGATCTTTATTTGAGAGATGTGTAATCCTTTATAAACTGTAATAATGGACACCTAAGGTGATATCAATCTAATTGGCTCCATTCTCTTTAGTATTTACAAATACATGATACACATAAATATTTGATTATACCCTTTTCTGTAGATGTTAATTGCTCTATTTCCAGTGTGTACGAACTGTGATTCCACTGCAGCAACCAGTCTCTCAAACGTTATTGAAACAACCCTAACTGTCGTCAAAAGAAAAGAGTGCTTTCCTGGGTTTGTGTGTCAAAATGGTTACTGTCCGAGTGGTAAAGTAGAGTGTGTCTGCGACTTGGGCTGGACGGGACCTTTTTGTGATGAGCTGTGTCTTCTGGACTGTGGCCAGTTTGGACAATGTAAGAGTTTAGGTGCTAGTTCACAAAGCTGTGTTTGTGAAGCGGGTTATACGGGTCCAAATTGTGAACATCATCCGTTATCTAATGGTAAAACATTTGTTTTCTATATTCACTCAGCAATTAGTTTCACTGATCCATTTCGCGTGTGAATCTGGGGATTATATTCTGTGTTTAGGTACTGTAATTAGACAATCAAAAACTTCTGCCATCGACAGGGAATGGAACTGATATTAGGTACTCTGATCAGATAAGCAAAATATATTACTTCGGACGGGATATGGACTTGATATACCACAGATGCGATGTTTACTCAAAAGAGTTAACAAATCGGGTTTCTGCAAACTTAAAGGGCCAATCCCGATAATATTTTGGAAAATAAAACTGCTTAAGTTTGTTTTAAAATCCCATAAAATCCTCTACCTAAAGACAGAGCAACTAACTCGCTCTTCATCTGGATAAAACCAGACTTTAATTTTATAAAAAATAATGTGTAGGTGAAATTTACTTGTTGTTAACAAGCAAAGGAAATGGACCATTCACTAAATAGACTCTTTAAAGGAACGGGGATCGATTATCAGAAACTCAACGAAAGAATCGACCCGAAATCTTAAAAGGGTTACATCTTTGGATAAGCAGTACGTCCAAACGACTCAATATTTTGTGCTGAAATTTTGAGACAGGATAAATACCCCATTTTTTCTGTATTTTTGCATCTACATTTCATACGTGCTTGCACTTTTATTATGGAGACTTTGTTCAAATCGGGATATTCTCTTTAATAAAACAGGTCATCAAATCAATATATTGCACATGCACGATAATGTAATCACGTAATTAAACCCCATTATCACCACACCAGATATTGAACTTTGAGTTAAACTATATACTACAACCACCACAAAACTATTCAGCATTGAAATTTCTATTTCATTTTCAATATATCAAAGTAAATATAGCCTAATGATTCTCATATTATTTTAGTACTACTCCGGGGAATGTAAAGTAAATGAAACAGAAATCAAGTTGCTACATTTCTAACATTAATGGTCAACTCTCACCAGGAATTCAATATTTAACATTCCATTCCAGTTTTTAAAATATCACAGTAAATATTATGGTCGTACCACACAGGGGGATTTTAAGTAAATGAAACAGAAATTAGGTTGCTACATCCTACAAATCTTTAACATTATTTGTCATCTCTCACCTGGGAGTGATTTCCTGATGACGAAGCAATGTAGAATGTAAAGAAAAGATCAGATGACTACATGTATCTTTTAAGAATTTTGGATATTTGGTGTGCATACGACCAAACAAAATGCTGCAATGAAGAAAGATTCCTAATTGTATTCGTTTATCAATCTACAAGTAGGGCAACATGCGAACGATGAACAAAATATTTCGTTTACGATATGTGAAAATAAGATTATTGCTTTTCCCCCATGATTTGTTTGCCTGGACGGTTATTTAGGGGCATTGATTGTACTATTTGTTGGAACTACGTTTCCATCCATCATCTAATCATTTTAGTACTTTTTGTTATGTGGCTTGCTGGCCAGTTTGATTATAACATTTAATTTATATTGACAGATTCACCAACAGCAATAATAACATCAACAACACCAGTACCAACTTCAGATACAACAACAACATCTCTATCAACTGTAACAACTATACTTCATTTAAACAACACAGACCTAGACCTATTCCAACATCCGGTAAAAGACCGAACGTGTGTACCTGGCTTTGTGTGTGAACATGGTATTTGTCTAACAAATGACAATAAATCACAAATTCTGAACTGTGTCTGTGATGATGGGTGGACTGGAATACTTTGTAATAAAAGGTGTTCTTTAGATTGTGGTGATTTTGGAAAGTGTGAAACCAATGACAATGGAACCAGCTATTGTTCTTGTAATTGGACATATACGGGTGTTCTCTGTGATGTTTTGAAGCCCGAAAAACTACAAGGTAATGTTGATACATATTATTCGTTTATTATTTAAATTTTTAAAAATATAAAAGTAAAATTACATATCATATTAAATTCTTTTTATCATTCTATTCTTGTTAAAGCTCAAGGCTTAAACATATCATTAATTTTGATGAATCAAACGACACCAAAGATCAGTATCTTATTTCCCGAAACTTTGAAACAGTGGGTGCTCAACAATTTCTCATAGGGATATTTTAAAATCAAATTATTATTCCTGTCATTTGTCGGTCATAAAAGAGAAATTGTCTGGAGTTTTACATACTGTGTTCATGTCCGTTACAAAACATTTTATAAGGGACTCGTGGAATAGGCCCACCTATAAAGGTATTTTGTCATATTTCAGGTGTTTTTGAGTGTTTCACTATTTGTTTAATCTTTATATCAGTCGAATGACGTGCTTTCTACCACCAACCTCACAAAATCTTTATTATTGTTGCCGAATGGGGCTCGGATGGCCAAATGATTTACTTTCGATTTTTCAGATTGTACGTGAAAAGGGGTAGGGTCTCCTATCCAACCTCGTAGGTTTTCTTCGGATCCTTCCGTTTCGTCCCTTCACTAAATACCCCATACGCACAGATTAATTATTGAGTCCCAAAAAACCTAGTTTGTGTCGTGTGAACGTTAAACCAGATTTTCCTCTCTGTTTTAACTGTGCAACTTATTCCAAGATAGTGATGGGAAACCTTAATAAAATATTTATAATTTAATATCTTGTAGAAGAAAAAGATTATAGCTGGCAGTGGTGGGTGATTGGTATAAGTATAACATTATTTGTACTATTAGTATTAGTACTAGTTATAGTACCTTATGTTTTATGGAGGAAGAAGGAATTGTTTATAATGAAGATTATATACTTATTTCAACCATTTGAAGATTCTGGTAAGTGTGACTATATTGAGTTACCTCCCCTCTGACTTTGGAAACATGAATGGCCGTAAAGGAAGCTTACATCCACATGACAATTAGATTCAAAAGAGAGAAATACAATCTGTGAAACCCGTACGAACGATAGCTAAATTCGATAATATCATTATCGTTGTAAATAATAACCTTAATCAAATACACGTACACATATCTATTTGATGACGATTCCCCGCTTGTACGTGACAAAGAGTAGGTCTGTCAGTCCAACCTCGTGGGGTTTCTCCTCCGCTCCACACCAGTTTCCTCTCACTGCTAAAGATCCCTACGCCAAGGCGAATTATTGGAATAAAATTGATCCATCTTCCGAAAGGACCTACTTTGTCTCTTTCTCTCGAGAGGACATTAGCTCCCCCTCTCTCTCTCTCTCTCTCTCTCTCTCTCTCTTTCTCCCTCTCTCTAATCGATGACTACAACGCGATTTGTTCCCATTCCATCACAATGCTTTCTAATCAAAATCTCTTACGAATAATCCGTGCATCGATTATGTTTGATATTTGTTTTTTTAGAGCAAAATACCTTAAACAATGGCTACTTAAAAATGACCTTTACGTTATGACGATTTCTGTATTTTAATGGCGACTATAGTAAAGAATTATTGATTATCATCCATTTATTTGAAGAGTTATATATAACTTGAGATTAATGTTAACACATGGATTTATTTTTTGCAGATGATAAGCTCTTCGATGCCTTTATTTCATACAAATCAACAATGGTCGATGAAAACTTTGTTCTAAATGAACTATTTCCACGTTTAGAAACACAAATGAACTTTAAACTTTGTCTTCACTTTCGTGATTTTATACCAGGAGAAAGTAAGTAAAATATAAGATATATTTGGTAATTACATCATGGTTCATACATGTCTTTCTGCTTACTGTCTTGAAAGAATACACACCATCTCTTTCTGTGTGTGTGTGTCTCTCTCTCTCTCTCTCTCTCTCTCTCTCTCTCTCTCACATACTATGTCTTTATTATCATGTCATTGAGGTCAAGTCATAACCCTATTTAACCTAATCACAGTGTATTCACCCCGTAGCGAACTTTAATCGTGCTGAACTATGGTTATCAGTCTGTACATGTATTTATTTTACGATATTGATATATCGAAATAGGTAATAAAGTACTTATTAAACCAATCTAAAGCTATCTTTTAAATGGTATTTTTGACTTATGAACTTTATATTCCTGTACTTATTATAATCAATCAAAAGAGGTCTTGATAATAATGGCAGAAATAGTTTCATATTTTTTGCAAGTATCCAAGAATAATACTACCAATTTATCAATTCTAAATACTAATTTGTGTTTTTAAATGCAACTCATTTTTGACAATTCTGGACATTGACAATTCCTCAGCCCACATTAATCCGCAAAAAATGATATGAATGATCGCAAAATAATAATATGAATGATTGCAAAATAATAATATGAATGGCATCTGGCCACTTTATAAGATAAATTCCGATGGAGCCTCAGAAGCTCGGTGAGTATGTGACTGAATTAGATACTAATCAGGAGGTCTCTGGTTCGATCCAGTAGTCGGACAAGTGGTTATCTTGCCAACATTTCCGCTAATAGCATAAAAAAGAACCCCACCCTCCACAAAAAAAACCTAAAAAAAAAAATTACGGGAACTGAAGCGGTTATGAATTTGTTGTTTAAACGTTTGATTGTTTTACGCTTAAATTTATAATGTATGCACATTATGTTTTATTGTTTGTTGGGCAGGTTGACTACTTTGTAAATTTGAATGATTCTATTTATTTGTATTTTTTAGCAATATCAAACAACATTATATGGGCTGTAGAGAACAGTAGACGAACCATCCTAGTACTGACACCAGATTATGTGGAAAGTGAATTCTGTATGTTTGAATATCAGAAAGCACAGCATGAAATGCTGAGACGAAAACAGAGAATAATTCCAATTATGTTTCAGGACATTAACCACATAGAACACGTGGACAAAACTTTACAATCAATCTTAGATTCAATAACTTACTTGGAATGGCCCAGTGAGGATAGTCCGAAAAAAATAGAGAAGTTCTGGAAGAGACTGGAATTCTCAATGCCGAAAAAGAAATCACTTGTTTCAAAATCTGAAATAACCAGATCAAGCGACGATGATGTGGTATTAAAAAGTGTTAGCGACAGTAGTAAGAATCGACCTATGTCAACGGTAGAAGATAAGGGTGAATTTATAGAACTATCGATAGATAGTGTCGACGGTATAGATAATTTGGCATTAAACACTCCGTCATGATGGGGACAATTTTCATATTTTGTAACGAATACAAATCCATTTTCACTCTAAAACAACCCTTTTCGTGTCGTGTGAATTATATCAATAATGGAATTAATGCGGGAATGATTTTTTGCTTTGGGTGTTGGGAGAGGGTGTGCGTGGGGGGGGGGGGGGGTGTTAACCTTTAGACAATCACATAATACTATCAATCTGTTTGTATATTGTTATCGCCCATTGATCATCGTCCTTGGCCTATTGTCACACTTTTCAGGAAATGTTTGCACAGTTGTTTAAATATGTTATTACTCTTGACTGATAACAATCTTACTCGTCCTCAACGTTTAGTGTTGACTTATTTACACTTGGTTATTAAAAGTTTTGAACTTTTACGCAAAAGTACACGGGGTTATTGGAACACCCAGGTAGCATGTACCTTCTTCTATATATTGTTGGATCCAAGCAAAGAGACACCCTTTAAATCAAACTGAGAAAATTTGGTGGTCTGCGCCCACATCCGACTCCAAAGTTAATGTTGGTGATTAATAGTATTTTGATGAAACAATGCATGCTCTTTTATATGATTTGAGGTTCTGACGCATAGAGCCTAGTATCTCTTGACATACATGTAGCTATTATTATGGTAAAGACAAATTCGGTCGATTATCCACTCTCTTCCTTCATGATTCAGAAATCCTGGCAAATGTTGAGTCCACTATAGCAGAGTCTATATCGCGAAATACTCCTTCGGCCATTTTAAGATTGAAAAAAAGAAACTAGCATATGATTTTTTTTTTTTTTTTAAAAAAGTAATAGTAAAACAATAAAACAAACGGTTATCTTTATTTGTTACAATCAAACTTTAACAACATTCAATTTCATTGGACAAACACCATTTTTAAGAGAAATAGTCATAATTGTGCCATTGCTTTCGTCGTCTTCAATTACCTTCAAAAATGCGCCTACAACTGTATCTATTCTGTAATAACAATAAATATTCGATAGATTAAGGCATCGATTCTGATCATAACTGGGCAAATTAATGATTGCATGATATAATACGCGTTGTTATTCATCCAAGTCAATGATAACGTCCACTCAACCACAAACTAGGTTATTTCGGGACTAACACACGGTTCCATTTTGTTTCAATAATTTGTTGGTAGGGGTCTTTAGCAGTGGTAGGAAACTGGAAGACCCTGAGAAAACCCACGAAACTGGACAGGCGACCCTACTCCTTATCACCTACAACCAGTGAATCGAAATCACGCCAGTTGTTGACTGAATAGCAGACCTTATGACACAGCGCGCACATGCTACCCCCCCCCCCCCCCGTCATTTTGCCTAAACAATGTACAGGTCATCGCATCGATTGCCAAGACGTGGGTTCCATTATTTCGAATAATGCTACACAAACATCAAAGAATGATGTTCTTGACCAATCAATATTAGACCAGCAACCTACCATGTGTAATTTTTAATTAGTAATACCGTTCGTTTGAAAAACTCACATTTAATTGGCAATTTTGAGATTCTAATTAAAAGAGATAAATTAGATTGCCAAATTGCATCATTAATTCTTTCATTTAAAAGAGATAAAAAAAAATCTATGCGAGTTCCTAATAAGAATACATAGATTGCGTACTTGCATCTTTATTTTTGCATTTCAAAGAGATGAAAAAAGCACTAGAACCTATGTTAGTTCCTAAATTGATTCAAAAGAAATAATTATTGAATATATTGTTCAATAGACGCTGTATTATTGTTCTCCATTTGTAAGAACTTGGTACTTCAGCTCTCTGTCTTGCAGCAATTTTTCATACGCAATGCCAAGGGTTAAAAATGGATTTTTTTTGTTTGTATTGTTGCTTGTGATATTTGTTGTAATGAATAAGAAATAATTACAGAAAAGATAAGATATTTTTAAGGCTGAATTTTTTTCAAAACATATTGGATTAAAAGTGAAAATCAATTTGAGACAATTTTATACTTATTGTTTAGCATTCTCAATCAATCTACGTCTATATACGGATATATTTGTAATCATTATATTTATAGGGTATTCGACTGTCACCCACGAGTAATATTTGGTCTTATAGTCTTGACCAAAGATTGTTCTGACTCTAAAACCAATCTTAAACCTTAATTAGCACCAAATTCTGCGTTTATTGTAGCCTAAATACTACTAATTAAAGATGCATTATGTAAGATTTAGATGAGAGCTGGTCGTTCTTGCTATAGTTCAAAAAGAGAAAAAGCAAAATGAATATATTGAAACTTTCATTCTGAGCGATGTTATCAATGTTAGCGGTTTTGGCAATAGAACGGAATATAAGACGAAATGATATGGAGTATGGAGTTTAACGTCCTGCGTTTCTGCTGACATACGGTCTAGAGGAATTTCAAATTCTAACTTACTGCCAACGGTTCTTTTACATGTGCGCCAATCTATACACGGTTCTTCGTCTCATCCGAATGACTAGAAGCTATTCCGTCACATGCTTCCCGTCTTGCACCACTGCCAATGGGAACCCACGCTGGAAAATCCGAGGAACTTTTCTTTTCCAACATCGAGATTGCAATACAGATGTATTTTCTAAATATTTCTTGTCATTTTATCCCTCGTAGTTTTTTTTTGGTAAAGTGTACAAATGTACTTATTTATCTTTATAAATACCGTGCAGCAGTTATCGTGTCAAAAGTATTAAAAGAAGTTAGTTAATTCGCTAAACTTACGGTAATAAAGACAATGATTTTAACATCTCTTGAAATTCTTTGTAATATAAAAGTTGTTCTGGCTTTTGGTTATTTATGAAACCTGTATTTACAGCTGTAGGGTTCATTGATGCAAACCGGATCCCCATTTCTCCAAGGTACGGATTAGCCTATAGAATTAGAGTGTATTAGGTGTATGAATATATCAAAAATAAATATGGAATTGAATTACATTTCTCGAGCATAAAACATTTATTAAGACGTCGTACATAGAGTCATTCTTTTATTAATAAAATACTAAAATACATTATATTTATCCGAGTAACAATAGATACATTAAAATATTAAGCCAGTTGAATAATACTTCTCAGTTCATCGATATTATTCACAATAAAATTATTGAGAATAAGACATTAATCATAATACATTGCTTGGAGCATGATCAAGCTTAAGAATATCAGACAGTATAGTTTTTATCTTGTACAGCCCTAAACCTCTTTGATGTGGGTCAAAATAAAAAGTTATATTGGGTTTATCGGAAGACAGACGTGTTATTGAGAAAATAAATGAAATGGAGTTTAACGTCCTACTGTTCTGCTCTGATTGGGCTAAGGAAGACGGGCAGAGGTCATACAGTGTGCTGCGACCTCTAGGCTAGTGAGCCAGCGTCTTAAGAGCCGTGGCTCCTTGTTATTTAGATTAGTGATGTGGTGAAATCTCTGCCGTGGCTCCTTGTTATTTATATTGGTGAAATCTCTGCTATTAAATTTCCATTGCAATTATTTAACGGAAGTTAATTTGTTTCAAAATTTTACTTTTGTATTTGGCTTGATCTGCAAACAGTAGACCATAATGGCTCAAACGTTTTAATGTTTACAGATTTCCACTACACAAATATGAATCCGCACGCCAAGATTATGTAATTCACTTTGAAGTATTCACCCAAATGCAAGATTTCTTGTCATTTTACGTTTCGGTATATATTTTTTTCCACAATTTACTATTATTTTAAATTAAAAAAAGCTACCCAAACATAAACTTACCGCCCAACACGACGTAAAATGAACTACAGCGGCTTTTGATGCAGCATAAACTGGGAAAACAAAACGTGCATCCAGACCTTTAATGGAAATTCAGAATTGAATATACATGTATCCATGCAGTTACACACAAATAAAGCCATAATGTATTTACACCCTCGGCTATAGAACATTGGGTTTTGAGGACTAGATTGACCTTTACTTTGAGGAAATTCATCAAGAAATTAATCAAGTCATTCTACATGCTAACCAGAATGTGAAATATAACTAATAAAGAGAGAGAGAGTGAGAGAAATGGGGTTTAACGTCCACTCGACACAAACTAGGTCATTTCCGGACTAACATGGTTTTAATTTCATTTCAATAATTCGCTTGCGCGTAGGGGTCTTTAGCACTAGGCCATCCCACCCCCTATAATTAATAAAGGGACGTTGCACTATTTATATCAGACTCAGCTACATGGGCGTAGGGACCAATCTCACTTAGGAATGAGGGAGAACTATTTGCCCGTAAATTTTCTGTGTTATCCGAATTTTCAGAATGAATAAATCATTAAGTAAAACGAATTTTCCAACAAAGCTCTGGTGGCTGTTTATTTTAAATTCATTATAAAATCAGACAATAATTTAAAATAGAACATATAAACAAAAACGACCCCAAGTTCCCCATTCTCCCCCAAGTGCACAATCCTACGCCTATACTCTGCTAAACAATGGAAATGGTAATATGTATCTCAAAATATTATCTCTCTAAAAGTTGTTGGGTAAAGAATTCATAAGGTGCCATCAGCTTGGTTATATTTACGGGGTCATAGAGATCATTATTAAACACAAAACACAGAATTATGTATCCTCGACGCTGTGTCTTATTCACAATGATACATGTGCCTCGCGAGTAAGGACTGTGATATGAGTTTATAAAGTCAGAATGTTGTCTGGAAATTACCTGCAAAAGATCCAGTATTAATGATTATTCCACCTTTACCACCTTTATCCTTTCTCATATGTTCAACAGCTAAATTGGTACCTATCACAACACCTCCCTAAATATACACACATTTCATAATAAATCATATTCACCACATTGAGTACTGATAATTATCGTGCACGAAGCAGCAGTGCTTACTCCACCATGCCTTATATCACGTATCATTAAAATCTGAGAAGTTCACATAGTACAACCATTTTTGAATGGTTTTGAAATGTTCGGGACCGTAGAGGCTTGCAGACTGGTCATAAGGACTTTTGCTCCTTCACATACAAACTTTCTCTTCATTCGTTTACTTGCGGCTACTCTGCAAGTTACCAACCCCTACGACCCGCGAGTGTCTATAACACGTACGACGGATTGTGAAGCCGAACTGATGCGCGACTAAATTCCTTCCATTTACTAAGCTTCATTGACAGGAAGCAAGAAACAATGAATGCGTCTGAATTTCAATAGGGTCCCTCTTTGGAATGGGCTGAAAAATCCTAGCAATTTTTAAACACACATCCCTAAAACTCTGTAGAGCATTTCAACAGATGGACGATCGGACATGAGAGACGCCACTTCACTTCCAGGATGAAAATCTACTCCCGGATTCTATTTATTATTTCAACAATTGATAAACTATAATTACCAGATTGACATCCATCATATAATTCCATTTATTCTCATGGATCATACCGGCATTATTTAACATTATATCAATATGGCCTGCTGCAGACACTGCTGAATTAAATGCGTCTGAAGAAACAAAATAAATCGTTTAAGACAAGAGAAATATTCAAGCTTACATGGAATTTAAATAATTAAGCCATGGTATGTTATTCATTAGGGTATTGAAATATAAAAGATTGCATCATAAGGTAATCTCTGAAATCCTCGTATTTTAGGGTTATTGTTGATTGTGTCCACAGCCCTTTAACCGGTTTTTATATTCTATGCAAGTAAAAAAAAACCTCGTGTGACCATTTGCTGGACAACTATTTGAAACTTTCATTTTCCATGTAGAACTGACCATTAAATCCTATATTCCAGGTTTGATTGACCATATTGACAAACATACCCTTGTCGACATCAGAGTTGGAATGTCTTCAATGGGTTAATAACCTCGACAAGCAAATCTAGCCACACCATCCACAAAGCTCAATATTTTTAATTCGTCACATTGGGACACTTGATTAAGACACTGTAATGTTTATGATGCCCTGTGCAATCTAGGACTGTCTGTTTAACTGTTGGGTAACAATAACATTATAACATGCACAAGCACATTGTCATAATACAAAGGCAGGGAAACACTCAAATCTCTGGAACAGAGAGATTATCTTTTGCGCAGAATAAATAACAAGTATCTAGTTTCACAATAAACTGGGGAAATTATAAATACATTTTTACTGATGTTATCAATTTAAGGGCTTGCTGGATTGAACACATTAATATAATTGATTTTCTAAAAACTACCATATACCTGTTAATTCTTGTGGTTTTGTAACATCACATTTAACAAAAGTTGCTTTATCCTCTCCATATGTTGATCTTAATCTCGTCTCCAATATTTTACCTTGTTCTTCATTAACATCCCCAATAAAAACCTAAAATATTGAAAAATACAAATCCGGTGAAGGAAAAATAAGCAACACTACATACCTTGGATGCGTTTAATTTTGGTTTGAAAAATTCGGACAACTCGTGGTTCAGGAGGCACTGCAATGTAGCCTACATTGTAGGTTTAGCAAGAAGCAAGATCGCGGAACAGGAGCTGTTAATGCCCAACTAAGTTATGAATAGGACCTTTAAGATGTAAAATGTGATCGAAAATTAAAATTGAAATTGGTATGAAAAAATCCAAAAGTCTGCTCTTGATAGCTTTCTTTTCGAACGAACAAACATAAACGATTCTTTAAGCAAATTTACTTAGATTTCGAAAATGGGATCTTGTCGGTTCAGATAATGTTATATGATATACAAGCTTTCCTGTTGAGGGAGAACATGGCGTTATAAATGTAAACACAGTGATCCTATTTCCATTGTTGGTGTATTGTACATCCTTTTTACCTCACATGAACAAAAATATTAAAGAATTCCAAAATGCAAAAGCCTTCTGGTGGATGGTGTATTTAAAATCATATACCGAACATTAAAAAAGCAGAGAAAATAACATGCTAATAATTGTATTTGAAAAAGCAGAGAAAATAACATGCTATTAATTTTATTTGAAGTGTTTTGTACTGAAATCGTTTGATAAAAAATGCGGATACAGCATGATAAGATTATCGCGAAGATAACAATTAAATGTGAACGCAGGTTAAATTAAATGACAGTTCACAAGAATAACAATCTATTACTTTAAAACTGGTGTAATAAAGTGCACACGAATAACAATTCGTCTAAATTAAGACAGTAGGCACAATAATTATTATTACGTTTGTTACCTCAGGTAAGTCAAATTGGGGAAAAAAACTCTTGTCAGGGATAAGCAAGACCTTTTTTGTCAATACGTTTGTTTATAACATATATTTCTTTTTGAACGGTTACTTTTGCAATAATTTGGACGCTATGGACCAAAAAAACGCTCGTGACGAGCTGATACTGCGAATACATATCTGTGAGAGGGGGGGGGGCGTCGAATGGTTAACTTGCGCGCGCTGCATCATTATGCGTAATGTAATATAATTTTCGCTTACAGGTCACTGCAATGGCTGCCAGAATATAATATGAGAATGCAGCCTCTTTGAAACATGCTCACGATTCTATTCATTCAATTCCAATGCTAATTTTCTGACAAAAATATACACAGCAACCTTTTATGGTCTCCACGAATTGTTTATTTCCAACTGGGACAAATACAATTTTAACGAAAATGAAACTGGCAAAATATAAAGTTACCTTAGCCCCGGATTTGATCAACGCCTCCGTTAAACCAGCGCCGAAACCCATAGCACCCCCAGTTAAAAACACGGTAGCGTCTGTTAACTTCATTTTATACTTTAGATCTATAAAATGAAAAAAAAAAAAAAAATTTAATTAATGCTTTAATTATGCTGTGAAAACAGCCGTATAGAGATGAAATGAATACTATTAGGATCTCGTGTTTGTCTAATACAAATACTTCTTCCTTAATTTTTTTTTAAAAAGAAATATTAACGAAAATAGTAGATAAACGCGTTGATCAGTCACTTAAATCTTTTACCTATGTACTGTCTATTAAAAATTAATTAATTACAGAACGATTAGGAAGACGTAAAACTATTTTACCTGGTCTGTACCTGCAGTGTCAGCAATTGATAAGGGTCGATGTGGAGATGTACTGTGAGATATATAAGATAAGGGTGTCCCGACAGACCCATCATTTAAAGAGGGGCAACATGGGATACAAGTCATGCTAACAACTAGGACTGATTACTAAATATCATAATGGTGCGACAGAAACTTTCTGGTGTAGCCTGGAATATTTGCAGTGCGAACCTACGGTCTTATTTCAATTCTTGGACATAGAAAAATTACACCCCAAAATCTGATTCGTTATTGGGACAGGTAATTACTTATTTAACCGCCTCTTCTTTAGGAAGGGGCGGGGATGTTTTATTATCTTGTTGATTTTGAAAGATCTAACCATGATGTTATGGCCTTTCCGTTGCTTTTGTTTTTGCATAAAATCATATTGAGTATCTTTAAATTTGATCACATGATATGTAATTCATAATACGGATAGCAAACAACCGAGGTTTTATCATAAGCATCACTGACCCATATTATAATGTTTGTTTTGTAATATACCTCACAAAGTCCACTATGAAGAGAGTTTGCTTAAAAGGTAATGAGGCCAGTAATGCTGCACTTTTATGAATATGCATCTCATCTGAAGGACCGGGAAAACAATACATAGAAGGAATATGTTTAACTTGGCATTGAGTGTGGAGGCCAATTAATTATCGCGTGATTCTTTATGTCAAACCAGCACTTGCAAGATTAAAATTTTTACAACCACATTCTGCATTTCCCATGTTTTACATACAATCGAATTAATAAAAAAAGGTTTCTAATTGCACATATAGTTGACCGTGTATATATTTAAATAACCTCAAGTTTACATGTACAATTGCAAACTGAAGAACTTTTGTACGTAGGATAATAATAGTCACTGCTACATTTAGACCATTTTATCTCATTTTTGAATAAGGAAACACGGAAAGGGGGTAATGAAGTTTGAGTAACATTATAGTCTCTTCAGTATCGCGTGAACTTGGCAAAAGTCCTTAAAAACTCTCTGAAAATATTTGACAACTCGTAGATTGAACGTTAAAGTTTAAAAAATCTGCAATTTTGCATTCAGTTCAATATAAACATTCACAATGATTTTTTTTATAAACAATAGAAGGCATCTGATTTTGAAAATGTATGCTGGAAGATCTGAAAAGCTGTAACGGTTGATCGTGCTAGGGATCATATGAGTCGGGCCTTATGGCGTCAGACTTTTAATCCACCAATCAGTGTTAATTTTTCTACTGGGATACCTACAGTTCCGATAACTCCAAGAAGTCACCACTACAGACCGTTTTATTAGCTAATTCCTAACATCAACCCGAGCTAAGGTTATATATCAACTCTTCCAGATCCTGGTATAGTAAAGACGAGTAAAAGAAACGAAATAGGACATATTCTTGTAGACGAAATGGTAGGGTGATCATCAAGTAGATCGATGAAGTGAAAATAAAAACTGTAAATAAACCTTCCTACATTTTCCATTCTCTCCGTCATGTCTCTAGTATTATGTTACTCATTGTCGGACTTTATTGTTCGGTATTTTAAATTCCAGTCACGAATAACATAAAGTAATACTAGAATGTCTTCGTTATGACAAGAAAAAACACGGGTATACAATTTAAACGGTACAGTTGTGGCGATTTCCCACATGACAGTCCTAGGGCGGGAGTACCAGAAGTTCGAGTACCATCGTTGGGCAAGGATCTTTATAAAATACAGATTTCATAATCATATGAAAAAGCACAGTCCTTGGATTTACTAACGGTACAAACCGAAGTACATTGGTAGCTGACAATCAAGATAACAATAGACGGAAATTATCCACCTTGACATCGACACATTGTGAATATTAAAATATCCTCAACCTCTAAAGAATGCTTAAACGAATTTTATACCCATTGCCTTTGGGGGGTTGGGAGTAGCTCGGACACCTGTTTAGAAGCGACGTATAGAGCACGTTCAATAACTTCAGAATTGAATGTTTTAAAGGTACGGTGTATTATCCAGAAATACTAAAATTATCTATAAGCCAAGACAGTTATCACAAAGGCATTACTGCATGATATAAAAGTCAAATCTTTACTTTCAACATTTGAAGGAAATCGATAATGCAAACTATGACCACATAACTATTAAAATAATATTATTATCTACACAGTCAACTAAATTGAATTATCAAAATTAAAGTTCTTGTGTCTTAACATAAGGAACATGTCTACACATCAGTGGTAGTTGGTTGTCAAGTCGTCATGCTTGGTTGATGATTCGCCTGCCAGAGGCTCTAGATGGATCCGTGTTATAAAAAAACGTACGGGGAAACAGCATAAATTCTTCAACATTTCTTTGTGCACATTATGAGTTTAAACATTTTCTGGTTTATCATTATTTAGAAATAGAGTATCGACTGCTGCAGTGTTGATAGATGCAGATTTATCTGATCCCCATTTAATCAAGATACGGGTTATCGAGTCGAGTCGAATCTGAATCCCATTCCATACATTATTTTCTAGGGCTGGGTATATATGGCAGTCGACGGTCATATTGCGATATATTACAATTGTTTCATTCTGCAAACAAAGTGTTTAGGGTATTGGTTAACATTAGGTCAAATAATGATTGCTTTTAATCCCCTGCAGCCTACCAAAAGCTTATCGATACCCTGGTGTATTGTTATTATAGATCTAACATATTCCCGGGTAAATTTATAGACCTAAGACAAAACGTTGTGAGAAAGAAGATGAACGCCATAATATATTTGTGCTTTTTCAAGGTTATCAGGAGATGTTCTCTGAATTCAACGAGTATTTAATGTCATTAAAGTGTTCTCCTAAGTCCACGTTAATGGAGTCGTAAAAGTAACATTCTATGTTTATTGTGTGAATTTTGGATAAGATTGATCCTAGTAAGTTTAAAAACAACTCTTCCCTCAGGGTCGTTTATAACGTCTGTTAAGTATAAGTGTGTTTGGTAACCTGGTGACCTCCGTGGATTTTATTAAGTCAAGTGTTTCTATCGCAGGCGTGTACGTGACAATGAGTAAGGTGGCTTACCTGAGCTCGTTGCTTTTCTCATTTTTTTCCCCACCTGTAAATAGTGATATACCGTGTTAGTCCCAAAATGACTCGATATTTTCCTTTAAAGCGCTGAACTGTATTAATGAAGTTAATTATGTAGCTACCAAAATGGATTAAAATTGAGAATATAAATATTTATAATGGCGCTTATCTGGTTTATTCAAAGAATAAGAATATCAGACAGATTATAATTATTTCACATTAATTTCATAAATAAACAATCACTGTTCAATCCATTCTGGGTAATCAGTCTTAACGTCGACTAAATGTCATGCATGCCCAATCTCATATTTACGTCTCTACGTAATGATCTCAATGTTTACATTTATAGAAATTGGTCTACCAAGTTAATTTCATCAACGGCCACAATTAACACGAATCCACATTACATCATGATGCTTAAAGACAAAGAGGTCCAATGTTCGGTCCTGGTGTTGGCCGAAATAGCTGTGCAGGCCAGATGGGGGAAGAGCTGTGGCTGGCAAGAAAAAGCGTTCAGTCATTTGGGTGAGAAAACAACAGAAGTAATAGACCCATGTCAATTGGTATTCGATGAAAGGTGACTTTCGGGACAAAATTCCCCATTAGCACAATGCATGGCGTTTGTCGATCTTCGTTAGCACGTTCCAAGATGGCTAATGTACCGTGGGCATGAGGTGTATTTTGCATTCAACGTGTTAAGAAACATCTTCTAATATTAACTTTTCGCCGGAAAACACAGTAACTTTGGATACTTCATTTGTAGAATTTGGTATCACCACACGGTCTTGATCTGTGCCCGTCCTAGAGAAGATCCGCTTAAATCGGCGGCGTATAAACGGCACCTTTAAGGCGTATATGATCGGATTAAGTAAACTATTAAGAAAAGCTGGTCCAGTAGAATATACAATAAAATTCCCTTTCTCGAGATATGTATAATCATCCAAATACCCACTCACATGTAGTATGACAACCGTTCCTAAAAATAAATTTAAAAAATAGTTAAAACACAAGCACAATATATCTTAAAGCGATAATTTCATATTTTCAAAGAAAGTCAAAACATAATTATTTCTATGATTTTTGCTCAATAGGTTGTCAACTCACTATTATACGATCATAGGCATTATTTCCCACTCTTATAATAACTCATTAACACAGGAAATGACAACAAAATTGCCCCCTTGTTTTTCTATTGCTCCCCCATGCAATAACTATCTTCAAACGTTTGAATTTGAAGTTGAAAATGACATTTTTGCCAATTTCTCAACTGGCAATAGTGAATTATAGGGTTAATAGGATTATTCTTTAACTAGGTGGGACTGTTTCTTGATACCATCTATTTTTAAGGCTTTATTTTAATGAATTTTAAAAATATAACTTAAAAATATGAAATTGCAGCTTTAGTCTCTGAAAGAAATTTAAAGGATTGGGGGAACTCTTGATAACTATAATGTAGTGAAAGTTGAATCTTCAAAAGAAATATAAAACCATAACTAATTTTAATTCCAGAATTTACTAAATTATTAATGTGTACTGAATTGATTATATGTCAACATTTCGCACCCTTTATTTGCAGACGATATAAGTAGACATGGTCGAAGCCCAGTGCAGCCTGCAAACTTGCTGCTCTCATGGGCCTATTGCTAATACGTTGAATCCAGGACGGGGGATTATTTAATTTAGATATTTAATTAGTAAGTGCAAGTAAACTACAACAAACAAATAAATACACGGGACAAAACTATGAACAAGACAGAATATACAGAATCCTCCAACAACAAACGTACACACATAATTAAATTAGGTACATCGTGGGACTAAGCCATGGAAAATCGGAAATTTTCCAATGTATATGCAAATGACGCAAGGGGGCTCGGAAGGAACATGACCTGTAAATGCATGATTAAACAAATATCTTAAGTACTTGATGTTCCACTGATAATGGATGGATGCCATTATGGGCTGTATAAAATTACACGAAGACAATGATAATGTACATACCCATAGGAGCCCAACATAATAAATAAGTCCCGGCTACAATTGAAACAGTTTTGGTAAATTTTAAAGAATGTTTCGTTGTGGTGTTGGTTGCTCCTGGTTCCGAAGAAGTAATCAATAAAGCATGACGATGAGCTTCTTTGAATATACGTAAATAAATGATAAGTAATAAAAAGAATGGTGTGAACTGAAGACACAGCAGAAGTCGGAAGTAGCCAACCGTTAGAATCCTCATAAACCCACATGTATTGTCGGTCTCCTGGTGATTTCTCCAGCCCATTAATGGTAGCAGGCCCACCAGTAGAGCTAGTACCCAACTTATAGTAATGATAACAGAAACGTACTTTTTATTGCAAATATCGGCATATCTGTCAAATATAAAATAGAATGCATAATGATTACTATTACATTATTACACTTTTCACAGTCTATGTAATAAATGCCCTTGGTTCAGCAAATTCTGTGGTAATAGTTTTCTCTTGCATATTAAGCTCAAACACATGCAAAAGCTCGGTTACATGTAACATGGATATTTAAACGGTCGATCTAACTTCCAATCCGAAATCTACAAATCGATACCTTTCATTGACATCTGAAATCACGGGGGAAAAGTTAATTTTCTCGCATCAGTAAGGCCTATTTTATTGTATTATGGGGAGTGTTATTCTGAAAAGTATTAAGATAATAAGTAAAGAAAACGATACTTATTCCAATCGCCTAGAATTGAATCAGTTTTTCTGTCCGAATCATCAACTACTTTGAACTGTAAGCTACACAGGGTCTCCAAATCAAAATAAAGAAATATCGTAATCTTGCCAAATGGAGTATACATTATTCTGTAGGCCTGTCGATTTTATGCTGCCATATGAATTCTTCTCTGCCTGGGAGCTTTTAGAACATATTTAATTTATATCTGCCAATATCGATGCCAAGTTTGATCTAATCTAGCTTTTGTTGTTTGCATTAAAATTTTCAATGGCTTACTAAGCACTATATTATTATGTATATGAATCTTTTGTACAGATGTAAAACGAATCGGAAGTTAGGACTGGAAATTGAAGCAAGTAATTTCGAATTATAAAACAGACAAAATGGTGGATAGTTGGTAGAATGAAACATCACACCCACCCACCCCATGCGACTCGCATACGGAACCCCGCATACTTATTAGTTATAGTTGTCATAACCTTTCAACTCAATGTTTTGAAGAGACCAAATAACCGAGACCCGATTTGCAGCTTTCTGTGTGTGGTTTGGAAGTTAGATTAACCCCTAATTAAATATAAACTAGTGTCACGTTCGCATATAGCTCCTAAAGAGAAAATTTATACCTGAATGGGTAAACAATTTTGATACACCTATCCGCTGAAAGTGCCACAAGCTGAAACACAGAACAGATGCTTACTGCCAACAAGAGACCAAATCTTAACAAACATTCGAATATTATCTGAAAGTTTGTAAGATTATAAGTAGTGTTATATATTAAATATATTCCAGTTAATAGGTCCGCCACAGACAGGTTACTGATGTAATATTCAGTTGCTTCTTTATTCCTGTGTTCCCGAAGTGCATTTAATACAAGAACATTTAGAAAAATAATCCAAAATGCAATGACTAATATAACTACATTTGTAATTATATCAAACACTGTCACGCCATAATCGTTTAACGCCCAATACACCACAGATGAGTTACTCATGTTGAATTATAGACATTAAATATTATTATGTCGTACTATGCAAAACAGACCCAGTTTAGTTTAAAGTTCCACAAAATATTACCAATAAACGAAAAGTACTTCCATATTTTAATAGCTAGAAGTAACCCAAAACATCGCCAACAAACGAAAAGTACTTCTAGTATCTTAATAGCGAGAAGTAACACAAAACATCGCCAACAAACGAAAAGTACTTCTCGGTATCTTAACTTAAAAAATAACTATATAATTGTTTCCACTTCGTGTGAAGTCACACTAGCGACATGGATCGCGCTAAATTAAGAATCCGTTAGATTGTGGGCATCATTTGTGTTTAAGTTTCCAGTTGGTAAGATGCAAAAGATCATCTTGATTATCCAATAGAAGGCGCCCGCGATTCCAGGGTCGATAACAGACCAGTTAGACGCGTGATCAGCAGTCATCATCTTACCGATTTGAATAGTGAATTGTGTTTTTTTAGATAAATAATATAGTTATTTACAACGTACTGTGAATAGTTAATATCTCGATCAAACATGTTGTAAATCATTACCCGATCTAATTGTTGTGGTTCAAATAAATAATATACTGTCATTATTCAATATTTCAATGAGTAATTTACACCTAGTTGTAAATAATTAATATCTTCAATGTAATGCAATACCTTTACTTTTAGTGAACGGGTTTTGATAAAGCTTGGAAAAATAACGAATTTTATACCATATTGAACAATAAGGTTCTCTGTACATATTTTATTAACCTACTGTTATCTACAGATTAAATAATGTATCTTTGGATTATGTAAATACTGATAGAATAAATATTGTTATGGATAAATGTCTTGCAATGTTTGATATAGCACCGATTTAAATAGGTAGAGTGGGGAACTTCAAATTCATCAGGACATCATAATATTATTATTATTTAAAACAATTAACGTGGCATAATGGTTGTGGACCTGTGGTGAGTGTTGATTTAATCATGTCTGACCAATCTGATTGAAACACAGATCCTTTTTCATTATATTTTTTTATAGTTCAAAATTTCGTTTAACTTATCTTTACTACACATCTTGCAGATTTGTTATCATTGACGTATTCTGTGTGATGTTAGGGATAAGCCAATGAATGGTCTGTCACGGCGAGCTTTTGACGGGAGGCGCACAGAACTGTAGGTAATCCACTAGAAACATCTGACGCGACCCCCCATTGACATTACAACTGACCAGAACTTCATTTGTAGTCGGGCCATCAAAAGTTTGAATAATACGAAACGAAATATAAATCTGTATTTTAATCAGATTGATGTCTGTCCAATGATGACTTAGTCGTGAGAAGACGAAGCCTATTGATATTCGGCTTTCAGTTATACCCCCGTCCCCTTTCTTCCGAAAACATTGTGAACGTGATAGAGGCTAGAGAATTTTTTTTTAATTATTTTTGATGAGGTTCATTGAAATCGGTGAAGACGAGCCCTGTGTTGATTTTCAGCAATCTACATCTTCCTGTTTCAGAAATACCACGATAGAGATCATTTTTTTTTATACGCCCACATTTTCATGTGGACGTATTTAGTCGTCGCCCTGTCAATCCGGACGTCCGTCCACACTTTGTTTGTGGACTATCTACAGGTCACAACTCTTATCCGATTTGGACGAAACTTGAAATATAGGTTTATCTCAATAAGATCTCGGTTGCTTTCGATATTGGTATGTATCGGAACGAAACTTCATGGATTATGGCCCTTAATTGTAAATAAGAAAAACCATGTTTTTAGCTTGTGGACCAATAGAGGTCAAATCTTTGAACCTATTTTGATTAAACTTGACATGCATGTTTATATCCCCAAGACCTTGGTTACTTTCGATATTTGCGCCAATCGGGTCATAACTTCCCGAATTATGTCCCCTGATTATCCGAAATATCGCTTTTTTTAACCTGTGGTCCCTCTGGGGGTCACAATTAGGTCACAATTATTATCCGATTTAAAAACCCGTTTGAATATATCACCGTAATCAATGTTGAGTTCGAATTTTGTGAACATCGGACCAAAACTGACAGACAAAATGGCCACCGCTTGTACTCAAATACTATAAAAATATGTTATATCAAGGTTGTGGACCCTGTAGATGTCCCAATTTTAATGCATGTTTATAACCCAAAGACCTTGGTTCCTTTCCATATTTGCGCATATCGAATTGTAACTTCATGAATTATGACCTTTGATTGTAGGAAAAATCACTTCCTTTTAAGCTTGTTCTCTATCCATCTCTCGAAATTGTGGGCGTATCCTGCCTGGCAGCCGTAGATATGAAAGTATAAAGGGTCTTTATCGAATTTGGTCCAATGTTTACATTAGTCCTTTAATTTCTAATCCCATACAAAGTTCTCAGACAACAGCCTTATTGGCTTTCTTTTCCCGCTATTTAAATTGAAAGCTAAAGCTCAAACTTGTTTGTGAAGTTAATAAGTACGATTAGTATTTTGAGACATGTTTTACTTTGTTGTCCTTTGTCCTCACTAGATTATGATTATGTACAAAGTTCTGTGCCACATCTTTCAGTTTCAAAAGCTTGATATTGTATCATAAAAGTCCCTTTTTGACGTAAGCATCCATTGTTTCGTATTATACTTCCCCGCTGCTTACTAACAAACTATCGATAGTTTCCATTAGATCGCACTACTGACCCTTTTTTTTAAAACAAAGAATAAGATAAACGAAACGCATGATGGACAACAGACGCACAGAACAATAACAATAGCAATATCGTCATCATAATATATTAATAGTTTTATGTTGTTCTCTTGTAGAATCTTCTTTAGAATGGATAAAATATAGTCACAAGTGGCATATGAAAGGAAAATAATAATGGTGTATATAATAAAAGAGAACAACATCCTTTGTTTGTGTTTGTGTACTATAATGGAACAGAAAATCCTAAAAAATATCACTTAATCATCCAAGTTAAAAAATAATCCCAACGGACGTTAATTCTCATGGGTATTGAAGGAATTTCGGTTTAGTCAAACTAAGTTTCTTTTCTATTCTGCTAAATGCAACTAAAATATTCACACCGAATATCTAATTGCGTTTAATGTTGCACGTACCTGTTTAAATTATAAAGTGTTTGTCAAAATGTTATTTCAATTTTATTCGATTGACATATTTAAACCAAGATTCAATCAATGAAAATGTCAATTATTAATCATGGAAATTGGAAATCACACCAGTCAGTATGGAATTACATAACATGTGTTTGTCTTGTTTTAAATTTCTGTGAAGCAACTGCATGTGTGCGGTTCAATTTACACACTAATGCCATCTCAGGGGAATTGCTGAATATATGCCCAAAACTATAGAACTCATTGAGATAAAATCCAATAATTATCAATGCGAAACTATATCGAAACTATTTTACACTACCGAGGCATACCCATTACCAATCTGTAAATTTGAAATTTTAAAAGTATTAAATTTAATGACAGTTTAAAGGGGTGGTGGCGAATTCTATTTTTATCACGGAGAATATCATATAAACAATTCAAGATATGATTACGATACTTTGTACCTTTTTAATGCTTTTGCAACAAAATAAAATTGACCTAGATTTTCGTATACTGGTTTTATTTCAGAATTTATTATTTAAACTGTTTAAGATATCTTTATTGCAATCTATTGCAATTATTCGTTCCCCAAGTTTAGCGTCCACTTCCACCTTGGGTGATATCGCAGATATATACTGAGCGCCATGGAAAACGCAACACTTTTTTTTACCAAATATTTTATTACTAGCTGGTATTGTATGTATAATATTATGCAATACAATGAACTATTGTTTCACACAGTGCTCCGAAACGCAAAAAATATCGGCCCGTGTGCGCAAAAAAATTGCACGAGATGCACATGAAAAACCCAATATTCACGTGTAGCAATGTGTGTGAGCCCTTTAAAAGCATGTTTTAAACTTAATGTGCAGTACATGAACTGTGAAACGTCAATCTGTCGTAATTTGTTGTTGAACGTGTGGAGGAATCGAGCTAGAGATGCCGAGACTTACTGAAAATCAACGGAATGAAGCCACGGGAATGTCCAGGGCTGGCATGTCTACACGTGCTATTGCCTGACACTTAATTGTCATCAGTCCACTATTGTAAGGTTGGTGGAACTTGTTCGAGTTACTGGATCAACACGTGACCGTCAACGTCCTGGTCCACAACGCGTTACAATCCAGGCTCAAGACCGCTATATCCGGGTCACTCAGCTGTGTGACAGATTCCGCCCAGTGACTCGAACAGGTGCAGCGGTCGTCGGAAGACATGGACCAGTAAGTGCCAACACCATAAGACGTCGTCTAAGAGAAGTAGGACTTCGTGCACGACGACCTTATGTTGGAGCTTTCCTCAGGGATCATCACCGTCAGCGGCGTTTGATATGTGTTCAAGGACACCAGACATGAAGAAGAGTAAACTGGCAAAGTGATGAGAGTCGCATTCATCTTTATCACGTTGATGGTCGTCATCGTGTGTGGAGACGTCTTGGGGAACGTCTTGCAGACTTCTCTGTCTTCGAAACGGATCGATTGGTGGGGGAAGTGTAATGGTATGGGGAGGCTTCACATTTCATCACCGGACGCCCCCCCCCACCCCCACACACACACACATTGTCAGGGGTTGCGTTAATGCCGTAGCCTACCGTGATGATGTTTTGCAACCAAGTGTTGCTCCGATGCTTCGATATAACATGTCTGGGATGAGATTGAACGCCGTCTGTATCGGAGACCATAGGTGCACATACCATTGCTGCTTTAGAAGCTGCTCTTGTCCAAGAATGGAACAGTTTGCCCCAGGCCTTCTTTCAAACATTGGTTAATTCCATACGACGTCGCTGCAGAGCGTGCGTAAGAGCCCGTGGAGGACACACGCGCTACTGACATCTGTGTCGTACTTTTGGTTTCGACCTCTCTGACTTTGTACCGTTACAGATTAAACATCCCTAAGTGTACAAATTTGTTGTTATTGACGTGTTCCCATTTGAATATTGTTCACAATACGAAGCAAAATAAATAAGATATATTTACAGGATCATTTAATTATACGAAAAACTAAGTGATGCGTTTTTCATGGCGCTCAGTATATGTTTCCTATAGAACTTACCAGAAGAAGCCACCAAAATAAGCCTGGTAAAGTTTTGGGGGTTAGACACATATCACAAAGTGATCTATACATTAAATTGAACCGTACATATACCTGTACGTAGTACTCTGCTAGATTTGATATTATAGTATATGTGACGTGTTCAACTCTATACAACTTCTAAGGTACGGACTTATTAAAACATATAATGTATACAATATGTTCTCTACGGGCTACACACGAATGACCTCTGCTCGTTTTGATAAAAGGCATGACATCATTAAACATATTATTTATTCAAAGAAAATATGCAGTGCAGTTACAGATACTATAATCTCATAAACAAACAATACCAAATAAGATGATCACTCTGGTATCATTTTTCCTAATTGTCGTATGCTTTATAAGCCGGAGTTTATAAATACGCAAATAGTGTTAAGTCACAATTTTGATCGAATTTTGATGAAACTTGAAATATATCTTTATAATCTAAAGATGTTGGTTCCGTCGATATTTGTGCATATGAGATCTTAACTTCCTGAATTATGGCCCTTGATTGTTCGAAAAATCGCTTTTTGTTTAGCTTGTTCTCTATCCATCTCTGGCAACCGCTGGTTATATGAGGTTGGTAAATTAAGTCTGATTGTCATTAGCCTTACCAAAAAAAACAAAACGCCCCTCGGAATCTCTTCACGTAGGGACGTCCGACTATTAGTAGCTCCCTTGACGATCTCTCATTTTATTTATTGTTTTTCCTTAACTTTATATGCACAGATGACTTCCCACGACTTTACTCCTTTGTTAAGATTTCTGTAAAAGCAGAAATAAATTGAAGATTCAAGCAAGAAAGACAACTCTTATTGCTTGTTTTGGGGTGATATAGGGAGCCAAACAGAAAAACCAGACATCGGTATCGCATTTCCCCGCGATATAATTCTTTATTTTTTGAGAAAAAAAATCAAATGATATGTCCATTTTGCGTCATTATGTTGCAGTATTGGGTAGTATGTGGTGATATTGAGGTGGTATTTAAGTAGTACTAGGTATTATTGGGCAAATCGTACCATGGACTCTTATTGTCTCCTAATTAATTAATTATAAATAAACTTTAAAACACTCGATGTTTAAGATGATTTCTTTCTTCATATCTATACGTAATTAATATTCCCTAAATGTTACTATAATGAATCCACTATGATCAATAGCAGTTATCTTTCTTGCTTTGATCTTCCATTTATTTTCCCGTTTTAGGACGGTTACAAAAAGATAAGTTAAGATAATATTAATCATCTATACATACGAACAATAAAAAATGTGTTTTATTAAAAATACATGTTGTTTGGGGTTATTTGGGGTCGTTTTGGGCAAATCTATGTACCCCTAAGTATATAAGTTTTTCTCCTTCGGTGAAAAGGCTTCTAATTACCTTGATCTAAAAAAACAAAATGCATTTTTTCTGGCGTGGTTCCCCCTTGTCCGACAAGGACAGCAGCTGTCTAGTCGTTCGGGTGTCACGAAAAAACGAGGTCCCGTGTACACATTGGCGTGCACGTAAAAGATATAAGAGTAGGCCGTAGTGCCATTGTCCGGGCAAAATATCCCCCATAGCACACTGCACGGCAGAACAGTAGGACGTTAAATCCCATTTCATTAAATTTTATTTTCAAAAACCAGTTCTTATATGTTTTCTCAAATTTGAATGTCGCAGATTTACTAGGTTTTTCTAAATTAAAGAAGAACTGTCCACCTGAGAACATCACATTAAAAGCCCTTCCCAATGATAGCTTCTATCGGACTTCATGGTACATCGTTAACGCATTGATAAATAATCGTTATTGGCAGAAATTAATGTTCACGGTTGAGTAAAGAAGAATCATATTGTGTGCTGACAGGTAAAATCAGGCAGCATAGTAACAGCCAGTAAGGTATTTCGAGTTACCTACCTTTATTTAATTTTACAACACCTAAATGGATACGATACATTAGCCATATACTTTAGTCGCAGCGTATTAGTTTACTGAAGATTAATCCCACACTGGCATGTACATGTGCCTTGGCTATATAAAACAATGATAATTCTGTTACCATTTTATACGCCCACATTTTCATGTGGACGTATATTGTCGTCGCCCCCGTCCGTCCGTCCATAATTGTTTGTGAACAGTCTACAGGTCACAATTTTTATCCGATTTCAATGAAACTTGAAATATAGGTTTATCACCCCAAGATCTCGGTTCCTTTCGATATTAGCATATATTGGACTGTAACTTCATGGATTATGCCCCTGATTGTACGGAAAATCACGTTTTTAGCTTGTGAACAGTATAAAGGTCACAATATTGAACAGATTTTGATGAAATTTGAAATGCATGTTTATAACTCAAAGATCTAGGTTCCTTTCGATAGTTGCGCATATCGGATCGTAACTTCATGAATTATGGCCCATGATTGTACAAAAAATCGCCTGTTTTAGCTTGTGGTTCCTCTTGAGGCCCCCAAAAAATTATCCGATTTAAAATACCATCTGATTATGTCACCGTTACACCGTAAAGAAGGTTGTGTTCGAATTTCGTGAAAATAGGACCAAAATTGACAGACAAAATGGCTGCCGCTTGTAAGCGAAAAGTGTAAAAGTATGGTATGTCAAGTTTGTGAACACTGTAGAGGTCACAATTTTGAACCGAATTGATGAAACTTGAAAGGCATGTCTATAATTCAAAGATCTTGGTTCCTTACGATATTTGCGCATATCGGATCGTAACATCCAAAATTATGGCCCATGTACGAAAAAGCACGCTTTTAGCTTGTGGACTCTTTAGACGTCACAATTATAAACCGATTTTAATGAAACTTGACATGTATGTTTATAACCCGAAGATCTTAGTTACTTTCGATATTTGCGCCCATCGGATCATAACTTCCTAAATTATGGCCCCTCTTTGTCCGAAAAATCATCCTTTTTTGGTCGTGGTCCTTCTGGAGGTCCAAATTATTATCCGATTTAAAAAAAAACGTTTGATTATATCACCGTTGTTTGGTAATGAAGGTTGAGTTCAAATTTCGTGAAAATTGGACCAAAATTGACCGACAAAATGGCCGTCGTTAGTACGCGAATAGTGTAAAAATATGTTATATCAAAGTTGTGGAACCTCTAGAGGTCACAATTTTAATTCGATTTTGATAAAACTTAAAATACATGTTTATAACCTAAAGATCTTGATTCCTTTCCATATTAGCGCCTATCCGATTGTAACTTCCTGAATTATTGCCCCTGATTGTCCGAAAAATCGCCTTTTATGGCTTGTGGTCTCCCTAATTACTGTCCGTTTTAAAAACCCATTTGATTATATCACCGTTACACCGTAATGAATGTTGAGTTCGAATTTCGTGAAAATCTGACCAAAATGGCTGGACAAAATGTCCGCCGCTTGTAACAATATTGTATACCAAGGTTGTGGACCTGTAGAGGTCACAATTTTAATTTGATTTTGATGAAACTTTAAACAGTTTACGGTCTTGAGACAAACAAGTATATTGATTTTCAATGAAACTTGAAACAGTTTAAGGTCTTAAGACAAACAGGTATATTGATTTTCAATGAAGAGTGATAATTGTACAGCTAAATCCATATTAATAAATGTTTCGTATACTAAACAACAAGGAGTTGTTGGCACCATTTTAAAAATGTATTTTTCAAATTATGGTGTACGAAAAGACCAACCGATTATAAAAATTGACTGGCCGATAATTTCCGACACGCATTTATTATTTTGCGCCCATATTTTCATGTCGTCGCCCCTGTCCATCCGGGCGAAACTTGAAATATAGGTTTATATCCCGAAGACCTCGGTTTCTTTCGCTATTAGCACGTATCGAACCGTAACTTCATGAATCACTGCCCCTGATTTTCGAAAAATCACGACTTCAGCCTGTGGACAATCTTGAGGTTACAATTTGATGAAATTCAACGTACATTCATAAATCAAGGATAGCAGTGTCTTTCAATATTGGCGCACATGGGAGCTTAACATTCCTGACGTATGGCACCTAATGGTAACACATCTAAAGGTTACAAGTTTTTTTTTATTTTAAAAATCGTTCAAATTTATCACGGTTGAGTTCGAATTTCGTGAAAATCGGACCAAAACTGCCCGACAAAATGACCCCACCCCCCTTACGCAAATATTGTAAAGTATGTAATACCATGGATGTAATTAACATGTAATACCAAGGTTGTAGACCCTCTGGAGTTCACAATTTTCATCCGATTTTCATGAAACTTAATACATATGTTTATTGTCAAAGATTTTGGATCCTATCGATATTGTCGCATATCGGATCATATCATGTCGAGAAAAGAACACAATAGGCCGGATTGGAAAAATGTTTCAAGAAATTCTGGTTCTTTATTCTATCGATTTCTTGTGACTTCTTAATTTCATTGTATATAAGCTTTGTTGAGTACCTGTTCTTATCACACAACACGCCGATTATTTGTTTAAAATACAACCGATGCCATTGGATAGTATTCTCAAATGCATTAATATATATAGATAATTACTGCATTAGACACACTGTGCATTCCAGTTATGAGTAATTCCACTGTGGTGTACTGGGCTTTGAATGGTTATGGAGTAACAGCGTTTGATTTATTTACTAATTTAATCATATTGGTAGTTGCTGTTTGGACAATTGTTCTAAATAGCCTCGTATTACAATCGCTTCGTGAACATAAGAATAAGGAAGCTACAGAATACTACATTATTAATCTCTCTATTGCGGATTGTCTAACGGGCGTGTATCTTATTTACAACACATCCTACAACCTTACAAACTATCAGAAGATATCAGAATGTTTGTTGCGGTTTGGGTTTGGTTTATGTCTTTGTATCTGTTCAGGAATGCAAACCGTAGCCTTATCACTTGATAGATGTATCAAAATAGTTAGTCCATTCAGGTAAGCTTCTATATTTATCAGGAACTTTGGAGAACTTTTGATTTTTCATGGTTATTTCATTTCTGTTAGTTAAGGTGGGGAGGAAGACCTTTACAGTGTAATAATGAACTTTATGTAAAGCAGAGAGTATACCATTTAAGGTCGACGGATATTGCCGTCGCCTGTGTCACGAAGTAGATAGCTGAAGTTGACCTGTGGGGAACCGTTCGGATAGCGCCATTTTTTCACAGTGGCGGACATTGTTCATTCGGTTAGGACGAATAACGCTATCGAAATTCAAATATTTTTGACCGGCAATTGCTGAGTTATTACTCTTTCTTAAATTCCAATATTTAAATCTTGCAATGGCAATACAGTGCACAGATTTGGAATTTGACAGAATATTTAATACTTCGTGGGATTGATCAATATAGTATAAGGGTAACGAATCTCAAAATGTTCGGATCATAAATTTCGAACGCTTTTAGTGTAGACATAATTACAGTCATATTTTGTACGTTTAAAGGTCGTGAATGCTCTATGACAAGGTTCTTGGTTTTAAACCATGATGGGGTTATTTATTTCGGCGTAAGGAAGAGTCCCATCTAGTATCTGTCTGTGCAAAATAGATCTGGACTGAATTATTTAAAACTTGTCAACAGAATTCAAGACAGATTTTAAAACACCGTTGATTTGTTCATTAAGACAAGATAACGACGTTTTAAAGTTCACAGAGCTTCCGTTATTTAAAGGAGGCCATCGAGAGTATGAAAAACGAAGTATAGATCAGATTGTTTTCACCCCTTAAGCCCATGAACGCGGTGTGATACATGACAGGAATTATTATGGATATTTGTAAACCTTATTATGAATTATTTGAAACCTTCTCATTAGGATTTAACAATCTTGCTGTAGATAGGCGTACTGGGATGTATTAACAGTAAAATTATGGCATGCGATTTAATTATATTGGCACCTTTTCTAAATATGTTCCAGATATACAGATATATGCAACACACGGTATGTGGTCATTGTTACTATAACAACATGGACATTGTCTATTCTGATCGGACTTCTACCATTGATGGGTTGGATAAATCCTCAAGAAAACGAAAATACCTGTGGTTTTATGAAGATTCTTACAATTGGTTATTTTCAACTGCTGATAGTTGCCCTGTTCACTCCTTGCATTCTCATTGTTATTATTTACCTACGGATATTTAAAGAAGCTCATCGACATGCTAAAAGCATAGCATCTTCTGGGGCTGACAGTACAACAACCAGTCATTCTTTAAAATTCACCAGGACTGTATTTATTGTTGCGGGGTCGTATTTACTATGCTGGAGTCCTATGGGTTAGTGTTTTTTTTTAATCAATCGAGAGAGAGAGAGGGAGAGAGAGAGGGGGAGGTGGGATAGTCCACTGGACTATGTCATTTTTGGAAATGGTTCAAATTGATTCCAATAACCCGCTAGCGCGTCTGAAGGGGCAACTGTCTCCTACTGTCACAAAAACCCCTTCATGCCACAAAGAATATTAAATCGTAGCTGATATGTCATTGATAGTTCCCAAACAGTGAGCACTTTTGAGTAAAAGATTTGTATATGACATGTGCAGTTTCAGACACGCACAAACATGTCAGTGCCAGATATAATTAAGGTGGTCAACAGGCCATAGATGCTTAATGGCAGGCGGAAGGAAAGGTATTAACGCAGATGCGAACTTACCGTTGCTTTTACCCCATTTATGTTAGATGTAGGTAGGTTAGAAATAGTATAACATAAATCTAACGCTTTTTTTCTGACTCATTTCTAACCTTTTGGTTTTCCACTTTGAAATGTACTTTTATGACAATTTCTAGCCTGTTTTTTCCACTTTGAATACTTCGTATGCATTCCCACAATTGATAAATAGTTGGAAAATGACAATTGTTATTAATTATAATTTGAACGTTAATCTATGATATATTCCACCCCTTGATTATAACCATTACGGTTAGTTTTCTTACATAAGTCTAACGTTAAAATAAATAATAAATAAAATATAAAGAATCTGACACGACTGTCTCTGTTTAATGCTGATTATGAGGGTGATCTTTTTTTGTTTTGTTTTTCAGGCATAGTAGTTGTACTCCACGTGATTGGAGGTTTAGACCACTATACCTATGTAGAGAGGGGTAACCTTATAATATATGCCACAGCACCAGCTTATATTAACAGTTTGCTTAATCCAGTGATATACGCTTTGAAGGTACCTTTCATACGTACGCGCTTTAATCGCATCTTTTGCAGAAAAAGAGAAGAGAAAGGGCGCATGGAATTAATGAAAACAATACAAACGAATGATGTTGGAAAAACCCAATCAACGAATGAGAAAGTAGTTTTAGAAGAACTCCAGTAATTAAACGTGTTCCTATTGTCAGCAAATGATT
Organism: Patella depressa; assembly: GCA_948474765.1. Taxonomy (NCBI): domain Eukaryota; kingdom Metazoa; phylum Mollusca; class Gastropoda; family Patellidae; genus Patella; species Patella depressa. The sequence goes on from OX419716.1 coordinate 27,660,102, forward strand.
TGATTTGCATCCTTAGAACAGTCTCGTCTCCCAAGAGAGGCGTTTACCGTTCGTATCTCTGGGGGAAATCTCAACTGCCTTTATAGGTCTAAATTTGGTTTATAAACACCCCCCCCCCCACACACACACACACACACCACCACCAGTGGCAACTGATTGGCTGGATTTGTTTGAATGTATGGCTTACAAATGAGTTACATAGTGATGATCCTTGGAACATTTTCCCTATCTTGACAGCTGATTTGATAATTTTACCGGGATCTGTTTTTAGCGCGCATTGTTAGTGATTCGGTTAATGACGCGAAATTTCTGAACGAACGCGTGTCTGAGTCGCCATCTTGGGCCTTTGTGAACCGACCGGCGGAAGTATAAATTAGGTCACCTTCAAAACATTTCTCAGATAAACGAGCGGTTTACTCCTCTCCGAGAGCCGAGATTGGGTTAAGAAGTGGAAGTTTCTTGTAATATACTTCACCGACGTAGTTAAAGGCCGTAGCGTTCAACTTTTATCGATTTGATTATATACTATTCAAAAAAAGTAGGGGATATTTGATTTTGGGGGAATAATACTAAAATATGCAAATGACTACGAAAAAAGTCACTATAGAACCTAACAGAAGAAACATTTCCAGTTACATGTGACGCCCAAACGCACCAATAGCTACCGCATGGAATGCAGGTGATGCTTGGGATCATCATGGGGGTCCAACCCAAGATTTGCACGACTCTGACTTTGAATGTTACAGTCATTGTGGCATTGAATTCCAGGGTGGAAACATCAGTTTAATTGTTTTAGTGACCAGAAAACAAATTTTGATATGCGTCGGCTTACCCAAAATGAAAGGTTACGTGCCCTTGGCATGCTACAGATCGGCACAACACAGGCGGTTGTGGCGCGGACGATGAATGTTTCTCAGTCTGTCATAAGCAGGCTATGGTCCAGATACCGTGATACACAATCTGTACAGGACAGACCACGCTCAGGTCGACCAAGGGCGACAACTCAAGCCCAGGATCGATTTATCCGTACCTTGGCCTTGAGAAATCGTGTCATCACAGCAAATCAGATCAGCGCTCGTCTTCAAACAGACACTGGTGTGAGAGTGAGTGGCCAGACGATTCGGAATCGACTGCATAGGGGTCATCTTCGCGCCCGACGTCCTAGCGTGATCCCTTGTTTGAGAGATCATCACATTCAGGCAAGACGTCGTTGGTGTAGGGATCGTCAACACTGGGATAATCGACGCTGGAGTAATGTGATGTTTTCAGATGAGTCAAGGTTCACTGTTGATTTTTTGGACAGACGTAGGAAGGTGTGGCGTCGTCGAAACGAGCACTTCCAAGACGTTAACGTCATCAGACATGATCGATTTGGGGGTGGTTCTGTGATGGTGTGGGGAGGCATCACTGTTGCTGGAAGAACGGCTTTACATGTTGTTGCAGGGCGTGTTACAGGCCAGTACTACCGGGACAACATCTTGGCAGTCCATGTTGTGCCGTTCGCACGACGTCATGGCCGCCGTTTCATCTTCCAGGATGACAACGCAAGATGTCACAGGGCCAGGATCGTTACAGGTTACCTCCAACAACAGAACATCACCACATTACCTTGGCCAGCACTGAGTCCCGACCTCTCCCCCATCGAGCATGTCTGGGACATGCTTGGACAGAGGTTACGTCAACGTCAACAACGTCCTGCCAATGTCCAAGAACTTGCTGCTGCGTTGCAACAGGAATGGGACAATCTGGACCAAAATGACCTTAGACGTCTCATTAGGAGTATGCCACGTCGGATCAATGCTTTTTTGGCAAACAGAGGAGGATTTACCCGTTACTGACTTTGTTGTGATGCTGTGGTAACTTTTCTGTTTGACCCCGGGTATCATTTTACCCTTATAATGGTCAGTCTGTGCCTTACTTAGTCTAACGATCATTTGGAATAAATCGATGAATGTGAACTTCATTTCATTTTGTCATTTGTTTCTTCGTCAGTTTCATTAGGTGACTTTAATAACACTTAAAAATCAAATATCCCCTACTTTTTTTGAATAGTATATATTATAGGTGAATCGGGTATAAACTAGTTTCAATGTCTGTCTAACAATATACATGCTTTGTTCTATACTGGCCAATGGTCGAATTTTCAATAACTGGGTAAGGTAAATCTAATTTTAATTGAAATGTGGTAACAAATGAAATTAAATAAACTCCTTTTATTCGAAATCACAACATAGCAAAATTGGAAAAATAAACCAAATCGCGCGAAATTGACTATCATCTACTCGAGCATGCAAAAATTATCAGGTAGAGTTTGGACGAAGCGCGTTGCCTAGTTGTTCTGGTGGTGCGAAACTCGAGATCACCCTATGCAATTCGAAGATGTTTAAGCGGAAACGCCTCTACCCGAGACCATATTTTTTTTTATCTATCCTTGACGACTGCACCTAATTTTCTTGTGATTGGTCACAACTAAACAAAATGCGGAGTGCTTTGAAGGAAAGTTTGGCTTTGGTTTTTTTTTTTTATCGTACCCACTTTATAGTAATTGTGATTGCGGCTATAACCTATTTATCTATGTAACTATAATGAACCTACAAAAATCCCCAATTTTAGGACGTAGCCTTGTCGAGCTGATTTGGGGAAACACCCAAACTTTTGGTTAGATTTTTGAAAATTATATTTTTCCAAGTACGGATCTTTGTTTTGTGGCTTTATGCGAGCAATGCCAGACTTTTACTCGTATGGACGCACACTACAAATTTGGGGCTCAAACCTTTTGTAACTGGTTACCATATCATTTTGCCATTAGCTAATAGACTCTTTAAGCTTTACATGGTGTTAAAATTCGACATCTGCTAAAGTTTTAATCAAGAGAATTTTATAGATTACAGGTTTTGACGTACTTGAAATTATTGATTATCTTTCAACATGTCTCAACTTACATGTGGTTTAAGTATTGATATAACGTCGGAATCAGTAAAATATTAATTTTGAGATGAATATAATTGATCGATTAGACAGATCTAGCGCTTACATAATGTATCTTTAATTAAACACGGTTGTATATCATAGATGTTGTATTTATTTTAATTGTTTGTTATTTCTAAGCATAAAAATAAAATAACATATATGGGCTATGTCGATATGTTATGCTAAATCTAAAGGTATTATTTTAACGAGTGCACGCAAAACGAAATAATGACACAGAAGATTGCGCTTTGATCCAATTAACTGGGCGAAAATAGTCGTGTAATTATTTTCTTATTAATATCTCGGTATCCATAATAACATTATTGACGCCTATACTATTCCATACCATCACGATTCTTAGCCGTTATGCTTGGTTGGTCTCTTGATAGATTTCGCAAAATACGAACCTTTTTCTAGACAAATACATCCTTGTAAGGACATCGCGAAAAATAACATTTTTCCTCAGACACTTTTGGTCATATTTCATTATATAACTAACAGTCCATCAAACGTGGGGAAATAGACAAAATTACGATCCGCATTGAATATAGTCGTTTGTATTCAATTTCATTCTTTCAAAATCTAAATGAATGCATATTGCGAAGTACTTTTAACCCTTTGAACACTGACTATATGGGGTGTTGCACGTCTCTCCAATTGGAGCTTGACACGCCCCAAGCCGCAAAACCGACATTTCGGGTATATGCGATACAACGTCAAGCCGGTTTTGCGGCTGTTCGGGTTCTAAGGGTTAAGTACTCATCTATGTCATAATTATAGCTCTTTATATTATGTCATTCATTTTGCAATTAACAAAACAAAAACATCTAAGATCAGGTGATGAACCTTTGACTACTGTCAGTGTCATTGTGGAATGGAAATATCAGATCAATCGAATCTAACAAAGGCGAGAAGCCCATAGACGTGCCGTCACTCACAATTCCATTAACTAATTTAATTTGTGTTATATTAACAATTAGAATGGGATAGTGTGATATTTATCACTTCGGGGTGTTTAATTCTTTCCAAACATTGACAAAACTACATGTGTGCACTTGCTTTAGTGCCGGAAAATATTTATGCTATACTTCAAAGTATGCATTTTTCCATTAGCACTGACAATAGCGTATTATTTTTTTTTCTAAATTTACACATTACAAGTTCTACTTAATTACGCGTATCGGGGAAAAAATCAACTGGTTTTAATTAAACTTTTTAAGACAATTTAATTATCATTGTTGTTTAGAAAGAAGGAAAATAACAAATTATTGTTTGCGGGGTGCTTTACAATATATGAAACAAATATCAAAGGCAATAATAGATATGAACCCATCTTAATTTACTCAATATTACACTGTAATAATTCTGTTTAATTTAACTCTCTATTTTACACTCAGTCTATGGCAATTGTCAAAATTGAGACGCAGATCCAAGTAGGAAGCGTAATTGTCACTGTCAGTGTTTTTTTTAATTTCGAGCTCATCCGGATATATGAATTCTACATAATCACTAAATTTAGGATTATAAAGTGATAAAACATCATCGATATATCGATAAGTGAAATTAAAATGTCTGACTAATCGTTTATTTGATTTTACGAGCGACTGTATGTACTGGAAAAATAAATAATGTTTTGATATTATGGGTGCATAAAGATCATTTTTGTGTAACTAAAACAAAACAACGAATGCATACACCGACCAATATCTAATATGTTACCTGTCTTTGGGTAATGAGCAGTATTTGAAATTATAGATAAGGCAAAACGGCATAAAGAGATTGATACACCAACGAATGTGTTGAAATTCGATTTCCCATCATTTATTTCATTATCAGGTGCAATCGTTTCTGTTGACCATTACGTTTTATGATAATTCTGTTTCTGTAGTTGCACAACTACTGTTCACAGCAGGAAGCTATGGCAAAGAAGATATTCTCGATACCTCAGGTAATAAATACCAATTTTCATATTGATATAACATAATGAAGTAGATTAAAACTTATAACTCCATACATGGTTTGATCTAATCCCAGGCGAATCACCAGGACGATCGCTTAAGGGATATGGATATTACCCAGAACCACGTTGTGTAACAGTAACGCTTGCACTAAATTGTAAACCTATTGATTTGTTTATTAGACAAAGATTTATTTCATAATGTATCTGAGTTCTTGTATATCAATATATCCACTGTTGGTTAAATAGGAAATTATATAGAACCAAATTAGGTGATGTTCTATACACTTTTACACATTTCTATTACATATTAATTAAAGGGCATCATGGTCATATTTTGAGAAAATGGATCTAAAAGCATATACTAATATAAAATGAAAGAGGGTGATTTAAATAAGAATGAGAAAAAAATATATTATAAACTGTCCAAATTGAACGACGGTCGTTTACGCCTGCTTACTCCATTTTACTTATTATTCTATTTCTAAATGGACCTATATTGAATTATGATTTGTGTTTTTAATTTAATCTTCTTACACTTTGGTTTTCGGAAAGACAATATTTATCTTTTTAAAACATCTACCGTATGCTTCTAAAACATTTCATGAAATACTGTATTATGTTATCTCTTCTTCGAATGCTGTATTTCTTGATTTACTTTAGATAGCGATTGTGAATCTCAATGCGTTATATGTATATATAAGAATTGATCTTTCATCCTCTGTGATAATCAATATTTCAGGAGTACTAAATATATAGTACTAATTAGTTGTCTGCGACTTTTAATGATGTTTAGTCAAAGATAACAACACCAAGATAAAGAAGATCGTGACGCTGGTTTTAAAGATGTATATATGTATATAGCTACTAAGCACGTGATTAGAACTACCTGCTGCAATAGAGAATATATGAAATGATATCATGATATCCAGCTAAATCTCGTAATGGGCTTCACGTTTCACGTGAACTATCGAGAGGTCTACCGAATCGGGACATGCCTAAGATGAAACTCCACTACTGATGAAATGAGGTCGATACCCTATTTGTCCTTTCGGATAAGCTGCGGTCTATGACTACAACCCCATTAAATACGTTAATCGTATAAAAAGCATGGTTATTTTATACATTATTAATAATTATAACCCCATTACAGGTTACCCAAGGGGGTAGATTTCGTTAATAATTCTTCATTTTTAGTATTACACCGATTTTTATCTCCTAATTAAATACAATCAGTAGACTCGTATAGCTTATGACTTCCGAGGTCGTAAAATAGCTAATAGTCGATTAATGGAAATTAATAATGTAAATCATTTAATAGACCGACCATGTAATCTCCTGAGCATTTTTACTTTCCGATTAAGAGCTTTATCAACAAGTATCTGTGTACAAGGTTTATATAATTATGTACGTATGAGCATTAGTAAATGTCAAAATGAAATTAATGAAGTACGGAAGAATGTGTAATTGGTGCCGAAACATTTGATTATTTGTAAGTGAGCAGCGATAATTTCAAAATTGAAAAAAAAAAAAAATACTTGATTTAATTTTACTCTTTGTTTAGTAACCCCCCACCTTCCACCCGGCCCCTTCCCCGAAATCGCACATTTCAGGATTGCAACTATGAATTAATCAATATATTATATTTTGCTGTAATAAAGAATGGTTAAACCGCTTGGTGGACTCAGTCTGTATTGTCAGGATACTGGAATTACTATTAAGTGACCACATAGTGATAAGCCACTAAATATTTCATATTTCTGTCTATGACTCTATCCTGTTTGATGGGCGGTGATATTCACACGGATTCTTATGTGGTAGACAAATACCCAAAAATATATAACTTTTCATAAATATATAATATTTGGTTCATTGATTAATACAGTGTTTCAAAATAAAGGCTTAGAGCTTTAACGTACAGCATAATTTCTACAATTTTGGAAATGAAAACACCAATTTCTGTCAAATATTGTATGCTTTTGAATAATTCTGATGCGACTTGTTTGAACTGGTTTATATCTTTTTGCAAAACTTAAAGTTTGACAAATTAAGAAAGAATCTTAGATGCTTGAACAAGGAGTCTATTGTCTTGGGGTGCAACACTGTTTAAAAAGCAGCACATTGTCATGCTGAAAAGGCCACCGTTTTTTCAGCTTCTTTGGCTTTGTTTTTTGTTTTACTTTCTATCATAAAATTGCTGCCAAAATAAATGTGAAAATACGAAGAAGTATTTTCCTGGTTTAGGAACTTTTATATGGTCACCATTTTTGCAGTTGCTCTTATCTTTATTTTTTATTAGAACAATGTTGCCAGCAGAATGAATAGTAAACTATATTTGAAGAAAATAATTTTTGTTGATTTTTTGTGAAAACACCTACGAAAATGCAATTAGAGCCCAAAGTTGTCTTTAATCTTGCGTCGAAATATTGATGGGGTCCCGCTTTTCAGATCCTGTGGGGACTCTTTATCGTGAAAGAATGACGTTAAAACTTTGAAATGGCAAGTATTTGCCGTCGAGAGTTAATGAGGAAACCATTGCATTATTAGGGTACCTAAGCCCTGCCTGGAATGAAGTTGTCTCCCTTTATATATTTGACAATTTTGATCTTGCCCGGGACTTAGCATACTCCTCACAATGAGGGATTTCTCGGGACCTCCTTGGTGTTTGTATTATTTCTCGACACTATTAAATACCGCAACTCATTGATGCAAATGGCGGTAGCTTTACTATATTGAAATATAACCGACTTAATGCCGGGCCATAGTGGTTATGGGAATATAATTGACGGGATATGCAATGGGGATTAACGTCTCACTTAAAAATTATGCACCAACTGGGATATTGAAGATGGGCATACACTATACAATCTGCTATGAGAGACATTTTGCCCCGTCAGCGGCGCTACGCCTACTCTTATTTCCAATTCTAAATGTCATCGGTTCTTTTACGTACACGCGAATATGTACAACTAAACACTGTACGTGGCAGTTCCCCGGCCCTACACAACTGACAAGGGGAAACCTGTAAATTAAGGGGGTAGAAATTACATTTCCAGTTTCCAAATGTTATATGTTTAAACTAATTCTATTTCTGTACTGCATTTTGGAATATCAATTATCTGCCAATTAACAATATATAGTGTGAAAAATATTGAATTTTAAGACGGCTTCTCCCCCTTTTAAAAGCAAATTTTTTCTAGTTTTCTAAGTAGCTTGAGATAAATGGAACAATTATTCAGCGACTTCTGAATGGGGGTGTGGTCAGTATAAATAAAAGTATGTTGAAATCGTATCAATATTAAAGTATGTCCAGGTCGCATCAATATTAAAGTATGTCAGATCGTATCGATATTAATGTATGCTTAGATCGTATCAATATCAATGTATAATCAGATCGTACCAATATTAAAATATGTTTAGATCGTATCAATATTAAATCATGCTCAGATCGTAGCAAAATGTTAAAATATGTTCAGATCGTAACAATATTATGCTCAGGTCATATCAATATTGAATTATGTTATGATCGTATCAATGTGAAATTATGTTCAGATCGTTTCAATATTAAATTATGTTCAGATTGTTTATACATTTATTAAAGGGCTGTTCGTTATTATTTGAGAGAGACAATATAGAGGAGTTGGTGATGTATGCGTGATTCCAGACACTCAAGTACAACTAAAACAGTAATATCTATGACGGCTTAAGCTGGAAATTTGGTCTCAAAATATTGCATCTTTCATAAGTTACTGACAAAAGAAGTAACTAATATACACCACACACATTTGTAAGTATAGTTTGCTGTATATCATAATTGGGGCTGTATATCATATTATAGACTTATCATAAATATAACATGCAAAAACATTTGTAAGGTGACGTCGATTATCCACGTACGTTAGGAATAAACACGCAAGTATACAAACTATGCAACTGGCCACAGCATGATTTTTCATTTAACAGATAAAGTGCGAACAAATTTAAAAATATTTAATAATAGTAAATTTCATACAATATATAAATAAAGTCAATATATACAATGATATTTGCTTCATATAAAACAGAAATCTATGTTTGTTTATGTTTTAAATATTGACTGTGTTGTCAGACTTTCGGTATTCATTAAAACGTTAAAATCCAGACGCGAAGTCGACACACCAGAAACAGAATTTGATCAAGAAACAATTTCCTGTTACACAATATATGAGAAACTAGACACGCAACGCAAGCCATAATTCCTGTACGTTACGTGGCGCAATCAAATATTATTGATGTAAATTGTGAATCTGAAATAATCCATAAAGAACTACGTCGATTTCTTCCGATCCAAATACAGCTTGATGTTGACATTCCCATTGTGAAAAATGATAGTAAACCATAACATGTTTCCGGTCGGCTACAACGCATTCCATCACAACAATTGCATTCACTGATGACATAGACTTTTCCCTTTACAAAATTTCACATTTTAGATAAAAAAAACCAATTGAAACACGTTGTCATATTAACTCCTTACTTCCTCGCCTCCTAGCTAAAGCAGCGAGATCACGTGAGGTTGTCATGGAGCCAGTTCTGGGCCGGAATTCGATTTCTTCCGAGTCGGAGTCCTCATCATCTTCGTTTATAGCCGTTATACTAGAAGACGTCCTTAAAAATAAGTGATCATATATTCTAGGTGATGTGTTATCGTTGGCACTAGTACCATTAGATATACCATCTACACTGTCTTTATGAAGAGTTTTTATTGTATCTTGTATATTAAAAAACTGTCTTTTTAACAAAATATCATGTTGCCGTAACATTATCTGAAAAAAGGAAAACAGAATGATGAATTGACATGATGCATACAAGTTATCAAGCTACACGGTTCCAGACTACTGTTCAATTAGCCAAACGAAGAATCCCATTAAAACTCGTGTTGATTTGTTATTGCCTATAGCTTACAGTCCTGAGTCGTATTTTTAATAAAGGAGTAGAAGGTGCTAACTCTGTATCATCCACAGTCTTCGACATTGCAAACACGATTTATTGGCCAATTTAAATCTATTTTGATGTGAAAACATTCATTTGAACATCTTAAAATTGGTACATGAATGCTTTCGAGCGCCATTTGTAACTAAGCGACTCAATGAACGAGGCTAAGAATACTACCAGTGTGGATTGGAATAACCAGACGCCAAAGACGGTCATTCACGTTTGGACTGTTGGCGTATTTCGCCGAACACAACTGATTATGAATCACAGCAAAATCAGAAACGGTTGAATGCAAATCATCCGTTATACATTATTATATGTGTTTCAACCAATTTGTGACCATTTCTAGGTGCCATAGAATAGCAATTTAGCTTTAACTCTTTTAAATAGTTAAATGTATACGGGATATCCATAGACGGAACTATTTTGAATGACTGCAGTTTTCAATGGTGATATGTGCATGGTCATTAGTTGAAACCTTGTCAACTCTGCAGCCAGGTATTGACTCGCAACTTCTGCGTAATACTACTTTCTTCAGCAAGAATAAAAGGGATTATTTTCAAATAAATTGGCAATTTTGTCCCACGACTGCTAGAAACACACACAAACAGTTCAATAAAAAAATTGTAGAAAAACACAAATCAGTTCATCACACCGTCGGTTTGGCATCTGAAGAGAAGATACTTAAACAGACGCCAGTGCTTCTGAGATGTTAAAATTCGATTACATGAAGGAATTCCTGCAGAAAAATAAAATATGCCAGTGCATGGCGTTTTTTCCTTTCATTTCACGGGTAGTGCAGATCATTTTGTGATTTTAAATAGGTTTCAGAACGCGTATATCTTATGCATAAACCTCTCAGTAGACAGGTCAACGCTTAGATGTTCGAAATGAAATGTGGTTTAAAGTCCCAAATGTCTGCACCGACCAGGCTAATAAAGATGGACATACGTCATACATAATGTTAAGCGGGAAATTTTGCCCGGACAGCGGCAAAAATCAATTCCTTTCAGTTTCTTGATAAACGTGATCGATATGATAATGTGTTTCTAATTTCACACTAGATTTTCAAATTTGTTACTCCTTTGGTGAAGATTTAAATAAAGAGCTGGTCGTTCTGCTATAATAGTTCAACAATAGATGATGAAAAATGAAGGAATGAAGGTTTGAAATTCTAATAAGATATGGCCGATTGTCAGACACCATTGTTAGTTTAATAAACAGTCTGGATTGTCGGACCTTTTATTAGGTGACGTCAATAATCAATTATATGCGCGGATTGGCTAATCCATTCAATGTCTCAGCCATCTGAGTTAATTATGGCGTGTCATGCGAATACACGATATCTAAATAATTTGAAGCCAAGAAAATTAAGTTTTAAAATAAAAGTTTTACCAGTTCTTGTTTGACCCACTTCATGGCTTGCATCAAATCGCTTATACGATCTGACATGGTGTTTCCATTGACCTGGGCGAAACTAATCTTACGATGTCGAGGTATCTTGGCAGTATTGTTATTATCTTGAAACGCTGACTCATAACGTTTGGGTAACTTCACCTGGCCGGGTAAACTCCCATTCCTTAATGGAATAATACCATTATCCATTCCTATTTCATCCATAATAATCTGTTTCGGCATGAAGGTGTTTTCATATATTCTGAAACGATAAATAGAGTTATGACAGGAATTTCAGGGTGTTACAAAGAATTTGAAGCACTTCTAATAAACTCGTTCGCCTTCTAGAAGACCATTTCACCTCATTTGTCAAAATAGTAGAAAATCCATTCTTGCCTGGTCCCAAAATGACCCATTCTACGTTCAACCATCTCAAAAAAGCTACTTTTGTACAATATGTTTTTTTTAAAAAAAAAAACAAACTTAAAGAATGTATGTGGTTATGATCAAGAAATGATCAGTATGATTCTACAGAAAAGTCTAAATTCCAGCGTATGTGGTGATATTATGCGTGAAAAGTTATTAATGACCTCTTCACCTTGAAATCTACAGGTATATCATTCCGTGAAAAAAGGTGATAATTGTTAGTCTTATCTTTATATAAATTTACATAATTTGACCACAGGCTATAAATTACATGAAGACAAAATACCAACATGATATCTAAATACAAAGAAAGATAAATTGCGAGTCTTAGCCAGCAACAAAACCTATTAAACTGCCAAAAGATCGGATCGACTAAATAGACAAAGAATGGTTTGGTTAATTTCCTGGAACTAGATTTAGTGATAGATAACTTGACAAAATATCCAACTGCGGAATACATTCTTAACTTACACAACCTTACATGATATGTTAATAAGTACAACTAAATCTATGTTGATCTCGGTGTCAAGTTAATCTACAATGAGTAAAATATTTGCCTTGACGGAGAGAGAGAGAGAGAGAGAGAGAGAGAGAAAAAATATTTGCCTTGACGGAGAGAGAGAGACAGAGAGAGGGAGGGAGAGAGAGGGGGAGCGGGAGAAAGAGCAGACTGACATATAACATGGTTCAATTTTATTTCAATAATTTGCTTGGGTTTGAGCAGGTGATTTCGGGACTGACATAATATATATATATATATATCTATTATATGATCAGTAGTGGAATACCGTGTTTTATCAGTGAAATAAAAGTGTTATTCCACTGGCTAGCACTGGTCCATGTTGTTTTACCTAAAATGATTGTAAAATCATAAAATAAATAGAACATTTGTCGTTTTGTCGTGAATAACATATTTTATTTCATCTCTAAGCAAGAAAACGTTTATATTTTTACTCATATAAGTTTTCTTGCTTCTCGATGAAATAAAATATGTTATTCACGACAAAACGACAAATTTCCTCTATATATGGTTCAATTTTATGTCTATAATCCACTTGAGCTTGGGGGTAAGGGGGGGGGGGCTATTAATTTTAAGAACTGTATCCAGTAATAAACAGTAACTAATATAGTCCATGTCTTGTATGTCCAGTTCTAATCCTTATGCGATCCCGAACCGAAACAAGTTAATATTATAGGCCATAAAGGAGCTAAATCGCTAATATTTGGGACCTATAAATTGACACAAGTAATGTAGTATGAATGTATATTAACTGATTTACATTCAACCGATTCTGAATTCAAGTCAGAAGTCTCAATGGAATGTCAATCTCTAGCGTCTGGTTATTCCAGTCTACACATGACTTGTGGTATATGTCTAGCCTAGTTCTTAGAACCTCTTGTTACAAATGATACTGAAACTGAAACGCATTATGGTACACGATTATGTTTATTTTTCTAAAATATTAGATATCAGAAGTCGATATTTTCCGGTAAGATTGCAACATCAATCTTGATTCAAATTGATAAATAATTTGTATTTTCAATGTCGAAGACTTTAGATGATATTAAGTTAGAGACTGTTCGGCGAGTTGTCCACCCTTGACATGCACAGATGTCACATGACGACTGCCAGTTGTCACTTGACTTGAAGACTTCAATATCTAACAGAGTATGCAAATGTTACAGAAGGAAGATTGTATGAGCGACGATACATTTTCCCCACAGATTGGAAAATTGACCAGAGAAAAGTTTGCGGGTGGGGGGGGGAGAAGAAAAAAAATAAAAAAATCACTTTTTGTCCTGCAGCTCTCTATCATGGTGAACGAACTATGACTCCCAATACATACATCTGCAGGGCAAGGGTGGGCAAATCAGACAGAAAAGAATACTTTGCTTCTTTAAATGTGGTTTCGTGTAGTAGTAATGACGATACGGGGTTTACACCTATGCATGTTATCGTATATCATGTAAACGAAAATTCAATGTCATATAACAAGTTTTATGTAATCACTTCTTGTCAAAAGACAAAAAAATATGACAAAAAATCGGACACGTCTGTCATATAAAGTTTAAAAAATATCGAAACCGAACAGGATGTTAATCGCATGTACTATGTTCAAGGTGGATAACATGTACAACATTCAGGTAGCACAAATAGGTCATTTGAGGAGAAATGCTAGCGGTGAATTTAGCAGAGGGGTATTTTCACCATGACTGTATAGTAGAGGGCACCATGGTAAAGAAGGAAGAGAGGGTGAGATGCCGATAACCAAGAAAGTCGCTGGTCCGAATCAAAATATTTTAGCCCTTCATGGCAGCTTTAGCAAACTTTATTGTGGACTTTGTTGAACTAAATCGTGTTCTAGACTTAAACAAGTATACACTAAGCATACATCGTTTATAACTATTATTTCCTAAATAATCTGTTTACTAAAGGCGATTTCTCATGTATTTAACATGCTATTAAGTCGTTTCAAGCAACTACTTTTACCGAATAAGCAATAATTACGATTACGGTTTTTGCCAATAACCGTTTCGCAAGATTCAATATGTGCTCAGTAATGGGTAAAGCACGAGTCAGAGGTTATGCTGGGGAAAGAAAGACTCGGTGAAAGAACCCAGGGCCGACAGACCGATGTGTTTCTATTGGCGGGTTTCTTTCTTGGGTCTTTCTGGCCCGGCATAACCGAAGATGGGTGTTTTATCTAACTTATAAACCGCACATGCGAAACTGAATTTTCGCAAGTTATTCCGGGAATGGAAAAAAGCCTGGAAAGATCAAATAAATTTACTGTCACGCTATTCGTATTCGTGCTTTACTGTTCTCTAAGTTCCAGAAAAAAAGAAAACTGGCCCCTTTCAAAACAAGTTAAAGAACAAAGATTTCTATACCAACTATTGGACGACATTTTAATAAGATTGTTTAGCAATGACGACTTATCTTCGATAGAAGGTCGATGATTAAAAACCGACATAGTGTGATAACTTAGATAAATCTTCGGAGACAAGATACATATTACTGCACGGGACACATCCTATAACTCAAAAATACATTATGAGATATTAGATAAAAACCTGTCAGTTCTCACTATAACAGATAAAACTAGATAATGTAAAGGGAATTTGCTGAAAATTTGAGTCAAATTGAATTTAGCTATTGAATTTTCTGACTAGCCTCGATCGTCATTACTAAAATCGGTACGATATGAAAAAAAAAACACAGCCTCGATTATTCATTTCATGATTAAGTTGGGCAGCAAATCGGATCCTAATTCAGTAAATATCGTAGGCTAACGTTGACATCGGGGGTTGATTATGATCTGGATAAGTTGATTAATGACTAATTAATAATTTAGATAACATTTCAGGTCTAAAGAAAGAATTGGAATACGTAGATTCATCTGTGATATATTAAATGTATGTTTAAAAACCGACCATGGGGACATGTGTGAACTTAAAATTTCCGAGACAAGATATACGCAGGACAAATCTTATAATTGAAAAGAATAAACCTACTTTTAATTACATTATTTCAAATTTATTTCACAGTCAACGACAGAATATCCTTAAATGCCAAACCCAGTCATTTAACAAAGTCAATACTAGTAAATAAAACATATGTACTAATCTACTTACTTTGCTTTAACCACATATAACACACGTCCTTGTACAGTGAACAAAGTCTAGTCCAATTAGTCAAGTCAAAGTAAACGGATATTAGGTTACTCTTAATAAAAATTGCACCGGATCGATGTGGGTCATTAGTCCAATCAAACTAACTGTTAAGTAGAGTATTATTTAGGTAGGTATATTGAGATATTGATAATAATTATGTCCAAAGGTTAGAAACGACATTTCGAGTGTCGCAACATCGTAAAATATAGATGAAAAACGAGCTGCGTCTATAATAAAAGCTCATTACCCGAGGCTTTTCCTTTTATTAAAAAGTACAGGGAATTTTTATAGGCGTGAATGTGAAAAGAAAACATGTTTTATTAGAAATGACTATAATAATAAACTATTTGTTTTTTTGACAAGCCTTATAATAACATAAATTGGGGGAAAACGGCAATTGAGATCAAATTCGCCAGATAACCGAAAATGGAAACAATAAATTACATTCTCTAAAAGAAAATTGATAAACGCATTCTGTTATTGCGTTAGTCGCAATTAATAATTTCTTGGCGACATTACTGTATTATCGATATTATGCATTTCCCGAAATAAAAACGAACTAGATCATTTTGAGTGCAGCATGTCAACAAATTTAATAAAATCGGAATCTTCATGCCAAATTAATTTTATTTAAAATTTCAGATTTTACGAGTTTTTATTTCTATCAGAATGGTCTATGGAATTCCATGGATCGATGACGATAATCCGGCAGTCGCTGTATAAAATGAAATGAAATGAAATGGGGTTTAACGTCCTACTGTTCTGCTCCTAACCTGGGCTAATGAAGACGGGCATACGCGAAACAGTGTGCTATGAGGAACATTTTGCCCGGGCAGCGGCGCTACGGCCTACTCTTACTCTTATATCGAATTCCAACTGCCAAGGGACTTTTTACGTGCACACCAATGTGTACACGGGCCTCAGTTTTTTTGTCCCATAACTCACAATGAATCTTTTACATGCACGCCTATGTTATAACGGGACCTTGGTTTTTTTGCCCCATCCAAACGACTAGACAGCTGTCCTTGTCAGCCCGTCTTTTCTGTACCACTGACAAAGGTGAAACACGTCGGAAAATCGTGACGAACTTTCTCGGGCAAAGCAGTGATTGAAGTATTCCAAAGAACATAAGATGGTGCTACCGGCCAGTTTATTCTTACATTTGAGAAAGTCTTTAAAACTGCGAGCGTGCTCTTGGTTATATCGCTAAGTACAATGTTTTAGTGATAATGTGGGAATCTTACCAACGTGAATGGGAATATATTGTGGTTAGAAATTCATAATACAGAATCTGAAGGAAGTCGGTTGTAACTTAAGAACACGACGATGATTAATATCCACATAGCCACAAACATGTAAAAATTATCAGAAAGGGATTTTTAGCATATCGCTTTATTTTTTACAAGAAAACAGGCACACCTATAGGATGTAAAGGTATTTTCATAGTTAATTTCTCTGTTCGGGGGCTGGGTGGATGTGTTGAATTGTTAACGCGTGCGCGTTTGTTCACAGGGTCTGTCATTGAATCTAGTGGCATGGTACTTGGCAAGGAATAACGTCGCCTGTGCAACCTTCGGTTTCAACTCGTCGCTAAAGACCCCTGCACCTAGTAAATTATTGAAGTAAAATTGAAAGATATGTTAGTCCCGAAATGACCAAGTTTGTATATTGTGGACGTTAAACCCCACTAATTACCATTATCAGTTAAAAGACGTTACTTTAGAACGACGTCCTTAAGGAGACGGTCGTAGAAAGGTAATCATGTTACTAGATATATTTGTGATTTTGTATGAAACACGAGCAATATGTCATTTAAAATGATATTACAAGAGAACATCATACTGAAAAGATAACATTTCACACTGTAAGTGTAAACAAAGGAATATAAAAACACGTCTTTTTATATAAAGAAGTTGCAACACGAACAGTTACGGACATCAAGAACCCTACACCCGGTTCATTTTGAATCAAAACAATTTGTCTATATTCATAAAGGATGTTTATAAGATACAGTCTAACTGGTATACAATAATTGAACAAAGAGCGCGTGGATACACCACAGACAAACATGCCAAAAACATCCACACCACAAAACAATTCTCATGATCACAGTCTAAGGGCAAGTTCTGGTATCAGACCACAAAGTGTATAGAATATCAGGCGTCTCAAGGAAAGGAAAAATATGTGACCAGCACTCACTTAAACATGTTAAAAATGCAGTTCAAAAATAGATTCACAATTAAATACATACCAATTTGATAACCATTATAAACTACAAACTAAGAATACATGACTGAAAAGTATCACTCCATGACGGTAAAATGGTCGACGACTTTCTCAAAAATCCAATACATGTAGTCTACTCAATACGACATAACATAGGTGGCAGTTATGTTTAGTTATGAATGAAGGTTTGTTAGATTGGGTATTAGATTAAGCTGAACAGTGAAGTAGAATGTTAACACTTCTAACAGGGGACGTATTATGATAATATAGAGGCGTTACCCAGTCAGATCACCAGTCTGACGGATAAATTTGTATTAAGTGTATTTGTCGAAAAGATTAATACTAATGTTAAAGCGATGAACAATAACACCAACGGTAATCTGGTACAAGAGAGCCCTGTCTAACTGTCTGTCTGTCAGTCTTTATGACTATCAAACAACCTATTGCAACCATAAATCAGAATCAAACACTCAAAGAAACAATCCATAAAGAAGACAATCCGAAGAGACAATGTTGTTCTTCATTTACTGTAAATATTTCAAGGTAAAGGTGATCCTTGATCAACTCCTTCTTTGTGTCGTTAAGACAATTCTCACACCCAGTATATTGGTTCTAAGATAAACTTTATATGCCTTATCAAATTGAAAGTAGATATAACTGATCAATATTACCGCTTTAATATGCGGTATTAAATAGAAAGTAGATGACAAGAACTAATTAATACCGATTTAATATACGTGATTTAATTGAAAGTAAATAACCAATCATTACAGCTTAAATATATCTGTCAATTGAAAGGTTTATTAATCCTTAAAGGAGAAGCCCAACGATTTTCAACAAAGTTTCCATAAATCTTAAATAATATATATTTAGAAATACCCCCCCCCCCCCGCAACACACGCAAACAAATTAATTTAGAGCCCAGTTAGCGTGTTGAACCAACTATGTCACTTCCGGTTTTAACAAAAATTAATTTCTCATTTACAAAAACTTGGTTGCTTGCTTGTGTTGCAGAGGGGATTATTTCTAAATATATATTTAAGATTTATAGAAACCTTGTTGAAAATCGTTGGTCTTCCCCTTTAAGTGGTATTTAGCAATTGCAAAACTAACAGTGCAGTGATATGGGACAACATAATATAATGGGTAATTATAGCCAGACACGACATTTCGATGAATTTCCTTTTATAGTTATCAAGCACAAAGATGGGCAGATATTTATCGAAACGTTGGGATTATATGATAAACCAGATATATTATTATGTGTTAGTACTGACGGATTTTTGAAGGGATTTAATAGTCGACACGCAATAAAGTACCATTTGTCAGTCCAATACTATATTGGGAGCCACGACTGCTAAGTGAGTAAGACGCTGGCTAGTTGGTTTGAAGGTCGCGTCTGCGATCCCTGCATTGATCCTTGTCGGTATGTACAGGACGGGGGTCACACAAATGAAATGAAATGGGATTTAACATCATACTGTTCTGTTCCAAACTGGGTGCCATAGAGTGTGCTATGGGCGAAGGGGGTCTGACAAGGATGGGACGAAAAAACCGAGGTCCCGTGTACACGTATGCTCGTAAAGGAGGACTTGGCAGTTTGGATTTCGATATAAGACTACGCCTTAGTGCCACTACCCGGGAAAATTTGCCCTCATAGCACACTGTATGGCGTATGCCCGTCTTCAGGATTAGCCCAGTCGCAGCAGTTAAACCCCATTTCATTTCATTCCCGTACTATATTAGCTTTAATGTATATTATACTTGTAGTTCAAAATAGATATTTTGCTATGAAATCGATTCCGTTTTGTCCTTAATAATTTAGAGATACAGATTTGAATAACGACTATAGCGTCTCCCGTACGTATTTTTGTGTCTCTTTGACTCCAGAAAACGTTATATAAACTAACAATCAATTAACAAATCAATCTATGATTATAGGCAATTAAAATATCATTAAATTTTATATTAATAACAGCATATAATTATCCCCTTTAAACTGTTCTTAGTAATGATGATGGATGAAATCATACGAAATGCAAGGTCCCATTAGTTATTCGTTATTTAGGTAATAAGACGATCATATAGGATCTCAAAGGGTTCAGTACTTCATCAAAACCATTTAAAGTTCAGTCTACACGTCAGAGTATTGTAGAAAAATACAATTAGCTGACCAGGGTTCCAATACGTTAAATATACACCCAATCTGATTAAAACACAGATCCTATTTCGTTTCGTTTTATAGATCAAAATTTCGTTTTACTTGTCTTTACTACGCTAGGATCTGGAAGAGTTGTTACCATTCACGTGTTCTGAATTGTGGGGGGGGGGGTATTAGCCAATGAAACGGCGAGTTTTAGGCGTGTTTTGCCCGGAACTGTGGGTAATCCACTAGTAACATCAATGCTGATTGGTTAATCAAATGTCTGGCATCATAATGTCAAAAGTCAGTCTTTTGACCACAGACGCGACCTATTGCAACAACTGGTCAGATCTCAATGTAGTGTACGCCATCGAAAGTATAAAGATAGGTTGCCAGGCAATGAAACATACGCCCACAGAAGCTAAATCGTCCGGGCAGTCAACAAGAGTATCGCATATTCTTACTTTTTTCGGTTATAAAACATTTGTAATACTCTGAAATCTGATTAAGATTAACAATTCATAAAGTAATTATCAGAAAATCATTAGAATTTGTTTGGTTTTTATAAAGAAACGAAATGTAGATCTATTTGACTCCGATTGATATACACCATTCTAGTAGTACGTTAAATCAATATCTGAGCAGGTCAATTTGGAAAAAAGGTAACTTGCCTAAGAAAGCAAATAGCTTTTGATAGTAATTCCTCCACCATTGGCAGTAGCAAATAACATGAAAAAAACCGGTCTTAAATATAAACGTATCTTAGTGTATTAAACAATGTAATTCCAGCCTACATTAAGACTAGTCAAGTGTAGCTTGTAGTACTTTTACTTTAACGAAGAAATACTAACTTCTAGTTTTTATTTGAGGGTTGGCTACAAATCACCAAATTCCAGCCGTGTTATTGCTTACAGACAAACATGCCTATATACTTGCCACATTTTGGCGTTCAGTTTACATAGTTAATTCCACTTTTATTTACGGTGTCCAGTGAAATTTCGGACTTCCGGTTTTCCTTTCAATTACTTCCTTGATGTAAACAAAATTAATGGCGACTACAAAACTATGACCTGGGGTGGTGATATTCTAAAGGAGCATTAGATTACCTATAGTATAGTAGAATATAGCTTCTAGAATGTTTTAAAACATAGTAGAAAAACACATATGTTTGGGCTATTCGGGTGATCCATTCAGTAAGCAGTAGAATTGGAGAAATTGATTTTAGTTCATTTAGAAAAACGAACATACGACAAGAATTGCGGGGTGAGAAAATACCATTTAAAGATCTAAAGGCGCTATATTTTTTTTTTTTTAAATTAAAATATCCAAAAAACAAACTAATGATCTTTATATTATACAGATCATTTTCAGTCAATGTCAAATTAAAATGCTAATCTTTCTTTGATCATCCCATTGTTGTCGAGTTTCATGTTTAACAAAAAGGTTTTAAAAATCTAAAATAAGTATAAAACATTTTCTTACACAAAAGAAAAAAAAATCTTTAATTGTAGTAACTCTTATTGGATGTTATAAAACAGATGAGTAAGTTAGATTTTTAAAACAATAAATGTCTTCGTGACTAGATTTACGTAAGAACGGGGATATAAAAATAGTTTAAATTACAAATTTATTGTAGCAATCATTCATTGTTAAATGAGACGTAAAACTGATAAGTCACTAATCAAAGTCGAATATATCATGGGTAATCTTATAATGGTGATTAGACCTAATAAGATTGGTATATCACAGAGGGCCACATTAGATCATATATCATAGAAATTAACACTGATTGACGGATCGACAAACGTAATTAGCATCGTTATCTTTTGAAAAAGGAACGGCTGTAATTATCAATAATCAATTCGGATTCGGTATAGTAATGTAACACAACAGAGATATACATTCTCAAGATATGGGAATATTTAAGATTATATTATGCCATCGACACACATTGTCCCACAACCAAACCCATTCTCGCTTTACACAACCATAAACAATACAAATTCGATCTTTCTGATTACCAGAACCTAGCTTCCTTCCAGGAACCAACGTTATAAACAGTAGAACCACAACAAAATCGGTTGTAAACTGGATCCCGGCTGTCGTATCATCCTAACGACTGCAGTACTGACAATGCTGACAAATCCCGGGCAACTGTCTCAAGTCTCAGCCTGAACCGAGATCGAAGATGGGATCGAACCGCAATCCTTGATTAGTGAGCTAGCGGACACAGTGATTGAATAAACCTATGAAGGGTAGATATTTCTGGGATTTATTGGTGCATATTACAATTAAGCAAAGTCATTTCGATACATGTATCGCTATATTGCGTTGTTCACGATGTACTGTCCTCTTAACCACTGACGTCAAAGTATTTTGTCTTATCGTTCCGGATTAATATATACTTGTCTATTATTTGTAATATTAGTAAACTATGTAGTGTAGGTGGCGAATAAAAACCCTTATTACGTCTTTTAATGACCCGGGTTTGATCATTTCCATTATTATATACAATCAAATATAAATATATCTATTAAATCAAGTAATGAGATATGTCTATAAATTTGTAATTTAGATTTAAAGATAGATAAATATTGACACCTACCAAGAATATACACGTCCTGGGTGTAGATTAAATAACAGCGACAATATTTACATATATTTACATATTGTATTCACTGAGGGGGCAATTTCATATACCTATATATTTACCCATGTGTGTATATACAATAAGTAAATATTGAAGTCTAAATAATAACTTACTACTAGTGAAGCTGTCAATATTGTTTTATAACGGTATAAGGGGTATCGTGACAGGTCAATATTGTGTTTAAAACTAATATAAGGAGGCTTGAAAATAATTTTTTAATAGACTCTTGAATACATGAAAAGGGTTAAACGCTGAACCTCTCAATCAGAAATTACATACGACTACTCGTCAGAGCTATATCGTTCTTGTCAAATTACGACTTAGTCTTGTTGGAGGACGCGGCTGTCGACCCGATCCGTCAGACTAGCAGTACCCCCGAGATTGTTAAAGGGTGGGTTTTGAGATACCGATTGTGAATCCGACAAAGAAAATGTTGGCTTGTATTTTTGTTCCTCCCATGCGTGCCTTTAACTTAAGAGAATCCTCCATACACAGTTTGGATTCGACGGAAATCGTCGAAAACACAAATCTGACGAGGCGTTCAACTCTATTTCTTTTACTTACTTTTTATTTTTATCTACCAAACTCAACTCGACTGTTTTATCATGAATTTAGTTTCACCTTCGTCAGATATTTTAATGCCTACAAGTATCATACAGACAAACAATTAACGAGGGTTATCTTTTCCCACTAATGGTGGATAATTAATAACACTTCTGCATCACTGAAATCTTTTAGTCTTTTGATGACTCCTAAATAATGAAACCATTTTATGATCCGGTGCGGTTTCCCCTTATCGGCGGTGCAGGACGGAGGGAGCGACAAATACAGCTGTCTAGTCGTTCGGATGGGACGATAAACCGAGGTCCCATGCATATCATTGCCATCTGGAAATCAAAATAAGTGTCAAGACAAAATGTCCCGCGCAGCAAACTACATAGTACCAGTAAACCCTATTTCATTTCAGTAAAAGAACAGTCTAACACCTATTCCTGTCCATCTTTACACTTATTGTGATACGTTCTGTTATTTCAATATTATCTTATTATATAAGTGTATCTATAGTGTATATTTTCACAAGTGTAGTGTTTATGTTTTACCTAGATAGAGCGAGAACTTATATAACATATCAACTCTTTATGTTATGTATATAAATAAAGTTTTTATATCATGAAGTGCGTGTCAAGATTGTTATAAAATATACTGGTAGTGTTACAACAAAATATGTTGTGGTCAAATTATTTATGGACTAGCTAATGGCATTTTAATACAACCAATATAAATCTTTATTTCGTTCCGTTTAATTTGTTTAAAACATAAAAAACGGAACGAAAGTACAGTTTTGTTTTGGTCGTTTTTCTGAAATGAAATGAAATGGGGTTAACAGTCTACTGTTCTGCTCCGGCTAATGAAGGCAGAGGCAGAATTTCCATCCACATAATTAATGTGATGAATGAAAACCAACTCGTATGTCACTTCCAGAAGTTCCAGTATTGATATTATGTTTATAAACTAAAAAAAACAAAACATTTTTTTGTATATGAAGCCCCTTTCACTGTTCAGTGCAGGTATTTTTAAAATGGCACAATTCGATTTAAAAAAAAGTAAATTAATAACCCCCAAAAGAGTTATGCTAGTTGATTTAATGAAAGCAATTCAGACAAACATACCTTAAGTTGTGAACACATGTTATACTAGTAAACAATCGCAGTATGATACAAGTCAGTGCTGATATCGCCTACAGGTAACGGTTAACAGTAAATATATGATATACGTGTTAAACACGGTATAATTGAGGATGATATTCATATTAAAGGTCATATTCAGTATAAATATGATATTATGTTATTAAATCTATATTTAGTTACATTGAGATAGAATGCTAATAATGCTCTCGTTGACTACTAACATGAACATCGTCATTTCAACACTTAAAATACGTAAATAATTACGTTTTTATACTGATATCACGGAGATGAACGATCACCATATATTTCCACAGTATATGAACTGGTGATCCGCACCTTTTCGCTTATTTACAGTAAGCCTATACGTAGATAAATACAGGGAAGATTGACGGCTACACACTATAATGCAGGAAACACGAGGAACTATACCCTTGGATACATTATCCGAAAAAACAATCTGATTAAAATACAGATCTATATTTCGTTTCGTTTTTTTAAATATATTTTCGATGGCCTACACCACATGGAGACCTGACCGCTTGTAGCGATAGGTCGCGTCAGAGGTCATACGAGCGCTTTTTGACAAAGGGGCGAATCCGTATTAACGCTTTTAGTGAATTACCCACAGTTCAGTGCAATACAACCTTAAAGCCCCAATAACACTCTTGTTGTAACTGAAAAATATGTCCAAATCTTCATTCTGGTCAACAAATCGTATTATTTTAGAATATTCCAATTAAATGATGATATAAATTTCATCTTAACACACCTAATTTAAAAAATTGGAAAAATTCAACCAATTGATTTGAAAAGTCTAACGTAAACCTTTTCAAATGTGACTTGGATTTTAAAATATTTTCGAACCCTCTGGACAAATAAAATAGGTTGTAATGGATAATTTACACAACAGGTAGGACATTTAAACATCTAGTACTTAGAATAAGGGTATTATTTATTTTCTGGAGCTACCAAGCCAGCAAGAATGTTATTGTCCCTTTAAAGCTCGCCGTAACAGATCGATTCATTGGCTAATACCTCACACCACTCAGAACACGTCAATGACAAAAACTCTTCAAGATCCTAGTGTAGTAAAGACAAGTAAAACGATATTTTGAACTATGAAAAGCGAAACGAAATAGGATCCGTGTTTTAAACAGATTGCTGATATACGGAATTAACTGAAATTATGTAATGCAGAAATGTACAAGGTCTGGTAGGGTGCTAGTGTGGGGACAGGGCGGGGTCACCTTTACAAACCTTGTCCTCGTGTTCATATGTAAAATTCAGAAACAATATCGCGAAACAAGATACTAACAATTAACATTGGTGCGAGTAGAATCTGAAGTAATGGGAATTAAAGCTTTTCAAATTGGCTACACATTGCCGTAAATACGACATGGTTCCGCAAGTAATGATAATACAAGTACGCGACATTTTCTCCCGATTAATGTCTCATTCAGATAATATTATATGAGAGAAACAATTTGCAACGATAAATTTATTACTTAAGGAATACATTATTTTTTGTATTAAAAAAAAAATTGCATATTTTTCTATTAATGCGAAATAGAAAGATTTATTATAATACACTCGAAAAAATATTCGTTTTGGTATTTTTCATTTTAATCGGGGTTGTCAAGGTGTGATGATTTTACGCGAATATGGATGTCATTATATCAAAACCATTTCATTGGTGTGAAAAGATTACATGCTTTCGTGATCCTATTAAAATCAACAAAATTAGTTTGAATTCATCGCCACAGATTGAAAGGTTTGCCTTTATTAGCCAATGAATGAATTATACACATTCAATCTGACATATATATGAGGAGAATCATTAAAGAACCAAACGTGTGAAATATTTCACAGGAAATTTACGAGTTTCTATATTTTACACGAATCGAGAATGCCATCGGTGGAAATTGACTTTGATTTTAAAAAAATCTTTAGGATTTTATTTTCGAACACAACCCAGCTATTTCTGACCGATAAACTTCGTTTTAATTCAACATAAAACAATAATGCGACAAAGCTTGGGGCGTAAGAATACTATGCCATGTGCATGACATCATGGTTCTACTCATTGCCGAACGGGCGATAATATCATAAAACGGAGCATATTGGTAAAATGGAGGCGGGTTGGGTGGTGAATGGTAAGCCCGTACGCGCTGTATCACAAGGTCTTCATTTATTGAGTCAACTGGCGGGTTTCGGTTCCGCAATTAAGCGCCGTTACGCGCAACGAACTATTAAATAAAATTGAAACATGTGTTAGTCGCGATTTGACCTAGTTTGTGTCGAGTCGAGTGTCTCTCTGTCTGTCCGTCTGTCTGTCTCTCTCTCTCTGTCTCTCTCTCTGTATCTCTCGCTCTCTCTCTCTCATTCCCTGTCTCTCTCTCTCTTTATTGATAAACGGTAACCATCTGGAAATTATCACTAAATAATAATTTGTGTCTACGTAAAAAGAAGTGGTATCAGCTGTTTATATTAAAAACAATATCACAAAGCCAACATTTTTCTTTAAGGGATATTTGAAGCAGCTGTCTTGCAGTGATTACCATTGTTAACAATGCTGCAGCACTGATTCAACTCAACAGTGCAATTAATCACATAAAGAAAATCCCATAATTCTCTAACAAAACGTGGCGTTCTCTCACCATAATATAGAAAATATATAGAAATAGTCAGCCATATAAAATTATTTTATCTGTGATATGCTATATAGATATACGTCTGAACTATACGATTAAGCCTATAGTGCAAACACATTTATTCAAGGGTTCTAGCACGGCGAATTTGGCTTTCTTACAAAATGAAAATATACAAATAGTGTAATCGGATAAAAATAATCTTGACAACCGCTATGTCATTTCAATTAAAAATAAATTAAATTTGAAAGAATGGTAACTTAAACCATGTCTGTTTTCGAACGATGTACCGCCTGCCTATTTCAAAGGGTTGCAATATGGTTGTGACCATAAATCCAGAATAAAACAAAGTACATTGGGTCCTACCCAGTAGGAGGCTTGGGTATAGGGGATCGATGAGGGCACTGGATTCGGCTATAATTATAAAGTACAAGGTTCGATTTCTGGCGTGGGTCAAGAATGAAAGAACTATTGACACACTATAGGCAGAAATGTTTCATCAACCGAAACCCGAAATATCATTTCTAGTTGAGATGTAGTGGTCGTGTTAATGGTCCGCAATATTTCAATCGGTCCCCCATTTCTCACTCAACCAGCTCGCTTGACATCAAGAATCGCCAACCGATGTCAACGGGCCCAGACTGGCTCGTGTGCCAATACTTCTGCTCATAATTTAAAAGTATATGACCTGCAGCCTAGGATATACTCCAGAGACCACCATTTTTGAGGTCGAAATTTCAAAATTATCCTCGCAATGGGGTAGGGGTAACCCTCGGACTCTCTGTACCTCGAGAGGAGAGACCCTCCCATAAAAGTTTCACTCCTTTAAAAGTTCGTTTGTACCACAGGTTTGTTCTAGAGTGAGTCATCTTGTCACTGAGGCCAAGTAGGCCTACAACCTATTACAACTACATAGTATATAATGTACTTACAACCAAATGCAATCTACAATTAATACATAATGTACGTACAACCAAATGCGATAAAATTACCTGTCTTAAACTGGCGTTTAATCCAAATGTTATAGTATTTCTAATCCAAACAGGTGTTATATCCTACCTTAATCTATGGCATATCGCACGTTTCTTGCTATTGATCACTAAGAAGAATATCCGGTCCTTTTAAAGGATCAACCTTGAGTGGATTGTACCCTGCACAAACTGTGCTTGACTCAACAATAATAAATTGTTTATGCTCATAATAAAAGGTTAGCTGAATATTGAATATGTTCAAAATTATTCACTCAGGTTAGTTAGAAAAGGGTGTGGTCCTCGTTACTAAATTGCTTATATATAATTAAATTTTATTACCATACGAATATATTGATTTTAAATTCAAACAATTTTACGTGAAGCGTAAAATATTGGAACATTAACCTATATCAATGATAGCAGAAGCCAATATAATAGCTCTTGTGGCTGAGCCAAGTTAAAGGCAGCATAGACATTGTGATCGAACCCTTTGTTCGGTCAAAACTGCTACGAAGTTTCATTGTCCACAGAAATGAAATGAAATGGGGGGTTAATACCTCACTGTTCTGCTCCGACAGAGCTAACGAATACGACCAAAGGCCATACAGTTTGCTAATCAGTCATGGGTTCTTTTACGTCCACGGGACGATCCGAGCGACTATGGTTTGTCCATTGCCAAGCATTCTGCACCATTGAAAAGAGGGGACTACGCCGGAAAATAAAGATGAATTTTCTCGACCCACACCGGGATCGAACCCAGGACCTCCAGACTGAGCCAACGTCATACTCACTGAGACACCACGGCTCCCAGAAAAGTTAATTAATTTATAACATGGCGTTGAACCACAAAATAATCTACATGTACTCGGTTGAGTTACTTAAATGCAGTGACAGAACGTCAGTGTGTGTATTCGTGTTTTTATAACTGTTGAATGTGTAGGAGCAAAATTGGCCCACTTTTAGTATACAATACACTGATAGATCTAATAGAAACACTGTATACTATTCAAGTAAATTATATATACGTTATATAGATAATATGTAAATATTGTATGTGTTCATTGTGTGTTTATGTGACACCGTGAGAAACCTATTCTTTTTGTGTGTTTTTATTTTCTCACATAACTTAAAAATTATTCTTATTTGCGATATATGGAATGGGCTTTAGGCTGTACAGATATAACTAGACGATCACCCTATATAGATAAACAAACTTCGTGATATACTGTTTCTAGTTTAGAATACATATTTTAATAAATTGATAGTGTAAGTGTTTTGTCTAATGTTTTCATGGGTTTTCTTGCTAAACATTTAAGAACTTTTAAAGAAGTATAATGCATTGAAGGACAAATTATAATCACGTCCATATGAATGTTACAAACATTATTATAATGCCAAATTTGTTTATACATAATAAGTTTTCAAAATAGTCTATAAGAGTATACACTATACAATTTGACTTGTCTTTATATTCTGAATTATTTTGAAACAGTAGCCTATGCCCTACCACCTAGAAATCAACTGAACGGAGATTTAACGTCTAAGTTTTCTGCAGTGTGTTACTGAATTCTTTAGATTGCACGTGTGGACCTTATATAGTATGCATTTGTTATTTGTCCGATCCGAACGACTATGCCAGACCCGTCACCCTGCACCATGACAAGAAGAACACGGGCTGGAAAGTCCGAGGTTCTGTATCGGTCAACATTGGCGGGATCGATGATAAGTGACCTATGACCACACTTACTGTTATTTATTAAAATTTATGGAGAGGTTAAATCATAATTTATGAACTGACTAACAGATGTATAAAACCTCAATTAGATTCTTATTCCCTTCCAAAGACCCAAGTCATCGGGTTAAATATTCACATTGGCAGACGTTTTGTGGTCTTTATGTGCGCACTCTTCTAGTCAGAGATAAAAGCAAGAAGTAAAACACAAAATGGATGTTTAGAAGGTTACAAAAATAAAGAGCGGAAGCAAGATGTAAGATGAACTAAACTGTTTTTATTCATGCCTGGTGCGGTCTTCAGAAATCGAGATATTTCGAACTGCAATCGATATACCGTAATGAGGGTTCTGAGTAAACTCTGGCTTTCCTTTTTATAAATAAAAATATAATGTGCACGATAAAGGCGCGCACTGATTGGATAACTCAATTCAACCCATAAATAAAGTGACCTACGGGTATAAGTTTGTAAGGCAGGTTGCCAGTGAACGAACCACACCCAGCAGCTAAAACGATTCATATTGTATATTATCAAGAGTAATATATAGCTAAGCACCCTTACAAATTGTTGACAAATTCGATAGGATTCGTTAGACCAGTCATAACAATGCACATAAATCGCATGACAGGAACGGTCACAAGAGTCTACAAAATGTAACAAGGGCAATAACTCTATATTTGTATAATTAATATTTCATTAATCTCATGTATATAGAATTCAGACCGATCATGGGATGATATCGTTTGACGTTAGGGTATTCACAAGATTCTACAAAGTGTAACAAGTGCCATAACTCTATAATGTTTCAGTGATTTGCAAAATAATTCATATTCCATTCATCTCAAAGTATTTAGAATTCAAACCAATGGGATGATATCGTTTGTCGTTTGGAATTCACAAGATTATACAGAGTGTAACAAAGACCATAACTCTAGAAATAAATAACGGAATTTATTGAAATCCAAAAGGCTTCTTCGTCTCACTATATATGTAAATAGTAAAAAGCACAATATGTTATGGGTGTAGTTTGTAAAGTGCCCATAAGAGATTGTGGGTGAATAAAGGACGTAGGGGAGTTGGTGGCGGAGGGGGGGGGGCGCAAAGGGGCCACAGCAATATCACCACCCTGACAATCTTTTCAATAAAACCCTTCTTCACAAGGACGGATATAAATTATACAAATAATTAAAAATTTTATGAAAACTTTATAGAGGACAAGTGTTATGATGACATATCATTTCTCAAGAGTAGGCTTACCTTGATATTAATAATAATGTACCCTGAAGTTTACACTCTCAGTACAGTCACCCCCTACAAAAAAATAAGAAAATTATTCAATGTTAAGGCGACATCTTGAGATTTCAATTGGCTATTTATAACAGATTCCTAACTTAATAAAGATGCAAAAAAAAAACAACCCAAGTTCAACATCTAGATAACAAACCTCCTTAAAAAGAAAAACAGACAAAAAACCTGAAACAGATCTTGCTTGTTAGTGTTGAGGCAAATTATCTTTCTTCTTCTCACGAACTGGATCGTTGTATGGCTATCTTAATTGAAAGGGGATACCTTTCATGTTGCATTAAGGACTAATATATAAAAAAAAATTTAAAGCTGCACAGTTATTACAAATGTCTACCGTTTTTGTTGAGGCGCCTTATTAAATTTGCCTGGTTGAAGGATAGGTTATATATAGTTCGGTGTTTGTGATAGAAAATATATTAGATTACAAATATTAATGCATCTTGATATAAATCAAATAAACGTCGACATTTAAAAAAAAAAAACCCAAATCGCTCACGGGATTTTAAAACACATGTAGGGTTAATTAGTCTTTAAATTTGTCTTGTGTAAGACTGCTTTGTACAGATATGAAACGAAAGTATATTCTTAACTTCCTACTTGTCTGTCCCATGCAGCGTATACCCACTGGGCTACCCTGTTCCCCCCGATATAACGAATACAAATAAACAAATTCACTACTCTTTGACAAGCCGCACAAAAATAAAATTAATAGTGGTTTTAGATAATAAGCTTATATAAGTGCGATTCAGTCAACTTTCTGCAACAGTGCCCAGTGCAACAGGTACAATAGTTTATCTATAACATCCATTCGCAAACATTATATATCGTTTAAACAATCTTCTTCATTTAAAATACAATTTGTACGCAAGATAATAGGGTTTCAAACTAAAAAAAGATATCAAAGGGCATACCGCTATGAATCATGAACCGAGTAAGTATCAAGTGAAACATAGAATATGTATAATCTATAATGCAATATACATCAATCAAACTTGTCGAATCACAACCTATAATCACTAAAACGCACATTTTCATACTTAATTGTCATACCTCATGTCATGTTGAGTTTTAAAAGAAAACTCACAAAGATTAAGGGGCGTTTAAACGGGGAAACCCCCAAAATAATTCAGATGCGACTCACGTAAAAAATGCATTATTGACGATGCACAATGAAACTTTAAAAAATGGGACTACATGTACATGTATATGGATGAATTTGCCAGAGAGTTGAATTGTTACAATTTGTACACTGTCAATGACAAAATATTATCTGTTATACATTTCCATCCGAAGAGCAATGCGTAGCTATCAGATAGTTACCTGGAACGGGCATATAATTATGAATTCATGTTAGTTGTTCCTTGTAATAAATCTATTATATATTATACCACTTCATCTTTAATGCTACACATTGTCTTTCTCTTTTGCTTATTACGCTAATTAACACACACAACAACACAGCAATACCAATATATTCTCAGTTATTACGCACCACGCCTATATGTATAAAACATGTATACTTCTCCAGAGTAATGATAGAGGATGAAGAGGCCAGTTGCTGGTCAAGATAAGGAAACGATACTAAATAACACGTTTATTGACATTTTGACAGGCTGTCAAGAATAATGACTTCCACACGCTAGCCAAATATTAAATATATGTCTACATACATTCTAGACTTTTGTCGGCCATCTTTCTCCTATCGACAATAATTTACGATATAAAAATAGTAACAATGTTACTAATAAACAACAAAACACCAAACAATCGAAAACAAACAAAACCAGAAAGAACAAACAATTGGTTGTATCCGTTTATTTGCGAGTTTACAATTATACAAGAGCGTAGTATTCTATCCTTACCAAACTATGTTTAGACCGAGGTATCGTTAACGTGCACGCCAAGTTAGACACGTGGCCTTGGTTTTTTGGCCCTTTCGAACGATTAGACAGTTGCCCTTGTCAGGCCTTCCTTCATGTACCACTGAAAAGGTGAACACTTCGAAAAACTCCGATGAACTTTTTCGGGGAGAAAAGTAGGGTGTTAAACCTCATTTTATTCATTCATTCATTCCGAACTATCATACAGGCGAAGGTAGACATGATTTTTTTCAGCTAAATGTTTCAATCATGTAGGTCCATTCCCCACGGCAAGGAATCCAACTGTTTAAATACCATGCTACTGTATAAGAC
The DNA here is from genome assembly GCA_948474765.1 of Patella depressa. NCBI lineage: Eukaryota > Metazoa > Mollusca > Gastropoda > Patellidae > Patella > Patella depressa. Next base: position 27,693,054 of record OX419716.1, read on the forward strand.
TAGATGCCTCGAGGAAAATAACAGTTTATATTTCCAGACAAACAAAGGTACCAGACTTCACACATCTGGGTATATTTACTGAGTCACATTTAACTTGGAACATTCAAAACAGTTTATCCAAATTCCTTCACTTTTAATGGCCAAGAAACCATTTAAAGATATATTTTATCTTCCCTCGGCATTACGTAAAATACGAAGGAAATCCAGGATGTCAAACCGAGTATAGATCACGGCGAACAACTGATTATACGAAAAGAAACATGGATACCATTTCAACATTGTAATAGACGTCGGGGTTGGATATCCACTAAAATATGTTGATAGAAAATGACATCATGGGTTCAAGAAAGCTTGATATCTGTACCATATCACATTACTTGTTGTCACTATGAATAAACCTTATTTTATAAATGTATATTTTGTTCACTATATAGCAACTCTATAAGCTTTATATAAAATTGAAATTGTGTTCATTTGGGTAATAAAATGGGGTTTTACGTCTTTGTGTTCTTCTCCGACTTTCCCAATGTCATTCAGTGTATATTTCACGTGCACGCCAATTTTATCATATTTTATCATTGATTTTATAATGATAGAGAAACCTGGTCGAAATAAGCAGTGACTGTATTGTATTGTATATTATTCTAGTTCAATTTCTATATGTCATTGAAACAATATAATATTCGAGAAGGTGGTGTATTCCAACAGGTTAAACATCCCTTTATAATTCAGTTAGATAATACAGGTAACATGTGTTGTTTTTGTGTAATGATAACAGAGTATACAACAGCTGTGTTGTACCTGCTGATGTAATATCTTTTGGCCAACTTTCACAAATTTACCCCCCAATGGGGAGCCACGGTGACTCAGCGAGTAAAACATATGCTCGCTAATAGAATAAACCCAAAGAAGATCTCATCCAAAATCTAATATATATATATTTTCATAAAACATTAATGGATAAGTGAAATGGACTAAAACACGCTTATGTCGGTTCTTGGTGATTAGTAGGGTCGGGTCACTGCAGTGATCATGCGTTATATTTATATTTTCTGGTTCTGGTGGAACGCTGACTGTGTAGGTCCTATGTCAGTTGGCACATGATAACAAAATGAATCTTCCCCAATGTCAGAAATATATAGGCCTATAAGTCGAGAAAAGAAAGAATTACTACAAATTTCAAACTGAATCGCAAAATCCAAAAGGAAAGCTGGCCTAGGAAACGTTTGATTTGTGCGTACGAAACTATGGCGTACGAAACTTCTCTACAGATGGGGTTGTTCCGTTTTTCCGACTGAGCTTATGTGGTGTTCGTTTAAAGTCTAGATAATAAATCATACCTGTAAAGAGCATAACACCATATGTTTTTAATGCAAGTTATACACGATCTGGTTTTTGTGAATGGCGGTGCGTAATGCTGAACATTCCTTTCCGGTAAACCACACGAGGAAAAAATAAACATGGTATGAAACATGATGTGGTTTAGTTCAATGAAAGGAAAATAATTCTAGGTTGTTAATGACTTGATACTTGTTGTGAATGCCGAAACATATGCTCAGAAAAAATAAAACGTAGGTAGAAGATAGATGATGGGGAGAGTACCATTAGACCTATCAATCTATAGGTAAACTAACTGAGTTAAATTCTTGTTTACTTAGAAAATGGGAAATCATTTCAAAACTATTCCACGTGAAAGAAGAATTATGTAGATAATATTCTTTCAAACTAAATTCAGTGTTCCAAACCAAAATGGATATGGAACTTTTGTCAAGTCCACATATTAGTGTTCCCCTTCACCACTGCAATAAACCATTTTGGCAAAGAAATAATTATGTTCATATTCTACCATTTAACTTGTTTAAGGTTCTTGTCAATACGATGCCAATGCCAGATATATAGCGTATAACGTATAGACATTTGAGCAATTGGACATATTACCACAAGGTACAGTTTTATTGGAACACAATTACTAATTAATTGTGTATGCATAAAAATGGACGGTCTGTTTATATTTGAAGTGAAATTTGAAAAGACTAAAATTTAAGTGTTTGGAACAAATGTTATAAATATTGCATAAGCCATACGTTTCTTGACAATAATTATAATTCTAATCAACTTAAGTTGAATTTAACTTTCCACGTCTAAATGTGACAATGCAAATATAATATTATGGTTATACTCACCAGCACAATGAATGATTCATAATTTTATGTACGGTATCCATTTATGAAAGCTTACGTCAAATTATACTTTTGACGTCACTCCATAATCAAGAGTGACAAGACCTGATTGGCCCTTTAATAATTTTAAGGGAATGGTGATGTTTTCGCTCTATAATTAAGTCAGACAAGGGTTAATGTTACCACACTACTTCTTATACAATAACACAAATAAATTAATAACCCAAGAAAATATTCTAAATGTTTTATCCTGGCCCTTTGGCTGGGTTGTTTTTTTCGAAGTATTTAACAGTATTTCATTATTGAATAATGTCCTTAATTCATGTTACTCATTTTATATCCATATTCATATTATTATGATTTCTAAATGGGGAGACCTAGAGATGGACATGTTTAACCAAGGGAAGCCACTAAATATATCGTCATGGTCATAGTACAATGCCCTAACTTATTTTACGGTCAAATGAATTTATGGATATCAAACTAAACCTTGGAACCAGTTACTGGTGAATGATAAACTACTTATCATTTCTATAATATCTTATTTTGCGAAGTACCGTTAAAAGTATTTCAATATTGAATGTTGTACTTGCTTTTAAAGAAAGGAAATTATATTTTATTCTTACTATTGTGATTTCTTAACGAGAAAAGAGAGATGGGTTATGTTTAACGAACGGAAGCCACGATACGGTACATCAATTATCATGTCGTCTAGAAAAAAGTCAACGAACTTAGCCACGTGATTGTGTTATATTGAGATCATGATAAATAGAAGATAAGTATCAGAATTATCTACATGTCACTCGCTAACTCAACAAATCTAATCATTAACGACAATTTACTTCACTTGAAATGCCAAAAGAGTTTTCAGCTAATTAAATCTAGTTGGACAGTAGCAACATGTGTTCGGTATAGCCTATGGTCAATTAAACCATGTATAAACACGACTGCTGTGTTTTGGTCTTTTAACAGAATCGTCTCTGGGCCACACAGCGAGAATAAAAAAGACAGATCTACGAAAGGATGATATAATTTTTATTCATTTTAATGTTTAACGTCAGTGTGCATTGGTGACAAGCATAGAATCTGTCCAGAACTCATATTTACCGTGCTCAAGAGTTAGGAAAAATTCGACAAATTTTAAAATAGCATGAAATTGTCGATACTAAAATGTGTATAAATGTATGCCATTCAAGTACATACGCTAATTCATAATGTGGGTTTATTTTTTTATTCTCTTACGTTGTCGATAAAGTTATATTAGAATACTTCGATTGAAGAAAGGTGCAAAGTTTATACCTTTCCTTTTAAAAAATATAATTTAGCGAAATCCAGTTAATGGGCTCCTATAATTTAATCAAAACTTGTGTGGTCTCTTTATACGAGCATAGGAATTGAATAAATTTATAAATGCCATTAATAAGACATTAATAAAACTCACAAATTATTTTACTAATCTAACGAAATACCTTCTAATCTAGAATTTCTGAAAAATACACCAATAACATGTGTAAGTAATTTGTTGGAAGAAAATTCAGTTTATCACTGTAGAGATTTGAATTCCGTAAATTCTGATTGCATTTTTTTGGTTTAAGATAAAATAATGTGCATTAACGTTCACAGATTTGTTCGGTTTTTATGATCACACGGCCTTTATATTATCATGAAGTGCTCAAGTAATAGAAAGTAATGAAGGGGAAAATCCTTCATCTTTGAATACATTAAAATAGATTTGGAAACATGTTCATAGTAAGCAGTAAAATCCGGAGGCAACTTTCATTTAGCTGAAGCAGTGGTGGCTTTCGTGCATACGATAGGGTATGGTTATGATATTCTAGAACATTTGATACCACCTCTCAATTAGAATTGCACACAACTGTGCCATATCGTATTTATAGAAACTAACACACACACACACAATTAACTCATATGTTTGTTAATGCCAGGAACTCCATTTTCGCACAAGTTTTAATATAATTCTGTCAAGCAAGAAAAACGCTAATAAGTGAGTCGTGAATAATGGGTGATCTCCTATCTTATTAAATTCTTGATTCAGTTTGTGTTAAATTGGTCTATAATAGAATTAGCATAAAGTGGTCGGTAATGAAGCATGGCGACAAAGGTGAGATTGAATAGCAGATAATATTGTTTTTTTCAAATACCTATATACGTACGTCCTCGCCAGTGTTATTATTCATAATGTTCGCTTGTTGATTCTACTCTAAATTGATATTTAAAGGGTGGATCGGTCTTCTAAAATAGACTCTTGGTGGTCATGAACCAAGAACTATTGCTTCAAGTGTCCGAGAATCAAGTCGTCAGTTAGACAAGTTGTTGTCTTTATAAAAATATACACCTTTAGAATTCAGATATAGATATTTAGTAGATGGATAATACCTGTATTAATAGCTGTGTCGGGTCCAGGTGGGGGGTCCTATAGGGGCCAAGGGCACCCCTAAATAACGATATAAAAAATCTCTTAGTATTCTATTTTAAGAAACGTGTAAATTTAAGCTTGTTGCTGTATTGTGATGTTGTTGCTGATAAATATTTGGTTTCAGATCATAAAGCATTCACAGACTTAAGTTAAGAATTTACACAACTTTTAATCATTATGTCTCTTTAATAAATAAACAAAATCTATTTGATCTGTTTACAAATATTGTTAGTGTCTTTAACTTTATAATAAATATTCATTCTCTATATACCTGATCTGTTTACAAATATTGTTAATAGAATAAATTTATAGGATTATATTGTGTTTATTTTTATGGTATTTGGCGCTTAAACTTGATAAAATGCCAAATAGTTATCACGGTCCATTGGCAACAGGGTAAGATAATTGTTTAACCTTCTCACATGAATCAATTTTACACCATAACATTCAGCTGTAACTACTCACATCACAGACTCATATTATCAATATGGCTATGCCATTAAAGTAGCAATGGAATGTTATTAATTTATAAAAACTAACCATAACCAATCTATACACGGTATATTAGGATCATCTACAAATTTCCACATTTGTTAAGTACGTTTGAAAAATTGGTTATAGCTAAAAACAAACAAAAGACCCCGTTTAAGAGCTAAATCTATGCATTGGAGGTCTTTCGTTAGGCCTGAAATGTTACATTAACTAAAAGATAGACATTTATTAACATGAAAAGACCATAATTTTATTAGATTTGAATTCGTTAAACAGTCATTGATGATAAACCGCAATAATGACAATCGAGGCTACAATGTTATTTAAATAAGTATTTCTCGGATTAGAGTGAAGTAATTTAACTAAAATTTTCAGAATGTTCCGGTTACATTATCTATTACATCATAGCAAGAAATGTCAGCTCTTTATATTATCTAATCTTCCAGTATGTATCTTTAATTAAATGATGGCATAGCGGGATAAACATGAACAGTATTCAAGAAGGTTATTGTGTAAATAGCAGGGCTTGAAACTACATTTTGAATAAAGGACATAGAATTCATAACTTGTGCCAAAAACAAAGTCTAAAAGTTCAATTTGGAGGAGAATGGTCATTAAAATTTATGACTAGATACAGGGGGTATTCCCACCTACTGACAAGTTTAAATATCATCTTGACGAGGAGGTCAATAGATAATGATGATTGAAGATTTTTCATGATTTTGACAAGTAGCTTATAACAAAAGTATGGTTATATGAATCTTGATGTAACTGAATGATTCTCTGGAAAATGGGTGGTCGTGTGGTCTGGCGCATGTGTATTAGTTCATAAAGTCTGTCTTTGGTTCTAATAGTGCGGTGTCGACCCCACTCGGAAAGATTTCAAGAAAATGGGCGTTCGATCAGTCTCGCGCGTGTGTATTAGTTCGTAAGGTCTGTCATTGGTTCTAATAGCGCGGTATCGATCCCACTCGGAAAGATCCCAAGAGCAAGAAAATTATTGAAATAAAGTTCCACTACACAGTCATGAAATAATCTAGGCTGGGTTAAGTGGGAATTTAACTCTATTATTTTAGTGACCCCACTCGTATTATAACAAATCATTGGTCATCTTCTATTTAAGACCACAGATTAAAATATATTTACAAAGTGATTTACAACTATCAATATAAACAACGGGTGGTCTAGAGTGTCATGGGGTCTTGTCATTTTATCTTTATAGTCAAGATAATAACATTCATCTGTTACTACTGCCAAAATATCCAGATCGCCCATTCATTCCTTCATTGTTTTATTGTTGGGTTTCTTTTGGGGGGTTTTTTGTTGTTTTTTTTTAAAAGTCGATTAGGACGGTAGCCATTATTGTAATAACAAATAAATGAACATAATTTAGAAGCTGCAATTTGAACAAAATGTCTTGAAATTTCCCTGTAAAGTTCTTTATACCGAGTAACGCTCAAAAATCTATTTCACGCAAGAGACGACAACTACACCTACTCAGTTTCAAGATGTGTCAAGTCCAACCCGTTTGAATATTAATGAACACACGTGATAACTTGACATGACAACAGGAAGTGCCACCTGTATATGATTTGAGTTGATATGACTAGTAATTATGATAATGATGGTGACCTTAATGGTATGTCTGTAAACACCATTATAATTCATAACCTTTAAGTCGTCCAACGTCGATAGTGTCTATTGCTAGAATTATTTTTGTATCTATCATGAAAAACTTCATTTAAAGTAACAGCGTAATGCGAGATACTTTAACGGATAACACTAACTGAATCAAAATAATAAGACACTTAAAGAGATACCACTAAGAATCTTGTAATGCAAGATATTAAAGGATAACACTGACTGACTTACATGCGTTATTTTAAAGGATATTGATGTAATATATAACACCAATGTAATCATTTGCTAGTTGATAAATACTTTATAACGGTATACCATAAGATACGCAAGTGGGGCCTATAATATACGGCACACGGCTACGCTAACGGATAAACACCAATATAATCATTTACTAATCCACTAGTTAGCTCAAATATCCTTATAAATATAATACTTTCTTATTTATCCTTCATTGAACTGACAAAATGAGGTGTTTGTTACTAATGTTACGGGAGTAGAGCAGAGGGTACAAAAGGGAGTGACCATGGAGCATGGGTTTAGAGAGAGAGGAGGAGAAATGGGGTTTTACGTCCACTCGACACAAACTAGGCCATTTCGGGACTAACATATGGTTTGATTTTATTTCAATCATTAGTAGTAAAAGGAAACCGCGGGCATGGGTTAGAGGTGAAAATTAATTAAACTCATCTAATATATATAAAATTAAATATTGGAAACGACACTTCCCTAAAATTACATGATATCAAGACACCAAGAATATTGAGAGGAAATCAAGCATTAACAAATAATCAACAGCTTTCAGTAAATATCGCCGTAAATATATGATATTAAATTCCAAGTGGAATATTAAGATTTAGGTATAGATAGCCTAAGGGGGCAAGAAGTTAACTAAACAACACAGTGACAATAGTAACAATAGTATACATAGTGACTGACACTCGTCCAATTCAACCTATGAATACCTGTAAAATTATCAACAGTCGGAGTTTTACTACTATTTTACTACCTGAAGTCAAAAGGACCCCCTTAAAGCTTTATAGTAGACACTTACTTACATGGAGTTTATCCCCCATATAGTCAGTAATATATACAGCGTTATCATATTATATAGATATATTTGATAGTCGTTTTACTTACCTTAATAACAATAGATGACCTCTCTATCATAGCATTGATGTGTTAGAAATAAAATACTCCACATATCTACTTACAAGTATTGTATATAACATTCTTTGTATACTTGAAATAGTCCGACTTTTATATACAACATCTACATTTTCACTTTTACTATTTGATACAACATATGGTAAAAGTTATTTGACATTCTTTAAAACAAAACAAAATTTTGGTCACGCATGTGAGTCACATTGTCACTGGTTTAAAATTTGCACATATTTAACTACTATTTCCCGGCGTAAATTAAAAACATATTTGAATTTAAAAAAAAAATGTTTGTATTAACGACAAGTATTTTGAGTCGATATTTTACACCCGTTCATCTTTAGTGATCCGTACCGCACTATAAATGAAGTGATACTTTCAAAGTCACTTTTAACAGTTTCTTTGTATCTTCACCCATATCTTTAGTCATAAACCCCGAACATTAACGTCCTTAACGTAATGTGTATCTAACAACATCACCGTGACATTAAAAAACACACCATAACATTATTATGTCACATACATGGTCTACTAACTACTTATAAAGTTGTAAGACCAGAAACTTAACCCCGAAACTGTAGCAATGGCGGATACATGTGGTGGGTCTACATGTACATGGGCTATTTAACAACTAAATTTTTATTCAAAAATTCTCCAATATCTGAGCCCATTTTAAACTATCGTCGAATCCGAATTTAACTTTTAATGAAGTGACGAGGAGAGATTGAGAGAGAAAAGGGGTTTAACGTTTACTCGGCACAAACTTGGTCATTTCAGGACTAACATATGTTTTTTTTTATTTCAATAATTCGTTTGTGCGTAGGGGTCTATAACAGTGAGATGAAACCGGACGACCCGGAGAAAACCCATGTGGTTTGACAGGCGATCATACCCCTTGTCACGTACAACCCGGGGAATTGGAGCCCCACCTGTGAACTAAATGACAGACCTTATGATACAGCGCACATACGTTAACCATTCACCCATCGCATCTTCGCGTTCGCGAGAAACAGTTGGCTTTCTCTTTCTGGAACACCAGTGTTCAATGAACTGTTATATTGCACTACTTACACTTTTAATAAATACTAACTAACTTTTTATCTGTAGAAAGTTTAAGTTCACGATTTGATGACTAAAAAGTTGGTGAGCATGGATGGAGGGTGGTGGCTGGTGGATAACTTCTGGTCGTTGACCACACATAGATCCGCGCTTCTGTAGCAAAACAACCCTGTTAACCATCGTTATTAGCTTGGTGATGTATGTAGTAGCTTATTACTCTGACTTCAAATATCTTGTTATTTATCGTGTCTGGGGAGATGACCCAACACATATATACTACCCGGCGTGGATATAGCAACTCATTATTCAATTAATACCTATACAGCAGTCTAATGCAATCTGCCAACGTCCCTTATCTTGGTGATATACTTTCTAGCTTTGTTTTATTTTATCCTATAATCTGTAAAGTTATGAGTTGTTATAGATATGTCATGTTCCCCGAGATAAATATTCGAATGGACTCTCCCCTCCCACTGTCTCTAAACTACCCAACATGTGTATCCATGGACTCTCGTCGAATACATCAACTACTAGATTGTGTTTTGTTCTCTGTGTGTACTTGTTAAATAAATGTAAAAACTATTACCCAAATCAGGATCTTTTACTTCAAGATATCGATAGGTATATGAAAAAAAAACTTCAGTTATAATATTTTAATACCTTTCTGACTCATATTACCGTTTTCATATATTTGCACACCTGATCATAGAATCAAAGGTAAACCCAATAACATTTAAAGTGTGCGCCTTTGTTGAAGTCAGGTATTAAAGGATAGATGGTAACCCCCATGAGACACCCACGTATATATGTATGTATGTTACCGTTATTCTACACCGAGTGAAGCATGGGAGTAGGTAATGAGACACCTGGATGAGCACAAAGAAAATTAAAGAAATATACAACACTTAATGGCCCTGCACAGTTGAACTTCTTAAGTGCTGTGAGTTTACATTTCGAGTATAGTATCACAAAGGTATCCAAACAAAACCCCCAAGACGTAGAGTGTTTCATTTATTAAAAACCATAAAATATGTCAGCAATATAAATGATATTGAAGATATGACCTGAGCGAGCCCCTTACTTAAAGAAGACTTCGTTATGTTTGAACTGAAACATTGAGAGTTGATTTTTCCATCTTAAGGTACATGTAGTTCCCAAGCCTTTGAGTACAAACCTTAATCAAACAAATACATACAAACAGGTTTCAAGAACTAGAAATTTGTAACTGTAATTTGTACATATTCCCACAGAAACGTGAAAGACACAGCGAGTACATTAAACTTGAAGAAGACAAATTATAAATACAAGTTTTGAAAATATAACTTACCCATCTCCTTTCGTATTTCCCACACTTAGACATGATAACCACACTAGATAAATAGCAAGTGTACACGACGGCTACATCATATAAACATACGCGTCCATTCAGTACACAGGTTTCCTTTCCACCTTCGTTTTATTTCTAAAGGCCACGAGGAAAACTACACACAGTGTGGAAGTTAAACGTATTCCTACACACTTCTATTGACCATTCATATAATCAATGTCAGTGAATACGCGCGTGTCTCGTAAAAACTTTAATGGCGTTGATATTAAAGGGACATTATGATTACATGAATAGGGAAAACATAAGCAGCTCGTTTGAGATGAAAAATCAAAGAAATGTGTTTACGCGCGTGCCTAATAAAAGGATCTGACTTTTGATACAATCAAAAATGGCCAATAAAGAAAAGTGCTTTACGTAATAACTCACCATTTAATCGTTGGAATGGGATCAAAACCAGTTGCAACCGCACTAAATTATATTGGGAATATATATTGCAATAAATTTATTATTGAAATGAAATGAAATGTGATTTAAAGATCCACTTTTCTGCACCGACCGAGATGAAAAATACGGGTGCTATGAGGGAAATTTTACCCGGACAGCGGCGCTATGACGTACTCCAACTGTTAAGGGGTCTTTCACGTGCACGCCAATGTGTACACGGGTCCTTGTCTTTTCGTCCCATCTGAACGAATAGAGACTGTGTTGGCCACGCATTCCTTTTAACACCAATGACAATAGGAATCCACACCTGAAAATCCGAGGAACTTTCTTGGCCAAGACTGGGAGCTAACCTGAGACCTCCTTGAGCCACCGCGGCTCTAAATATATTATATTGAAATATTTTTGTAGTGGATATCATTACAATAATATGAAACGAAAATCACCCCTATGGCTATAGCCTATGGCTATACTCAAGAGAAAAGCATCTGACATCTCGGCGTGTACCTTATTTCTACTTCCGTCAGCAGTTAATTCATACCAAACAGAAATATCCCAGGATAAACGTTCACATGATGATTTAATGTAAAATTTACTGTCTATACTTTATCAATGGAGACATGATATCATACATTGTGATACAAAAATACAACCAAAATCGTTTGTTTTCATGACAATCAATAACAAGACAAATACAAATTTGCTAGAAATTTGATAACACAAAACAAGTACCAGAACACGTCATGGATGCCGGATTAACATACATAGGGGCACTGGCGGACATAAATTATACGTTTAGACCCCGTCCCAAAACTAGGTTTAGATTATCCTTAAATTGAATTACATAAAAAATGCATTGGTATGAATACACCACATAGAGTAAATATAAATTCATTGAATGCTCGATGGTTAGCAATGTATGTCAAATATCAATTCGTTCTTCAATGAAATTATTTGTTTACGCGTCTTTTCTGCACTAAAATAATCAATGATATCCAAACAGTCCAATTACTGAATAAAGTAACCTTCAAGGCTGAACAATGCCAAATTGTGAAACCTCCCTTGCATCATAGTTACATGTAGAGTTCATCTAATTCGTTCCGAATTACCACACTAACATATTTTAGAGACTGAGATGGTTAAAAACAATGCGTTTGGAAATGAAGTGTGTAGTTGGTTTTTAAAATCTGTTCCTAACTTTAAAATGTGCCCCTCCACAGAGTGGGCCCCGACGAAGGTGCGCCGCGTTCGCTATGGGCAATCCACCACTGTTTATCACGTACATATATCTCAAATACACAACTAAACAGAGACAAACAACTCACCAAGATGCACTAAAAGTATATCTAAGCATGTACGTTCAAATATGTTAGCCATTTTTTTAGTTTGACCTTACCACGGTGTGACACCCGAGGCACACCCACCCAGACGCACATAGTAATAAGCGGTATTATGTGTTCCAGACAGAGGAAGCATATCTGTCTAGAGCACGATACACGTCACCACTGGTAGTTTTGGGACCGAATTTGCCATAGTTTATATCTGTAACATTGTATAACCTAAACTTACCCTTAAAAAGTACTCCCCCCCTAAAAAAAAACCCGGAACTAAACGTTGGACTCAATTCTCAAAAGTTTTATACTTTACCAACAATATTATCTTAATGCAATCATTGAACGTGATCTAAACAATTATAAACATTCTTAATCAATATCTCATTCAATTACTAAATCAACATGATCTAAACAATTATAAACATTCTTAATCAATATCTCATTCAATTACTAAATCAACATAACACAGTCTGTTAGAGAAATATGAAATATCGAACTTAAAGTGGACTAGATTGTAAAAAAAATAAAAGATTTTGTTTACTAAAGAATGGGGATTCTCAATCCTCAATTTTCGTTACTGAGGTTCGAACATTCTCTTTACTTAAGGATAGAGATTGAAGATTGGGAGGCTCTGTTATTCCCTCTACTTTATCATTGCTGTAGGTCGGACATTATCCTTGATGAAACTTGCAAATTATCTTACTAGAGATTGATAATCATCTTTACTACTAGAGATCGAAAATCATCTTTACTAGAGATTGAAATCGTCTTTACTGGTGATTGGAGATCATCTTTACTAGAGACTAAAAATATCTTTATTAGAGATTGGAGATCGTCTTTACCGGAGACTGAAAATTATCTTTACTAGCTATTGAAATTATCGTTACTGGAGATTGAAGATCATCTTTACTAGCGATTCAAGATCATCTTTACTAGAGACCGAAAATCATCTTTACTAGAAATTGAAATCATCTTTACTAGAGATTGAAGATCATCTTTACTAGAGATTGAAGATCATCTTTACCAGAGATTGAAATTATCTTTACTGGAGATTAAAGATTATCTTAAGTAGAGATTAAAATCATATTTACTAGAGACTGAAATCATTTTTACTGTAGATCAAAGATTATCTTTTCTGGGAACAGATGTTTTATTCACCTGCAGAAATCGATTACCTTCAGAAGATTTACTGTATTGGAGGTCGAGTATTTTGATGAGAAATCATACACGTTTTTACCATCGATCAATGTAATGATAATATTGATAATCAGCTGTATGACATAATCAATCTCTAACAGGATTGAAACTTACACGTCTGCTAATCGAAAACAAACAAACTGAAAACGCATACATGTCTATCGAAAAATTGCTGGGGAAACTTACATAAAGCACATCCTATACACGGTTTTCTCGATAATACTGGATAATTTTGTATATTGAATTGGAACTATGTGTAATACGTTTAATGCTGAGACAGTATTAAGTTGTGTCTTATACGTGTACAGTGGACTCTGTCAAATCCGACATCGTACTTCTTGTTTTATATTTATGCATTGCTTTCAGTCACCATGAGTTTTATATTGCGTGTTGATTTGATTGACCAGCCACAAAAGCATGCCCAATTCACACTTGTTCAAAAGAAAGAGACGTGAACATGTATTAAGATGGTTGTGCCACTTTTTGTCTGTATCTGACAAAATGTCCAATTTGATAATATCTAGTCTTGATCAATGCTGTCGACAATCTTTGATATAAAAAGTGAGATTTGATCAGCCACTCGAATGAAATCAAATAACATACTCGAGTTATTTTAATGATAAAATTATTGTAAAGACGTCTCGTACTGGGGTGGAAATTTAAATCAACACTATGAGCCATTAATCCATATACAAGACGGAGTAGGAGTGTTATCTAAAATTGATTCCGTGTCGTATTATTTGTAATAGTAATTTTCGACGTGGTTAATTATCTCCAGCGTGTTTCCCCCTTGCCGGATATGCGGGACGCGGGACCTAACAACGGGCGGCGGGGGGGGGGACATGTGGCTAAGTGGGTAAGGCGCTAGCTCGCTAGCCTGGAGGTCGGGTGCTCGATACCTACATTGGCCGCGAAAGTCGAGAAAGTTAATCTCGATATTCCGGCGTGGTTTCCCCTAGTCAGTGATGCAGAACGGAGGACCTGACAAGGACAGCTGTCTAGTCGCTCGAATGAAACGAAAAACCGAGGTCCCTGCAAACATTGGAGTGCACATATAAGATCCGTTGGCATTTGAAATTCGATACAAGAGTAGGCCGTAGTGCCGCTACCCGGGCAAAATTTCCCTCATAGCACACTGTATGGCGTATGCCCCTCTTCCATAAGCCCAGGTTATATGCAGAGGTGTAGGACGTTAAACCCCATTTCATTTCATTTCGAGTAGTTCGGCTGGCACGGAAAACCGAAGTCCCGTGTACACATTGGCATGCACGTTAAAGATCCCTTGACAGTTGGAATTCTATATAAGAGTAGGCCGTATGGCCGCTGTTCGGGTAAAATTTCCCTCATAGGACACTGTATGCCCGTTTTCAATAGCCCAGTTTGGAGCAGAACAGTAAGACGTTAAACCCCATTTCATTTCATTTTGTTAATTACCCGAAGAACACACAAAAAATGAAATTGAGTTTTATGGCAAACCAGGGGCCTATTTCACGAAATTTTAACTAAGATAAGATCCCAATTTTAGTAATTTGATTGGATAATATTAGATTGATTTTAGTGCTTAGCCAATCAAAATTGAAGTATCTACTAAAATTGGATTTTATCTTAAGTTAAAATTTCGTGAAACAGGGCCCAGGCTATATATGGTGCCAAACATATGGTGGCTAACGGCACTGTCATAAATGATGTACAGTTGTGTCTGCTTCAAATGAAATGGACTGAAATAACGATTAATTAGTTCCTTTTATCTTGTTATTGATAACCCCATTGCGCCATAGTCCTTTGATCTTGCTGTTGCCATGCATAGTTTCAGATTTGCTATTGTAGTTTTGTCTGTATATCGTTGCTTCACATGTATATTATATTAGCCTGATAACGTTGCGAGAATACTCTTCGAAACGTCGCTCAAATAAATCAGTATAGCTCTTTCCCCATAAGTATGTGTTACAGCAGCAGTGCTTCACAACCTTTATGTTACAATTCCCCTGGCACTATAAAACATCAAATTACTAAAACTAAAAACTGAAACATGCTAATTAGGTATCGTTTCAAACACATATTTAATGAACAGATGCCATGGATTTACAGACTATAATAATCAGTCATTTAGTTTCCGACCAATGGCTACGCGGGTTTGTGGTCGGTAACATTCTGACTGATGCCTCCCGGTCAGGAGTCTGAAAACTCAATTCATGCAAATTTCCCCCTATTCACCCCTTTGTGTATAATTCACCCCCAATTCCCCCTTTTTCCAAATTTCACCCCCGAGCATTTCGAATCCTGGGGTGCACATGGACCCCGGTTGAGAAGCACTGTGTTACAGTTTATGTATCTACCCAGTTACTAAATGCCACTAAAAGAATATTATTTTATTTAGTTTGAGGCCAGGGTTTAAAAATGACTGGGTTAACAAATCAGAGATTGAATAAAAAGGTTTACTTATTATATGACATAAGTGTCCGCACTTGTCATCATTCGGGATTTTCTTGTCCATGTAACCGCAAAGGATTCCATTTGTAGGAAAGCATACCTCTTTTCTTTACAAAATTCAAGTGCATGTAAACAATATTCGGCGTGTACTGGTAATTTTGAGAATGTACATAAATTACTGAGGATAGTAAAATATAAAAATAAATCGTTTTATGCGTTGGTTAAATCTATTAAAACAAAGAATGACTTTAATATGCCCGCACAAAACGCTCCAATTGTCTGAACAAGGTGTTGTCTTTTGGACAATTATTTCATACGTACCGGTACTATATGACAAGATGACATATTGACATATTTTAGTATACAAATGTCCGATACTCCCCCCGCCTCCTTAGCTTGGTGTCTTCATTAGCTCAGTCGAATAAATAAATCTATAAAGTGGAACAAAGTGGAACGACCGAGAGCCCCCGTCCCTTAGCTTAATTGTTGTCTTCATTAGCCAAGTCGAATCAGAAAATCTATAAAGTGGAACACTATTGAACGACCGAGAGAGAGAGAGAGAGAGAGAGAGAGAGAGAGAGAGAGGGGGAGAGATAGAGAGACTAACATATAATAGTTCAATTTTATTTCGATAATTCGCTTGCGCGTAGGAGTCTTTAGCAGGGGGACCAAAGAAAAACTAGTCCTTGTCACGTACAACTGAGGAATCGAAACCACGTCAGATGACTCAATGACCGACCTTATGATACAGCGCGCATGTGCTAACTATTCGGCTATCCATCTCTACGGAACATCTCAAAGGTTGTTGAACTACAGACATACTTTTAATACAATTAACCAAACTTAGACATTCCAGTGGTTTGTAAAGAAAAACACATTTTGATACATGTATAGAATTGAAAGAACGTGATAGATGTTAGAGTACATGATATAACTGCATGAAAAACAATGGTGGACTCACTTAACAAATATATACTAATCAATATCAAACACTATACACCATGTTTTATCCTGCTACATAAACACGATTTATTTGGTACCTCTATTTCAAATTTTCCTTTATAGACAGATATCAAAGCTGAGACAACTATTCTGTATAATGTTCTCATTCTCCTCAAAGAGACCCTTTTTTCCTAAGAGACAAAAAGCGATAGCTAATGAAACATGTTATGCTCCTTTCAAGTTATTACTTTAAAGTGACTAATTAGTGACTGGCGTGTTAGGTCCATTGCATTAGGGATGGGACATGCATCGCAATGAGGTGGAGTTTAAGGTCCTATTTCACAGCACAACTCGGGATAAAGTAGAGGACAAACCCCATGCAGTTAACAGTAGTATAAATCGTCAAAGGTTTTTTAACGTACACGCCAAATGGGCAACCTAAATTTTCGAGTTGCTTAATAATTTTAACAGAACACAAAAAATGAAATGAAATGGGGTTTAACTTCCTACTGTTCTGCTCTTAAACTTGATTAATAAAGGCGAGCATGCGCCATACAGTGTGCTACGGGGGAAATTTTGCCCGGGCAGCGGTGCTACGGTCTTCTCTTATATCGAATTATAACTCCCAATGGATCTTTTACGTGCACGTCAGTGTGTACACGAGACCTCGGTTTTTCATCCCATTCTAACGACTAGACACTTAAAGATTACATGTACAAATTTTAGTTTGTTTTTTTACTTAAACTGTCGACGGTTGAACACAAAATCGGTTATATCTCACCATGGCTCTGACCCTTATCATATCATATTATAGCAAAAGTGAAATGACAAGAAATGGGAGTTCTTACTTTACTGGAAAATTCAGAGAGAATTCCTCGGCCAGTACTGGATTCGAACCTGTGATCTCCTGGTTAGTGAGCCAATGTCATATACCAATGAGGTCACATCTCATGAATATATATTAGAGGTGAGGCTATGGTGGGTGTCTATAGAAAATATATCATTAACAAACCTAGGTGTCACATATACCAGACTTGTTCACCACCATCCACGAATACTAGGTCATTTGGGGCTAATATTATGGTTCAATATATTTCAATAATTAGCTTGGGAGAAAACCGGGGGAGCTGCAGAAAACCCACAAGGTTGAACAGGCGACCCTAGTCTTAGTCAAATACGGAATCGAAACGACGAGAATTGACTCAAAGACAGAATCCCCCCCCCCCCCCAGCCCGATATGTAACAGAGTGAACGTGGTAGAGCTAATGGGTTCGGTTTTTTCGCTAGTAATTACATCGGTTGTCTAGTCTAATATCGTTCAGGTAAAGTTACATCAATGAGACTGATAACAATATAATCACATTACATTCTCTAGCAATAAACCTGCTTCCATGATTACAAAAGCCAATGCACACCTGATACTCTACTTTAGCTGCGTTGTTTAAGCTCCAGTAAATGTTACGTCATTCTAGATGTTGAAGATGATGTCATTTTTAGTATCTCTGACGTATGTACCATTACTATTTAGCTGAACTCGGCAAGCAATGTCTAGATTTGTGTAAATTAGAATTGACACGTTTCAGGCATAAATACAATTTACGCAAAATCGCTTCACGATTGCAGATCATTCACCTGAAACAGAATTGAAATGCCCGTCCCAGTGGGCCGTTGAGGGCGTGATATTACACATAGTTAGGTCAGTTCTATCATATAACATTTGATTGTCTCAGTCATATCTCAATGAATTCCGATACCCCCCCCCCCCCCAAAAAAATGGCACTTTTTTTAGACAAATAAAATATACCAAATTAGAGAAAATGTTGAATCGTCGCTTTCGATGTTTTTGCATATATCGCTTTACTATACGCAAAAAATTGCACAAAAAAAAATGGCCGGATAATCCCCCCCCCCCCCACAAAAAAAAAATTAAATGAATAAACTAATCCATGGGTAGATTCAAAAAACGCGTGAGTTTAAAGTCGCCAAGACCTCGAAACTGTGACAAAAATTCTACTATTGACAGAGTAAGAAATACCATACAAATCATAGCGCCATAGATTCCTTAAAGAATCACACTTGTTCAAAAAGTGTTAATATCTGAAATATGCTCACCTGGTTCAAGCTCCAAACGAATCATGCTCCGCCATCGATGTTCAAGGAGAAGTCATTTCTCACTGAGACGCGGATAAATGGTTAAATTGTTCCGACTATGTATTGTATGTATAATAGAAATGTCATCTTGTTTAACAAGTCTGGTAAAACAAGTCGAACAAGACATCACTTCCTTTGCATACAACTGTTCTATCAATCAACGTACAATGTACATAACATGGAATACTTTTAGCTACGATGTAAGTTTCACAAATGAATTAAAAATACGTTATCCCCAGCAGCACACATAATATATATAATACTTTTTGCGGATTTGATATTTTTTTTCAAATGTTTTGTATTGTTTATATTATGACTGTGACCCCGTCCCTTTTCTAGGAGAAAACATTGTCAGTATTATAAATTTGGATCATCAAATCGCGCTCCAAGCGACAGGGTATGAGTTCAAATTATAAAAAAAAGTGATGTCACATATATATTTAAGAATTAAGCCTGTACTTGTGCCTTGTTAACTCAAAGGATTTTCCGAGTATCTGTAAAGCTTATCGCAGGATTCTAAAATCTGATGTAAAAAGCAGGCGTCACAGTGGCTAATAAGTGGGTAAGACGCTGGTAAGCTAGATCGGCGTTCCGTTCGGTCCCTGCATTGGCCGAGAGAGTTTATACAGATTTTCCGGCGGTATTCTCCCTTGTCAGTGATGAAGGACGGAAGGCCTGATAAGAACAGCTGTATAGTCGTTTGGATAGGACGGAAAACCGAGGTTCCGTGTACACATTGGTGTGCACATAAAAGATCCCTTGGAAGTTGGAATTAGCCCAGTTAGGAACAGAACAGTAGGACGTTAGAACCCCTGATAACACTTCTCGTTTATATTAAAGAAGTTGAACTAGCTAAGAATTTTAATATTCGTTATATATATATATATAGCTAAAGCATGGACCTTATAGCAGATTATACATTCCGTGCTTGAAGAATCTATACCCGCTTTCTAGTGTTTTTGTCTACTGTGAAAGTGCAGTCATACTTATAAGCGTGGAGCCATGTGCTTACAATAATGACATATCCCTGAAGACTGGAAGACGAATAAATAATATAATACATACCCTACTTCCTGAACCAGATGATTCGGTGCCGTGTGAACTATAGCAGACAATGGCTATCTGGAGACCAGTCTTTTGTATCACAGAAAATACGTCTATCTCTGAATTAAATTACGTTTAGTATCGTCTATAATAACCGGCCATGTGACCGTTAATGTTCTCTGAACTATCTCCACACTAGCTATAATTAATTTTATTAATGTATTTTCCGTCCCTGGTTAAATTGTAAATCGCGGTTATTTCTGATATGATCAAGACATGTTTTCGTTGACGATGAAGTCTAAACAACTTGCCTTGAAGTCTATCAGTATCACAGCATGGTTATCCATTGCCCTTGTGCAGTATCGAAATGGTTATTTGGTTACTGAGGTTGGTTGTTGTACTCACCGCAAGACAATGTCAATACTTGAACTAGTAAAGGCAGGGAGAGAGTCAGCATGACCTTACCATTGATTGATTGTGTATCTGCCTTTAATCTCAAGTACCAATCACCCCGCACGTGACACCGTGACAGTTAGTAGACCAGCCAGCACAGACATGACACATGTCAATTAACAACTCAACTAGAAACCGATTGCCAATATCGTCAGCAGCTTAGGTAATACGGCACTCCTTTTATCTACGACACGATGCGGACACATCATATAAAAGAAAAACTAAAAGTGTCCTTTAAGAAATGAAATGAAATGGGTTTTAACGTCCTACTGTTCTGCTCTTATACTGGATTTATAAAGACGGACGTACGTCATCCGGTGTGCTATGAGGGAATTCCAACTGTCAATGGATGTTTTACGCGCACGCCAATGTGTATACGGAACCTCGGTTTTCGTGCCACCCGAACGACTAGACAGCTGTCCTTACCAGGCTGCACCACGCCGGGAAATGTGGATGAACTTTCTCGGCCAATAATGAAGGGGTGTGTTCTTTAAAATGTATCATATATTTTCAAACAACGAATAAAAGATTTTGAATTCGTGTAGTATATTTGATATTTCTACTTTTCTGTGCCGGTTGGGCTAACATGAAGACCGCGACCGCCATACCTCTGTGGTGTGCTGTGAGGACAAATTTTGTCCGTACAGCAGAGCTACGGCCTATACTTACCTTTCGAATTCCAACTGCCATGGGTTTTTCGCTTGCACGCCAATATGTACACGGGATCGCAGGTTTTATCTCACCTGAATGAATATTCGTTGCCCCATGGTCCCAGTCGACATATCTACAAAGCATTCCGCGACTTATAGGAGGGACATACTAGAATTCGATCACGTCACACAGGCCCGCCGAAATTTCTGATCGGAGTGGGGATTCAATAACAATATTATAATACTTATAACCAATGTTTGAATTACGAACGGGACAAAAAAAGAAGCATCTATTCATAAAGATCTGTCGATGACGTCACTTGCTCCACCACCGTGAACTCTCCATGGTAGAAATCTTTATATATCCACGCTTGTCAACAGGATTGTTTGTCTACAACGAGCTCTTCTTTATCCGGATATTTAGAGGAAACTTCAATATTGGAAAAACACAATTTGTAAAATCGTCAAGGGGGTAGACCATGGTTAACCGAACAAACTATTCATTATTGACAGACGGGGATTTAAAACATTGCTGTCACAGAATCCTATTCACGACATATGGGTTCCCCACCCCACCCAAATCCTATCCCCACTCTATGATTATTTCGACTTTTCATTGTGATGTATGACATGGCGTTAAATTCTTTGGTATGACATAGATGAGAGACATATTGGTATTCGAAAACCTGCTGATCCGAAGGTCAATACATTGGAGTTCTCTTAATCCAAATATCGACACTGTTGTACTATTCGGAAGTCGGATTAATGGGAACTCCGGTTGTTTCTAGGTAAATAACAAGATTTTGTTGTAGAATTTTGTTTTGTTTTATCAATATTAATGTCAATATATCAAAATTACAGGCGCTGATTCGTAGAAGATTAGGTATAGCCATTACTGAAATTGAATGGATTAGACGATATTGAATGGATTAGACAATGTCTACCATACCATTTTTTATAATAATTTCTTTCCAAACTTCAAACATTCATAACTTCACCCAGAATAAAATAATTTTTCATTATCTACATTTAAATTATTATAGCAAGAGCGA
Organism: Patella depressa; assembly: GCA_948474765.1. Classification (NCBI taxonomy): domain Eukaryota; kingdom Metazoa; phylum Mollusca; class Gastropoda; family Patellidae; genus Patella; species Patella depressa. The sequence continues at coordinate 27,715,045 of OX419716.1, forward strand.
TAAATTCCAAAACAATGTATATGTAACCCCTCGTGAACACAGTGATAATTGGTTTATTAATAAATAAGTAATTAACAAGTAATATTTTAGTGTCAATATCTAACAATATATTAAAATAAAATATTGTGGGATCTAACTTACATTCATGTAATTGTAAAAAGGAAAAATATGACAACGGGTCAATTCTTAGAAGAAAACAAAACACACGCCTGATCCAAGTCAAATCTTTCCCAAGTTGCATGAAAAGTGTCTTATTTTACATACTTGCTCTCGAAATATTTTACATTGTATATCATTTGTAATAGGTTAGCTTTTTGGCATCAAGATAGCCAGTAGGAATAAGTGCAAGTAGGCGTTAGTGTGATCAGGTGCCAGATATAAGTATATTGAACTGTATATTGAGGTAAATATAGGTATGTTGTTAGTAGATTATCAGACGTAACCTACAGGTGATGAATCTATTAACAGGTGGTTGGGTATATAGATAGTATCGATAAAATATGAAATAGAAAGTGATTCAACTAGCAGATAAGTAAAAAAAGCGCTTTGATATTACAGCTTTATAGACAGTTTTACACAAACATAACGATGTTGCTTTGTCCTGGTCAATTCAACGTCGTTACTTAATCGATAACTTAATTCAAACAGTATTTGACCACTTAATCAAATCGAAGTCAAAAAATCCAACTCACATCTCGAAAGAAAAAAAAAATAAACGTCATTGATTGTTTTGTTGTTTTTTTGTGTGTAATAGTTTTTTTTATGATGACTGGATCTTATATTGAAAGTGTATTTCCCCCAAACTTTTAACACGCGTGTTTGTACCTGATGGTGGCATACCTAACCTGTAACTGTGCCGAGAAAATATTAGATCAAAAAATGCATTACGTTTAAAAAAAAGGGAGCAGTTTTAAAATGTTATTTCGCTGCTCCTTGTGGGGTAAACTATAGTTAAATTAGGCAAGTCAGTAGGCGAGCATATAAAGGCAACGGGTTTGTTTGTTAACATGGATATACTAACTGTACTATTGTTGACAGTGTACATCTTGACGTAAGAATGTTTTCTTTACATACACTTTGTTTACAGTACCTACATCTATTCTACACCCTCACTAATACATTACACTCTCCTAAATGAACAAACAATAGACACGTGTTTATCTTCTACATTTGGCAGCTATAATGAATTCATTAAGTCATTCGGTAGGGATGAAAGACAGAAAATCGTGAGTCAAAGAAATGTGAACGTATATCTAAGGGAAGCAACTTTCCGCTTTACAAGAGATTTTAAAGGTCAACAAACAGCTTTTCGTTTGCTTATAATATAAATAAATTTTATGTAACATGTTATGTTAGTAGGTCTACCAATTTTAAGAATCATAACGTCTCTGCTACAAACACATTTACATCTATTACGTATAAATGATGTGTAGACATGCCGTTACTCGGGCGAAATTCACACCGTACAATATATGAAATAGGATAACCTAAAAATAGTGGTCATTGTCGAAATTAGATTAGGCTAAGGTATTAATGAACGCCTATAACACAGTAGTAACCGGTGGTTTAACTTCTACATCCACAACCAATAATATCGCAGGCAGTTTCTTGTGTACACATAGCTGTGGTTTTTCACGTTGGGCGACGATCTATTTTTAATCAACCTTTTTGAGTCAGAGCAGAACTTTATAGGCGTGACCGCATAAACTGAGTCGTATGGGATTGGGAAGTGTTAACCAGCTTTATTCCATTCATACGCCCATTTATAAATATATATATATATATTTAAAAAAACAACAAAAAAAACAATATCGGGTCCAATATCGAGGGTTTTCTCCGGGTACTCCGGTTTCCTCCCACTGCTAAAGAGCCCTACACGCAAGCGAATTATTGAAATAAAATTGAACCAGACGTTAGTCCTGAAATGAGTAAGTTTAAGTTGAATGGACGTTAAACTCCATTTCTCTCTCTTAAAATCGGGCCGTACGTATTGTCTATATTTCTTGTCGTCAACGCAAAATTTATAATTCAAAGGTTTATTTACAGGCTGAATGAAACAATTAATCATGCACAAGTCGTGAGTGTAATTAATTTTTGTTCTATTAGTCATGCATAAAACTCATTAAAATTCCACCTGCAAACTATTAACTATTTAGTGTGCACGGATTTATTCTCGACAGTCTGTAATTCTGACGAGTGAATACCTCAATTTTCAGTAGAACTGAATTCAAGCTTCAAACTCCCGGAAATAATTAAAAATAAAATCTCATTCTGATCACAGCACTATTCGTCAATAAAGAGGGTTGGGTGGCCGAACGGTTAGCGTGTGCGCGCTGTATCATACGGCCTGCCATTGAGTCAACTGGTTTCCAATCCCCGATTGTACGTGGCAAGGAGTAGGGTCGCCTGCCCAGACTCGTGGATATTCTCCACGTACTCCGGTTTCCTCCCACTGCTAAAGACCCCTATGCGGAAGCGAATTATTGAAATAAAATTAATATATTAGTCCCGAAATGACCTAGTTTGTGTCTAGTGGACGTTAAATCCCTTTTTTTTTCTCTCTCTCTCTATTCGCCAATGAATTGTGCCACCCGTACGACGACAGCGCAGCTTTCGTTCGTGCATAAGCCATCGAAGGGTGTTATTTTATAAATGCAAACTCAAATATGGAATCCATTCAAGGATCATGACGAAAACTATGAATGTCATCGACTCCAATTATTAGGGTGAAGTAATTTGGGGTGTACCAGGAATATGAGTGCTGAACCATATTTATCGTCTTTTGATAGCATCGGTTCCCCACTCAAAATTTTCGTATAATAGCATTGTTGTTTGTTTGCTTCGTGTTTACAGCAGTCTGATTAGAATTACCTCCCTTATATTTTCCCCCAATGCACTTTGAAGCCAATCTGTCTGTTGCAGGTAACAGTAAAAGTCGTCAAAATAACCATATACGGTAACTGCGATCTAATAACTTATTAACACGTTGAGAGTGTGGTCGTTCTCTGGTGTGACATGCAGTTTTATGGTATTTATTATTATTCAACTTAACATAATATGCCACACTTATGTTAATTACAATAAACATAATAACTATATGATTTTTACTGTTTTATTTATAAAAACAAAAGATAGCTACCAAATGTTACACATCTAAACATAACTTGAAATGTTTCACTAATAAAAACAAATGATAGCCTCCAAATATGAACAATATTTAATGTCTAAATATAACTGTTTTATTTATAAAAACAAATGTTAAAACAATGTTAAAAAAAATGCAATACAATTTAAATGGAAAACAACCACAGGTTTGTACCTTGTACACATAATAGTTTTCCAAATAAATTGTGCTGTTTATTGTTGTCAATTAAGTCACTGAGTGCCACTTCTAAAGTAATGTTTTATGTTTTAAAAAACATGACAGCCTCCAAATATTAACAATATTTCATTTTTAATCAGGTCACAAATATTTATGACAAAACTTGTCAGTTGATTTTTCTAACATATTTGATTTTGAATTGGACCTGGTCCCTGTAAAAATCATTAAATAAGCCCATTGCTGCATGTATTTGAATGGGATAGCTGTAATATCAAATCATAACAGCATGACTGAGAATTATATATAATTACAAAATATTAATTTCCCTTTATGTATGAGCATTTTGATCATGCAGAAGTTTGTACCCTCAAAAAGTACAATTAAAAACATAAAAAATGTATAGAAAATGAATAATGACAATGACACGAAAATATTTTAACAATTAAAAGATATGTGTTTAAACATAAATAGCTACATAGCAAACAATAAAAGCATTGAGATTCTATTTCAGATATATTGCTTACAAATACACACATGAAAAATAAAACCTTACGCATAAAGAAAAAAACAGATCTACATGTATTATGCAAAATAATGAGCACTATTCTGATATGTATATTTATTGAAATGGAAATGGTGTAATTTTAAGTCGATAGGTCTTTCAATGTGAAATATTTAAATATGACGATGGTTTTATTCAAATTTATATCACAATTCGTTGTCATGTAAACATAGATGAGATTCTTCTATACTGTAATAGGATAATAAACACAATAGATACATCAATAAAATAAAAATCTGTACAAATTTAAATACAAAATTATGTTGTTCTCCACAGAATATCAATAGATCTATATAAATAGAGCATTTTGAAACAAAATATTATAATAATAAAGAGATTTGTACTTTTTTCTTTGAGATTTAATAACATCAGTCCAGTCACGTTCAATGATGGACAAAAAACAATTAAATAATTATAAAAACAAAATGATATATAATTAATTTTAAATGATACATAAGGGTTATAATTATATAACTATTGTATTTAATTAATACATTACCATTATATTTAAAAGACAATATGTAAGATTTCGATAAAGAGCTTGCCGTTATCACTATATTTTAAAAAGAGATAAAGCAAAATGAAGATTTTGAAAATTTCATTCAAACTTCTTTATTTTGAGCGAAGATATTAATAGTTGTAGATGTGTGCCATCTGATGGCACCGAGAGTTGAATATGGTCTTGTCATGTTAAATAATGTCTAATTAATTATTTATATAACATTTAAGGCCCAATGAAAGACCTGCAATCGGCAGATTTATCTGTTACATAATGCCTGTTTAAGTGACACATATATCTAAATGATACATAATCATTACATTCAAACGATACATAATCATTACCTGCATCCAAAGTGGACCCATAGATTAAATGTAGTAAAATAAATAAATATTGAGTGTAAACAATCCTATTTTTTTTGTTTTGTTCCTTATTTAGTGTCATTTATTTGTTCAGAATAGCAATATCAATAACATGTTAATAAATATCAGTTATTTACAATGAAAAGTTTAAAGACTCAAATCTTATATACAATATTTTGTTGAGTATATTTACTTTTGCTTCTTTTTTTTTTTTTTACATGGCACCCATTTTCTGATCACCAGTAGTGGCATTAGTAGACAACTTTTGTTGTGAAGCAAGTTTTTCGAACATGACTCGACACATGGTCTCAAGATCATACTTATGGTACCAGTTCCAATCTGCTCGAGCATTACTGTCATCAAAAACTTGAGGCCACTGATCGGCTGAAACATAAAATAAAAGAAATAAAAATACAATGTCATAAGAATAGAAGAGTTGTGTATAATTTGCTCCATGGTTTTCTCTTGGTATCCTTAAGCATGGGATATTGAAGGCAGACCACCAATCACTACCCTTATTAATGCAGTACCTTCTATTCAATGGTCAACCTGCTCAGTCTTTCGTGGAGAACATTAAGCCCAACAAAAAAAGACCAGAATTAACATTAAAGTCCATCATAGGATATTTGGTGGTCTGCTTCCTAATGATGTAAGTTAGTCATAAAAGTTATCTCCCTTATAATGTTCATGGTAACATTAATTTCCAAGTAATTTTTGAAAAAGTATGTTATCTGTTCAACTTGAAATAACCAAATACAATGCAAAGATTATAATTTCCTTTTTGAGTTACTTTTAAAACTAGCATGGTGTATCTATGAGTACACTGCACAGTTAATTTTAAAGTGACTTTTCCCCCAATATTACTATCAACAGGGAGAATCAAACTTTACTTTTTCTGTCTTAAATTTAAATAATCATTGATCAACAGTATTTACCTATAGATTGTTTAGTTTTATCAGGACGGTATGTAACCTTTAGATGTGGCACATATTTTTTAACTTCTTCCGCCAGTTCCTCTGGTGTAAAACTCATGGCAGTCACATTATAAGTTCTCATTGTTAATTTATCATTTGGGAAACTTAGAAATTTCACTGTTGATCGTAAAGTATCCTTGATGTACATCATAGGCAAACGGGTGTCTGGACGCAAAAAACACTCAAATTCTCCTGTTCGCAATGCTTCATGAAATATCTCCACAGCATAATCTGTAAAAAATATGAACAATAATAATTTAAACTGAATTTAAAAAACTAGAACAAGATAAAAAAAAGTTGATTTTTTGTATAATCAAGGGCCATAATCTCGGATGTTACTGTCTCACATGCATCAACATCGAAAGGAACTGAGATCTTGTGATAAAACCATATTTCAAGTTTCATCAATATAAAAATTGTGATTTCTCAAAGGTCCACAAACTAAATGTGAATGGACACGAGGTTGGACAGACCTGGTCGACGGCATAATACATCCACATGAAAATGTGGGTGTATAAAAAATATAAATAAATGTGAGGGTATCAAGTACCAACATTTAATCTAAATAAAGCTGTTAGAGCTCACCACAAAACATCATCTCTATCATAAATACACAAAATAGTATTGAAGATGTCTGGAAAGAATAAGACAGTGTTTTCAAAAGTTGTCTTTACTTTTTTGTTGATCTAGAAAATAGTGTTACCAATGCTTTATTACTAAAGATTTAAACAAAAATCTATTTAGCAGAGCTATAGCATAACAGTTTTCTATATATTTAATTTTGAACAACAGGGTCATTTGTGTGCTTATTTTACACCATTGTCTTGATGATCGCATCTGCCTATCCGATTTTAAAAATAAACTAACCTGTTGTTCCTCCTCCTGGTTTTGTATCAGCTGAAATAACACCTGGATAACGTAGACTACGGAAGTCCAGACCATATTTATAATGATAGTACTAAAACACAATAATAATAAGAGTGATATTACACACATACAATTTTTTATAGCCATTAAAGATGCATGATATATTTTAGATTTAAATTTTAATGAAGAGCAAAGTTATGACCGTTTGAAGAATAGTGTAGTCTCAATTTTTATAGCTATCATTGTTACGATAATTAACAAAGTCTTGATTATACATGTTTCAATATGTTCTAAATCACAACCATCCAATGGAATAGAGGGGCAATAATGGATTTTTCAAGAGATCTGCATTTGAGGCTAAAAGAGAGATCTGCAATAGGCAAATTTAGCTCTTAAATAATGCCACTTTAAGTAACAATATCACCATTTTCCTGGAAATGGAGTTGTCATCTGGTAAGGAAGAGTATTATGAATTAATGCCTTAATGGCCATATATATCTTAGTATTCAAAACTTGTAAATATCCCCAATATATTTCAGAATATATCTAAAGAACTCCGGCTAAAAATCTGAATGATTACAAAAACAAAAAATAAATCTTTTATAATTTTGACTGCCAAGCAAATTCACTGTTCTGTTTCAGTCAATAACGTGTTCACTCACCTCTCCCATCAGTTCGGCATGTACTTTAGACACACCATAAATAGTTCTAGGTCTCTGTATAGTAAGATCTGGGGTCGGGTTCCTGGGGGAATCGGGACCAAAAGCACCTAGAAAGAATAAGGTCGAAAATTTGAAAAAGTTAACTTTAATTACATAGGAAATTTTGTTTTCAAAAATCCACCTAAAACGTCTATTTTTAATGAAAACATGTTTACATATGATGGACATTTAAGGAGAAAAAATAGAACAGGAAAGTTAACAATTATTTATCAAACAATCTTTATTAAAATGCTCAAGATTGTTTTCACAAAACAGAAAAAGATAATAGACAGTCCATAAAAACTTTGTTTTTATAGGACAGAAATAAACATTATAAGCCCTAATTTGTTTTATACAACAAAGACACGAATAAGACCGTAAAAACACACCACTCCTAGAGCTCAGAAAATCCTTTATATGTGTAGTGGTTCCCCTGCACTTACCATAATATTTACTGACATACATAATGTCATAATGTCCTTGACATACATTCTTTAAATTAGGTAAACTTTAGTCTATTTTATTTCATGCACCATTGGCTTTACATAAACAAATAATTGCTTTGCATTTTTTTGAAATCAAAACATCGACCGACTTTCTCAGTACAGTCTATATAAATTGTATATTTTAAGCAATATTAAGTGCGCCACTGACCTTATACAATGTGTTTCCTTATAATTTTTTAGACAGTGTTTCATTGTTATTGCTATACATTCTCAAATAGGAATATGCTTTATGCACATTACGTAAATTTGACTTTACATTTCAATTTAAATACAAGTATGCAATTTGAATACAAGTATGCAATTTACAACCAAGGTTTTGTTGATTCGAAGTTTCAGCTATTATTATTCATACGCGATTATCAACGACAATAAAGTATGTATAAACCAACATGTCTGTTATTGAAAAGACGACTATCTGTTCAGCCTACCTGTGGACTGTTCATTTCAAAATGGAGAGAGGGAGAATTGGGGTTTAACGTTCACTCGACTTAAACTCATTTTGGAACTAACATATGATTTCAATTTTATTTCAATAATTCGCTTGCACGTAGGGGTCTTTAGCAGTGGGAGGAAACCGGAGTGCCCGGAGGAAACCCACGAGGTTGAGAAGGCCCCCCTATCTCCATGCCACATAAGCTCACACCAGGGATCGAAACATTTCAAAATGGATTAAGAACCCTGGTCTCAATATTCATCAATCTTGGCATACTAAAGCTGCTGATCAAGATTTGCACTTTCGATAATATTTAATTTTTCATATCTCAATCCATGTTAAAACGTACTTTAACTGACTGTTTATTAACATTCATCAAAGATAATAAAACCAAAATATCCATGGTAGGACTTGTTTCAATCAGATTATTAAAGCTCATCAAAAGATATTACTGAATTCTTAAGGGTAGTGCTATCTTGTTCATCTATTCCTTACAGGATGCTGATTTTTGTTTTAAAAAAATGTTTAATTCAAATATTTACAGTACCATTTTAGGATTGATACTATTTTTAAAGATTCAACTTTCCCAATGAAACTTTGTAGTTAATAAAACTAGTGAATGGCATCCATGAAACTATCTGTTATATAATATTGCTTTCACTAAGTTCCCTTCAAAGATGGAAACCCATGTTTCTCAACCTTTTCTCAGTGCTCACCCCTAAATGAATTCTCAACCAACCCATTTACCCCCAGAGTTTCGAGGAGGCCGGCGAAGCAGGTCACCGCAAGCACCGTAGGCGCGAAGCTCATCGCGGAGGGTCAAGAGGAGGGGGGGGGTCTCCCCCCTAGGAAATTTTTAGAAATTGGAGCCCGGAAATGTGATTTCCAGCCATTTCAGGCACTCTTCAGGCGTTTCATAGGAACTTGAAAATGGCCTTTTTCTATAGAAGCCATCCGACATGAACCACGGATCCTTGCACGGGCCTGCACCCCCTGACCACATTGACATTGAATATGGAATGAATACGGATCGAAGGTGAGATTCAATAATCACCAAATTTTTATTTTAATGAAAATACATTGTTTCCAGTTCAGTGCGAAATTTGCTCCTGGTGATTGTCACAAACGATTTTTTTTATTCTTGGGACAGTGTTTGAGTGCTAATCTCAACTGTACAAGGGGGGTTGGGATGGCCTAGTGGTCTTGAGTGCCGCGCTTCGACCTCTAGCTGGCCGGTCACCTCTGGCTTGCGGCTGTGGTTTCGAGCCCCGGTGTGAGCGTATGTGGCATGGAGATGGGGCGCCTTCTCAACCTCGTGGGTTTCCTCCGGGCACTCCGGTTTCCTCCCACTGCTAAAGACCCCTGCGCGCAAGCGAATTATTGAAATAAAATTAAAAAACATATGTTAGTCCCGAAATGACCTAGTTGTGTCGAGTGGACGTTAAACCCCATTTCTCCCTCTCAACTGCACAACCTTTATGTGATCATTTTTGAAGTTACTGGGAGTGTGGTCATTCACCCCCTGGATGCCAGCCATTCCCCCGTTGGGGGTGAATTCACCCCAGGTTGAGAAACGCGGATGTAAACTTTTCCAATATTGTAAATCCTTGTATAGTTTCTAAGGGATTGAGAATTATCATTAAAGTGTCTACCAGTGATAGTCAATAGCAGATCATCACCTCTAGTCAGATAAAGCATGTTTGTTAAGGTGATTATGATTTTATACTAGAAACACAACTAAATTATTTAAGAATGACCAATATCGGTCCATTATACTAACCAATTGTACTTGGGATCATACATTTCAGATTATACTGTCTTGCTACTTCTAGTACATTGTGTACACCTTCAATATTAATCTTCATAGCTAATGGTACATTGGCTTCCCCAACAGCACTCAACAATGCTCCAAAATGTATCAACCAGTCTATTTCATAGTTGACCACTATTTCTTTTAAACCTCTTGGATCCATAATATCAGCATATAGAAATGGTCCTGTGACATAGAACAACATTTTAAAATCTTTCTCGAATCTTGAATATTTAGTACACTTTATGATGGTGATTTGATTTAATAGAGCAACTAACAACACCTTCCAACCATTATTAGAATTTGGTAATTCAAAAGGTGTACCATATAATTTAGATATTTCTTTGAAGTGTTAATTTACTTACCACTTTCAAGAACTGATTTTGATGCTTTAGATATATCTGACATAATGACATTATTTCGACCATATTTGTCCCTACAATTATAATTCATTTATTAAACTCAAATAAACTTTATAAAGCAAATCATTAAAATTTATAAAAGAAATTTATTGCACAAATTTGTTACTCGTTTGCATACAACAGAAAATCAATATCTATATAAAGAGCTAACAAAAAAAAATGTTTATACCTTAACATCTTAGCTAATCCTGATCCAAGCTGTCCAAGGGCTCCTGAATATAATGAAAATAAACATTCAAGAATTCTTCACCATATTCATAACATATTTCCAAATAGGAAAGATAACACCACATCTTGTGCGAAACTTAAAGGGCAATAACTTTGATTCACATTCACAATAACTCGACAGCAAAATGCATTTGAAATTAAATCCTTATAAACAATCTCATAAAAAAACTCTGTTCCATATGGCGTTCAAAAGACTTTATCAATCCCTTCACAGGGATGTAACTCCAAAATTTAAAATTGTATTCTATAAATTTTTACATTATATTTAGTACATTTTTACAATTATTCTATACACTTTTACAATTATTCTATACACTTTTACAGTTATATTCTATACATTTTTACAATTATATTCTATAAATTTTTAAAATAATATTCTATAACTTATAAGTTATAGTAGCTCTTCTCCTCAAAACCTATTTCAATAATCCTGCAAAGTTCTGCAAAAGACTTGATCCTGTACAAGCTTTGAAAGTAGGAATATGAATTAAAGGATAAATCATTTAAAATACCAGGTCTTGATGATATGAAAATTATGAAATCTGAAATTTTTCTACCCATCCAAGATTCCACTCTGTTCTATAGAAGTTTGTGTTAAACGCTGTGATTTGTTATGACCCAATGGACAATGTCTGCAGAATTTAATAAACAACATTAACAATTCTGAACTGTAAAATATTCTGATTAAGTTGTGGATGACTAACGACTGATGTATATTGTAGTTGACAACAATAAACATTCACATTAAAAAAAAATAATACTTAGTAACGGTAATATTGCTATGTTTGAAGACATTTTTATCTGAATTATCTCAAACTTTTTCAAATAGAAAGTAAAATAAAAATAGACTTACCTGTGATAAGAATTCTAGGTTTATTTGAATGTTCATGGATGAAATCTGTGTCGATAGCATGAACATTACGTGTTTGAATCACAGCACAAAATCCATTCAAATTCTTTGCACTATGGTTAGTTGCTGCAGACAACAGGCTTTTACCTAAACTTTTCACCAACATGATTAGTTCAGAGATCTTACAGGGAGATGGTCTGAAATAATACAATAAGTTTTTGATTAATGTAGGATAAAAAAAAAATCCCCCCCCACCCCCCAAAAAAAATTCGAAGAAGGAGGAAAATGTAATCGCATTTCTTGGGTTAACTACAAATGACAAAAGCCTATATTTAGAAACATCCTTGTCAACGCTGTAGGACTTTTTAGTGTAATCTAGCCAGGCAGAACCAGGATCATTCATAAGCTGTGAAAGTTTTGTATGTTAGAGGTAACTGTATGTATTTAAATCTGACATCTAAAATGTAGGTAGGGTTCACACAGTTGATCAAATTTTCTTACCCGTCAAATTTGACAAATATATAATGCTAAAAATTGAGTCACACACACTTCCCAACCCAATGTCTACAAAGAAATTTATTCCGAAATATAATATATTTATCATGTTGGTTTAAGATAGATTGCCAAGCAAAGAAGCATATTATTATACTCTTCAGTAGTAAATAACACCTAAATCCAACCAAGCGGTCCATACTCTTTAATAGTGTGGCATAAACCATCATTGTAGTATTCATGATTCCACGACATGCTCCGAAATTTTGTAATTTGACACACTTTAATCAAAATGAAGAATACAGATTAAATGTGTGTCACTTAAAGCATTCACAGACTTATTAATGTGAGCAAAGACCATAACTCTAGAATTAATCCGAATAGATCATATTATAAGTTACATGTATGTCACTACTCACTAGATAGTTTACTATTGAAGTCCCATGTGATACACATTAATTACACACACTTTTTTTTACTTATCATATCTCTATTTTATCCAAGCATCAACAAATAAAATTGCCTATCTCTGCTTAATCTAAGAACAAAATGTTCATATTCAAACTCAGTCAAAACAATGTGATGTCCTATACACAGCATATATGTAAATACCGGTAGATACAATTATTACAATTCTATCAAGTGTGAAATAATTGCTATCCGCCCTGTTCCTTCAACTGAATAACATCAAAATACTTGGCTGCTTTGTTAAATTAATAATTAAAGTTAATTAGTTTAATCTTGTCTTAATATCCTGTTGATCTGTTGCCAAGATATTTATGGAATTGCAAGGATTTAAATCTATAGGCTAACATTCAAACCCAAGGTGACCTGGTCTGATCGAAAATAAGTCTATTATATGCTATATAGGTTTAAATGCTATTTTTATACTGAACAAAAAAGAACTGAGGGTTAAATAAGGTCTCAATCTTTTTGGAAAAGGTGTCTGGCCATTGTCCTATCCATATTCCTCAATTCATGACTGGAAATAAATTCTATGTGATCAGTCAACGAAAACTTATTGTTACAATTAATCAACCACTAGAGTATATAAATTTAGTGAATCGATCTTATTTATTGTAAATTGGATACACAGCTGTCATAAATGACACTATTTCGTAGTTTGTACACTGGCATTCACAGATAAAGACTTGCTCATTGTAAGAAAAGAACAAAATTAAAGATATGTTAAAGGTGTTTAAACTACATGTATATCTGTGATGGGCTTTGCTATTCACTTTTAACACTTTGATTGTCTGTGTTTTTGTTGGGCAGCATACTCTGCGCAGTGTTTCGTTTGATTAGAGGTAATCCCACTACTCACTGCTGTAATGAGTGGATATATTGTTGTTTTAAATTTTGATTGGTCAGTAGACAGACTACCAACCAATGACTAGGTGCTCTACAGAAGCTTTACAAAAATATCATTTTCACAACTTCAAATTCAAACGTTTGAAGATAGCTATTGCATGGGGGGGGGGACGGGGGGGGGGGGGGGGGGTAATTGTGTACGTAATTAATTCCTATATGAAAAATTTGTAAGTGTGGAAAATAATGCCTATGGTTGTACAATAGTGAGTTGACAACCTATTGAGCAAAAGACATAAAAACAAATATGTTCTGACTTTCTTAGAAAATATGAAATTCCTGCTTTAAAACACTAAACTTACCTTACAATATCTCAGACACTTATGTTTAGGCGTAGGTAATATGTACATATGTAAACTGGTTCATTAATAAAGAAAGGTTCTTGTCTTTTATTTTTATTCTACCAAATTTAAGGAAATTTTACATTATTGATATTGCCTCTACATATATCATATATATATGGATTTTTATAACTGACAAATTAGGCCTATACACTGCACAATTAAAACAAAAACTTCCTTATATGGAATCTAGCATACGTATAGACATGTCACGCATGATCTTCGCCACACAGTGATAGGGGCATATACATTAATTGGCTGTATATTTTAAACAAACACTTGACAATTATATAATTTAAAGTAGCTATTCTGCTTTACTGAGGTGTACCACTGGTGCTGCTGGTACTCTGGACCACAAGCTTCAGTTCTTATTGAATATGATGTAAAAATATTTTACTCACTATAATAATGACTGAGTCACCACAAAGAATCCAACAAAGCGTATGTCTATTTAATTATTTCAAGAATTGGGTCTACATTGCCCCTTCTACTCTTCTAGTTCTGGGCATGGATTGATGGAGAATCAAAAGATACAAAATTACAAATTAATTTTAGAATCCAGGTGATTATTTTACATTAACATAATTACCTAATGAATCCTGCTGTACATACAATTAGTACAAAAGTGACAATCAAGTTATCAATAATTCATTCTCTGTTATCTTGCAGACTTGTTTAAAATAGTATAATTTTGTCTAGTTAGTAGTGGCGCAGTTGGAAATCAAAATCAGAACAAGCAAAACATTGGCACAGACAAAATTTACTTCTTTGATCCAAAATAAAACACTGGTGATTTATGGCACGTCAGCCCGCTGTATTATGGTGTCAAACACAACGTGAAATTAAAAGCAATTAATGTAGCATATGTTCTGAGTTTGATCTATACTATCATATTATTCATATAGCCTCCCGGAAACTGGCATGATGATGAAACTGGCATGATGATGAAACTCACAAGAAAATGACGTAAACAATAGACGGATTGACAGTCGAATATGACGGTACAAGTTTGATATCAATATATTAATCTAATAAATTAACATACCTTTGGTTTGAAATATAATTTATTTTCACTGGAAATTAACTAATTTCATCCGCCTTCCTCAATTTCTGTACGCAACTGATTGGCATTTCAACATGTGTATGTCATTCAGTACACACAGTCCACACATACGGCCAATCAACGATCGTCTGTAAAAGGTGCGTCCCTAAGAAGCAATCTGATTCGATGAAAGAATGTAAACAACCTTCACCTTAAATGGTCCGGTTAAGGTGACCCATTTATCAGACTTAGTTGCTATGACATTCCAGAACGCGAGACATACTGACGTACATTTCTCCGACGATCGAATAAATCCGCCTTGACTGCTCTTTATACAGGACAGGCTAACGGAGATATTCAATTTTTAAAACGTCATACCATACACATTTACTCAGCAAATATCGCCGATGCGCAATGTTATCAATTGAAAATATGAATGGAACAGATAATGTGATTAATTGAAATAAATAGCATGGGCGGATCCGTGGAGGGGGGGGGGGGTCTGTCCAAAACATAGTCATGTCGCATTCACATGGTGTAGGCTACACCTATTCTCAATAAAGGGGTATTGATAAAGTCTTTATCAAAGGCGTTTTATTGCAGAGGCGCTGGAGGCTCCAGCCTCCTCGGGGGTGTTGGGATGGCCTAGTGGTCTAGAGAGTGCCGCGCTTCGACCTCTAGCTGACCGGAGCTGGCCGGTCACCTCTGGCTTGCGGCTGTGGTTTCGAGCCCTGGTGTGAGCATATGCGGCATGGAGATAGGGGCGCTTTCTCAACCTCGTGGGTTTCCTCCGGGCACTCCTGTTTCCTCCCCTATGCGCAAGCGAATTATTGAAAGAAAATTAAACCATATGTTAGTCCCGAAATGAACTAGTTTGTGTTGATTGGAGGTTAAACCCCATTTCCCTCTCTCTCTCTCTCTCTCTCTCCGGCCTCCTCACGAAAAAAAAAATCGGGAGGAAAATGCTAAAACCGATGAGAAAAATGAAATGTACCGGTACCCTAGTTAGGGAGGGCCCTAAAGGCAGACAAAGGGGCCACTCAGCTGACAAAAGGGTCCCTCTCTCTGGCCAAGGGAAAGGGCCACCGAGTCCGGGTCAATCGGATCGTTTTCTTTTAGGCTACACTGTTACTGTCGAATCCACTACTGAATGAGAATGCTGTCGTGGCACTGGTATGAAAATCATCAATCAACACCCCCCCCCACACACACACACACACACACACGGACCCCCGCGAAAGAGGGCCCTTTATATAGTAAAGCCTCCGCCATGATATACCTTAAAACGCCCCTGGTTTTTATTAGCCACTCATTATGCATTCAAATCATAGTTCAATGTGTCCAGGTTGTCCGTCAAAAAGGGTTTCAAGTTAACTTTTAAGATAATTTTTTCACGTTGGTATTCGTAAGGCCAGTAGGCTATGTCATCTCTCTGTACTACAGAAACGTACGTTACCATTCTTATAATTTATATTGCACAAAAGTGTTGACATTATTCAGTGATAGAGCTGTATTTTTAGAAAGGTAGATTATCTGCTGAAAGTTTGGTCACCCATTAAAACCATATTATGACTCATTTTTTTGGCAGTGAAAACATTTTATATCTTTCATAATGCAAATAGAAAAAATCCGGTTCTCTTTTCCATACTTATTTCAAATACAGTGTCTTTCAATCATACGCTTTCCTTTATAATATTGTGCATTACATCGATCAAAATAATTCAACAGTTATATATATGAATACTGAAAATTTACAGATTCTCTATTTACGTTTTGAGATAAGGTAGAATAATAACGTAGGCCTACGTTAGGCCTACACAAATTTTATTGTTGTCCAAAGTAAGATACATTATTAAATATGTGGCGTAGACCTTGATTCTGACAGACTCTAATCATAAACCTGCTTCAAAATAGTTCAATGTTGCTTAGCAATTGAAACTCTATTTGTGATTTGCAATAAAGTTGAAGATATATTCATTTCTGTATTGGCTTGTAGGGCTGTCAGTCCAGTAGTGAGTTCTCTTAATGCAGGCCCGTTGCTAGCGGGGGTAGGGGTGGGGGTGGGCGGTCCAAAACGGCTTGATCTTCGGGGTGTCTTATCTCGGAGAGGCGCCATAATGACATGATTGGTGGGCGCCTTATAATGACAATACGTGATTGTCGGGTCGCACATAATGCCGAGTAAGATAGTTGAGCGCCCACGACTTAATCAATGGGGTGCCCAAAACGGCATAATTTGCGGGGTTCCTGATTCTGGAGGGACGCCCATAGACTGGTGGCCAGTCTTCTCCACACACCAAAAATTGGCCAGTCCTCTCAAAAAAAAACGTAATCTCTGGTGCTGGTTACAGGTTTACTCAAATTTTTTTTCTCTTACAAATGGAAACGAAAGTGTTGGTTTACTAAAATTAATACATTTATATAAATCGAAATGTAAAATAAATAGAAGAGACTGGGCCAGTCTAGGACGCCCATAATGCCGAGACTGGTCGGCAGTCTATGATAAGATCATGGGCGCCCATAATATAATTAGCGGGTGCCCACAACACTAGTGGGACTGGTTAGGTGCCCATCGAGTGAATTTGGCGCCAAAAGCGGTGTGATGATCATCAAAATTCAAACAAGTCGCACTCTAACCCGATTCCGAACTTTCATTTTTCTCATAAATTATTATAGGTACGTTAAAGTCATATATTCCTTCCTGCAAATTTTTATAATTTTCATATTAAAATATCATTATACGCCAACATCGCATATTCAGACTCGAAAGTGAAATTGTTCGTCATTTTCAGATGCAAACTCTACTTTCCCAAATTTTCTGGGGAGCGGGGGGGGGGGGGGCACCATAGGCAATCTGACTTTTAGGGCAGACGGTAAAGTGAAAACAAAAAATATTATTTCATCTAGTTGACAAATTTACTGTTCTTTTAATTGAATACCGCGAATTACGTTACCATTAGATAACGTAAGTTTCCATTGGTGCTCTAGCCTATTAAACCATCTTAAAATGTTTTCTGCGTTGTACCCCACGCTAATAATTTGTATATACATGAAACATTAATATCATGGATTTAGCTGTTCAGTTATCTAAATTCATTGAAAATCAAAATACTTGTTCGTTTCAACACCTTAAACTCGGTGTATCAATCTGACGTAAATCGGATGATAAATTTGGCCTCTATAGCGTCACAAGATTTTTTGAAGTTATCAAGGGAGATAACTCTGGTAGTAATTATTTGAAATCGCTGAAAATCAATAGGCATCTTTGTCGTATGACCTTAAACGCTGTGTATAAATTTCAAGTCAATCGGATATTAACGTTGGCCTCTAGAGCGTCCACAAGATTTTTTGATGTGATCAAGGGTCATAACTCTGGTAGTTATTATCGGAAATCGCTGAAAAACAATAGGATTCTTCGTATCCTGACCTTAAACAATGTCGGATATTACATTTCGATTCTTTGCAATCTACAATCCAGTAAATGGGAGAAAAAGCACATACTAATGTAATCTATAAACTTATACATTCATATTTTGAATTTTCTGATAACATGTTCGTAGAAAGAATCTGAACAGTCCAATTTGAATGACTGGCTTCAAACGACTGGAACTACCGTTAATTGTGGCTTTATAAGGTCGACCCACTTTCAGTTGAAGTCAGTTGAAACCAGTTAGTGTCAGTTCAAAACTTCAAGGATCGATATAAGTTCGGCTTCAGGCAAAGACACTGGGATTTTATAGACATAAATATCATACCTTCAAGTTTATTACTAAGAAAAGCCTGAAGCATGCATGATCTATACCGAAACAGTTAATCAAAATTAATATGAAAGATTTGCCGTAGGCACACAGACGTGCATTGTGACTTTCATCTGTGAGAAACTTATGTAACTATTGCGCTAAATATTGAGAGTAGGCCTACATACAGTGGGTGGATAGATTATATTATTATTTTAGTCTAATTTCAGGCGCGGATCCAGAGGGGGGGTCCAGGGGGTCCGGACCCCCCCCCCCCCCTGCTCAGGCTTGAAAATTTTTATGCGATTATATTGGCGATTTAGACCTGTAATTTTGGAATTTACCTTCCAGAAATACATCAGAATGAACCAAATTGAATCTAATTTACCCCCCTGCAAAAAATCCTGGATCCGCGCCTGAAACTGAAATGACTGCATCATTGGTTAACTGATTACAAAAACCCATTAACAGTTTATTTAAATATTTTAAACCAGAAGTTGTGTTTAGAAAACTGCTACCGGTACTACATTTCTTGTCTATCTTAAATTAAAATAAAAGTAAAATAGAATATTTTCATAAACAATACTAATTTGCATCATATATAACTGTCATTTTGGGTATGGCATGGTATGATAATGATGGGGCCAAAAACTAGATTCAAATTTTAAAAAATTGCTTTGTAAGAGGGTCAGAATAAAAATATATTAAAAATTCAAATATATGCAGAAGGTTATATTTCTGCTAGGTTTCAGTCAACATACAGACTGATACCCAAGATTAGAGTACTGAGGACAACTTTATCATTTTACATACACTCGATGATGCACAGACCAATTCATTTACTTAAACATGCAACAATTGATTATTCATTTTGTATCATAGAGAAATTTATTTAAAGAATTACATGACTTGGTTCACCTGTTATGTCATGAAGTTGTAGTGATATATTTTTCCTGCACCTATCAACCGACATCAGTATTTATTATCTTAAAATGAAAAATCTGGGTTATATAACATGCACAGTTGAACATGACATATCTAGATTACCTACCCTGTGGCTATAGGTAACTTTGTCAAGACTTGGGTTAATGTTGCCACACTTTTCTTTATTTCTTTTTAAGCCCTTTTTTAAGTAACAATACCTCATTTGCATTTTTCGCAAAAAATATCAAATTTTGTTCAGTTTAATCTTCATTAATATCTACTCCGATTGATTATTTAACTTATGATACAAAATCTAAGTACCAATGCTAGATGAACTCCCAATTTAAAGTGCCAATCCTGATAACTTTTTGGGGAATAAAACTGCTTAATTTTGTGTTAAAATCCTTTAAAATCCATAACCTAAGGCCCACCTACTAACCTGATATTTGTGATACGCTTGTAAATAACTTAAACCCGACAGTCTTCATCTGGAAATGGAGAACGTTTTATTATACAGCATCTGGATAAAACCAGACTTTTTTCTATAAAAATAATATGTAGGTGAAATTTACCTTTTGTTATCAAGTACAGGGCATGTTTCATTCACTGTATAGACCTCTCAAGAAACATTAATCGATTATCAGGTCACCCAATGAAAAAATTGACCCGAAATCTTAAAAGGGTTACGTGTCCGGATAAGCAGTGTTGACGTTCACGTCCAAACGACTCAATATTTTCAGCTGAAATTTTGAGACAAGGTAAATACACCATGCCACTATATTTTGGTCCATGAATTTCATAAATACTCAGACTTTAATTTTTGAGACTCTGTTCTTATCGGGATTGTCCCTTTAAGAAAGGGCTATCAATTATGAGAGATTCATCTTTCAAAAAATGTGGTTTGCAAGGGAGAGAGTGAGAGAGAGAAATGGGGTTTAATGTCCACTTGACACAAACTAGGTCATTTCGGGACTTAACATATGGTTTGATTTTATTTCAATAATTTGCTTGCTTGTAGGGTCTTTAGCAGTGGGAGAACCCAGAGAAAACCCACGAGGTTGGAGTTTGCAAGGGATTGTTAAATCAATTCTAACTTACAGTCAGCTCAAGTTCCCATTGGCATTACCTTCTACTTATTGCAGGACATTAGCTTTTTCAGTCTTAGAAAGTCAGTCTGTTACGGCAGAATAACTTTTTTGTGTCCTTGAATATTGAGGTCAGAATGGCATCTGAACCTAGATTTTGTATCATCTAGATAACTATCGAAAGAAGACCTTTAAATCCATTATTTTTGTTAAACTTAAATAACTGACTTTAACCCACTTAATGTGTCAAGAAGATGTATTTTATTAGGTCTTCTTTAATACATACAAAACTGTTAAATTCATCACAGTTATTTCAGTTATTTCAGTTATTTACATTGTAGGGCAATGGTGCACTAAGTCAATCAGCAGTTGGCTTGTGAATGCAGCCACAAGGCTAACTCAAATTTTCTTAATTTTCTAGGTTGCCTCAGTATCCCAGTCGCACCATTAAAAAATGCATGGCTATGCCACTGTTTGTTTGGCCTAAAAAGAAATTGCTCACCATAGAGCTCAGTCAAGATATTCACCATACTAAAATCATGACTACCATTAGCAGCCGTTATTGTGTTCAAAAGTTATAGTAAATGAGATTAACCAAATTAAAACAATAATTAACAATTACAACAAGGGTTGGGCATTCTCTTTTCAACATATCTGATAGTGGTTGGCTACTGTTATTGTCATTGAATATATTTTTTTATATTTTCATTTTATAATTTACCATCATACATAGAATGCTGACAATATATCAGTTTTAAAAATAGTGTCAAGGCTATTGAATAGATTTAGGGAACTAGCCCAAATTTAGGGATATTGAAGAATGTTCAGATTATGTTAATTTGGTTATAATGTTCACAGGCTAAAAACGTGATTTTTCGTGCAATCGGTGGTCATAATCCAGGAAGTTATTGTTCACTACATGCCAATATTGAAATTAACCGAGATCTTTGGGATATAAACATACATTTTAAATTTCATTAAAATCAGGAGCCATAATCTATGATGTTGCAGTCCAATAAAGGAACTGAGATCTTAAGAACAAAAAAATTGTGACCTCTAGAGTGTCCACAAGCCAAAACTGGGCCATAATCCATGAAATAATGGTCCAATACATGCCAATATTGAAATTAATCAAGATCTTTGGGATATAAACCAATATTTCATGTTTTGTCAAAATAAAATATAAATTGTGATCTGTAGAGTGCCCACAAAATGTAAACAAACTAACTGAGGTACACATGGACAGATGGGGGTGGGGGGGGGCTTCATATTATATCCACATGAAAATGTGGGCATATAAAAACATAACCATAAAAAAAGTAGATTTAATGATAAATAAATAATAACAAATGTCATGTCATCCTAAAGGAGCATTATGGAAGATTAGATAAAGAGCTGGCAGTTCTTGATATAATAGTTAAAAATTATATAATTTAAAGGGAATATGCTGTAAAAGTTTAGTCAAACCGGGATAATAACCGGGATAATAATTTTAAAATTTAAGGCCTAGCTGCAATTACCTAATTTTGGATTAAATTAATAATGAGTGCTTAGCAACAAATCTGACACGTAAGATGGCATCGATAGTCGATTATAGTCTTTTCATGTAAATTAATGTCTAATTAAAAGTTTATAAAACATTTCAGGCTCAACGAAAGACCTGCAATACACAGATTTAGCTCTTGCATAAGGTAGGTTTAAGTACAATAATTGTAAATACAGAATTCAAATATGATAAAAACAAATGATCAATGCATATCCTACTGCAAAGAAATGTAACAACTTTATTAAAACAATCTGAGTTTTAACTTGACAACAATAAGTACTGCATCTACCCAAAGTACTTGATGACATATCATATTTATTTCTGAAATGGATCATTTCTTGATCTTGAGCTGTTTATGTATACAGCATATTGATAGTCTTAAAGAACCATGACAAATAAGCAATAAATTATCTCATCACTGATGAGATAGGACTGTTATGTCACTGTTAAGATGACTTTATCCCCATAATTAAACAACACTTAGGGAGCCTAATGCTCAGCACTACAGTATTCAGAAAGTATATATCACTGGTTTTCTAATCCTATTCCTTCACATTCTATTACATTTGTTGTTTCACTAATTTTCTTTATATTAAACTTAGCCTGTAAATAAAAAAATACATATAACAACTTTTAAAATAATATGTAGTGATAAATAATAAGTACACCAGACGCTAGGGGGAGAGAGAGAGAGAGATGGGGTTTAATGTCCACTTGACACAAACTAGATCATTTCGGGACTAACATATGTTTTTAAATTTTATTTCAATTATTCGCTTACGGTAGGGGTCTTTAGCAGTGGGAGGAAACCGGAGTACCCAGGAGAACCCAGGAGAACCCACAAGGCTGGACAGGCACCCATACTCCTTGCCATGCACAACCGGGGATTCGAAACCACGCCAGTTGACTCAATGGCAGACCGCACACTAACCATTCGGCTATCCATCCCCCACCCCACCCCGACACTAGGACCACATTCTACATGCCAAACATTATATGGATGATCGAGTGATTCTCTGACGAGGAGGAGGATGGAATAAATAACAACTGGTTACAATGCAAGATAAGCTCACATTTTGCAAGAAATGGATAGAGAACAAGCTAAAAAAAAATACAAGATTTTTCGTACAATCGCGGACCAAAATCCAGGAAGTAACGGTTTGATATGCGCTAATATCGAAAGGAACAGAGATCTTTGGGTTATAAACAAGATAAAAACAATTAAAGGCCATAATCCACAAAGTTACGGTTCATATACATGCCAATATCGGAAGGAACCAAGATCTTTATGATATTAACTTATACTTGTCAAAATCGGATAAAAATTGTGACCTGTAGAGTGTCCACAAACAAAATTTGGACAGACAGAAGACATGGGCGACAACAATATAGATCCACATAAAAATCCCTTTATGTATACATTTAGAGCAAAAGATCAAACCACTGAAACTGTTATATTTTAGACAAGGTCAAGTTTACACATACGATTATGATTCACAACAGAAGGAAGGTCAATCATCTGCAGATGTTCTGTAGATCACTGGCACATTCACTATGCTGAACTGAGGGCATGTTGAATGGATTGGTAATTTAATCATATAGAATGTACATTTACTTTCCTGGTGTAAAACCTTGGAATTCATATACATATATATGTAAAATATTAACTGAATATTTGTGTATTCAAGAGAAATAACTCTAGTTTATCTAATTAATGTAATATAACAATACCTGAGATAGTAATTGCGCAACATGTATAGCTGTTTGTGTATGTAAACTTACAGGACCACACAATACTTCCGATTTACCTTTAGCTAAAGCCATTAATAATATCAACTGAAAATAAAAAATACAAATCAACATAAATACAATCAAAGTGTGTATGTCTGTACATCAAGCGTCGTCGCTATGATCCATCGCCACATATGTGAAATCAAATTAACTAGCAAGACCCAGTTAATATTTTAGACCATCGAATTTGGACCCCAGGCAAATTGGGGGAGGAACGCTTCATCACCAAGCTACACCTCCACATATGTGGTATATATTATGTCGATAGGAATAGTGTAAGTAGTAAAT
This sequence comes from Patella depressa, assembly GCA_948474765.1. Lineage (NCBI taxonomy): Eukaryota > Metazoa > Mollusca > Gastropoda > Patellidae > Patella > Patella depressa. The sequence goes on from OX419716.1 coordinate 27,739,195, forward strand.
TGTTTTTTTAGACGATAGTGCATTCTAGAGTCAAATGCGATTATTTAACAATGGTAAAGTGACATAATTTTGGGATGTCATTTTTTTTTAGCTTCCGTATATACGTCGAAACAGAGTATAAGATGAATGCCTGAGTTCTGCTGAAAAATGTATCAACTTATGAAACGCAAAATACGTTAATTTGAGAGGAATTTGAAACAGGTACAGAATCGGCAGTAAGCAGCACACTTTCCTTTCATTCTATTGTACACCACATCGACATCACGTAATTTTGTAGGAATATATTACCGACATAAATTTGAATACCATACGGGAATTAAATATGAAAAACAATGAGATGCACCAATTTTTGTTTATTTATTTCTTATTAATGGTCCTATTTTAGTCGTAATAATATCCTAGATCTTTTTATTACATTGCCACACTCTAGTAATACCTGATCTTGTAAATATTCATCTACACATCCACCATGTTGTAAATTGTCTACTAACATCTGACCTGCTACAGAACCAACTTTCTCTGCTGGTACACCTGTAGATATAGTATATTACACTAGATATACAATTAAATAATGGGTGACAGGCCTATTATAGATTTGAATTTATGCATAATCCTAAAGATTTTTTAACTTTCCGGACAGGTTCACCTTACTAAAAAAATATATTTAAAGTCTCAAACTTTCCGGACAGGATCTCCTAATTAAACTGATAGTTCCTCTTTAAATCTAACTTACCCTTTTTACCCAGCCCAGAACCAGATAGTAAAAAGCCATTTGTCGTTTCTGCTACTACCCTGTAAAAATAAGTAAAATAGAAAATATATTAAACACATATTGGTAATATATATTTTAGCATAATTATGGTGCCTTTAAAGGAACATGAGCTCTAATCTAATACTTGAATTCATCAGGATTACTTTGCAACCATCTACGTATCATTTCTGTTAGCCGTGAGCTGAGTACCGTCTAGGATTTTTGACAATTCAGCTTCTATTAGTCTGATAATAACTTTAAATGTCATGTCCATCATCAATGAATATTAATTTTATTGCTTTGACCTTGCCTCTGATAAACAACTTAGCATTTTATTACAATACATAAACCAGAAATATGTCATATTTTATGTAAATTCTTACTAGTTTGTGCTTGTTTTAGACCCTAGGAATCTGTGAGACTATAACTTACATAATACCACAACCAGATCCCACAGCTCCATGTTCTGGTTCTTTAATAACATCTTGTTTAATATCAACATCTCGATAATACTCTTTAATTTTCTTCTCAGCATGATCAGCCATTATCTGGGCTACCTTTAAATATCATACAAGCACTATTTAGTGACTGCAACATGAAATAATTGCAAAGTGTTCTTTCGTAATATCAATATTAAGAACAGAACAATATCCTGTGATTCATTCAGTCTATCATTTAGATTGTTTTTAAAGATGTTAGTTATTTCTATAATTAAAAGTGTCAGCCATGTACATGTACTACATCCGATTTTGAATACCAACTGTTAAGGGATTCTTTTTAAGTGTCAATCTGATTAAAGCACAGATCCTATTTCGTTTCGTTTTTATAATTCAAATGTTTCGTTTTACTTGTCTTTACTACACTAGGATCTGGAAGAGTTGTTAGCATTGACATGTTCTATGTCTGTTACAGCGAGTTCTTTGCCTTTTGATGCATGGAACTGTGGCCAAAGCATTAAAATGTCAAAGCTGATTGATTAATCAATGTCTGATGTCATAGGGTCAAAAGCCGCTTACTTGACCCCTGACGTGAACTCCCACTGTAACTTGTCAGATCTTCATGTAGTGTAGGCCATCGAAAGAATAAAACAACGAAACGAAATACAGATCTGTATTTTAATCTGATTGTTTATGTGTATACAGGTCATCATTTTTCAGTCCCATGTGAAAAACTAGACACTGTTCCTTGACATGCTAGAATATCTTAAGGTACTTTCTCGGCCATTACCGGGATCAAACTTCTGGTTTGTGGGTTAGGGCCCTATCTCAGACAAAAATTTGATCTTATATATTTAAACTTACTTTAAGAGGTAAATTTCCCGCAACATAAGAATGTATAGTAATAAGTTTTATATCTCCTCTTTCTAATAATTTTATACTATTTAAACATTTTACAGCTTGAATATCTACTCTTACTTCTCCTCCACCCTTTGGGAAGAAACCTCTATTAAAAGAAAGATAACAATTATATAAGCCATTTAGCAAACTGTTTTATGTATCAATTTATATATGTATACACGTAATTTTTTTTCCGTTGTGATAAGTGTAAAGAGGCCACATATTTGACAATATAAGAGGGGAAATGTGTTGAACAATTCTTAAAATGATTTATATTTTTCGGTCCTTAGAAAACTAGTAACAAACAATGGAAATATATGAAGGGAAATAACTCTATTTTATGAAAACATTGCCATACCTTCTTTTAATTTGGAAATCAAACTGTACCCCTAACTGTGCTGTCATAGGTCCAAAAACCTAAAAAAAACAAAAATGAAAAAACCTTAGATATCTTTGATTTTTGTTACAGACATAGACTGGGGCTTTACCATCCTCTACTAATGCAATGAAATGGGAACACTTCCTGCATAACATTCACTTCCAAAACATAAATAAAGAGATGACTCGTGAATTTGTAACTGAAAGTATTTCGCAAGAGATAATGGATGGATGAACTAATAAGCCCAATGTCCACATGCGTTGTTGAATATATCTCATATTCTGAGACAGTCACAGATGAAGATTTTACGGGACAATGAGCCAATGCCGAACGGAATAATTAGTCATGATAACTCTGGTTTAATGTCGTTATTCAGGAAAAACATAAGAGATTTTCAGATACAATAAGCTGAAAGTTGATGGTATAATACTTTACAACGATTGGGTATTGTATAGTTATATGGATTGATAATAATATTGCTACTTGAAGAATTTAAAACTTGCCAGATTAAAGAAATCTATTGGGGGCGCCATGTCAGCATTGGTGCCACCTCGTAATGTTAAAGAACTAGGACTATCACTATACAATAAACATGGCAGTGCTGCTTGTAGTAATAAACATATACTCCTGAAACATAAATATAAATAAATGATCAGTCTGAATCCAATACTGTATACAACAGAGTGATCAACTCAACTATCATTAAGAAACTTAAAATAACCATGCATGATTTGCATTTTATGGAGAATACAAAATCTTTCATGGCTTAATAATCCATGCTAATACATTAATAAACATTCTTAAATTAAAATCAAGGAAACATAATGAAAATACCATCGTTATATAATGTCCTGTTTGGATTCAACTTGACATCAATTTGGTTCACGGCAAATAAAGATGGTGGCATCTTGTTAAATAGGGAGCAGCATACACAGGTGTACATGTAGATCGATGAAATTTGCTATTTCTCAGATCTTTGTATTACATTGTACCAAACAGAATTGAACTGTATTGAAGTGATATTCCTACTGGAGATTTAATTTTCACAATATTGTACTTTGCAAGCGATTTTAGAGTGCAATGATAAAGTTTTTAAGCTGGTCCTTTTTAACTTAAAATTTATTCAATCAGTTTCCCAATAATTATACCGGGAATACTTTAATGTTCAACTAAGTATAACTTTTCCGTAACTTTAAAAGTCACACTTTTTGCATTTAGAGCAACAGTATAACAGCTAGGACGACCTTCGGCTGCACAGAATTTTCACACTTTACTTCAACCTGTGGTCATGACCAGCAATACCATACAGAAGTTCAGACTGTAGTCACAACCATAGTTTTTCATCCGAAGGTCGCCCAGGCTAATTAATAATTTCACACATAGAATAGGTACAATAAGATAATCATTTAATAAATAAATTGTTGAGTTACTTGTATTGTTGTAGGTTTATTTACAAGCTGTAGAACAAACACCTTACCCAGCAGTTTTAGTATCAGCCAAATAATTGCCTCCCTTTACTTTTCCTGGTGTAAATGATATTTCTGTTGACTGTACTCTTCCACCATTTAATTTACCACTACAAATCTCTCCTATTAATTGTAATCCTGATAAATGTTGAGGCCTGAAAAAAATAGTGCCAAAAGCAGCTGTCAGACGGTACATTTTTGTCATTATATTGATTGGGTATTTAATATTACTTCTAGAAGTAGTCAAGAAACAGACTTTTTTCTAATTTGTGCCACTCGAGTAAACTTTTTAATTTCATTTCCATTAAAACTCTGGCATGTAAAGTCATTACTATTAGGATTCAAAAGTCATAGATGCATGTAATTACGGTAATAACTCAAACTTACCTCAAGCCAGGATTACTACGGCCAGCTCTTATTTTATTCACCGATATTGGACAACCTAATAAACAACTTAATGCAGCAGCATTTCGTAAAATCTGTCCACCCTGCAAATATGAGTGAATTATAAACTATTAATACATTACATTACATGAAAAACATTTGTTCCATTCAGTGATCTGATAAAACCCCAGCCGCCCAGCCAAAGGCAATGTTATCGAAAATGTCTTGGATATTATGAACATATTAAAGTAAAAGTAAGAGTGTTATTGTTAATTAGATTCTACTCTAATTGTCTTTGACTGTACCCAATATGTTAAACAGACAAATCACAGAGTAGGTTTTCCTTTGAACACGCCATGTAGGTACCTACCCAAATGGTATCCAGACTGATTATATAACAATAATAAAGGCAATGGCACTACTCAAGCTATACGATCTGATGGCACATCCAAGTACCGCTACGCAAAATTAAGGTCTTATTTTATGTCATTGAAATGTTCCTTTACGTTGAGTGCTAAAAAAAGTGGACATTAAAATTGAAAGGGAAGCTTAACATTTTCGACAACAAATCAATAGAAGCGTTCATACAGATCGTGGGGAGATTTATAGACTGCGTTGTAAACTTCAACTTGTACTTACTACTGAGTAGGCCTACTGTGTAGTTGTAATAGGCACAAGATTAATGAAATTAATTAGGTATGTCTGGGATGACAGGGATCTATAACGTTTCTAGCTATGCGAGCTTGCCAAGTAAATGGCACATTGATACCTTCCGGCTAGACTACCCCCCCCCCCCCCCCAAGCCCACACATCTTTACTCAGTCAGTAAAAAGTAAACAAAATAAAAGTAGACTGTCGGCTTGATCACAAGATGAATAGGCCGTTTCATACCCCTTCTAGCATACTGCCATCTATCTTAACTTCATCTTTGTCGGGCGTAGCCATCACTAATCTGTTTAAACAATTTAACTGTGATCAGGTAAATAAGGTATGTCTAAGACTTTCAAGCATAGGTACTCTGTTGACAGAAGTTACCACATGTTACTGCAACATCCGGTACATTTACGCAGGCGCACTGATATTTCAAGGAAAATATATTGAAGGGGAGATAAATCGTTTTAAAATGGATGCAGACCAATGACGTCAAAGCATTGATGCAGACTACCGAATATTACGACTTTGACGCTTTTAATTTTAATTTTCGTTGACTATCTCTAACCCTTTACCCCTCAGTTCATAGTGGACACATTTGACTAAAATTTTCAGCAATTTGCCTTTACGTTACATAAATATAGTTTTTAACTATTATAGTGAGAACTGCCAACTCTTTATCTAATCTCCCATAATGTATCTTTAAGGTAATGTAATTATAAAAGTTTAATGCTGATAACAGCATCCAATACAGTATATAGACCACTTTATCTGAAATTAACACAAATTGGTTAATGGATGACTCGATTTGATCATGAAATTTGATTAATATTATCAATGAATATGTAAGTGATTTTCATTTAACAAAAACCGTTAGAACACCGTTGTTCAATGGTGCCTGGAAGACCGGCTAATTAAATTAGTGTGTACACATTTGCACCGGATGCTATAGTGATTCCTTCAGATTCAAATCATGCACCCACCTACAGATCTAATGCCCGGAAAAGCAAAATAAAAGCCAATTATTTTATTAAATATCGTGGTAATCATGTGCATAATTTAGATTATACATCTTAAAGGAGCTAAGTCGTTAATATTTGAGACCTAGAAATAGACACGAATGAGTCACGGCGCATATATAATAAAGTAATATGAATTATATTTACATTCAATCGTGTCTGTTTTTACTGGTTTTTTTTAATCAGTTATGTTCGGTGTAATACGTCAAAAGTCTCAATCGAATGGTAGTCTCTAGTGACTGGTTATTCCAGTCTACACCGATAGTATTCATTGGACATACTCCCCAGATAAGACTTTGACATGACTTAAGGAATATGTCTTATAGCCTCGTTCTTAGAGCCCCTTGTTACAATTAGCGTTGAATGAAACACATTATGGTATAACAAAATGTTTATTTTGTCTTGAAAATTGGATATTTGATGTCCACCCTTTCCGTTAAGATCACAAGATCAATGTTGATTTAAATTGACAAACAATTCGTGTTTTCAATGTAGAAGAATTTGGACGATACTGAGTTAGAGACTTAGCTACTTTTAAATAGTGACGGAGCTGTTATTTAGTAATAATTATTTAAAATAGAAAGTATATGCTTAGTCTAGTTGCTAGTTCCTTTTGAAACTGTCCTTGAGCGAACGATATTCGCTGACAGTTCATATCCGACCTTATAGCTGCAATATGAAAATACGGTAAAATACCGCTATTCCCCACCTCTGTTCTTGGGCTGTTTTAGAACCCTTGCCGTCTATTTGTCACCACAATTCTTTATTTTCCACCAAAATGAATCGTTTTTCACTATATTTGAAACAATTTTATGATAATTCAACTCAATTTTCAAGTAGAATTTTGCGATGAAATAAACATGCGGTTTGCGCATGTCCGGATCTCGTAATGGCTCTTCAGTTTAAACGTTATTTGAAAATAGTGTTGAATCTTTATAAATGTGTGTCACCTGTGGCAAGAAATAATTCCTTTGGCGAATAAAGTAGAATCAGGGTGAAAAATAATAGGTAAGGATTCCAAAATAGCCCACAGGGGTGGGGAAGAACGGTATTTTCATACTGCAGCTATATAAGACCGGATAGGAACTGTCAGTGGAAATTGTCCGCTCAAAGACAGTTCCTAAAGGAACTAGGTTGTTGCTCTGAGTTATATACGATTATATTAGAATAGAACACTAAGCTGTTTATTAGTTGGTACTTATTATCAGGTTTTTTTTTCTATTCTAATAGATTTAAATTGCATATTTGACATCTAACAACACAATCTTCTTACGGAGCCATTTTGATTCATCATTAAAACAAGTCATATTTGATATCCGGGGACGGACTGAGGAATGGGGCCCTCGAGTCCGATCCATTGAGAGTGGCTCCAATCTAAAAGGTGAGACGGGAACAAGCGCTTGGAATCTTTTTGAAAACTGACTGTAAATGATACATTACAATACCAAACCTGCAGAAACAGATATTACAAATTCACCTATCTGCCACGAATATTCATGACTAAATGAACATCTGCAAAGCCTTAGACGAGCACTTTTTAATAAAACACCATTCATCTTTTTCGAATCTATCAATCACAAAGTTATGAGTTCTAATCTAAAAATAAACTAGTTGACATATCATGTTGCCAGGCAGTGTTGTCGCATTTTTATCCTGTGCTAGAAATGAAAACATTTGTTTTTACAACACGTTAAAATCGGATTACGGGTAACCACGCGTTTGGGAAGAGTCCTGTGTTTTTCGTGGGGGGGGGGGGGGCGAGGGGGTATGTTTTATCAGTCATAGTGACGTCATTTCAATGTGGGCGAATAAAAGGGACTGGGGTGAGTCCTGTTATGTTTTATCAGTCATAGTGACGTTATAGTTTAACCCTAAAAACATAAATTCCATATGGCCGACTTATGACTTTGGTTGTTTTATTTATGTTCAAGAATTTTTAACGTTGTTTTTTTTATGATTATGTCCCACATATTTGCTAGAGGCCTATAACATCCACTAACTTTACGGTTCATTGCCCGACAATTTTAATTCATATAACATACGCAATACAAAGATGAGAAGTTATGAACCTATCTATTAATTTAATCAAGCGTAACGTTGAATACCGGTGGTTGAATATTACGATAACGTTGTTTGTTTGAGTTAATATTAACCGTGACGTTTTATAGGTCAGAGAGGAGTGACAAATAATAACCAATCTCCTCAACTATTATATGGATTTGACGCCAGATTCACACTTGTGGTTGTTATCAGATCTGACGTATTCCCGATCCAGGATCTCATTTTCCAATGTCATTTTAGTGTCAAGGTTCAGAAAGTCCAGACGTTAGAGCTACTGAAGGATTTCTGTGTTAAATTTATACAGGTATTCCATCACCGGACAAATCAGAGAAGATCTGATACTTGTTTGTAAATTGAATAGAGATTAAGGAATTATAATAACAGACAGGTAAGAATTTTAGTATGTTTTGTATGAGTGTAACGAAATACCACAATTATGTAGAATTTGTAAACAAGCTTCGGTATGGCAGTACTTAACCAAAATTACCAAAAACTCCGAAATAACTTGAATAAAGAAAATATAATAAATTGACGTCCAATAACATACAGCAGTCCGAAAAAAATTACGTTCACTGCATGGCTAAGACAATTCTCAAATTACGCTACGTTTTTAATTTCAAAGTTAAAATAAGTGAAAATTGTCAGATTTCCGTTTTATATGATATTTTATGTTACAGAATGAATATTTGTGTTTATTCCATATTACCGTACCATCACTTCCTTGAACAAATACGATAAATTAGCTAAGAGGAAACTCGCGAGTAACTTCTTTTGTCAGGTTACATAAATCATAAAGGTAGCTTCTCCCACCTCAGTATTATTTGTGGATCTGACTCAGCAGCATAACAAATTTCAACTGTAAACGTGTATCTATATCTAGGTAGTTTACAAACATAAACGAGATTTTAAAGATTGTGTTGGCCACGGACCCATTGTGACCTTTAATACTGTGGCTTGATGTGAGATTTAAATAACGAGCTGATAATAAATAATAATAATAATAATAATAATAATAGTTTTTCAAAAATAGACTATAAAAAGGGAAAATGTAGAAAATTTCAATCAATTTACTTCGTTCTAAGCGAAGGTATGACCGTTTAAAGAATAGCGTAGTCTCGATCATCTTTGCAACCGTTGTTACGATAATAAGCAAATTCTCGATTGTTCAGTTTTGAATTAATTCATTATCGATCGCTTTCAATTAAATCGGTTGAAAATCACAACCATGCGATATTCTAGAGAGTTGTTTAGGGGCTTTTCATGTAAATAAATGTCGTGTATTTTGTATACGGCGCTGACTTCGATTTTTGTCTAATGGTTTCGATTGTTCGGACTTAGTTTTATTTTATTTTTAATGATTAATAAAATATTTTCATGACAAACGAACAATCTGTAATAGGCAGAATTAGCTCTTACATAATGCATCTTTAAGTTGGCTTTTAAAACGATTAGACCAGGGTCTAATACTAAAGTTTACCTCGAGTATATTTTCAATTCTTTTTATTTTTTTTTATCCTAACGGCATTCTTAAAATACTGGCTAAGTTAGAATGCAAACCAGATCTAAATATATGGTAAGGAATTCATATGCTGAATGACCCAAAGCGACCTTTCGTTTGGCCAGTTAAGAAGATGCTCCATCAATGGGGACAGTCAGAATTAGCCAGGGGCCTATTTCACGAAATTTTAACTACGATAAGATCCCAATTTTAGTAATTTGATTGGATAATATTAGATTGATTTTAGTGCTTAGCCAATCAAAATTGAAGTATCTACTAAAATTGGATTTTATCTTAAGTTAAAATTTCGTGAAACAGGGCCCAGATCATAAGTCAAGGCTTTAATGGTCTTGGACTGGAAATATACATTTATTGTGTTCTTACTGGGGAACATTTTGATAATGATTCTCTAGTAAAGTTAAATAAACAGTAACAATATCCCACAGAATTGTGTCCTATGTTTGATATAAAAAGATATCGTCAAAAGTAACAGAAGAGTAGTGTTTTCAAATATTAATCTTCTGCCACTTTTGATAATACCGAAACTGAAATTTAATCGTATATATCCTGTACTATCACTAACATGTCAGAGCGATCAAATTCAATAGTTTTATTGTAACACCCTTTTAAATGTAATTCACACTGTTGTAAACCTTGTAGTTGGTAGGGATTCATATTCGCGTATTGTCATTTGTTTTGTTTAATCATGTAACATGAGAACTACTATACTGAGATCGATACCTTAAAGAGGCAGATCACAAATTATATAAACAGATAAAAGTACAATAAAAATGATCCTAAGTGAATAAAATAAACATAATTATTGTAAATAATCAAGTTACATTACATGCGTATTCACTAAGTCGCCATCGCCATATCTGAAAACGCAGGATGTACAAACATGGAAACATCAAAGTAGTGTAGTAGTAGTTTTGTTTCCGGCTTTCTGTTTTTAGCATTTATTACCGATTCTTTTGTCCTTAGAAATCTATAACCCCCTTCATTTCAAGGCAGTTGGTGCGGAGCCTAACATTTGTCATGGCAGTTTTGAACTTTTGTACTTTTACTATTCGAAGATAGGCTAGGGCCGTGTTTATTTCTGGTTTAAAGAGATAAATTATGAAGAGTTCAGGGGAAGAACTATGTAAGTCACATTTTTGTCTTTTCGCATAAAAGGCAAAACAAACTTTTGGAAGAGATTCTCAAGAGAATGCTTCACGCGAACAGAACAACAAGTTGGTTTAATAACAACTTCAAAATGATGTTTAATACGAATCATAATACCAGTACAACAACTAACTTCCACTTTTCAGCCAAATTAAGGTCAAATAAAGGGCACGATGGACGCGGGAGGTCATTCAGAAGGGCCTTGGTTCGATGTGACTCTGATCGTTTTTACCTGAAATTGATTGTTCCACAGAAAGCTTATACAATTTTCTACCAGATGGCGCCATTAACTGGGGTTCGTTGAAAAAAATGATTTAAATCGTTATTCCTCTGTGCTCGTCATATGTATTTGGCTTGGGGTAATTGATCTTTTATTTAAATTAGCATCGGCATGATTTTCGAAAGACTGACTGAGATATTATTCACACGAATTATTGAAATAATACAAGTTATCCGTGAAAGTTTAGGATGATGGTTGGATAGGTTTAGAGTAGTTTTACACACGCAGTTTTGATTTTACGTTTAAATACCGTCAGAAATATTGGATAGTTGTACATTTAGCCATTCATAATGCCAGATATAAAAACAAGCATCTTGAAATATAAACACCGATTTAGACCTGAAGTTTCCTATTTATAAATATGTAGGTGTATAGAAATTTTAGTTTACCATTCCTGCTACAATATATTTGCTAATCGTGTCAGTTGTGACAGTGAAAAACGAGTAACTTTGTCGGACATGACACGACTTTATCATTGTACAATTAATGACCATACCACCGTGTTTGTACTAGGATTGCCATCACGTTGTTATGTATATACAGGTAAAAATCATAACTGTATGCCATGTTTTATTTGTTCTTGTGAGTGATAACCCGTGTGTCAATGGACACTACGCCCTACTTAACAGTAGAATTAGTTTGTATTATCTGGGATATGAATGGAAGTGGTAGTCCTGTGTATAATTTGAGAATAGCCCATAACTAGCCCAGACTGGTCATTATACGGTATTGTAGATTTAGATTAATCCAGATTTAATATGACATATTTAAGGATATATTCTCACTTAAACAATCTCCGACTAAGATATCAGTTCTGATTTTACAGCATTACCGAATTTGAATATGGAATCGGGTATTATAATGTTGGATTGCATGTAAGATTAAATCAGTTGCGCCATAACCAGAAATGAAAAGTCATTTTAAAAACTTAAACTTAAAAGCTCACTTCCTTGAGCTTTAAATTCCTTGACAAGTAAACGCCCCTGTGGGCAACATTCAACTCCATAGCACGCTTGGCCATGCAACCAAGTATTGTTTTGACGAGGCATTATCGTTCAATCGATTGCTTTATATTTACATGTACATTGCAGATATGCGATCTTGGTGTAGCATTGGAATCTGGATTGCATTTTAATCGAAAGAAAACAAAGCTCAATGCAAATATTGACAGCTCATTCGTACATTAGCGATTGAATTAAATGACACTGAATGTTTTTGTTAAAAGAATAGCTTTACAAAACAAAGTAGTTTTAGTTTTACTCGTTTCCCCACAACCCACCAATTCCCACCCCCTTTTCGCATGTCCGCCTCACCAAAAAGGTATGACCTAAAGTCATAGTTACTATTTTATATGCGGACCTGGTTATTTGGTTATTTTTTTCATAGATAGGAATTTAATGATAGAATAATTGTCTGGCAAAAGCAGACCAAATATGGTTATACCGGATGTTGAGTTGCGAACATATTGTGTTTATCAATCTCAAATTGGGTCTGATCGACTTTTTATTTGTTATTGGCAGAGACAGAGCACATGTCTAGATACTTAACAAATTCGGGATTAATGGCCTACATGTCTCTTAAATAAAAAAAAGAAATATATTGTCTATATCTGACCTATTTGATGGTTTAATGTAATTTCACGCACCAGGTATCCATTAATGAATATTAATATTCTTATTATGGGTTTCATAAAAGGACACATACAGATAAGTAATTATCTAGATAGGTAGCTAAGTACAATACATTTGTAAATAGTAACATTACAGATATGAAATGAAATGGGGTTTACATCCTACCGTTCAGCTGCGATTGGCATGGGGAAAATTTTGCCCGGACAGTGGCTCTACAGCCTATACTCTTATATCGAATTCCAACTACCAAGGGATCTTTTACGTACATTCCAATATGTACACGGGAGCTCAACGTCCTACTCACTGAGCCACCGTGACTCCACATAACAGATAACCTGCAATGTCATTTTAATAACCCGAAACTTAACTAGATCAAAACGTTTCTTGCCTTAGTCTACCTTCAAACAGCATAACCGAGGACGGGGATCTTCCAGGACATATAACTAGGCTTATACATACAGTATAATTACAGCTGCATTACAAAGTTTAGAATAACCACTTAGGCATGCACTATAAAGTTTTACGTTTTGGTCGTACATAACAAAGTTTACAATAACATCCAACTAGACACTAAACAACTCACACACTCGTCCTATGCCATTGGCAAGGTGAAAGGACGCGGGAAAATGGCGGGATAGAGTCTCGGCCATCACCAGGATCCGATCCCGGATCCCTGATTCACACCTGCGCCCCACCCATTGAGTCAAATATAACTTTGAATAAACTACTAACAAAATATATTATACATTATAAAAATTAGCATAAATGGCTGAACCCCAAGGAAATTGCCATTGTAATCTCTCTACACAAGTTCGTGGAAAGAATTTAACTCAAAGTTGGTTATATTATGTGCAGAAAATAAGGCTAGGTGGCTGACTATTATTTATTAATTACACGTACACGTATATACTATCTAAGATTATCATTAGAATGAAAAATATTTTTGGGGCATCATCGTCCATCGATATGCTTAATATATTGCTATATCGACGAGTTAGTCTCGATGAGGAGATGTTCTTTTCTTTTTTCGTTCTTTCAGTTTCGATAGTTACACATCCTCTAACCTTTTCAGCCCATATATTACTAAATATAAACGATTCTTTTTCAAGTTTGATCTCAATTCGTCGAGTGGTAAATATAAAATACCGAGAACAACATTTATAACTATAGTAGGCGTGTATGGTTTTCTGACAAGAAAAATGGGGTATGTTATTTTTAACTTGACGAGGATGACACGTTTCAGTGTCTGCTTTCTGGACTAAATTCGTTTGTTAACGCGAACATTTAAAAATAAAATGCAATTGCATTATTATAATTAGTTTCAATAGTTAATTAAAAATGATTTTTAAATCATTCAATAGTTTGTGCAAATCTGCGATGGGAATACGAAATAAGCCATCTAAGTTTCTATAGTTAGTACCAAGTATGGGGTCTGGATAAATAAACCGAACCCATGGTATAGCCTTTACACAAAATTTCGCTCTTCAATCTGAGAAGGATATCGATAGATTAGAATAAATGTTTTTTAAAAGCGGGTATTTAAAAGCAGACGCAATCTAAACAATCCATCGATATAGAACATTATTATATAGTTAGAGAGAGAGAGATAAAGTACAAATACTGCTTTGTTTACGATAAAAAAAAACCTTAATAATTAGAAATACGACCTGTTAGAAATTAAACACTACTATATACGTCGTCGTCTTTATCGTCATCAGTATCATATAACCCTAAATCATTATAATATTGCCTTATTATGATGATACATATGATGCGTGAGTAAGATATAATGCACGAAACGACCCATGACCGCGTGAACATCAGATTAAAATTGAGAAGATATGTGCATTATTTATATATAATTCATGCTTAGATATTGTGTCAACAGTCCCGTGGGAATGATAATATGAAATAGTGGGACTAACTATAAGATTTATAAATATAAGTATTAAAACTGATTAGATTTTGTGGAAGTACTTTAAATTTAAGTTGTTCTGTTCATTTACGATATTTTATTTACCACGGTGTCACGGCCATCACCAGATATATTATTTTTTACTTAAAATCAGTTTATAATCAATATAAAATCAGAATATCGAAGATCATAAGGCTTTGATCAACTTGTATGTCTGTTGCCGTGGGCGTATGTACCTATAGGTACATCGGCCATTGTTCATTAGCCCAGTTTAGGAGCAGAAAAGTAGGACGTTAAATCCAATTTCATTTCCATTGTTATCTAAATGTGTGAATTATTCGTTACCATAACATCAGTAATTATTGATTTCTGTTTTTATCGATTCAGGTAAATTGGATGTATGGGCTGTAATTACTTTTTGATATGTCATATCAACCTCAGGCTATGTTAATATTTAGCTATTTCATTTTATGGACACGATTAAGTGAGAGATTCTATACATTTTTCAGGTGTAGGGGAATTCAGTAAAGATGTCTAGAGGCGGGTTACAGATTTATAATGGTAGAGAAACGGATTATATCCCACCATCGGATTATACTAATCCTTATCTTCCTGGTAAACAATATGGTTATAACAATTACGTAAGTTGTGACATAAACGTATTTCATAGCCCATTCCAGTGATGACAATGCTATATTTTGTCATGTTTTAAGGTATCGCGTGATGTAATTAAATATGTTCCCATTAAAATAGTTTGCATATTATTATTATTTAGATTGATCCTACAGTAAACCTTGTTTTAAAATATTATTTGCATTAGAACAGTTGACATTAAAGGGCCAATCCCGATAACTTTTGGGGGAATAAAACTGCTTAATTTTGTGTTTAAATCCTTTAAAATCCATAACCTAAGGCCCACCTACTAACCCGATATTTGTGATACGCTTGTAAATAACTTAAACCTGACAATCTTCATCTGGAAATGGAGACCGTTGTATTATACAGTATCTGGATAAAACCAGACTTTTTTCTATAAAAATATTATGTAGGTAAAATTTACCTTTTGTTATCAAGTACAGTGCATGGGTCATTCACTGGTATAGTACTCTCAAGAAACGTTAATCGATTATCAGGTCACCCAATGAAAAAATTGACCCGAAATCTTAAAAGGGTTACGTGTCCGGATAAGCAGTGTTGACGTACAGGTCCAAACGACTCAATATTTTGAGCTGAAATTTTAAGACAAGGTAAATACACCATGCCACTATATTTTGGTCCATAAATTTCATAAATACTCGGACTTTAATTTTTGAGACTCTGTTCTTATCGGGATTGTCCCTTTAATAAATAATATAGAATAATTTATTTCTTACAGAATTCCCCGATTCGTTATGAGGATCCAGATGGAGCCTACAATAACAAAAACAGATTGAATCAACCAAGATCAGATGAACCGGCTTACAGCGAATCGGGATCGGTCAATGACAAACAACCCTGGTCTTATAGAAAGATATGTAGAAGATTTGCGGAAAGAACTTCGATGCAAGGAATTCCATATATTCATGCATCTAAGACGTGGTTCTCTAAAGGAGCATGGACATTGATATTTCTCGTTGGAACTGGTGGGATGATATTTCACCTGTTCTACCTGTTCAGTGTATATTTACAATTCCCAAAGCAAACAAAGGTGGAACTCGGTTTTGACGCTTTGCCCTTTCCATCTGTGACGTTTTGTAGTGTTAATCCAATAAGACAGAGCATGGCAAAACTAGCTGGTGAAGAGCTTCGAGAATTACTGGAAGAAGTTAAACCGGCAAATGTACAAAAGTTATATCAGGTAAGTGACGTATGTACCCCGATGTCACAGCTTTTACGGGGTTTACTTTTGGGGGTATTGTCAATTCACATCTTTAATCCAGGTCGGATTTAAATTTTAGTATCAAATCTGACGACATAAACTTAGAGACCATTCTTCATCACAACATACATAGTTGTGGCGCTACATTAAGTTTACTGTGATAATAGAGTCTCTTACCTAAGGAAACACGAATTTTCACGTTTTCGGTCAAACACGCAGCTGTGCGATGACAGAAAAATACAATGAGCACGGTTTTATTTTTACCTGATAATCCACATGCACCCTGCTTGAAACCTTTTTTTTTTGAAAATGGCATAGCCATATATTTGATGCAATCAAAGACGGTTATATATGCTCGATATTGTATTTCAGGATGAAATCGAATCGGCACTGGGAGAAATCGTTGCCGGTGTTGGTCCGCTTATACGAAAGAAAAGATTTCTAGATAAACTAAAGGTCAACAGATCCTCCATCAGGGTACAAGTCGAGGAGAGTGAACATTTTGGCGAAGATGATTGGGAAAGAATCGGTACCAAGGATGAAGGAGATGAAATTTATGAAAATTTTTATTCCTTGTATAATGCAGAACCAAGGTAAGTTCAGTTTAGTTATATGATGACCATTTCCCTACAAAATCAGTCTAAATCTGTACAATCTAAGTTTTGAAACGTTTATAAACATATGCATACGTGTTATTTATGATAGGTATAAAACCTTTGAGGAGCTTTTCACAATATATATCGTTAAATGTTTCAAAATATATCCTTTAAATATTTCTAAATATTTCTAAACATAGATGCTTCTAAATATACGATGTACATGTTTGCAAGTATATCGCTTACCGGTTTCTAAATATACCACTTAGATGTTTTAAATTATACCACTAAGATGTTTCTAAATATCACGTATAGTTTCTAAATATACCCTTAGATATTTCTACACCCACGTACATGTTTCTAAGCACACCACTTACATGTATCTAAACATACCACTTACATGTTTCTAAACATACCACTTACATGTTTCTAAATATACCAGGTATGATTTTTGAAACAAAACTACCATTTAGATAATTCTTAATATACCACTAAGGTGTTTCTAAATAGACCACTCGTATTTCTAAATCATATACCTGTACAAAAGAAAAGGAAAGGAACGCAATATATAATATTGCTTTTTTATTGTTTCAGACATAAAAGATTGAAGATGGGACACGAAATAGAGTCTATGTTGATAAAATGTTCTTTTGCGGGTAGAAGTTGTTATCCCGAGTAAGTTATCATAGCTGTATATTTCCAGTTCCTAATATGATAATTATTAATAAAAATGGTCATCATGAAAAGATTTCGTAAACAAAATAAGTATTTCATAGAAAATGTGAAGAACATCATTAATTGCCCTTGAGAGATGTTTTAACTGGGATTTTCTAATCTCTATCGTTCATTCACAAATAACAATTTGAGTTATAATATTCTTTGCAGTACAATCGACCCAAAATAAGGTCATATCAGATATTTATTAGAATATAGAAAATTTATTGTGGTTTATAAGTGTATAACGTTCATTTCCAGGAATTTTACACAAATTACCAACTCACATTTTGGTAATTGTTACACTCTACAGACGTCATTGTTTAAAAGTCGTAGAAGTGGACCAGATCAAGGTAAGTCTCGTTTGAAATGAATAATAGATATCGTGATGGTTTGTATTCGGAGTCGACTTAATGGATGGACGTACTGGACAATTGGTCGTGTTGATCAATTTGTGTTGTAGAGCATGTTTTTTTTAATGTTTAACACTGATTTCATTCGAAGTACCAGTACAATCAATATAAGTAGTTTAAGTGGCATTTAGTAACTGGATGAGGATAACACATGACACAATTGTATTTCAGCGACGTTTCGATAAAGGCAAGAGAACCCTCGTCGAAACGTCGCTGAAATAAATCCTTTAAGTATGGAAGCGTATAGGGGTCAATAGCACGATAGATACCGCAATATTAAGTTGATAATAAGTCAACATATTGTGATTTTTCTGACGATTTTATCTCTGAAAAGGCAATTTTTGCCGAGTTGATTGAATAACTCGCTAATTTGCATGTCGTCATTTTGTTTTAGATGCACACGTCGCATGGCAATATTTTGCGAATATGTCGACATATACTACGGCGAAATGGAATATGTCGCCAAAGCTTCCGAATAGCAATATCTTACCGCAAACGTGCACATTTAAGACGAAATGGGGACATAAAACATAGCGTGTTGACTCAATAACCTCATCAAAAATTGACTTTTCAGAGATAACATCATCAGAATAATCACAATATGTCGACATAATACCAACTTAATATTGCGGTATCTATCGCGCTATTGACCCCTATACGCTTCCATATTTACATGTAAGTAACTTGTATTCCATATTGTGTCATGTGTTACAATCAATGTATGTTTATTTCTATGAGTGGTTGTGTGTAGGTATAGGAGACCCATTGTATCGATTTGCCCAGGGGCCATGTATTGATGTTAGGACGGTACGATTTTTACTAGTGTTATTGTTAATAACCTAAATCTGCTACTGGATAGAAGAGCTTTCAACGCAAAATGAACTCATAAACGCTGTTGTAGTTTATTTCTTAGTTGAAAATGTGGACTAACATCCAGCTTTGTGAATGTGTGTGCTTTAAACATCATTTACCAACCAGACAGACAATCTCAAGAGTACAGCCACAATTTGTACTCAAAATAATAAAATTCGCAGGAACTACTGATTTGGCGGATATTTCCAAATTACTGGTCTAAAACATTAAATGAATCTATGTATTACCGACGATGCACGATCACACCTTTAGTCAACATATTTCCAATCGGGATGTTGATATATGGCAGTGATCGGGATCAGTTATATTTTGTTTGCATAATACCAGACCTTCGCTCTTCCAAGAACTTCGTTTTGATGTTCAATTTAGACATAAACTATCGTGGGTTCTTTCTTTTTAAAGGTCTCGAAATTATACTGTTCTTGCAAAATCACGAGTTTATTAGAGGTATAACTAATGGTAATGGAATACAAATGATGGTTCATGATCGTAATGTGATGCCCCATCCTTATGACCAAGGTATCGCAATTGCGTCAGGTTCGGAGTCAATCGTTGGTCTTACATTAGTAAGTATCTTAAATATATATTACAAACTTGACACTGCAGGTTCTGTAAAGACCTTCCATTTACTACTTCAGTTGAATATGTAGGCTATGCTTAATATAATGCCTTTTGGTTATTATTAGTATGAACTACAAATTAATAAGCTATTTTCATTTTATTTCAGCTAAGGATCAATAGGCTAGGGAAACCTTATGCAACTTGTCAAGATGTAGCAGCATTCCAAAAGCTGTATGGAGCTAAATACACTAGAATGGTAATTACAAATGGCACCCTTATTCCGTCATGTAAAACTGTCTAATAATCTCCAATGCGATATTCACATCTCCAAGTATAACCGAGCCATACTGGCTCTCTGATAGATATTATCTAGATTTAATTAATTTGGGGGTATTTCTAACCACAATTTCAACCATGACTGCGCCTGTTTCGAAAACTATAAGTAAAACATTAGTTTAAAGGGACAATAACATTCTTGCTGGCTTGGTAGCTCCAGAAAATAAATAATACCCTTATTCTAAGTACTAGATGTTTAAGTGTCCTACCTGTTGTGTAAATTATCCATTACAAGCTATTTTACTTGTCCAGAGGGTTCGAAAATATTTTAAAATCCAAGTCACATTTGAAAAGGTTTACGTTAGACTTTTCAAATCAATTGGTTGAATTTTTCCAATTTTTCAAAATAGGTGTGTTAAGATGAAATTTATATCATCATTTAATTGGAATATTCTAAAATAATACGATTTGTTGACCAGAATGAAGATTGGGACATATTGTTCAGTTACAACAAGTTTCTAAATATTCTAAATATTAATAAATATATCTAAATATTAAAATATATTCTAAATATTAATATATATTCTAAATATTGATATATATTCTTAATATTAATATATACATATATATTAATGTGTAGAAAATATATTAATATTTAGAAAATATATTAATATTTAGAAAATATATTAATATTTAGAAAATATATTAATATTTAGAAAATATATTAATATTTAGAAAATATATTAATAAATATATATATTTTCTAAATGTTAATATATTTTCTTTATATTAATATATTTTCTAAATATTGATATATCTTCTTAATTTTAATAACATTTCTCAATATCAATATATTTTCTAAATATTGATATATTTTCTAAAGTTAATATTTTTTCTAAATATTGATATATTTTCTAAATGTTAATATTTTTTCTAAATATTAATATTTTTTCTAAATATTAATATTTTTTCTAAATATTAATATTTTTTCTAAATATTAATATTTTTTCTAAATATTAATATATTCTCTTAATGATATTAATATATTCTCTAAATATTAATATTTATAGATGATCTAAATATTAATATTAATATATTTTCTAAAAAAAAAAAAATATTTATAGATGTTCTAAATATTAATATATTTTATAAATTTCATTAATATATTTTCTAAATATTATTAATATATTTTCTTAATATTATTAATATATTTTATAAATATTATTAATATATTTTATAAATATTATTAATATATTTTCTAAATATTATTAATATATTTTATAAATATTATTAATATATTTCCTATATATTGATATATTTTATAAATACTTACGCAATATTAATATACTTTCGAAATAATGATATATTTTTTAAATATTAAAATCAAGATATTAATATATTTCTTAAAATTAATATTTCTAAATATTAATATATGTCTAAATATTAATATATTTTCTAAATATTAATATATTTTCTAAATATTAATATATTTTCTAAATATTTATATATTTTCTAAATATTAATATAATTTCTAAATATTAATATATTTTCTAAATATTAATATATGTTCTAAATATTAATATATTTTCTAAATATTAATATATTTTCTAGATATTAATATATTTTCTAAATATTAATATATTTTCTAAATATTAATATATTTTCTAAATATTAATATTTTCTAAATATTAATATATTTTCTAAATATTAATATATTTTCTAAATATTAATATATTTTCTAAATATTAATGTTATACTAGTATCTAGTATGGTAACTAATATGTGATTCATTTCTATGTTCTTTTATTAGTCTTGTCAAAAGTTTTGTGAAGCAACACTCATAATGGATAACTGTAACTGCACGGATCCTTTTAAAGAAGAAATAAACTTAAAGATTGGCAACACCAGGGAATTGCCGCATGAATGTCGTTCACGACAAGGTCAGAAATTGATTGCAAATAATCCAGACATGAAGTTGTCCCAATATTAATTTATTGTTCATCACTAAGTTTAGGCTGTGGGTGGTTCAATTAGATTGGCACTGCGCCACTAACCAGGAGGTTCGATCTAAGTGTTGACGGATAAATTGCCCTAGGATTTTCCGCCATGGTTTCGCCTTCAAGTTTACGTTGTGAATCGAACGAGAAAACTAGATCCCTTGCTGCCCAGACACAATTCAAGCGTGCTTGCCCATAAAACCCCCCTTCCATTAATTTATTCGCCTCATTTCTTTAAATGACATTTAGAATTACGGTTAACAATACAGAACAAAACACAACACAATGTATATGGATATTACCATTTCTCTGTTATTTAATAAAGGCGTTTCGTAACACATGCAGGTTTCGTTTTAGATTAATCCACGTCCATTATATTCATAATTATACCATTAACATTTTCAGATTCAAAATGTATGGTTTCTACTGAACGACGATATGAGACTGGTGATTTAAAATGTACATGTGATGACCCGTGCGAGTTAGTACTTTTTATTTAAATGCTATCCACATAATAGTTACCTGAATGCATATTGACTAATGCACCGTGTTATACTATAGGTCCATTCTAATTATTTTATAATATCGGTAAGAATGAATGAATGAATTGAAATGTTTGACATTCCACTTTTTGTGCCCCAACCAGGTTTATGAAGACATTTGCCATTTTGCCCGGACAGCTATTCAATTCCAACACTGTCAAGTATTTACTTGCATGCCAAGGTATATTCGGGACAACATATTATTATATTCGTATCCGACCGATTAGACGTTGTCCCTGTACCACACCGCAAAATGGAACCCTGAACATATTTTCGTATTCGACCGATTAGACGTTGTCCCTCTACCACACCGCAAAATGGAATCAGGGGCCTACAGGTTAGCGAGCCAGTGTCTTCTTCGCAGAGCCACCACGGCCCCATTTTGGCAAGAACGCCTTATTGTATGTCCTGTATTTTCTCATCGGGTAATAATTTCAACGTTGTATTATAATGTTCTTACGTTGTCTTATTTTATTTGTTATAGGGAAACTAAATACGTGAAGTCAATATCTGCAAGACAATGGCCATCTAAGCATTATGCAGTATGTTTTATTTTCTCTTATTATTTGACACGATTTATGTGGGTCTTTTTCGCCAGATAAAGGTTGTGTCTGCCATTTTCCTTTACATTTTATTATACGTTCACAATTCATGCGGGATATATTATTATCCGCACCGATGTCCACCCGACCGCAATCCTTGGGCCAGACATGTTTATATATTGTTTTTCGAACTGCCAGAGATTGATCAACTATTTGTAAGGAGGATCACTATTGGACACTTTGGGAAACTTTTCACAGGTCAGAGTTTAAGAAGGTTGTTTGTCTCGTACATGTATACGCAGCCTATTCTAAAGGGCAGAGAACTCGGGATTGAATTATTTGGTTAATCGTAAGGAGAAAGCCTATTGATATTCAGACATTTGAACGGCATCTTCAAAGCGCTCTTGTGGGGGGCGGGGGTATTAATTGCCTGGCAACTCCGTATATTTATGTTCTCTGCATGATGGGCTTATCAATCTGTGATTAGTTAAGACAGATAACTGAAGTTGCCTTTGTTGTCATTTATGTTTTCATATTTCATTATAGGATTTGTTACTTGACATATTATGTAATAAAAGAGGAAGAGCAGAATGTGATAATTATGAAAAGGCCGATGACAGATTGCTGGCGTAAGTAATTAATATTTTACTGTGGATATTGTTTTAAATCCTAACTGTGCGACTGATTACATGTATCTTGGACGATACAATTCTTGCTGCGGGCACCGAAACGTAATGAGGGGGTTTCTTCTAAAAAAATCAGAATGGCTATTAGGGAGTTATAACCAAAGGACCGGCGCTTTTGCATAAAAATGTGGTACTGATATTTATTTAGGTGACAATCGCTAACTGCTCCCAAATATTTATTTATTAACATTTTGATACGTCTTTTTATTTCTGATATTTATTTAGGTGGCAATTGCTAATTGCTCCCAAATATTTATTTATCGACATTTTGATGTCTGTTTATTTCTGTTTTCAGCCAGAACTTTGTGAAGTTAAACATTTATTTTGAAGACTTGAATTATCAAAATATTACAGAAGAACCCGACTATCAGGTAATTGTAATAGTAAATGATGTTGTGCATTACAGATTATGTTTATGTATATTGAATTCACTTGCCCAGATCCATTTAAAAACAAGCTTGACGCACATATAACCCAGGGTCCTGTTTCACAAAAACTTAAGTCGCCTTATAATCGCCTTAAACTAAAATTTCAATATACATTCCCATGGCCGTAAGACGGAAGCATTGCTACCATGGCAAAATATCCCTCATACACACTGCATGCCCCATAAACATCTTCGTTAACCAGATAGGTGCTGATCGGTAAGGCGTTAAACCCCATTTCATTTCAAGAAGGTGACGAATAGCGATAGCAGTTATTGTATATACCATGGGCTACACTCGTTGTAGTACTGCTTAGCCTTGAATATATGTATGATGCATAATATAATTTTTCTCTAGGATTCTCAATTTGCTTCTGATGTTGGTGGAACCGTTGGATTGTGGATTGGGTTATCTGCCCTTAGTTTGGTAGAGGTTTTCCAGTTCATCGCTGAAATAATCAACTACACGTGCTGTAGACGAAAATCACCACGTGATCAACAAAGACAAAATGACAAAAAGCAAAATGAGGGTGAAATGAAAGGTTTTAGAAACCAAAACTCGAAACAATAAATCTGACTTTTGATAATTACTTTCACAGTTGTTGTTCTTGATACGTTTTTATCATCTTATTGGTGCACTAAAATTCATCACCTACTCAATAAGTTCTTATCGGGTAGAATATTATGAATACTCTATACAAAATGTATTTTAATGTTTTGTGATATCTTGTCTAAAGAGTTACAATATGACAATCCTCGCCTGGACCCGTCTCCATTAGCCAAGTCGGAGCAGAACAGTATAGTGTATAGGGCGTTAAACCCTATTTCAATTCTTTTTTTTTATCTGGTTGCTTTTACGACTATGTTGCTAATGGTGCGTTGTCCGTTGCCAGACAACGTGTCTTTTTTTCAAAGTGATATGTTTTAAAGGCCATTATTTTCTTATGTTTCACAAACTATTGTTCTGTTGTTCCAGTTTGTATTATTTAGAGTTACCGTTCTTGACAATACAGTTTTTTATTGTATAGTTTAGTATTTTAGTTTCTGTTTTAAAAAGAAATGAACTTATACACCATTTCTCTTTGTATTTATTATTGATTTACATTATATGGTTTTGAATCTCACACATTTATATTAACACGATTCACAATATTATTATTTTATTAGATACTCATTATTTACACTTTAGGGCACAAGACATCTACTACTGTAGTGTCAACTTGATCTTCGCCATTTTTGTACCTGGAACTTAGTCTCAAGCGCTATCCATCTTCTTGTTTTTGTTTTTTGTGTTTTTCTTGGGGGCGACACTATTCAAAAAAGCTTAAGGTTACGCCAATTAAAGTATAGTCAAACTGAAACTCAGCATACTTAATTGTTCCTGTCATGTGCAACGATTGGTGTATTCCGATTTTTGAATATGACGTCATAATTCCACTCGGTTCCTATTCTATCTTGCACCAGTGCTTGTTAAACTTAAGTCTCATTGTGTTATGTAGGGTGGTTGAATCATTCTAATATCATTTATACTCAAAAATCGTTCTTAGTTTAACTTAAAATTTCTCGTATCTCCCATTTTTTTCACATTAATGCCTGTTTATATAATCTGTAAATACAATCTATATTTTTTTATCACCGTACAATGTATGTCGTGTTTGTGGGCTCTAGATATTAAAATTCATGGCATTTGGGTCAAAATTTTAAACAACACAAATATCTGTTTGTCTTGTAATAACAGTAAAGTAAACGGGTTATCTTCGTGCTCATCAACCATGACTTTAAAATGCCGTTATCATACTGATCTTTCATAGTTTAAAAAGCGTGTTTATGTATATTTTAATAAAATAAAATATTTAAAGTAATAGTTGTTGTTATGGCCTTTCCAACCTTTTTTTCTATGTGAACGACTGCAGTTTATCGAGATGACACAAGTGACATTTTAAACGTGAATTCAACCAGAGTAAAAATCACAGTCATTTGGTCAAAATAATTCATACCTTACTTTTACTTAGTGGTAACGTACAGTCAAATCCGGGACCCCCCCCCCCCAAAAAAAAAAAAAACAAAACAAAACAAAACAAAACAAAAACAAAAAAAACAAAACAAAAACAAAACACCCCCCCCCCCCCAAAAAAAAACAACAAAAAAAACCCCAAAAACAAAAAAAAAACGAAAATATCCGAGTCTCTTTTAAAATGTACGAAGTATCTCACAGAAATTTGATCTTATACAAGCTGAATTCTCCGATAATGATATCCTAGCATTTTCCGAAACATGGTTAGGTATAGACTCAATAGTAGAAAAATTAAAAATTCCCCTATACTATGTAACCGTGATGATGGATTTGATGGAGTGGGAATTTATGTTAAAAACTCTTTATTTTATAAACCTAGACCTGGCACAGAGTTCAAAAAGCATTCTCAGACTTAAGTCAAGAATTTACTCAAAATTGTTCGCTTTATTGTAAATAAAATTTAACCCTTTATAAAACTTTTGTTGTTTTAATGTATCAAATACTCAAATAAGAAACTATATGTAAAGTTTTGTGTTTCTGGTTCAAAGATATTTCTCATAAACAGTGATTGAAAGTTGAGTAAATTCTCAACTTAAGTCTGAGAATGCTTTGTGAACATATCATTTCGTATCAGTAACGTTCAAAACTAAAAGTGTACCCGTGATGGTTGGCTGTTTTTACAGGAAATCTTACTCTGCCATTGATTACTGGGGCCGGATAGCAAACAGTATCCCTCTTGTTGATGCTGAAAACAGACCATGCCTTATTGTAGACGATTTTATTTTTAAATACGCACCATTCAGATTGTTTATTATTATATAAAACGATCTAATTTAACCCAACTGGTTATAAAGAAACCCATCCATCCACTTTATTAGAGATGGTTTTAGTTAGCTGTCCCGATTTCTTTCACACAGCGAATGTTCTTGAAGCAAGTTTGAGCGACCACTGCTCGGGGGGAAGGGGGTGGAGGGGGGAGAGAGAAAGGGGGGGGGGGGTAGGGTTGAACGGTCACTCGATACAAACTAGCTCATTTCGGGACAAACATATGGTTTAACTTTGTTTCAATAATTCGTTTACGCGTTTGGGTCTTTAGCAGTGGGAGGACCACTCAATGACAGACCTTACGATACAACGCGGACGAACTAACCAATCGGCTGAATATTTGGTGGTGTCTTGTCAAATCTATTTCCACTTAGCAAGGTAGTTCAATTAAATAAATAATCCTTCTCCATTTTAATAACATGATATTTTACTATATCAACGAAATATTTTGAATAATGTCTTCGTGAGTAACAATCAAGTAAGCGGCATAGGTGATGAGCTGTCCACGTTACCATTTAATGACTACTCCATCGAATACAGTCATCACATCTTCCGAACACGTAGTACCCACATGCCAGACGTCATGACCCTCAAAATCATAGACCAATATCTCTTTTATCGACCCAAGGTAAAATCTTTCACAAATGTATTTTTTAAATACATTAACAACTTTTCTTATTAGTCACGGTGATTTTTGACTGGTTTCAGAAGTAATGACTCAATAATATTCCAATTGGTTGACTTATATGACCAAATCTGCCGTTCGCTTGATCACATCATTTAAAGATACATTATGTAAGATTTAGATACAAAGTTGACCATTCTTGCAATAATAGCTTAAAAAAAGATAATGTAAAGTGAAAATATTTAAAATTTCATTGTAGTTTTGGCAAGATGTGTGCATTGTGGATACCAGAGCACTGGTATATTCGAGACTTAACCTCGTTTTCCCAGTTTTAAATTTAATTTTTAAATGCGGACCTAGTTAAAATCTCGAGTATCCGATGCCATCGAGAGTTGACTGTGGTCTGGTTTTGTAAAACCAAT
Source organism: Patella depressa (assembly GCA_948474765.1). NCBI lineage: Eukaryota > Metazoa > Mollusca > Gastropoda > Patellidae > Patella > Patella depressa. Next base: position 27,767,102 of record OX419716.1, read on the forward strand.
GCCTGGTTAATAATTTAGATAAGATTTCAAGCATAAAGAAAGACCTACAATATGTAGATTTAGCTCTTGTATAATGCATATTTAAGTAAACTCCATATTCTGTGATAGTAAGGCATCTGGTCATGTTTGACACAGGGGTGTCATCTATAAACCAAACGCTCTTGGAATCCAGGGAAAACTGCTCAGATTGATTGAAAATTACTTACAAAACTGCCAACAGTCAGTTATAATCCGTAATCAAAGCCCGGATGTCCTCGGGATAAATTCTGGAGTACCACAATGCTCGGTTCTTGGAATAAATACAAATATCCATCTCTTTGGGAACGATAGTCCTTGCACATGGTAATCGGTGATCAAACGGGATATCAATTTCTCCTAAATGAAGATTTAAACAGACTTGGTAACTGATCAAAAAAGTTGGAAATTAATTTTCATCTGTGCAAAACAAAGATTATTACACTCTCGAGAAAACAAAACCCTTCTTTTATGAATCTTTACTTTGATGCATCAATACTAACTGATATCAAAGAACATAAATATCTAGGGAGTTTCTTTAAGTAGTAATTGGAATTGGACTGTACATATTAATTATACCGTAATCGGAGTTAGTAAATTTAAAGTCTAAATTATACATTCCGTTACATTGATGACACAACATCCATCAATGATAATGGTAATTTCAATAAAGGTGAAATATATCCTCCTGAGCTTATATTAAATAAAGAAAATTTGGGCACTATAAATGCATCTGTTCTGGACCTGGACATCAATATAATCAATGATAAATTTAATGTCGGTATATTCGATAAAACAGATAAATTTGGTTTTGAAGAAGTAAAGTACCCGTAAACTTACAGTAACATACCAGATACCACACTATATATTGTTTTCTACTCACAGGCATTGCGATTTTTAAAGATATGCAACAATAAAGAACTATTTCTTTCCCGAATAAAAACGGTAAACAATTACGCATTTTTAAAGATATTTCATTGCTTCAACATACTAAGTTTGACATTTCTTATAAATATATTACTGACTACATATTGGATAATGATTCAACTTAATATTTATTTAATTTCCTCTATAGTTGTCTTAGACTAGGCCCGATTCTGGATAAAAGTAAAGCAAGAGGCATTTTTAGTAGGATTTGGTATCCAGGCTATTTAACCTATTTCAAGGGTGCTGATTACGAAAAAATAGGATACCAAGCTGAAAAAAGTGTTTTTGACCCTCAAAATTGAAAAACAAAATGGCCGCCAAAATTGCATCAAATTGTGACGGGCGTGCACAGTATTTGTGTCTATAATTGTATTATTAATCCTTTTTAATTTTTGAAATATTGATTTTTCAAGACATCCAAAGAGTGCCGATCATGAATAAATAGGATTACAACCTAAAAAATATTTTAGGACCCCCAAATTTGAAAAACAAAATGGCCGCCATAGTCGCCTTAAATGATGTTATTTGTACATCACCAACTGAGACTGTATTCTTGTTGATATTCTTTCTAAATGTGACTTTTTCAAGACATTAAAACACTGTTGTTCATAAAAATATTGGACATCAAGGTGATCATAGTGTTTTTTTTTAACAACAAAATATAAAGAACAAAATGCCTGTCATATTCGTCTCTACTAGTGGTATTACAGTGTATCATCATCTGGGAAACTGTCACAGTCGTTAAACCTGTTCTTTCTGATTAACTGACGTCATTGTACCCTAAAAGGTATTGATATACAAATACACAAGTGCATATCTTCATGAATACTTTTAATCCTTTAGAAAGAAAATATGGAAATGTTTGTTAAACAATCAACAATCAACACAAATTATCAAGTGAAACAGACAAATATCATTTATAAAAGTCATGTGAAACTTCTGAAGTCATGCTTTGCAATTTGGTAACGCATAATCACTAGGATTACAAAGGGTGGGAAACTTTCCGGACCTCGATTTTCCTTCCCATCCGAACGACTGAACAGCTGTCCTTGTGAAACCACTTTCTCGGCCAATGCAGGTATCGAACACCCGACCTCCAGGCTAGCGAGCCAGTGTCTTATCCACTTAGCCCCCCACATATAAACCTACTTACCTTTACCTTCCTCAGAGATGCGTTAATTCAACTTTTGCGTACATTAATTTTCACGTTAGAAAACAAAGGTCCATTTAGTGGATTGTAATTTTAATCCTTTTGTATTTGATAATCCCCATACTTGACTGCTTCTCCTACCACGAGAACAATAGCGAGTGGCATAATGAGGTGACTCTTTTCAGTTGTTTTCTTAATACATATTTCTTTATGATCGTTTGCGCTCTTTTGTCAGTGTTTAAGTGTTAATTGACAGTCTTAACTAAATGAACCAAAACAAAGAATTAAATTGTGGGCGACTTCTGCGTTAAAAGAATAGGTTGGCTTATCCAATAACTAGTTAATTGGGATTGGACAATGATATCAATTTCCACACTGACCAATCGCAGGACCAGATTCATGCCACATTAAAAATACCTTTAATTAATATAGATGATTGTCTACGATATCACCCCATAAACGAAAGAAAGAACGATATAGATGACGTGTCCGAGATCACACGCCGAGAAATTATTTGACCTTTAAGAGAAAACATACGATTTTGATATCCATAGCAATAGGGTAAATCAAATTTCATTTCTTTGATGATTTAAAATGTTGCTTATTCACGTTAAGAAAGCAAAGGATATTCTCGGTTCAGTTCAAGACTTTTGCATAAATGTGCACATTTTCGTTATTCCGAAAAAAAACTCATTAAATTGGGCATAATCTATGCCGTAAATCAATTTATATGCCATTCTGCATGCTTCCGTCTTTTGGATATTACGGGTTACATTTTACTGCATTCCCTAAAAATGGGCTGCGGTTTGACAGGAAGTGGGGGATCCGGAGAAAATCTCCAAGCCCCTCCCCACCCCCTGTAACATACAAACCGGATAAATCTTTGCAAATATTTGTCATATAATTCAATCATTTTGTAATTGCTGACGCGAACATATACGTATTAAGATTTTACTTTGTTGAATTGTTTCGAATTTATAGTGTATCATTTGTGAGGGGTTCGGGTTTTCCAAGACAATTCATTACGCCATTGCATTAGCTTGTTGTTTTATAAATTTATTATTAGACGCACGTGCGTTTGTTATCACTGACGCACTGTGCACTTGAATGGCTCGTCCGTGATCTACAGCAACCTGAAACAGTGTCAGTGGTGAGATAATTGAAAGGTAAATATATGGGTTGTATGCGACTTGAAGGTATTACGTTGTTATTTATATTATTTGAATAATACTATAATGTTTTGAGTGGATATATAGAGAATCTCCTACGAGTGTTTTTTGATACCAAAAAATATCAACACACGGTGACAAAAAACCCTCTTCTTCTCTGGTCGGATAAACTAGTGATTTGGCGACAGGCGGTATCTGTTAAGCTCTATTTATCTCGACGATCAATGCCTGAAGTACTGCCAGACTGCATTTCGGGCCGTCTACTTTTCAAATTATTGGAGACTTCATTGAGGTTCATAAGTCCGTTCATTTCACAAAATATAGTGGCGAAAATATTCATTTACTTTGAGTCACTCACTTCGCCCGTTTGTCACTTTCTTCTCTGGTCGGATAAACTAGTGATTTGGCGACAGGCGGTTTCTGTTAAGCTCTATTTGTCTCGACGATCAATTCCTGAAATACTGCCAGACTGCATTTCGGGCAGTCTACTTTTTAAATTATTGGGGACTTCGTTGAGTTTCATTTGACACTTTCCGCTCTGGGGTCGGAAAGACTAGTGATCAGGTCATGACGACATCCGATCAGCTCTATTTATCTCTACGATCGGTGCCTGAATACTGTCAGGCAGCATTTCCAACAGTTAGTGATCAGGCGACGGGCGGTATGTGGTCATACCCTCCATAAGTACACCCTACATTGGCGCTCGTGAGTGGGATTCGTCGAGGTTCGTAAGTCCGTTCGTTTGACACTTTACCTCAACGATCATTACCTGAAATACTGCCAGGCTGCATTTTCGGCAGCCTGTTTTTCGAAATTTTCTGGGGGAGCCCCCCCGCCCAAATTGAAACTCGTGCCTTTGCCCCCTAAACCTTGGACTTTGCCCCAGATTTGCCCCTACAACCACCGACGGCTGGCGCCGCCACTGCACTGAAGCAAGAGGAAACACCAATGTCTTGGCCAAACCACCCACTTCCTCCCATTCGGTACAGAAAAGTGTGACATTATGCTACGGCACGGCCTTCTCTTATATCAAACTCCCACTGCCAGGGGATCTTTACGTGAACTTCCATTGTACCACAGACAAGGGGTATTACACCGGAAAATCTCAATGGACATTCTTGGCAAATAGCGGGATCGTACACGGGACACCCAGGTCAATGACCCAACCCCTTACTCACTGAGCCACCGCGACTCATTGGAAAATGAGCAACCCATTCTAATTTAACCAATTCTAAGGTCACCTTTAATTATTAATCAAGATATTTTATATATTCTTCAGGTGTAAACTACAGGAGAAGTTAAATAAAGTTCAGTAAAGATGTCTAGAGGCGGGTTACAGTTTTATAACGGCAGAGAAATGGATTATATACCACAATTAGATAATATTAATTCTTATTCTACCAATCATTCTGGATATAACAATTATGTAAGTAATGTACCAATGGAATATTGCATTTCAAATAGATCTTAAAGGAGCTAATTCACTATTCTTTGACACCAAGAATGAAACATAAATGTGCGCAATGTATGTCATTATGTAATATGAATCGGGCCCATAGCCAGCTCATAAAATTGGGGGGGGGGGGCTACGGAATGGTTTTTTTTGTGGGGGGGGGGGGGCTGCAGAATGTTTTGGAGGGGCTGAGGATGTGGCCGGCTAAGAACACTGCTAAGGAATCATTATTTTTTGCGAAATATTGGGGGGGGGGGGGCTAATTCGATTTTTTTTTGGGGGGGGGGCATAGCACCCCCACCCCCCTGTGGCTACGGGCCCGATATGAATGTTCCATGCGTAGAGTCTGAATTGAATGACTTCTGATTATTCCAGTCTACAGTGGTACTAGTCACAGAATTGTTTTTACCGTACAGTTTCTGCAAACCATGTTTCTGGACATAGGTTAAATTGAACTGTTCTTTCAATAATTAAAACAGAGTATAACTCACTAATCTATTACTAATCCCTAATCTGCTTAATTGGTAGGGTTAATCTGCTGGGAAAGTGAGAACAAAACCATTTACACGGCAAGCTCAAGTCAACTCCGCAGATCCTGGGATGACTTGGGTACAGCTTCGATTTAATTTGTCGTCCATTTGAAATTAAATCAGTAGATGGCTGACCAAGCTAACTTTCCAGAGACTGCCGATGAAAGGCCTGCCAAGCGACGGTACCGTAGTCATTGAGTAATATGTTACTTGCTATCGAAAATATATCTACCAAACGATCGGCAATTCTCGTAGATGTCCATTTCAATCTCAAACTTCAAACAGTGACAATTCCTTTCAGAATAAAGTAATTTCACTTAAATTTTCATTCCTTTTCTTTTTTTATCATCAATTTTTGAATTATCATAGCAAGAAAGACCAACCCTTTATTAAATCTACCTCCAACAAATGCTCGCGTAAAACGCCTAGGCCTAACGCAAGTGCAATGTTGGCAGTTTATGGAAATTGAATAAGTAAAGAGTTTTTTTTTTAAATATGAACATTTTGAATGGTTAAAGTCATCATGATAACGCATCTTTAAATTAATAACACAGTAAATCCCGTATCAAACGACCACCGCGGCCAAATTATAAGTGACTATTACTGACACAGTTTATTTAGAACAATAAATTGAAAATTATTTTACACTCTTTTGAAGATATTATTATAAATACAATTAATCTTTTTCTTCCAGATTTCCCCGATTCCAGATAATTCCGAGATACCTTACTATACCGAAAGGAAATTGAGCCAACCAAGATCTGATCAACCGATCAACAACGAATTGGAGCCTAACAATGAAAAGGAACCCTGGTCTTTTAGTAAGATATGTAGAAGATTTGCTGAAAGAACTTCCATGCAAGGAATTCCATATATTCACGTGTCTAAGACGTGGTTCTCTAAAGGAGCATGGACTTTTATATTTCTCATTGGAACTAGTGGAATGATATTTCACTTGTTCTACCTGTTTGGTATATATTTACAATTTTCAAAACAAACCAAAGTCTCGCTCGGTTTTGACGCTTTGCCATTTCCAGCTGTTACGATTTGTAACGTTAATCCAATGAGACAGAGCATGTCAGGAATAGCTGGCGAAGATCTTCGGGATTTACTGAATGACGTTAAACCAATAAATGTACAAAAGTTATATGAGGTAAATTCCGATAATTATATCAGCTAATAAATTGTAACTGAAAATTGTGAATGTTAGTGACAAATAATATTCAGGCAACAGTGTTAATGTACATTTAAATTAGTACATTTTAACCTCTAAAGTTCACAAAACATATGGGAGTCACGGTGACTGAGTGGTGCTGGTTCACTAGCCCGGGGGTCGCGTGTTTGATCCCTGCATTGGCCGAGAAAGTTCGTCGGAATATTCTGACGTGGTTTACCTTGTCATTGGAGGGGGCCTGACAAGCGGCAACGTATAGTCATTCGGATAAAATGAAAAATTGAACATAATTTACATGCACCTACGGGCCCGTAGCCAGCTCATAAGGGGGCTACTGAATTTTTTGGAGGGGCTGAGGATGTGGCCGGCCAAGAATACTCCTAAGAAATCATTATTTTTGGCGTGATAATTCTTTTAACCAATATCACGAGTCTTGTTGACGACTATTGATTGATGTCTCACATTAGTGTTCACGTAAAAGATCCCTTGGCAGTTGGAATTCGATATAAGAGTAGGCCATAGTACCGCTGCCCAGACAAAATTAACCTCATAGTACATTGTATGGCATATGCCCGTCTTCTTGAGACCAGTCTGAGCAGAAGAGTAGGACGTTTAACCTCATTTCATTTCACAAAAAATAATAATATCAACTTGAATAAAACTACTGTTCTGACCATAAAACATTTTTAGAATCAACAATCTTTAGACGTGGTTTCTGACCTTGACATTGGAAGAGGTGGTTATATAAACTACAACATTATACAACGGAAGAAGTATTATTTCTGGTTGGCTTCCTATAATTAGATGTATAAATTTCTCGGCAACCGAAAGGCCGATCTAGCTTAAAGTTAACGTAGTAACCCTACACATCAAGTTTCATTAAAATCTGAGATGGTAGGGTTTAGAATGTGAATGGTGGTTCAATAAGACATTTAGAAAATATGGAAACACATTTGTGCGATCAAGGGTGATTGGTGTCCATTCTAGCAAACTGTGGTAATACTACATGTATAAACAAATCGCAGTAGTATTAGCGAGTGAATGAATTTTAGGTAACTTGATTTTTTTTTGCATTGACTATAGTCACCTCTTACATGAAATTTCAGAACCCACCTAACGGACCACCTAACGGACCACCTAACGGGCCACCTAACGGACCACCTAACGGGACACCTAACGGACCATATTTAATTCGAAAGAAAAGATTTCTGGATAGACTACAAGTGAAAGGACCGCCTGCTGCTCTAAACATCGAAGCTAATGAACGTTTTGATGAGGATGATTGGGAATCAGTTGGTACCAGGGATGATGGTGATGAACTCTATCGGTATTTTTATTCCTTGTTGAACTCAGAACCAAGGTAAATATAATATGGTATTCATTTGGTAACAAAAATACAATTGATAGAAAAGCATAATATGTATCGACATAATGTAGATATAGTTGGTGTGAGACAGCCGTCGATAGCCGTCAGTAAGACTCATCATATCGGTTAAACGAATTATCACGGAATATATACGTGCATTTAAATTATGTTCACTTTACCTTCTTTTTTCGTCTTATCCAAACGACTATACCTTGTCCCTTGCCAATGTCGTACTCACTGAGCCACCGTGACTCGCCGACTATTATGGACACTTTTATTTAATCTGTACAAAAGGAATGCCTTTCCGTATATAAATGGTATGCAACCTTTATACAGGTTGTAAAATATATTCATATATTTTCAGACATACAAGATTAAAGATGGGACATGAAATAGAAGCGATGCTAATTAAATGTTCTTTTGCTGGTAGAAGTTGTCATCCCGAGTAAGTCATCATAAATTAATTTTTGCACATCACAAGGATGTCATTCGAAATCCGAAATGGTGCCAGACAAGTAATTATTTCTCCTTATTTCATGAAGGACGAATTATTGCGAGTTGTAAATTGACAATTTTTCCCTTGATTTTTTTCTCCCATCTTCCTGTATAGATCAAATTTGCAATTTCATAGCAGTTTTGTGTAATAGTGCACCATGACGTTATTACAGCGGAGGGATAGAGGGGGTGTAAAGTGTCTTTATGCAGAGCAAACATTGACATTTCGCCCCAATCAACATCGAATCCCCGTCGAAAAAAATCTAAACGGCCAACTCTCTACAAAATTATGACGAGGAGATTGCCAAATGTGGTCCCCATTGTGCGTATTGGAACCAACGGAATGTTTATCAAAAAGCTACAGCATCTGATGTTACAGCCACTGAACATCGAATTCAGTTGTCAAAAAATTGCTTGTCTGAGACCAAATACGTATTTCAAAGCCCTATGTGTGACATGTTTCCTGTGGGTAAGAGGGTCTTGTTGGGGTAAAGGTCGGCTTATAACCACTGCGTAAGAAGAAGAATACGTCTTTAAGTTAAACCCGCAAAACGTGCCCATGGCACATAAAACCCGGATAAGTTTTCTGGTCAGATTTGAAGTGATAGAGTGTTGGTACTAAGGTGGATATTTGAAAATAGTTTATTCCTCTTTGTAGTTTCAATGATTGACTTGTAATGAGCAAAACCAAGAAGACTTGAGGAACACCAATAATTAGTGAAAAAGAATAGCTGATTCAAATCCCAGACTGTAAATGATTATTTTAATCATGATCACTAAAAGAAATATTATAATTTGTCTTTAATAACATTTTTCAGGAATTTCACTCAGTTCACCGATTCACATTTTGGTAATTGTTACACTCTACAGACGCCATTGTTTAAAAGTCGCAGAAGTGGACCAGATCGAGGTACGTATAAATAACATATTCTATATCTATTAAACAATGATTATTGATTTATTTGGAAGATTATAAATAATATTATGCGTACTCATTAGTGATGACGATAATGTTCATTGAAGGAAATGTCCGAAGATAACCGTGAGTATATTCCCTATGAACGTGCAGTACTTCAACTATTTCACGTAGCCAATGGCCATGTTCATAAAACTTAAAAGCAAAATATTTTAAGAATACGAAAATCATAGCACAAGTTTTTAGATCTTGGAAATTGAAAGGTCGTATTATTAAAATATTTCAGTTTATTATGTCAAGAAACGCTCTTCTGTTCTGCCCAGGATTGTCAAGAACACCGACGTGTTATCAACATGCCCCCGTCATTTACATTACTAATAGGGAATATTTGTGTTTAAAGGTCTCGAAGTTATACTTTTCTTGGAAAAACATGAGTTTATAAGAGGTATTACTAATGGTAATGGAATACAAATAATGGTTCATGATCGTGATTCGATGCCACATCCATATGACGAAGGTATCGCAGTCGCACCAGAATCTGAAACATTCGTTGGTCTTAATATGGTAGGTATTTTAAGTTCGTAAACACTGTACAAGTATTTCTATATAACTTTATGTAATACAGCGTAATATCTAATGGCCTATTAAATGCAAAGTTACACCATAAAGCCTACTTATACCATATGAAGAGCACAGGGGAAGAACGATCTAAGTCGCATTTTTAACGGAACCCCAGTTAATGGCGCCATTTGGTAGCAAATTGTATAAGCTTTCTGTGGAACAATTAATTTCAGGTAAAAACGTTTAGAGTCCCATCGAACCAAGGTCCTTCTGAAATGACCTCCAAGACAAGTACGTCCATCGTACCCTTTTTTTGACATCAATTTGGCTGACAAGTGGAAGTCAGTTGTTGTACTGGTATTATGAATCGTATTAAACCCACTTGTTGTTCTGTCCGTGTTAAGCATTCTCGTCCAAAAAGTTTGTTTTGCCTTTTATGCGAAAAGACAAAAATGTGTCTTAGATGTTCCACCCCTGCACTTTTCATATATTTAAACACTTATTTAGTATAGACGTTCTGTAAAAAGAAACAGTTTCATTCTTAGGAAGCCTTTTGTGAAACGTCATACTTTAGGGTCATATTCATTGTGCATGTACGTGTACTGTTAACTTATAATCAAAATTAATATCCATATGACCGTATATGTAATTTTTGTTGATATATTCTATTCATTGGCATTAATACATTTTCCATCAATATCAAAAATGTTTTAACATGATAGACCGTGAAGAGTAGGTTATTATGATAAATTGTGTTTACAAATAATGCAAATAATTACAGCTGAGAGTAAGTAGAATGGGTGAACCACATGGATCCTGTGAAGACGGAACAACTTTCCAAAATAAATATGGAGCTAAATATACTAGAGCGGTAATTATCATGTATAATATCTATTTCCTTTATCGCAACATAATCACTACCCCCTACCCCCCGGCAATTATTTTAAGTGGACAGCAATAAGAATACTGTATGCTCTGAAAGAACTTTTATAATTTGTTTTTCATAAATGAGTATCAATAAATGGTAAGAGCTCTATTATTTAAATTTATAATCAGTTTTAGGCATTTATAGCCATCTTAAATCTATAAGGAAAATGAATATTTTTTGAAAAATATAATCCCTTTATATTCAGTCTTGTCAAAAGTTTTGTGAAGCAGTGCTCATGATGGATAAATGTAACTGTACAGATCCTAAGGCAGAAGAAATCAACCTTAAAATTGCCAACACCAGGGAATTGCCCCATGAATGTCGTTCACAAAAAGGTTAGAAATCCATTTCAGTAACAAAGCTAGAAAGAATATTTGATGTGTGTGTCTGTATTGCGGGTGGGGCTTAAAATATTGGGCTGCAAGTATTTGTGGCTTATATATATATATATTATAGACCCAAGTAATCCTATAAAATTCAATTTCGTCAGCTATCCCTACTAACTGAACATTTCAAATTTACACGTTTCATAGAAACATAATAAAATTAGTGATTGTAAATACTCTTAATGGGCGATGTGGGGAGTGTTGGTGGGGGGGGGCTATGTACCTAACGTCGAGACGCCAATTGATGCCAAAAAAATATAGTTGTCCCTGTTTTTCTTCATGTTTAATAATGAAATTTAAAACTTGTCTCGCAATGTGTGATGATGCTGTTACTTTCAGATATGAAATGCATGGTTTCTATTGAACGACGGTATGAGATCGGTGATTTAAAATGTACATGTGACGACCCGTGCGAGTAAGTATTATGTGCATTTAATTGATTATTATCTAGTAAGTGGTGCGGGGTCGACAATTCTAGTCCCAGTGCTTTAGATCATAGGGTCTTGTCACTGAGCTAAGTACCGGTAGAGTATTGATCCCGAAATGACTAAGTCTCGAATGGGCGTTATATTCTCAAACATCTAAAACAATGCCCTCGTGTATTCTCTCTTATAAAACCACGTCTATTCATTTTAATTAACGTACATATCATCGTTGTAATGCTTACAATATTGCCATTCTATTTGTTTTAGGGAGTCTAAATATGTGAAGTCAGTATCTGCTAGACAATGGCCATCTAATAGTTATGCAGTAGGTTTTATTTTTATTTATTTTTTTTTGGGGGGGGGGGGGGAATGGTTTGAATGTATTTTTTGCAATTTTAAAAATTAATAGAGGTTTCCTACTCATTTCTTTAAATTGACATTAACCTAGTAAAATTATCTTATTCTTTTTTAGCAATTGCTGTTAGAAGTATTATGTAATAAAAGGGGACGGACAATATGTAATGGTTATGACCAAGTCGACCATAGATCACTGGCGTAAGTAAATCTCTTATTTGTATAAAATATCCTTTTACAAAAGTGTTATGAATGTATATTGTCGTGACCTCTGTCTGCCCCCATAACCACGTAGTATACCCTTCGAAACAGACATTCTAGTTAATGCTGGAAGAAAAAAAGCATCCAATATGTGACGGAGAATATGAGTTGGGATTCCAGCCACAGGACGGTGTTTAAGATCATGTTCACTGACTAGTTAGAAAGAGTTATAAGTTTTCCCTCTTGTACTCAGTAGCAACAATAATTATTATGAAAACTGTAAATAATATATACAGTACTTAAAAACTGTAAAAAATATTTTCAGTTCTTCCTTGTCTACAATTATTGTGAAAATAATTTCAGCTTATTTATATATATTTTGAAATATTTAGTATCACTGAAAGATGATTTTTTCTAAAACTGTGTCTTTCTTTGGGTATGGTCTTTAGAATTATTCTCAATATCTCAAATATGTTTGTTGCAATAATCAGCTTTTGCGTTATAGTCAACTGGATAAAATATATAAATACAAAGGTCTAGATTTTCTCCATTTTATTTCCACGCGAAATTCAGATATATATAAATTGGTCGTTTAAAAATTCAAAGTAAGATTGAATAGGCCACAACCAACAAATGGTAGATTTCCATGCAATGACAAGGGTGTTTGGGGACTAAATCTCCTTGTAACACTGATTGACTTCATGGCGCTTTTTGAGCAGTTGTAATTTGACACGTCGTCGAGCAAGCAAAGATCACCCCCGTCATCTGTGGACGCTATAAAGAAGACTTTTGCTGAGATTTATAGATCCTGTCACCGAATTCTGGTGAAATTATTTCGCTAATGGAAAGTACGGGATTGCTGTGTTATGTTTTTCTTATTGCCTCTTCAGAATTGTTGGATTTTATTTTGATGAAAAGCCGAGCATGGTGATAAATTTAATTTCCAGATTCCATGTTGTTTATCAGTTATTTCATAAATATTTATATTCCTGTTTTCAGTCAGAACTTTGTCAAGTTGAACATTTATTTTGAAAGTTTGAATTATCAAAATATTACAGAAGAAGCTGACTATCAGGTACTGTAAATGATGAAAAGCTTGATAGTTCTGGTACAGAAAAGAATTATGGGATGATTCGACCATGTTCCTAGAGATTTTTTGACAAAATTTGATGGTCTCCTTGGGGGTCATAGTTTTATTCTACTTCTCTTCGCCAAAGTGCCCGGTCCCCAAATACTTAAGATTCTTTAAATAATGCCTTTGGTGAAATGTGGAGTTTCCAGACCTATTTTAAGTCGATGTATCTTATAACGGTCAAGTTTGGGTTTGCATAGTAACATATACAAGAGTTATGGCCCTTTCCTTTATAAAAATTGTCTCGATTGCTTTTATAATCCACGCGTAATGGTGAGCGTTTACATTCTTAATCCCTGGGGCTGGACCTGATAAAGACCAGTGCAGCCAGTAATGTCAGATTTATATCTTAATTTAAATAACAACAATTTATATCTTAGATTTGTCATTAACAACAGACATGTGTATACATGTATTTAAATTTTATTCTTTAATTCCCATAAATTTATTTCTAGGATTCTCAATTTGCTTCTGATGTTGGTGGAACCGTGGGTTTATGGATTGGATTATCTGCCCTTAGTTTGATGGAGGTTTTCCAGTTTATCGCAGAAATAATCCAATACATATTATGTAGACGAAAATCTCCAAGTAATCGAAGTAAACAAAATGAAAGAAAGAGATAGGAGAGTGAAATGAAAGGTTTTAGAAATCGAAGCTTCAAGCAATAAATTTGATCTTGACAGTACTAGACTACGATGAAATTAGTGTTCCAGTACTAATAAACTTATGTTCGGGGTATTGCATTTTAGAACGTTTTAACTATTTGTTGTAAAAAAATCATTGTTTTTTTTTTATTAAATTTTATTTTCCCTTTGCAACTGTTTTATTGTCTGTAGAATCGATAATTTGATGTTCTCCTTCTGTATAGCGGGAGCCTTTGAATACAGTCGTCTAGTATTGTATACCTCATTTTAAAAGAACCTATAGTTTTATTGAATATTTCATTTCACGTTTTATCAATGTTTTGAATCTTAGATATTTTTATATATACATGTACACCTTTTTTTCATATATTTCATTTAATCACTGTTAAATTATACGACTTCTTGTCGTTCACAATTTTAAAGTACACGTGACCATAAATTAATGTAAATATAATTAATTTAGTTTTCCTAAAATTCATTTGGTGGCTTGTCTCATTAACCAAGTTGTTGGCATTGTTTTTAAAACGTACATAATGTTTCAAAATATTTTATTTATCAATGTTCTATAACGATTAATGAACAATAATTGTGTCGTGTGTATTTCTAGTTTGATTATTAAATTTCACCGAGACTATTTCATTTTGATATAAATTATTATTGATTATAGCTTCTCAATTTTGACAATTTCATACATTATACTATAAAATAAATTTGTTGTCAAGGTATGTTGAGATTAATAATACGTCCCATATTTTTTTTAATATTGTCAATCATTTACGATAATCGAGATTAAATATTTTTTAAAATCATTATTCATAATTTATAAATGTTGATATTGGAGGTCTATATTTTTGTTAATAAAATTATTTTAAACTGTGTTCACTTGTTATCATAGCCCACTCAACATGTTGTCTGTGTCAACCATAATTTAGATGTGAAATCAAGAAGTGTACATGGGTAAGCAGTGCCTGTTTGTGGTCGGTCTGATTTAAATACATATCTACATTTCGATTTATCCTACTACATGAAGATCGGACCAGTTGTAGTGGGAGGTTCGCGTCAATGGTCATACGAGCCGCCTTTGACCCTATGACGTAAGACGTTTGATTAACCAATCGGCGTTGGATGATTCTTGTAGCATACCTACGATTCCGTGCATTGCACGCAAAGAACTCATTTCAACAGACGCACACACAAGCTTCTGACGGGGCGAATGGATTGCTACCCTGAGAAGCAATTAGTGATCGTGGTTTCGTATCTACTACAAAAAATGTGTGGCTGTTTCAAATATAATAAGAAATTTATAGAGAATGGGTTTACATATCAAGATGCAATGAACCCAAATAACTGCCCTATCGATCTGTGCGCTACTGCACGCTTGACCGAAAAGTCCGAACATGTGAACTGCTATGAGAAGGGGCGATAATGTGGGCTGTATGTTTACAACCAAGGTTGGCTTATACGTGTATTTTTAACCATGTAAATAAACTTAACACGATTCGCTACAGATACTTCCTTAGTCATTATATATATTTACGATGTTCGACAACTGATCTGGGACATTCACCGACTGTAATTACGCCTGCCAAATAAACCACCTTATATCGAATTGTTGAAAGTAAAAAACGTAAGAAGGCAACAGTGTTATCTCGAGGCCATCAAGTCGCAATGAAGCTCGGATAAACACTAATTATATGAAAGATATGTGAAAAAGAGTGGATTAATTTGCTCATTTATAGAAAATAGAAATAGGTAGCAAATTAAATAACCGTGCCTTTGATAAATATGTTAATTTTATATATAAAAAAGAGGACAATCATCGTGTCGTCCACACAGAAAATTAGAGCAATTTTAGTTAAAAAGAAATTATATATTCGGTGTCCTTTTTAAGTAATTCGCTATTGAATTCAGGGTTGAAATGTACAGTGAAATTAACCATAGTAATAATTCCATACGCTATATATTTGTTTTCACAATATTATCTACATAGAGACTACAAAATAGTTTATTCATGTTAACTTTACACCAAATTTGTCTGGTTAATTGAGATGTTTATGCCACAGGGACTTGAAGGGATTAAAATAAAACTTCTTACTACTGCTTGACTATAACTAGCCTATATGATCAAGGGATTGCAGACGCCATCTTTGTTCTGACTTTTTTATGATATATTGTCTGGTGTCATCTCACAATACTCACTAGTTCTGACACTTCATGTCATTTTTATTGCCAACGAGACTTTATTTGATCATTATTCACCTTCCGATGTAATTAAATTTGTCCTTTTACAGCGTTATTAATAACAAATCAAACTTAAAAAGCTATTATTTACCGATATTCAACTTGAAGAGCCCGGAAGAAACCCGAAATAAGGTCAAAAGAAGTCTGTGTCACTCAGTCCCTTTATAAACCTATCATTACTCGATATGTGCATAGGAACTGGGTGATCTAGTCTCAATCAACAGCGGCCTGGCTTCGTAAGTTCTATAACGTGATAAAGCCTACGAAGCGAGGCCGCTGTTAGGCGAAACTCGATCACCCAGTTCCTATGCACATATAGAGTAATGATAGGTTTATAAAGGAACTGGGTGACACAGACTTCTTTTGACCTATTTTCGGAATACTTCCGGTCTCGGCAAGTTGATTGCGGATAAATGATAGCGGTTCAAGTTTGATTTGTTATCAATAACAGTGTTAAATGACCAATTTAATTACATCGGAAGGTGAATAATAATCAAATAAAGTCTCGTTAGCAATAAAAATGACATGAAGTGTTAGAACTAGTGAGTATTGTGAGATGAATTCAGACGATTCATGGTATCTCAGTCAAAACAAAGATGGCGTAGTGACTTACCTTCTTGTATTTATTAAGCAGTGGTAAGAAGTTTTATTTTAATTTATTTTAATCCCTTCAAGTGCCTGTGGTTTATGCGTTTTCTGCTTAGAAAAGTGAACGAGTGTAGTATAGTTGCCTTGAGTATTTGGGCGCTTGAGGTGTATTTACGTTGAAATTCAATTGCGAGGATTCGATTTAGAAGGATTAAGATCAAAAACAATATAAAAACTTGTTACCTACGGAAACGATTGCTGCAAAGATCGTATTCATTATACACAACCGTATACAACCGCATTATCCCTTTAGTTAACACATACACAGGCCACAGACATTCAGTGCATATTATTTAACAGATTCACAGCTGTAATTGTATGAAGGACCATTAGTGCAAAACAAAAAAAACAACCTATGTCCGTTTGAACGAACGAGTTAGTATTTCGTTTGAACGAATTACTAACGAGATAATAATTCGTTCAAACGAGATACTAATTCGATCAAACGGATTGATATTTATACTTTTTGTTTGGCACTAATGGGCATTCGTTTAACTGATAAAATTAATTCAAATTTAATCTTGGAGTATAGTCTTGCCAAGATAATAGTATGATTATTAAAGACGTCTAACTGTTTCTATTTGTGGATTATGCAAGAACCATTTATCATTAATAGTTTCACTACACAACCGTTCATAATTTTTACATACAATATGCAGATTAATTGTGTTCCAACAATCATAAGCCTTACTGAAATCAATATATAATACACTCGATAGGGGTCATGCAAAATTTTATAAATCTCGAGATCCAGCGATCCCGTAATACTATCTCGAAATACCGTGATCATATGATAATTTTCTCAAGATCCCAATTTAATGCTCGGATATCCTAAAATATTAATGTTCTCCCTCGAGTAAATTGAAGAGCCTTTTTGGTTTTGAATTGGTAAACCAAGCAGAGAGCGCCCCCCTTTGCAAACATTAATTTTCTCTTCGCTGGGTGACACCACCCCCACCCCCCGCTTTAGAGTCCGGGAACATTACGGGATCAGGGGCACGGGTCCTCCCGTCCTCGAGGAATCTTGTAGACGAGGGAATTACATCAATCCAACATCAAATTGTGACATAAATATATAATTGAGAGGCTTAACATAATATCTTTATTGTTTCCAATGATGTTGACCTCGGGACAGTTCACACATTTCGTGTACATTTATAGCCATATTGTTTACCAAGTAAGAGTTTGAGGGGGATGTATTTACCTGATGGTCAGACTATTCAGATAAAGACGTAGCAGAAAAAATGTTCGATACGGTTCACATGCTAAAGGATAATAAAATAAAACATTAGTCGTCCATGCATTTTATTCGATTGTTAGTAGTGGCTATTTACCATTAGGATTTGGGGTTTATACCTGATATTCCTATCCATAAATTCATAGATAAAGTGTACGCAGTTAGTTTCATGTTAGTCATAACTTCGAGTGTTATTTAGTATCTTATAATTACCGTTTGTTTCAATCTTGTTGTTTTAATCTTGAGCGTTTCTAGATTTTTAAAAAAAAACCGAAACCCTAACATTTTTTCGATGTTTTTTTTATGTAACATTCTATAACTAGCTTAAAATTTCTGGAACAGTAACAGAATTATCTAATTTAAAGATGTCTAGAAAGGGATTAGAGTTTTATAACGACAGAGAAACAGACTATATACCCGAACCAGACTATAATAATTCTGATCCTGTCAATCATTCTGGGTATTATGTAAGTATACCATATCTATTATTTACAAAAAAAGTGACATAAAAAAACTGAGCCTCTCTGATTTTTTACGTGCCTAATTCTTAGAAAATGTTACGTCTGCGGTATGATGTAACCTATTTTGTATATAGACATTTTTGTTGTGATCGTTAGATATATGTTAGGATTTGCACGGATTTGTAAGATATTCGTAAGCATTGATATACATTTGCAAGGCCAAACTTTTCGGCGAATTTGCCACGAATGGATGAAATGATCAAAAATGACGATTTAATTTGACTTAGAGTACTATGGTCAATCCATACATCGACAAACCTCGGATTTTTATATCGCGGGTTTTATGTAGCGCGAAGAAGCCTTGATTTGAAAGTTCTTGAAACTCGTATTCGACAACTTTCTACACCCTTTGATCAAGCCATGCAGGAATCCACATATTTCACATGGGTGCAAAAAACTATTATGGACAGATCTATGGTTTACCCATGGGAATTTCTTTATACCCGTTGATGTCACGACAGGGGCGGGCCCGGGAATTTTTGCAGGAGGAAGTTTGCAAGGTTCCCGAGGCAATGTAATGGTGTCTATCGTCATTTTGGCACATAAACGTACACATTGAGCTTTTTAAAGAGGGAAAGTTCGACGTCAAATTTTATTATGAATTAATACGCGATGACCTTCTCATTCAATTTCATTCGGATATCACATAATATCTCCATATCATTATCGCGCACCAGAAGCATAAAGCACGCGACCGAGGCGCTTTTCTCATATAAAGTTTTGTTTTACAATTTTTTCATGTAGCTGAGCCGAGTGGGTGTGGTGGGGTACTGAATCCGCCCCAACACCAAAAGACATCACTCTAAGCACTCCTTTTCATCCTATTTCCTGGTTTTTTTTTTATCGTTGGTCTATATGAAGAGTTGGCCTGCGAGAGATCCTGGGATATCCAATGTGCTGTTGCAGAAAGCTGCAGAAAAATCGAACAGTCTTGAACGCATTATTATAATATCTGACATTACTTATTGAAGCCAAAGCCTAAAGAAGAACATCCCTTTTCAACGAATTACACGCATATTGAACTGTATAAATCTTATAATTCATAGACTACTGTAGATGAGCTGTGATAATCGAGATGAAGTCAGAAAGCATGACCATATGATCGTGAGAAAAGGGTGTTTACCTAACTATGATAAATATATTTTGCGACATAAATATTTTTTAAAAGGTCAATAAACATTATACAAAAACATGAACAAAATGAAGTCGGTCATTTCAATATTACGCTAAATCTAGAATCGTCTGATTTACACCAAACTGATCTCTATAAATATGAACTACAATAATTTAAATTTGATAGCTTTCATAGTGGTTGAATTTTGGCTGGCTTACATTTTTTGGAGATGTAACTTTTTCTTTTTCAATTTTCTGTTCTCTGTTTTATTATAGTCACCGTCTCGTTAGCCAGGAGGTCGGGTGTTCGATCCCTGCATTGGCCGAGAAATTCATAAAGATTTTCGGGCGTGATTTCCCTTTGTCAGAGATGCAGGACGGGGGCCTGACAATGACAGCTGTCTAGTTGTTCGGATGGGACGAATTCGATATAAGAGTAAGCCGTAGTGCCCCTGCCCCTGTATGGTGTATGCCCGTCTTCATTAGCCCAGTTTAGGAGCAGACCAGCAGGACGTTAAACCCCATTTCATTTCATTTGGTAGCCATCGTGATTTAAAATCAGGCTTGCAAAACCACATCTTGTTAATTGATCACAGACATATGGTTACTCTTCATTGACGTATAACGTCAGTTTCCATGGTAGTAATATCGCAAAAACTTGATGATCAATCATTTTGATGGTTAAAACAATCTTGGCCAAGACAAAATGTTTGTCCATGGGCAAGATTAAGGGTCGTCTGCTCAACTGTACACAAACTTTTAAATATATTTTGGACCGACCTAACATTGTTAGGCGAAAGAAAAACGAAAGTCTGATTATTCTGCGATAACAATAATATCATCAAGCAACAGGCTTAACACTTCATGGGGTTGATTAACACATACTGTTCCGGGCATTTATCCCCCTAACTGGTTAGCAACTGGACAAAGATCAAAAACATAGCAATATAATGAAAAACAAAGAAAATTCGTCAACTTATTCCCATATTTATGGAATCCTACATTTTTGCTTCAGGTTCCAAAACATGGTACAATAGTTAAAACCACCATTCCCGAACCAGCTTTTTTTTATCATTTATTATTATATATACCCATGGGTATCAAATTAACATCCTATTTGTAATTGCTTCATTGCCTGATTGATAATTAAATTATACAGAACTGTAATTATATATGAATATGTAATAGCTGTTCAAATACCATTTTGCTCTTTCAACAGGACTATGCTGAACCATCAAAGTCACACTATAATGAAGTACTACACGAACATTCAAGTTACAGTGATTCTGGGTCAATGTCTAACGGCAAAGAACCATGGACATACGGGAAGATTGGTAAACGATTTGCAGAAAGAACCTCTATGCAAGGAATTCCATATATTCTTCACTCCAAAACCAGATATGCTAAAGCAGCATGGACTATTATCTTCGTGATTGGGACAGGTGCAATGATCTTTCACCTGTACTATCTGTCGAATATATATTTCCAGTTTAATAAGAAGACGAGTGTTACTCTTGGTTTCGAGTCTTTGTCATTTCCAGCGGTTACTTTTTGTAACGTGAATCCAATGAAAAGAAGTGAGAGGAATTTAGCTGGTGCAGATCTACAAGAATTACTGGAAGCAGTTAAACCATCAAATGTGGCTAATTTATATACGGTAAGAAAATTCCATAAATGTTACCTTAGTCAACAGTCTGAATCAGATTGGCTGGATTTGTACGTCATTCTATCTGTTATTCTCACATATTAGGAACCTTTCGCATCGGTACGAAAACGAACACAAAAAACGAACATATGTTCGCTTACGTTTTTGTATTCGTATCCTCTAACACGCGGTTTCGCAATCCGACGTACGATAATAGCTAGGTGGCGTTAATTTCCACTCCATGAACTTCTCTGTCCAGGCAAAGTTTTCAATCGATATTTTGGTAAATGTACAACAAATCAAGCAGAATATTGCATTTGGGCACATTCTACAAACTCTACACAATCAACAATATGTCAAGGCCTCGAAAAATTCAATATATGAGACAAAACACATTTGCAAACCTACGTGAATCCAGCTCCACACGCGTAACGGATCACTGATTGACGTCACAAGTACACACGAATTGATTACGTGTTCGTTTTCGTATTCGTTTTCGTACCGATGCGAAGGGTCCCTATTACGTATTACTACGAACATAGTATGATATGTGGCATTACATGTTCTGGAAAAAGCAAGCTTACTCTAAATAATTCGCCACTATGTATATTATTATTATATGGTCTGTGACTCCTCAACGACTGATATTAACCTCGGGAATAATTCGGTTAGACATTGCACATGTACTGCTGAAATGTCATTAACGAAATCAAAGTATCCATGTGATAGGCTAGGAACTCATTCATTTTATCACCGACATAAATAAAAGTCCGTCGCGACATTTCAATAAAGATATGTAAATACTTTATCAGATATGTAAACAAATGAAATGAAATGAAATGGGGTTTAACGTCCTACTGTTATGCTCCTAAACTGTGATAATGAAGAAGGGCATACGTCATACAGTGTGCTATGAGGGAATTTTTACCCGGGCAGCGGCGCTACGGCCTACTATTATATAGAATTACAACTGTCAAGGGATATTTTACGTACAAGTCAATGTGTGCACCGGAACTCGGTTTTCCGTCCCATCCGAACGACCTCTAGGCTAGCGAGCCAGCGTCTTACCCACTTAGCCATCGTAATCCCCAGATATGTAAATACTTTATCAGATATGTAACTATTTTATCAGCACAACCTGATGTAAAGAGCAAGCCATTCAGGGATTGTCGTTGTTTATTATGTGAAACTTTAAAGAGTTCAATTTTATTTTATAGAAACCCATAGATCCGCCATCAGGTACCTTGCCTAAAGACCCTCTTCCTGCTAAACCTCAGTTATCACGCAAGAAAAGATTTCTGGATAAACTAGATGTACCCTTGAACGATTCAAGAGTAGACGAGGGTGAATATTTCAATGAAGATGAATGGGAAAACATCGGCACAAAGGATGAAACTGACAAAGTTTATGGTGCTTTTATATCATTGTTTAATTCAGAACCCAGGTAATTATTTTTTCTGAAAAGAGCATAATATATTCAATAAAGTTGCATTATTTAAGATTTACATTAATAGTTGACCGTTTTTGCAATATAATAGGCTACAAATAGACAAGGAAGAATGGTTATATTGAACATTTCAGTCACATTACTCTATTCTAGGCGAGGTTATGAATGTTTGAAGATAGTTTATATTGTCAAGCAACATTATTAAGATACTAAATAAAGTCTCGGTTGTTCAGTTCATCGTTAAATTAATTTAGATGTATAAATATTAATTTATATAACCATTGAAGTTAGAACAGAGATCTGTAATAGGTAATACATAACGCATCTTTAAGCCCGCAGTTGGCCTCTAATTAATATCTTATATGTAGATTCACTCCCGTTTCACTAAAACTGTGAATGTTATGAATCGGGGACCATTGAGGGTGGCAGTTCATCATATGAATAGGTGCTAAGCCTTTTAAATGGCCCTTTTTGGCCACTTTCTTTGTAATTACTTGCAAATCACTGGTAAAATAGGATATTATTAGTATAAGATTTCCCAAATAAACTACATGTAGTTTTCACATAATATTTATCAGCTGCATTGACTACAGTATACCCCGGACCTCTATGTGACCTCTAATACGGGGCAAGACAATCTACTACTAAATAATACCTAATAATGTAATTGTCACAAACTGTCCCGTTATTGTGAAAACTGACAGAATACTTCAGATACATAAAAGAATATTAGGTTAATTCGCATAAAAATTGCAAAAGATGTACGGCAAATTGAATGTAAAAATCAGTGTCCAGCCATTCCTGTTATCTCCCTTGATCACACAATACTACTCCAAATCAATCCATTTCTGTAAAATTATACTTGATCAGTACATGTACTTCCAAACAAGAGATACAAGTACAATTATATGAATAACAATATGTTTGTTTGTAGGAAATAAATTATTTGTTTAATGTTTTGCATTTCCATTTGTTACTGATACTATACATTTCAGATAACCTCAAAGATTGTCTTAAACGGGAAAGAATGTCAGATACAACACTAATAGTAATGAATTTTACAGTTATGTTTTATTTCATTTCATTAAATTATTTTCCAGACACAAGAGATTAAAGATGGGGCATGACATTAAAGACATGTTAGTTAAATGTTCTTTTGCTGGAAGAACATGTCATCCAGAGTAAGTCAGCTTTACTTCACATTGTCTGTACTCTTACAATAACATAAAATGAATACTAGTAATTGAATTATATAAAAATGCATTATATCAGGTATTTGATTTATAAATCGATAATCTAGACTTAGTCTGGATTGTCAAGTACCGTTGCTACGATATTAAAACATCTACGTGCACTGTATTTTCAAACACTGATATCTTCGCCCAGAATAAAATAATTTGAATGCCATTTTCTACATATTCATTATTTATTTTTGAACTATTATAATAAGAATGACCAGCTTCTTATCTATATCTTACATAACACATCTTTATTAATATATCATGCTGTTGTAATTGCAGGAATTTCACGCAAATGACAGATTCCAATTACGGAAATTGTTATACATTGGAAACATCTGTATTTAAAAGTCGTCGTAGTGGACCAGATCAAGGTAGGATTTTTATTGTATCATTTTCTTTTTTTGCACCAGGTGTATACCATAGAATGGTGTTCTATTATTTCAAATACCATTGAACGGGATCGTATTGTTTGTTTGGTACAATACGAAGTTCATGACAATTCAAATTCGCATTACAGAAGACACGTCTATTCTAAACATCCAATTGTCCATCAGCTCGAATGATGCATAGGGGTGACATGAAACTAAAACTATTGTGATCATCGTTCATTATTAACAGAAAAAAGACAGTTTAGTGTTGTCACTGAACGAGGGTAGTTGGATGGCCGAATGGTTAGCGCGTGTGCGCTGTATCGTAAGGTCTGTCATCGAGTCAACTGGCGTAGTTTCGATTCCCTGGTTTCCTAAATACCCCTAGGCCCAACCGAATTATTGAAATAAAACAAAACCATATGTTAGTCCCGAAATGACCTAGAGTGGACGTATTTTGAACATTTTAACTGCACTTACTAAGAACAGTTACACCGGTGTATAGCTTCTTGCTATTCTCGAACATTTAATATATACATGTATGTTATACAGGTTTGGAATTGATGTTTTATTTGGAGAATAACGAGTATATTCGAGGTATAACCAATGGTAATGGTGCACAAGTATTGATTCATGATCGTAATGTGATGCCCCATCCTTATGATCAAGGTATAGCAGTTTCATCAGGAACAGAAACCATGATAGGTCTTAATTTGGTAAGAATATTTTAGATTGCACTATACTGGAAATATTCCATTTACATTATGCATGCATTAATATATTTTACGGCAACTTCAAAATCCAAATGTTGTGGCTTTATTCCGGCAGATATACAATTCTGTGTAAAATATATCTAGATACGTACAGTTAATAAATTTGGCTATTCTGGTGGCATTAGCTTATGTTATGATATGATTTATAAATCATGTTCAAAATACGAAATGCCACACTTCAGAGGTGGAAATAAGTCGCGGGACTTCGAATCCGAGTCGAGATCCATGTCCCCTCACCGCGACTCGAGTCCCATGCTCTTTTAGGTCGCGAGTTGTTGTGACTGCTTAGTCCGAGCCGAGTTTCGAGTCGCAATAAATATTTCAAGTCAGTCGCAACTGGGATCTTTGATGCGACTTCAGCCCGCCACGTGTTGATTTCCTTAATGGGTATAATCCTCTTGTTACTTCTTGAATTCCACCGCAGCAGTATAAATTGGTTTTAAATTGAACGAATTTCCGATATATTTCTTTTCGTTTCTTTTTAATTATTGTTGTTTAATTGCAGCTGAGAATAAGCAGAATGGGAAAACCGTATGGTGAATGTGAAAATATCGATGATTTTAGTAAGGCATACGGAGTTAAATTTACTAGAACGGTAATTATCTAATGAAGCGTGAACATTTTGTCATTGTTCGTAGTACTTTATGTTTAAAATATATATGACATCACCTTTATAAAGACAAGCGAGGTGCAATGTTGGAAAGTATGTTAATTGTCATTGAGTAAAGTGTAGGGTCTAGTTTCCATTCTGCGCTTGTAATGTACGCTTGTAATGTACGGGGCAAGGAGTTGGATTGCCAGTCCAACCTCATGGGTTTTCACCCAGGGCTAAGGACCTTTACACGCAATTATTGAAATGAAATTGAACAATATGTTTGTCACAAATTTACCTAGTTTCGTTCTCTCTCTCCTTGTCAATTGGAGACTGTCAATCTAAAATGGATTGGATATTCTCCGTCATTAACCGTTTTATAATATGTATCATTTACAGTCTTGTCAGAAGTTCTGTGAAGCTAAATTAATCATGGATAACTGTTACTGTACCAACGCTTTAACAGAAGAAGTCAACCTGAAGATTGGTAATACCAGAGATTTACCTGATAATTGTCGTACAGATAAAGGTACTACTATATACATGTAGTTATGTCATTATTTCCATATCGCTCAAAATACATTTACAATGATTGTACAATGGTAGTGTTAAGGTACTGTTAAGTTGTTTCCAGCGCAATGCAGTGATGTTTGTTGAATTGCTATAACCAATACTTTGAATGATGACTCTAAAACGGACCACCCATGCAGTATTAGGTTTAGCAATTTTCTAAAAAAAACATTGTTTCAGACGTGTTCGAGTGTTTTATCTCGAGCTTGACTTAGTACCTCAAGCGCACGACTTAGTATCTGGAGAGCTCGAGATATATATTTTTTTTTTTTGTGTGACCTTAATCAGCCAACGTAGGTTTCAACCTTCTTGAGTTAGAATAATCTACATCACTATTTTTAGTTTTGTGAACCACAATGATACATGGTGATATGTATTACTTACTTAAGCACACCCTGCCTCGAGTACAACTTTAATATGGCACTGCTGTGGATATAATATTTATAAGGTCCTGTAATCATACCCAATACAAAGTGACTGAACCATTTTGTTACAGTATCGATGGTGCATTTAATTTTTTTTTCAGAGCAGAAATGTTTGATTAAAACGGTACGAAAATATGAAAGGGGTGACTTAACCTGTAGATGTCATGATCCATGCCAGTAAGTTTCCTCCCCACTACTTATATAAGATTGCAAGGATGTCAGTGAGATTGCGATGGTGGTGATAAACTGATGGTAGCAAAACAAAAAAACAAAAACAAAAAAACATGAGGTTTAACGTTCTGCTGTTCTGTCCCAACTGGACCATCTTCAATAAAGGCTTGCAGGCGCGGATCCAGAGGGTGGGGTGGGGGGGGGGGGGGTCCAGGGGGTCCAGGGGGTCCGCCCCCCCCCCCCCCCCCTGCTCAGGCTTGAAAATTTTTATGCGATTTTATTGGCGATTTTTAGACCTATAATTTATTTTGGAATTTACCTTTCGGAAATACGTCAGAATGCTCCAAATTGAATCTAATTTACCAAATTTTTCTGGGGCAGTGCCCCCAAACCCCCTGTTAATTGTTTGAGCGCCTTCGGCGGTGGCGGCGGTGGGCATCGCCCACCGCAATTATCAAACCTAGACCCCCCCCCCCTGCAAAAAATCCTGGATCCGCGCCTGGCTTGATCTCGCTTTAATATTGCAAAACTCGCGGTCGTTGCTTCAGGGACATGCGCCCGGGCTAATAAGGACGCAGGTAGCAATTTCACAGAGTATTTGAAATACCTTTAAAACTTTGTACCGACTAGAACTTAGTTCCAAACTCGTATAGTTATTATTTATTTTTGTCACAGATGTATGATTTCTCTGCCAATCCTTATAAAAACATTTGTTTTTCTTCAGAGAAACTAAATATACAAAATCATTGTCATCGAGACAATGGCCGTCAAATGATTATGGTGTAAGTATCATATATTTATTTACCTGTTTTTCTCAGATAAATATATACAATGTATATATAATTAAGATTTCTGTAGTTTATATTTCATTTAAAGAGAATTCCGGAAATAACACAAACACATCTTTTATAATACTTTATATAAATGGTATCTGGGCAAAGTCCGCATTGTAGGATTTAGATACAACTGTCTATAAATTGAAAATGATGGTTGAGATATATTTTGCTCCGGACTAACGCAATGGAGTGCAAAATCTAATAAACACAAAGAAGTCATCCCCAGGTAGGTAGGTTTATTAACGTACGAATAATGTCTAATATCAAAATAGATTGTCCCGATTTCCCCTTGCCCTGACCCCCGCCATTTGTAAATCCTGCATAGGGCCTACGCTTTATTGCAAAAGATTGACATGTCTGTATATTTCAGGAATTGTTATTAGACATATTATGTGATAAACAAGGAGACGATGAATGTAAAGCAATAGAACAAACAAATGCTAGAACACTGGCGTAAGTAGATTCATATATTATTTGATATCGATACGATAGATGCACTTAGCTCGAGACATGTCCCTTGCTCATTTTACTCGTTAGCATTTGTTGCTGTGCTTAGTGTTTAACGTTCGCTTCCTATGAAAGTGTTATCGCGGACAAGTGGTCTTATTTTAGAATAACCAGAACATGCATATAGGAGGACCCGGGTAAAGCCCACGATGCTGAGTAGGCGCTAAGTCAGTACCCGATTAACTAGAGCTTGAAGCGCGGCACTCAATACCATTAAGCTGTCCGAATCCCCTAAAATGTAAGCTTCATCGGAATCATCCCTGGTGGGTGCCAATGGACAGTAAAGTTGTTCATCTTTATATATAACCACGGTCTTATTCGTTCTGGCACGCATTTGTCCAAACTTAAACTCTTTCAGGCAAACGACATTAATTAGATTAGATCTTTGATTACCGCCGATACTTTGTGTTGTAGGGAAAGCGTCTTCTTAAGTTTTGTCTTTATATTTCAGTCAGAACTTTGTCAAGTTGAACATCTATTTTGAAGATTTGAATTATCAAAATATTACAGAAGGAGCTGACTATGAGGTGCGTTGATTAATCTGTAGCAGTGTAATAAAATCTTTTGGTTATAAAAATAACTAGCAAAATCTTCGTGAAAAAGAAGACGGGTTACACAACCCTGGTTATATTTATATTGTAATACGTATTCCGATTGGGGCTCTTACTTAAAAGCGACTGAAGCTCAATTTTAAATCTGTCATGGGAAAATTCAAAGCTTAATGCCCATTGGAGAACGGACAAAGGACATCATGGTGGTGTGCTTGTTGGAATCTCATATAATAATTGTCTGCTACTTATGGCTGACAATTTGTTTAACGATAATGGTATGACAGTAGGCATAATACGAAAAGAAATGGTTCCTGATCGAGTGACAATAGTCATCGCTATCCGATTATCGGCTTTGGTCGTCTATAGAACTATTCGTATAAATAAGAGCATTCTCACATACAATAGAGTTAGTATCATTTAGTAATTGTTTATGCCGATACGAGAAAAGACTGAAAACCAATTTGATAACTGTTTTGTTATCTTTTTATTCCAGGAATCACAATTTGCGTCTGATATTGGTGGAACAATCGGACTCTGGATTGGGTTGTCAGCTCTGAGTATGATGGAGGTTTTCCAGTTTTTAGCAGAGTTAATTGGTCACATGTGTTGCGGTAGAAAACCAAACAAAGATAACAGTAAAAAGAAATTAGAAATTCACATGGATCGACGCAACGAATTAAACGGACATCATAATAATAGTTTTAAATATTAATTATTATAGTTGTGAATATTATGTACACTTTATGTAAGTCCTGGTTTAAAAATTTAGTCTATTATATTGTATACTTAATTTAAGAATAACCTGTACACTGTAAAAAATTTCCATTTTTTATGTCGTCGAATTCCGTAGTTTAACACTTTTTTTTCTGTTAATTGATGGATTTTTTTGAGAAATTTTGTTAAAAGAGTGAATTATTTCTTCAAATTATGTGTTTTATGTAATTCTGTGGAATATTCAGTATTAAACAGGAAATTCCGTGAAATTTAGGGATAGAATATTTTATTCCCTTCTATAACGGACTTAATTCTGTTATTTTACGGAATAAACTGTGGAATGACAGGAAAGTTACGTGAAATTTAGGGATAAAATGTTTTATTCCATTATATAACGGACTATTTCTGTTTTCAGATGCAACGATAAGAAATCGTATACATATATAATCTTTTCTAATAATTATCATTTTATAGTACTAATTTCAATTTATCAACCATAATATGAAGGATCATATTGTGTAAAGTTTGGTATATTAATAGTCATGTATATCTAATTTCCATTATTTATAAGATCTATATAGTGTATTCTCATTCATCATACGGTAATCAGATTGTAAGTATTTTCATAAATGTGTAAAAACAATTTTCAATGCCAGTGAGTACAGGTTGTATTGTCTGAGTAATATAACCGATTGGCCAGTGTAAACTTACATCTGAAAGCCTCTAACCGCTCCTAACACTGACCAATACTAGTGTTTCGAGACACCCTTTTCTCGATGAGGGGTATTCTTATATTAGCGCAAAGAGGTTACGGAAAAATATCGGAAACCGACGTTAAATAAAGCTATTTCGCACACGCTTATGAAGTCAATGGTTAATACAATGAAATTTTTATCATTTTCGAGTCTATAGGAAACAAAACTTACCAGTATTTATTTTTCTGTATTTGAAAATGGAATTTATGTTAAATGAGGGAATTTCTGTAAATTACAGGAAAAAAAAATACGGATAAAATTTTCCTGGTAATTTTTGTTTCCGGAATTTTTTCCGTTTTTTCACGGATATTTTTGTTACAGTGTAGCCGGTGTTATGGTCATTAGCATGATTTATTCTGTATATCGGTACATGTATATTATATGTTTACTTACATGTTGTACTTATTTACTAAAATTGTTGGTAAATAACCGTGGATCGTTGGTGTTGCCATTTTACTCAAATATTGTGTAATAATAAATGTTACAGGTAAATTTCGAACTAACAAAGTAAATATTATGTGAGTTTATTTTTATTTTCTTCACTATTGGTTCGGAACAATTTGTGAAACCCGTCAAATTGTTTTAGTTTGTGGATACCCGATCTGAACAATTCAGAATTGCGTCATGGTTATTCCCTATCTCTCAATAAACCAACCCACCCAGATAAATTCGAAAAGACCATCTAAGACCTAATTACTCAAAGGCAAAAAGGCTCGCCTCCGTTCCATCAGGAGGTACTGCACCAGATACCGCCAAAAAAAGAGAAATGCTGCCAAGAAACCAGGGTCAGAATCTGACTGAAGTTCTTCTGGTGTCCGGGTTATTAAATGTCCCGAAACTGAACCTTGAAGTAAAAAGTGACATCAATATCTGATTCTACATTTCGAAATTATGTAGTTTGTTACCCATCATGAGTCAAAGATAATTGTAAAGTATATTGATGTCAAGCAATACTAAAAGATTCATTATGTAACATTTAGATAACGAGCGAACCGTTCTTGCCATTAGCTCAAAATAGCAACAATGCTGATGAAACGAGAGTTCGTCTGGTTTCCCAATTTTTATATTACACTATTAAAATAGCAATCGTATTTCAATCTGTTTAAATCTCTACCATCCGATGATCTAGAAACATGATTATGGGGCTTGTTATGTGAATAAATGCTAATATAATAATATATACAACATTTGAAGCAAAATAAAAACCTGCAATATGCAGATTTAGCTCTTTTATAATGGCTTTTCAGAAACGCTCGGGTACATTGTACCAAAATAACGACCGCAAAATCTCAGGTGACATCTGTGTAGGTTAATTCTGGCAATTCTTTACTGGATCCGGAACTAGTCTCTTACCCCTACCTGGTTCTTGTTCTTCTCCTTGGGGCGACACTCTTCCGAAAAGCCCAGGGCTCCGTAAACTCAAGCCCAGTAAACTCAAGCCCAGTCGACATGAAAATTTAAGAATTAATTTTTAAATTGCACTCAACAACATGGTTAGTTGCTGGTCCTTTGTACGATCGTACTTGATTTTTAATTTACATGCGAACAGACATACATTTCGACAAACTCAGTCGTATAAAATATTCTTTGGTAGTTCAATATCAAAATGAGAAAAAGGATGCTAAATATTGTTCTTAACCGGATCATATCCATTTCAGCTGAATCATAAATAAAGTGCGTTTAATTAGTTAATTAAAATAACACTGAACATTATAGATAACTATCTTTAATTACCAGTAATTATATTCTTACTAAATTATAACAATTTTTAATTGTACATTTACATAACGTATATAACAATAGCAGCCAGTTTAAGATTCATTTCAAACTTACTTTATATTTATACAACAAAGTGTCAAAAACACTTAAATTACAAATCAACTTGTATTATATACATCTAATATTAAGTTGTGAGGGGTCGATTTTCTGCTGCACAACAGGATAGAAACGACTGACACAGAATTTAAAAAGTAGTTTCTATTGGAAATGAACTTTGTAGTAGGTATTCATTAGGGGCTAGATAAATAACACCAATGCTCCCATAGTGTACTGAAGCACTAGACCCTGATTTTCAGTACATGTTTACAATTTTTCAGATATACAATTATTTAACAATCACATAATTCGTTTTCAATAAAACCTGAAGAATTGTACAATACATTACAATATTATGGAATCTACAGTATAGCTTTAATAAAAGCCTACAATTTTAAAGAAATAAATAACAAGGCTCCAACAATGTTTTTTATTAATGGTAAAACACTTAGCTCACGGTAGATCGAACCTGCGATCTTTAAATCATAAATAATAACATTCTCACAGATTACCATTGGCTTAAATTTCTCAAAAGTAATAACACTCTTCAATATATGTTACTTATTAAATTTACAATGAAATTAATAATACTTAAGTGTAAGTTTCTTTCATAGATGCTATATTCAAAGACTTTGCTATTTGGGGCCAAAGTAACAGATACAATCAATTTAAAGGTTTGCTATTGAAGATACTATCTGATTTAATTTTAATATACAATTATTATCTGTGAAAATTTGATATGTTCAATTAGTTTCAAGCCTTTTGGAAATAAGGTGACCCATAATTTTCTGAATCAGAAGGCATTCTGAAATACTAAAAAGAAATTACTAAATATATTCCACAAAACTTTACAGAAATTCTTCTCCCCTACACACAGTATTCCTCTCAATCCCATTATCACATGCTTCATATAAACAAATGGAAGTCCAAAACTGATCCCCTGGTTTTGACATCTTCTACATTAACATAAAAACACTTAAAACATTTTAAATATTATTGAATTATTTCATTTCGAATAAACCTATCTATGAATTTAAGGCTTTTTTAAAAAAATTTGTTCCTGGATAAACTTGTCTATAAAATAGACAGTGCACAGTGACAAGTTCCTGACATACATGTACTTAAACTTTTAGTTATTTTCTAGCTTGGGCACCAAGAAAATACAAGAGATTAGTACTCTAAACCAGTTAAATAACTCTTGTCTATTTTGAGGAGTGGATGTTAAACCCCATTTCTCTCTCTCTCTATTTTGAGTTACAACTTTCAAATAAGGTTGTTATCAGGACATTTCTTCACACACTGACATAAGTTGGATTACCAAACTTGAACAATTTCTTTTTTGCACACACCCAGTGAAATTTGTGCCTACTCCTTTAATGACACTTCATGAGGATATCACCTAAATCTTCGAAATTTCCAAAATCATTTTGAAAAAGAATATGGTGAAATATCTAAACATGATACAAGATTATTGCATTCATATTTGTCTGAAAGAATATAGTTCATATAGTTCATACACAATCCATAATAACACTTCAACAGATACATAAATTAATCTTCATCACTGTGCTAAGATTTAGAACTCCTCTCTGATAAAAACTGTTTTAGCCATTCTGAAACTAGTTGTGCATTGCCATTTTCATTCCGTTTAGTAAATGGATGTGACTGAAATATAAATAAAAGAAATTAGTGTTATCAAAGACCATACACAATCATAAATATTCTAACCACCATACACAATCATAAGTATTCCAACTGAAGATCTAATTGGCTGTATGTTGTAGTTGGAGGTTGTGTCTGGGGTCATATGAGAGGCGTTTGATGTCAGACCCTCGATTAACCAATCGTTGTTGATGTTTCTAGTGGTATAGCCACAGTTCCGTGCACTGTACGCCAAGAACTCTTCACAACAGACAGTTTAATTGGCTAATCCCCCATAGCAACCAGAAATGCGGATATATAACACCTCTTCCAGATCCAAGTGTAGTAAAAACAAGTTAAACAAAAAATGAAATAAAATAGGATCTGTGTTTCAATCAGATTGACATGATTTTCATGAATATGAAGTGACTGGGACGAGGGACCCTGGCCAGTGTGGACGCAAAGAGATGAGTTTGGATGGGCGGAAAACGCCTGGGGGGCTAAAAAATCGGGCAGAAACCTAATTTTGCACGATGGTATACCTTTCAGACTGGTGAGAAACACTAGTATGGGAGGTAGGTGAGAGAGACCGAACCCGGTACGGTGCATGTGTATACCTTTCAAATGAGTGCGTTTTCTCTTACATGGAGGGTGAAGCTCAGCCGGTAATTAGTAGCTATATGAGAGCCGCTCCCACAAAACCAGGCAGATGGTCATTTTTATAACGATAGAGCTGGCACAATATTTGAATAGTTCACAGTTAAGCTTTCCAAAAATGCAATTCTTTTTAAATTTTTGGTTGTATCGTCTGGAGTTGAGTACAGCTTATTAATAGTAACAAGAAGGCATACAGTTTATCCTTTTGTGTCCATGTAATACAAAATGAAGTTGTGCGACAAGCGTCTGGTTTTGTGGGAATGAGTCACATATATTCACAGTTTTTGAAGTAGAATAGTAGGCCTACATTAAACTAATATTAACAATTTTTAAAGTAAAATATTAACAATTTCTGAATTTATATATTAACAACTTTTGAAGTTATATATAAACAACTTTTGAAGTAAAATATTAACAATTTTCAAAGTAAAGTAACATATTAACAATTATTGAAGTAAAGTTGCACATATTAATTATTTTTAGACCATCTTTAATATTTTGTTTATAAATAAATACACATTAAATAAAATAAACTTACTAGAAGTTGTGCAACTGCTAATCTTTGTCTTAAATCTTTCTGTAAACTATAATAAATAAATAAACATTTATACATAGTGGTTTCTAATCTATTAAAATAAATAACTATGAAAGGAAAGGAGCTTAATCACCCTGTTTCCTGTAATTCATGATAACCTCCAGTGACTCAATTCTTATCAGTTCATTTCAAAATGGATTTTAAGTTGGTTTGTTTAAATTTTAATATATACTGAGCGCCACAGAAAACACATCACTTAGTTTTTCGCATAACAAAATGATCCTGTAAATATATCTTATTTATTTTGATTCTTATTGTGAACAATATTCAAATAAAAAACACTTCAAAAACAACACATTCGTACACTTATGGATGTTTAATCTGTAAACGGTAAAAAGTCAGAGGGGTCAAAACCAAAAGTGTGGTGTATGATAACACTGCAGTGTAATTGATGCAACTATCAGTACTTTATTTTTCTCTATTAAAGAATAGAAAAGTATATTAAAATTACTGCAAGTGATGGAGGAAAGATCACTTTTAACTCATTTAAAACATCCACTTTCACACTAAAAGACTGTGTATAATATATAATCCTTTCAGTTCAAAGACATACAGTCAGTTGAGTTCACATGTATAGAAGTATTTCCGTGTGTTTCATTCCACATATCAATACAATTGAATGAAACCTGTCAACTTACCATAGATTTACAAAATGCACAAATTTTGAAGAGAAATTCTCCGGGGGTAAGGTCATTGGGCTCTAGAAAAAAAAGAAAATAATTATGCCTACTTCTAAAATATAATTTACAAGGTCAAAGGTATCTTGATTCAAACAAACTTAAAATAATAATTAAAGTTTTGACAGGAAATTCTTGATAATAAAACTTACATATCGGTCTGAAATTTCATTGCTTTTTTATTTAATAAATTATGAAGCTAATGACAACTTATTCTGACATAAAAGTACTACAGAGTTCCAGTCCACATTAATGTATAACCTTGTTACTATGTCAGACAGATAAAATAATCCAGCTTTTACAAAAATACACTTACCTCCATAATTATACAACCCATTAACTCAAATGGCTAAAATTAAAAACAATATACCGGTAGACATATACTTATAATACAAAATGAACAGATTTGATTCCAAGGCTTGCTAACACTAAGTTATGGTTATTTTGATATTTACATACTCTATTACATACCAGTCTATGTTGTGGTTAGAAAATAAAGATTGAATGATCTATAGAATTATACTTACAGTCATATCAATTCTAAACTGAAATGAAATAAAAGAAGTTTCAATATAATTTAGTTTTAAATACTCATTGGCTATATATGTCCAAAATATACAGTTCTATATTGATTATCAGATTGTTAGTTATAGATACTGCTAAAGACCCCTACGCGCAAGCGATTTATTGAATAAAAATGACACCATATGTTAGTCCCGAAATGAGATAGTTTGTATCGAGTGAACGTTTAACCCCATTTTACTCTCTCTCTCTCCCTATCTGTTGTATTTTGTATGTGAATTATCAGCTTTATTGTTTATAATCATTTGATATTTAGCCTATTCATGTCATGGAAAATTAGACCAATAGTTTATAAGTATTTTCACTTCATGTATCATATATACCCATAGCACACTGTATAGCCTATGTCCATCTTCATTAGCACAATCACTTTCTTTTGAAGTAACTTCACAATCTCCCATACATATTACTGATTAGATAGGTACCAACCACCACCATAAAGCTTATGGTAATCATGCAATAATACAAAACTACATAACTGTTTGAAAATCTCTTCTTAATAACCTAATCTCAACTAATCTATATGCAGTTAGGTAATAACCTGCCAAAACTTAGACAGCCATATCTTAGACAGTTTTGGGAGATAACCTGCAGTTATCCCAAATAATTAGTGTGAAACACCGTAATATTCTTTAGAGAATATCCTTGAAATAATATAGAATACTTACAGAAGGGAATGGTAGTTTGCCAGTAACTATCTGTTTAAAACAAATATATCACTATTACATTTTAAAAACTCAAGACTATTTTTATTCATATTCTACAAATGAAAAATATCCTGGCTCAAAGTCTTAAAGACAATTGGGAGTCTAAATATAATGATTTCCAAATATATTTAAACTTCTGAAAAAAATAAATTTGTAACTAAAAACTTGAGCTATGAATTGGAAACTCTATTCAATTTCAAATATCGCTATTATAGCAAGACCATCAAGCATTTGTTTCATTTTTTATTTAAAATTTCTTTATTATTTCATTTATTGTTTTGGGTAGTTTCAAGCATTTCAGGTATAGCAAACAATAATTACCTCAAATAAAGAAACACCTAGACTCCAAACTTCAGCTGGTATTCCATATTGATTACCTTGTATTCTCTCTGGCTGAAATCATAATAAACATACTCAAAAGTGAGAACATTTTCTAGTGCTTAGTGTATTCCCTAGTGGATTGAATAATTGTGTGATAAAAATATCATTATTATTATTGTATATAAAATAAAGCGTATCGTCGGTGTTTTTGAGTAATAAAGACATGTTACTTATACACAAGATCAACACGAAAATGAATGAATTATACCATTTTACTTACAGCCATATAAACATTGGTACCAACAAATGTTGTAGCTATAGATTTTACTAACTGAAATAACAAATTGTGATGTTTTACATTAAGTATATGATCCTCTCTAAAAAAAACTCACTTTTTAATTTAAATCTGAAATAGTTTAACCATAAAGTGAGCAAGACACTGTCTCGCTAGCCTGGAGGTCAGGCGTTTGATCCCTGCATTGGCTGAGAAATTTCATCCGCGTTTTCAGGCATAGTTCCCCCTTGTCAATGATGCAGGGCGCAGGCCCTGACAAGGACAGTTTTAGTCATTCGGATGGGACAAAGAACTGAGATTATTATATGTTATTTTTATCAAATAGTACGAAAGGACATATTGTCATACAGCTTGGTTCACACATGACATGTTTTAATTACTCATAAATATTGGCAATGATACTTTGATTTGTAAATATTTTTGAGGATTGAGTTTATTTATGATGATTACACTGAACATACCTGTGTACTAACACCAAAATCACATAGTTTAACCTGACCAGCAGTATTGACTAAAATATTCGATGGCTTAATATCTGAAATTATATAAACATGAATAAATATTTAAATGGGGAATCATAATATTGAGCTGATCAGAAATAATAACTAGTCTGTTTAACTCTACATGTACACTGACATTGTCATCCAGGTCACTCTAAATGAACCAGTTTTGTTCACTATTAAAATTTTCGAAATAAGTTAAATAATAAATACAGAAACCATAAAATATATTAGACTTAGATTCAAATGCACTGTTTAATAACATTCTACCTACAGAGATATATTCAACTTATGTACATTGAAACTCAATGGAGTTGAGTGACAATTAGGAGTGTATATTCAGTACAATTTAACAGAGAAATGTTCCTGTATAACTGACACATTATTCTTACCTCTGTGAAGAATTTTAAGATTCCACATATAAATTAAACCGTTTATAATATGTGCTGACATGGCACTTAATACATTTTCAGGAATAGGTATATATCTATCTAAAGATCCACCTGAAACACAAATTACATAAACATAAATCAACATACTAATTGCCGAAAAAATCTGTGAGATCCAGATGGCGATACCTGTAAAAACTTTTGTTTTCCATTAATGTAAGCAGATTTTTTCATAGATATCTTTCGTATTTGCTGAGATTGTTCATTGGGTCATAAAGAAGTAACATAAAAATTGTAATGAGCGAACTGTATTAATTTCATAGTGACATTTGCAATATTGGTAGGGTTTTCACTGGGTCATAAGGTGGAATATTACCCAAATCAGTAATATTTCAACCGTAAATGTGATACAGGACAAAGCTCTATATGGAATTTATAATGTTTACTTAGATGGATTCTTTAAAACGTTTTCTGCAGGATTTGTTGACTTTAATCTTAGAAGCTAGTTCAGGAGAATTTGTTTGTAGTAGTCATATTAATTTTGTGACATATACACCATTTCTATAGTGTTAGTGAAAAAATTGGTTATTGAAATAATGAATTTTTACATACCATCCATATATTCTGTACATATAGATATTCTATTTTCAGTAAAGAAGGCACCATAAAAAGCAATAATAGATGCTGAATTACACTGGAAAATAATATCATCATATGATAAATTTTCTGTATTTATTTTTCACAATCTGACTCGAATGAAATCAACCCCAAACCCCAACCCAGACAAATTCTAAGGTTAATTGGGCATAATAAAATCGCGAGACATGACGTAACGTTATGTAAACATATTTGGTCCAATATTGGCACTCGTTTTAAAGGGACAATCCCTATAAGAACAGAGTCTCAAAAATTAAAGTCCGAGTATTTATGAAATTTATGGACCAAAATATAGTGGCATGGTGTATTTACCTTGTCTTAAAATTTCAGCTCAAAATATTGAGTCGTTTGGACGTGTACGTCAACACTGCTTATCCGGACACGTAACCCTTTTAAGATTTCGGGTCAATTTTTTCATTGGGTGACCTGATAATCGATTAACGTTTCTTGAGAGGTCTATACAGTGAATGACCCATGCACTGTACTTGATAACAAAAGGTAAATTTCACCTACATATTATTTTTATAGAAAAAAGTCTGGTTTTATCCAGATACTGTATAATACAACGGTCTCCATTTCCAGATGAAGATTGTCAGGTTTAAGTTATTTACAAGCGTATCACAAATATCGGGTTAGTAGGTGGGCCTTAGGTTATGGATTTTAAAGGATTTAAACACAAAATTAAGCAGTTTTATTCCCCAAAAGTTTATCAGGATTGGCCCTTTAAATGTAAAGCTTTGTAAAGCAGCTAGTCATTGGTTCTTAGTCGAACTACTGACCAATCAAAAATCAAAACAACAATAACCACTCATTACAGCAGTGAGTAGTGGGATTACCTCTAATCAAACGGAACACTGCGAGGAGTATGAATCTGTACTGGAATTGGCATTTGATAGTACAATTCTAAAAGATTTACCTTATGTAATATTTCCATCTCTAATAAAATCTGTTTCTGTACTGTTGGTGTCAAATCTAATTTTATAATCTAAAAGTATGAAATAATATCCTCTATATAGCTATTTTCAATATTTTTCCACATTTTTCATACAAATACTATATAAATTTCATCAGTAATTTAATCAGAGAATTTCAGTATGCACCTTTTAAATTTGGAATATGATTCTATAAACTATATTGTGAATTTGACATCATATCAAAAATAATAGAAGTTTCATTTACTGGTCAAAAAATAGAAATGAAATGAAATGAAATTTAACATCCTACTTTTCTGCACTAATTAGGCCAATCGAGACGGGCATACGCCATACAGTGGGCTATGGGGGCGGGGGGTGGGGGGTGGGGATTTTGGTCCTACAGCAGCGCTATAGCCTACTCTTATCTTGAATTGAAGCTGTCAAATGTCTTTTTATGTGCAAGCCAATGTGTACATCGAACCATGTTTTTTTCCATCTCATCCAAACGACTAGATACTTTTCCTCCTCCATCCTGAACCACTGACAAGAGCAAATCATACAAGTAAATCTCAAAGTACTTTCTCGTCCAACACCAGGACAGAGTCTGAGATCTCTCGGTTAACAAGCCTGTGTTTCACTCGCTGCGCCACCAATGGCTCTGGTTGCTTATTAGAGTATTATATTATATCTCTTATTACCTTCACTGCCATCATTGATTTAGTAGGTTTGTGAATAGTTCTGGAAAACACAATAGAGGTTCAAATTAATGGGACAAGTCATATATAAAGTTTGATGTTATAAAGTTTATCATTATCAAAATTGACCAGCATTTAAGATTTTTGAGTAGAAGTATTGAAAAGATAGACACAATCGTCAAAAATATATTGGAAGCATAATAAATGTCGATTTCGAATGGCCATTATTTGAATTTATGGCCATTTGTATCGAAAAGTATAACAAATTTGATTATTTTAACAGTTTTCACAATAAAATCTAGGTATCTATCCATGACTTGTTTGTCTGTCTCTTACCTATTGACTTGTCCACCATTGCCAGAACCTAATACTTCCATATGCTGCAAATCACCTTCTTTAATATTGCCACAAGATAAGATCTGTTCTATACTGTTATTTGGTTGACTTGTACTGAAATAAAATAATAACAATGTTATCAACTAACATTGGTGTCATTTGTAGACAAATCAAATGTATACTACTCAAAAGAGTAGAAATATAGACTTTCAAACCATACACAAAAACAGTAGCATTATCACAAAGCATATTGGTTGAAATATTACTAAAATCAATCAAATCATAAAATCAATCAATACTAAATATCCAAAGTTCATATTACTGTTTATTGATTCCATACAGTCAAATAAATAGCCTGATGAATGATAAAAATTATTTCTTTCAATCAACATATAGAAAAAAATGGAGAGAGAGAGAGAGAGAAATGGGGTTTAACGTCCACTCAACACAACTAGGTCATTTCGGGACTAACATATGGTTTAATTTTATTTCAATAATTCGCTTGCGCGTAGGGGTCTTTCGCAGTGGGAGGAAACCGGAGTACCCGGAGGAAACCCACGAGGTTGAGAAGGCGCCCCTATCTCCATGCCACATACGCTCACACCAGGGCTCGAAACCACAGCCGCAAGCCAGAGGTGACCGGCCAGCTAGAGGTCGAAGCGCGGCACTCTAGACCACTAGGCCATCCCAACCCCCAGAAAAAAATGGCATCCAAACCACACCTATGATTTCATTCGTTAAATTGACACAGGCTATAACTATAAAAAAAAACACTCTGAGTAGTTTATTGCAATAAATACAAACTAAATCAGAAACTAAATAGATGTGAAATCCGTAAATGTAATTGCTACCTTTCTATTTTGGTTGGTTCTGCTTCTGCTGTTGCCATCTCCTGGTCACCTGTTGATTCTTGTTTTGTTGTTTTGATCTGTAAACAAAGGAGGGGAATTGTCAGAAAAATCTATCCTATTAACTTGATGCAAGTAAATATACAAAGAGAAAAATCTATGCCCCAATGAACGATTTCATAGCATTTAACAAAAATTTCTGTATTATGTTCACAAGGCTTAACTTAACAGTCCAAATGTGGAAAAAAAAGAGTTTCAAATATTCCATTAAGAACTGTTCCTTGACAGGAGACAACATGTCAAAATTAAATGTAGGCATATGAAAAAAAAAAATCACTGTAACCTTTTAAAACCAATTAATAATTACAAGCTGGTATATAGCATCAAAAATTTTAAAATAATACAAAACAAATATTAATAAATCAAGCTATTAGGCCTTTTATTTCATTCTCCACATTTTTGAAGGGATATATTTTATCATTTTCACATTTCAACCTTTGAATAATTTCAGTTAATTTAAAGATAGTACAATTACCTTCAAACCATGAATATTTCTGTTTTGTGAAGTTTTTCCCACTGAAAATAAAAGTTTTGTATTTCTTAACTTCAAATTAGGTGATTAAAACTAATTTGGTGTCCATATAATTTATGTGCAATAGGGAGAGTTCAGTACAGATATTTAAAAAGTCAAAAATATGTGCTATTTAACGTACAAACTTGTTATCAAGCATTTATGAATAGTCTTGCATGCATACAAAAGATAGTCAGATAATGATTGTCATTACAATGTTTATCTAAGACAGATAAAAATGTTAGCATAATATCAATAGAAACCAATGTAAACATCAAATGATCTTCAGTTTTATACCATTGATTATGTTTAGTTTAAAAGTATATACTCTTATTTTACTTACATTTGGGGTAAATAATTAAAGGTGGAAATAATCCTCTTGCTAAATCTTCTTCACTTAATTCACAAAAATACTGAAAAATTGGAAATACATCACTGTAAACTTATATATAGTATTCTGAAATTTCCCTACAGTAACTCATTTTTTTGTTTCAGCAACCCATCGAAAATTTTTCTTTTTGTTTCAGCAACCCACATAAATCATTCATTTTGTTTCTGAAATCCATATAATTTTTTTTTTTAAATTTTGTTTTATAGAATTTAAGGGGTATTATATTATGCAGCTTAATCTGATTTTAACAATAACTTACATCAGAAAACATTGATTTCATTTCTTCTTCACCTCTAACTGTAACTTTATCACCTTCTTCATCTTCATCTAATTAAACAAAATATAACAATAAACTGTACATGTACATATGTTCATGTTTAACTTCCTGCAACTGGTTTTAACAAGCACACTTGCAACTTGTTGGAAGTAGTTGCTCCCAGTATCAATGTCAACATAGGCACTGTTAAAGGCCCATTCTCACGGTGCGACTTGTAGTTACTACTTGTAGTATCGACCCGAGTTGCAGCGTGAGAACGCCCTAGTCGTACCAACTTTTACAAGCTCCCAACCAGTTGAAAGCGAGTTGGGTGAAATAGAAACTTCCCTATTTCAGTCAACAGATCGTATGAAATTGACCAATCAGAGACGTCGAGTATTAGTACAAACACGAGTTCTCTCCCCTTGTTGTTTGTAAACATGGACGCGAAGCGCACCCATCAAGAACCATTCGGCAAAACTGAGACAGAATTTTGTCAATTTTTACCTCGCACAACCTTGCTTATGCGATGTGAGTCATAAGACTTATTCCAAGAGAGACGTGCGGCAGGCTGCATTGGCGATGATCGCCATGCAGATGCAGGAGAGCTGCGACCGAGCCATGAAAGGTGAGCTAGTGGGCCTATAGCAGACGACAGACTAGACTAAATTTAGTTCATGAACTTTTAACTAGCCTACTGTACCTTCATTCATGCGATTTTATTTCCTGAATCCCGATTTCATATGTCTATGCAAGTGTATACACTATGTAGCTACCAGATTTAATCATCTTTGCATTTCATAGGCCAGTGTCTCTTCGTCGTTTGATGACGCCATTATGCTAAGACATGACGAGATTATCGCGAGATTCCAAGTCGTATCAACTGATTTACATACGATTTTGTAATCTACATGTAGATACTACACGTAGATACTACAAGTAGTTACTACAAGTTGCACCGTGAGAACGGGCCTTAAAGGGCCAGCAAACAGATGGACACAAATTATCGACAGCAAAATATAATTAAAGTTCAATAGCAACAAATAATAATGATTAAGAATTCTGACTAAAATTAAAAGGCAGTAATTAAATATGTTTTATGTAACTTAAATAGGTAATATGCTTTTACTTACATTCAAATGCTGTTATGGTTGTATTTGGTATTAACTGAGAAATAACTTCCTGTATAAAAAAAGAAATGCATGTAAATTATTGTTCACATGAATCTCATTCTCCAAAATTTATTGACTCTCTTGATGTGTAATCTTAAACATGATAACTAAATATTAAATGTCTTTCCATTGTTGAAAATATCAACAATATTATATAATGTATATACCAGGCAATAAATAAAAACATGAAAAGGGTGAGCCATTACCAGTGTTTGTTGAAATGTGACTTCTTCAGGTTGAACCATCCAGTCCATGTCCTGATCACCTTCAACATGTATTCTCAATGTAAATGGCGGTTCATTC
Source organism: Patella depressa (assembly GCA_948474765.1). NCBI lineage: Eukaryota > Metazoa > Mollusca > Gastropoda > Patellidae > Patella > Patella depressa. The sequence continues at coordinate 27,811,605 of OX419716.1, forward strand.
ATCTTTATATCTTCTTACTAGTCAAAGATATTTACATTATTTTTGATAATTAAATGTAACACCTCAGCACCATCATAATATCTAAAATAAAATAATTAATGTTGATTACTTGATGGCTATATATGTATATAAAGAAATCAAAACCTTCTGTTGTTGATCAAGAAATGTTGTACGTTTGACAAACATTTGTAAAAACGATTGGAAGTCGAATAAATTACCCTTGTAAATTTCTTTAAGTATTCATATTCATCATTTGAGGTAGAATCTTTGAAATAAAATAATAGAATACCATTTAAGTCTTTGAATAAAACGGAAAACTTTTATGGATAGGATAATTGTACATATATCAGTGGGTATGTTATAATATCATGACTTCATCAAACAATACAAAAACTTGTTTACTGGTGTTCAGATACCATAGATAATAGATAGCAAAATGTTTGAAAGTTCAATTTTGAAAAAAGAGTGTACCAGGTGTACATACACAGACTTGATTTGTTGGCAGATTCCAATCTGTTTCACAGAGAATTACTTACGAATTATCTGTCACACATGACTGTCTACAACATGTGCATTGACTTCACGTGCAGTCAGTCATTGGCTAAACGGCTCGTGCATTGTTTACATAACACCTAACTGCTTCGGGCAAAATGGTGCGTTTTACTCATTTTAATACCCATTTACACTAAATAGGAAATATTTTTTAATTACAAATGCTTCAAACCTCTTTATTTATTTTTCTTATACTTCAAAAAAATGTTTGAGAATTTAATTTGTCGGGGTAAAAAAGTTAATATGCCGTACTCATTAAGCCTCGTCGATGTCATGCTTATCAGTGATTGTAGCGGCCAAGCGAATATTCACTGCGGGATCAGTTTGGGCAGATTCTGTCAAGGAAAAGAAGCGAGAAGAGATCAAAGAGAATAGGACTGAATTTCAACGCTTAGAATATTATAGTTTGAAAGCGCTTTCTATGTGCAAATCATGTTCAGGACTTTAACCAAACTTCCAAAGTGATAAGAACTTCAGGATGTGTGGTTTCCCCTAATTAGCAAATTGTTTAGACTGTAGATAAATCCATTTCCTAACTATCAATTAAATCATCGGGTACACCCTGTTAACACCTGATGCTCCAGTTCAGTTAAACCAGGCTCAATTGTATCCAAACAAAAAGCTAAAATGCTCAGAAGAATTTATTCATATTTGTGAATGTGTCTCCACTATGGCAACCACTCGAGATTTTAGAATTTGTCAATTCATAGTCATAGACATTGTGATTGTCCATGTGTCCACTGATTATATACATACAGTATCATTCATAAGCAGTACGATTATATAAACATTCGTTCACTTGTGACTTTAGTTTGGATGTTCCTTCAGTCAGTGTGGGGCAGTGGGGATGATGGCCAAATCAAATGGTTAGCATGTGTTATTTTTAAAGCTCCAATAGCATTTTTTTAAGTTATATTTTTAAAATGTATTAAAATAAAGCCCAAAAATAGATTGTACCTATAAACAGTCCTACCTTGTTAAAAAATAATCCTATTAATCCTGTAATTCACTATTGCCAGTTGAGAAATTGGCAAAAATATCATTTTCAACTTCAAATTCAAACGTTTGAAGATGGCCGTTCATGGAGAGGAATGGGAAAACAAGGGAGGTAATTGGTTAACTATTTCCTAAATCTATCGGTGTCTGCCCCAAAAATTTTGCCCATGATCGTATAATAGTGAGTTGACAACCTTTTGAGCAAAAAACATAGAAATAATTATGTTTTGACTTTCTTAGAAAATATGAAATTGGAACTTTAAAGTGACTTAAGATCAGCAAAAGGCCTTATTTATGTTGTGGCCTACAAAAGCTAGCTGTGAGGATAAGGATGTGCGCACTGTATATATGACAAGATCTGTCATTGAGTCAACGACAACTGGCCTGGTTTTGATTCCCCGGTTGTACGTCACAATGAGTAGGGTCACATGTCCAGCCTTGTGGATTTTCTCCCACTTCTAAAGACCCCTACGTGTATCAAGTTTGATTTAAATTGTCAAATAATTCGTGTTTTCAACTTCCAACTCGTTAGTTCTGACTTTGACTGTTACTGAGTTAATTAGTTAAAGCTTCTTCAATAAAAAGGAATAGTTTTAATGACTGCAGGGTTTACAGCCACGGTGATTTTACACAGTGTCCGTATGAAATACCCAATGGAATATTAATGTAGACCGTACATCTATTTACAAAACTTGTGTGTTTGTTGTTTACTTCATGGAGGCGGCCATTTTCTTAACTACTTCCAGTTCAATGAAACCGGATTCAGTTTCCCCGATAGTCTCGATTGTCCAAAGTGCGCAAAAACGAAACAGGAAGTTAGTGGTTTCGACCACGTTGGCGGCGCATGCGTTTTGGAAGAAAATAAGCAAGATGGCAGGACATGGTGAAGTAGACGAACTTTTTGACATTAAAACAGCTTTATATATTGGTAATTACCAGCATTGTATCAACGAAGCCCAAAAACTTAAGGTATAACAAAATGTGTTTCTTATCTATCAACATATTGTATTATACTTACTGATCATACACCTTATTACGGCATCACAAGAATTGAAGAATAGTCAATGTCAACAATCGAATTTATTTTATCTTTATTTTATTCAATATTGAATGACAGCTTTGATTATAATAGTTGTTCTACTAGCCTATTAATATTAATGATAATATTTATCCTAGCTTTGCTCATCTAATAGGTATAATGAAAACTGTGAAATCTGATGATTGTGTTGACTATAATATGTAGTGATGGATAGCAGTTGTGATCACCCCCATTGAGTTTGAGCAAGTCCCACCTGTGGCATAGAAATCCTTCAAATAAATCATTGTTTAAAATTTGTTTGCAATAAAAGCATCAATGAACATATCAGTGTTGACTATGTAGTGATGGTTAGCAATTGTGATCACATTGAGCAAGTCCCACCTGTGGCATAGAAATCCGACAAATAAATCATTGTTTAAAATTTGTTTGCTATATATAAAAGCATCAATGAACGTATCAATGAACTGAAGTTAGGTGTATAGTAAACAACCCTGTCAATGCTACAATATTGCAGCTGAGGAGTATGTTGAGTGGTTTAGTTTGGAAGTCGCAGACTTCTTTGGAAAGGTCTGTAGAAATACCCAATAACTATACCAACCACTGGGCAACAAGTCAGTTGTTTGAGGATTAAAGCAAAAGTGAAGATCTGACATGTTAGCCAGAAGTAAGGTACAGCAACACATGACACTGCAGAGTTGTTGTGGGTTGGGTGATGATGATGATGGCAGCAGCAAGTGGTGGGCATACTTGCATTGGATCTCATTGTAGAGCTGGGCGATATTTCGGTATTTCGATATAAAACCGTCACAGAAATAAAAACTGTGAAAAATACCGTCTTCAGAAAAATATCGAAAAACCGAACATACCGCGATATATCGCGGTTTTGATTTTCCTGGATAATATTTAACATAAATATTGAACAAAATGTTTTCTTTTTTATGATATTTGCTATATTTTATTGCTTAATCATAAAAAAATACTGCTATATACTCCCGAGTATTCATTCCACACAGTTTGCAAATGCCGATACGGAGCTTGTTTACGTCACGTGACTTCTCGCTCACCTTTCCACCCGTTAGAATTATCCCCGTTTCTGATCAATTTCTATACACCTTGACGAATTGTGTAGACCGATACTTTGATTTTCGAAAGAGATCACTGATTTTAAGATTGAATTAAATTTTAATAAAGCAGAAATATAAATAATGCCAATTACATTGAGAGTTCCGGTAGACTGATTATCATTCAGTGTCATGCCAATGGAGGTCGTGATCCGGGAAAAAATATTTGACGAAATCAATGGTCACTTTTTGGCATAGTACTTATGTTTTTATAGTTTAATTTAGTATCCTTGTATTGTTTAATTATGCATTTTCAAGAGGGTATACTCTTGAATGGGAAAGAAAGAGTTTGTACGGGTAAACAAAGTCCAATGTACCCGTAACAACTATAAAAATATGCACGGCCGAAAGAACACAAACTTTGTTTTATGTTTTTTGGGCCTCCTTCATTCGAAATATTTTTAATTTTAATAAAATATAATTGATATTTTGAATATCAAAATTGTAATAAACAACAACTTTAGCAAGTTTTCATGGCTATCTAGATCTGTGTTTGAACCAGCTCGAATTAATGTTTTGTTAATTTGAAATTGGTATTGTATGCTAAAGATAATATTGATTAGAAACAATAATATTGAGGGGTATTTCCAACTTTTTATGCATGTATATTTACATTTAAAAAGTTATAAACTGAAAGTATTGGCTTTTTATAAAATATAATATTGAGGGGTATTTCCAACTTTTTATGCATGTTTATATACATTTAAAAAGTGATAAACTGAAAGTATTGACCTTTTATAAAATATCGCGATATAGTGATTATATCGCGATATTTTTTGAAAATATCGTGATATCTGTTTCTAGGTATATCGCCCAGCTCTATCTCATTGATTAGAAAGTAGAAGAGAACTCACTAAAAACTATAATTATGACCGTATTTGTCTCATATGTCTACTGAACTTTAAATTACATATCAATTTAAAATTTTGAAATTTATTTTCTATTTCCTAGTTGAGAGATGTTGATTTGAAAACACAAAAGGATGTCATTTTGTACAGAGCTTATATAGCCCAGAGAAAATATGGAGTAGTTTTGGATGCTATTACTTCTTCACATTCACCTGAGCTACAGGCTGTAAAAATGTTTGCTGATTACCTTTCTAGTGAAAATCGCAGGTAATTTCTCATTTGATGGCAAAATGTATTTGTAATTTGTCCATCAGATATTATGATTTAGTTATTTCACTGTTTAGGGAGTTGTCAGTGCTTCATTGAGTAAGACATTGGCTTGCTAACTGGGAGGCCTCTGATTTTCTCTGATAATTGGCTGAGAAAGTTCCTCTGGTGCATTATTCACAATTAGTGCAGGAAAAGGTCCTGGCAAGGACAGTATCTAATAGTTCGCATGGTAAGAAAAATCAAGGTCCTATTTACACATTTGCTTGCACGTAAAAGAACCTTGATAGTTGGAATTTGATATCTGTCCAGGCAAAATTGTCCTCATGGCTAACTGTATGGCTTATGTCCATCTGCATTAGTCCTGTCAGCACAGAAAGGACTAGAACGCTAAACTGAATTTCATTAGGAAGTAATATGGTGTTAATAAAGACGTTTACATCAATTTTGTTGACTTATGTGTTTTAGAGATGGTATAGTTAGAGATTTAGATAGTAAAGTGTCTGGAAGTGTTGATGTATCTAACAGTACATTTCTTGTAATGGCTGCCTCCATCTACTATCAAGAACAGGTATTAATTAATGTATAACGCTTGTCTTAATATTGTCATTTTATGATGACATAGTCTGGTATTTTGAGTATTATTCACGACCTTCTTATTAAGGCATGTAAGGATGTAAATTAAATATTGAGATTAACAATTTGTACACAACCAAATAATCATTTTGGTTAATCAAATTTAAGATCAGTTCTTTTGAATTTACTCAATGAATAAAACAATAATTCTAGGCTTTTTTTGTCCATCATCATTAGTCCAGTAGTGGCAAAACAGAAGGACGTTAAATTTCATTTCATGCTGTTTTGATTACTTTAGAATAGTAATAATAACAGTACATAATAACAATACATTGTACATTAGAATAGTACATAAATTGAATGTCATTTTATTTATATTCCCTTAGAATACTGATGCAGCACTTAGAACACTCCACCAGTCAGATAATTTAGAATGGTGAGTAAACGTAAATTACATATACTGGACCAGCAACAAGCTCCAAGTACTACTCATCTTCTTTTTCTTGGGGACAACACTCTTCAAAATAAGCATATGGCTCCACCAATTCTACTATGACACTTGAATTTTGATTCATAGATTTTTGCAATGACTTTGTGCAGGGTTTATGGGCCATATAATACTATCGTACTTGTTGATAGGCTGCACATTCTGCTCAAACTTAAATAAATCAGTCGTGACCATCACAAAATATTATATTATTACTTGTATGTCTCCACACATTTGACAAATTTATATACTGTGGCAATAGCTTAAATTATAGTAATACCCAGCAGTCAAATATTTATCAAATTACATGTACAATACTAAATTTACTTTTGTAGCATTGCTCTTATGGTGCAAATATTACTAAAATTGGACAGAGTTGATTTAGCCAAGTAAGTTTTACGTTTTATTTTCAAAATGTATCATCTTGATGGATATTTATACTATATATGGTGCTTTTTTATAATAGCTGACTGATTTCTTTCTGAAGGGATAATACAAATAAAGGGAGATAAACCATGAATTAAACTGGGCTATTCTGCAGTATCTGCCCTTTATGTCATCTAAAATAGCAAATGTATTTATTTGTAGGAAAGAGTTGAAAAGAATGCAAGAATTAGATGAAGATAGTATCCTAACACAGATGTCTCAAGCATGGTTTAATCTTGCTGTGGTAAGTTACACCATTATAAAATAATTGAAAACACAAACTTTTTTATCTACATTGAAATCTGTAGAGAATATTTATATTCATAAAACACAGAAGCCGATTAAAGTTTAAACAATTTCCAATAATCACTTTCAATGTTTAAGGACATGTCCCCTACAAGTATTTTTCAAACTTTAGTTTCAAGGCACCTATCTTAATTTTATGGGCAAAATGTAGCAACTTCTATTACAGAGTTCCAGTGCTAAGAACCTACAAGACTAGGTAGTATCGTGAAAATGTTATTTTTTTATATAAATTGTTTTATATATGTATATTTTTAGGGTGGAGATAAATATCAAGATGCTTATTATATATTTCAAGAACAAGCAGATAAACATGCTTCAACATCTTTATTACTGAATGGACAAGCTGCTTGTTATATGGCACAAGGCAAATTTGATGATGCTGAAACCGTTTTACAGGAAGCACTAGATAAGGTAATTAGGAATAAATGGCAAATATCTAATCTTATTCAAACACTATATGGGCTGATTTATAATATATTGAACAATTATTTGATCCAAAGTTTCAAGAATACAGAATAATAAAATCCAAGAGACATTAGCAGCATAAATATTGACAAGAAAGAACAAATTGTGTGAAGCAAATCAGCTGTGATACGCAGCGTTATGTGCAGAAACAAGCCATGCTCCAAGAACCGAATATCTGCATTGTCGGTTATTTCCCTTATTTGGATGGCACGGGTTTGTGGTTGCTCTGCTTCTTAAATAACTGTTTGTACAATTTTAAATGTCGTCCATTTTGTCTTTAGCTGTTATTGGTGACATCTTTGTTTAAATTCTACATTTTTTCCTACATTTTTAAGGACAGCAATAATCCAGAAACACTTGTGAATTTAATAGTTTTAACACAACATCTTGGTAAAGCTCCAGAGGTAAGCATCACAGTTTGCCCTGCAACAATGTTTAATTAAGCCGTAATAATTTGTGACGCTTTTTGTTACAATTAGTAAGAATGAAATACATGTAGAAGGATACGATTCAGTACAATGGTAAATTTAATTTCGTGGATAAATTGGCATTTCCAACTACTCTTATAATCTTATTTGAATTCAAATGGCCAAATAATCTTTCCAGTGCAGTACTAATTCTCACATGCAACTTTTTTTTTTTTGTACAATTGGAATGCTTAGCTCCAGTTCAGGATTTTACTTTATTAAACAATTTAGGGATATTTGAATTAAGTTGGAACTATTTGTAATAAAGTACCTTCATTCAACTTCAGTGTAAATATCAACTGTTATTTTAGGTGAGCAACCGATATATATCACAGATGAAAGATTCCCATAGAAGTCATCCATTTGTTAAAGATTATTTATTAAAGGTATGTGGTAGATGTTGATTTGTATATTTATAGTTGGAATATAGATATAAAACTTGTTGAAACTTACTGTTAGCGAACCTCACACGTTTAAAATAAGAACTGTGTGTGATTGGTCTCTAACTTAATCTTTCTGGAGCACCTAATAGTAGTTATTACATAAAGGTGTTGTCCTGTAGTAAATTCATTTTGATAACTGATGCTTTACTGACAGTACGAAATTAATACTTCTTGTGCAACAAAATATTACGACATTTATTTTGATACACACATTTCTGTTCCATAAATTAAAGAATGTATCATTTATCCTAAACATTGTCTAACATAACATTCCTTAAAACAATAACCAGTAGGGACTAATTGTTGATAACATTGGTGTCATGATCTGATAAATGGTGTCTTTCTTTCCACATCAATATACTCTTGAATGTTCAGAGGAAGGCAATGGTTCTTTAACCCTGGCACAATGAAACAAACTAGGTGTTGAAAGAGAAAAATCGTCTAAAATTACCACCACAATTTTCTAAGCGCTTGGCCAGGAATGGTGTATAGTCCTTTGGATCGCACAGGAAATATGAGATTTTATTCACACGTTAACAACGTGTTATTGATAGCACACTGCATGGTGTTGTCATGTCTTTATTAGCCCTGTTGGTGCGGAAGAGTAGGTGGTTAAATCTCTTTTCTTGCATGGTTTATACAGTTCCCCACAACATACATTTGTCCTGATATTTATAACTTTTAAATGCAGCACATTAATTTATTGTAAAATGTGATTGATGGCATTGAAAGTGGTTCCCATATATGTTTAAATGATTTTTTTTTTTTTTTGCAGGAGAGTGAATTTGAGAGAATAGCTAGGAATTATTCAGCAACTGTATCAACATGATCAAAATCTATAAATACATATATTTTATCTAATGTACATAGAGATAAACTGTGGAGATACAAATAAACATTGGAGATAGAAATATCTATAACATTGCATTCATCAGTATCACTTTATTCAATTCAAGAATTCATTTGGTTGAAAAGTTTAACCCCAGTCTTTCTATTTGACTAAAATAGTTGGATTTTGTAACACATAAGTGAATCATGTGATCTATTATGTATTTAAGTGTAAAATTAATGTTACTTTCTGTTTTGTTTGTTATGAAGTGGGGAATAATGTGAACTGTTATTAAGTGAGAACAGTTTGATGTTCACGGTATCACTGAAAATGTATTTATCATTAAAATAAAATGTCTGTACAAAGAGATTTTTGTTTTTATCTATATTTGCTTAGTACTGACTTTTAACGATGGTTTTAGTAATTTATAAGAGAAATGGGTTCTTTATGCATGTTTTATGTTAAAGCTTAAACTCAAATTAACCAGTGACAGCTTTAACTCTGAAATTTTCTTTAAATATGTGACAACAGGCATTCACATGCCTTTTAAACTTACTGAAAAGAATGTGAAGGGCTGAAGTAGTTTGCATCTATGGTAAAGCAGTAAGTGTATTTGACCAGTGCATTATATTCTGCAGGGTTGTATTCAAATGGAGGGTTTGGGGTTGGTGTCACATCCAGTTTTTATACGCCCACATTTTCATGTGGACGTATTATGTCGTCGCCCCTGTCCGTCCACGTCCACAATTTGTTTGTGGACTCTCTACAGGTCACAATTCTTATCCGATTTTGACGAAACTTGAAATATAGGTTTATCCCCAAAAGATCTCGGCTGCTTTCGATATTGGCATGTATCGGATCAAAACTTCATGGATTATGGCCCCTGATTGTACGAAAAATCACTTTTTTAGCTTGTGGACCCTATAGAGGTCACAATTTTGAACCGATTTTGATGAAACTTGACATGCATGTTTGTAACCCAAAGATCTTGGTTCCTTTCGATATTTGCGGCTATCGGAATGTAATTTCTTGAATTATGGCCCCTGATTGTCCGAAAAATCACCCTTTTTAGTTTGTGGTCCCTCTGGAGGTCACAATTATTATCCGATTTGAAAAACCGTTTGATTATATCACCGTTACATCCTAAGGAAGGTTGAGTTCGAATTTGGGGAAAATCGGACCAAAATTGCCATACAAAATGGCCGCCGTTTGTACGCGAATACTTTTAAAAAATGGTATGTCAAGGTTGTGGACCCTGTGGAGGTCACAATTTTAATTCGATTTTGATGAAACTTGAAATTCATGGTTATAACCCAAAGATCTTGGTTCCTTTCGATATTTGCGCATATCGGATCGTAACTTCCTGAATTATGGACCCTGATTATACGCAAAATCGCCTTTTTTATACGCCCACATTTTTATGTGGACGTATATTGTCGTCGCCCCTGTCCGTCCGTCCGTCCGTCCGTCCACAATTTGTTTGTGGACTCTCTACAGGTCACAATTCTTATCCGATTTTGACGAAACTTGAAATATAGGTTTATCCCCAAAAGATCTCGGTTCCTTTCGATATTGGCATGTATCGGATGAAAACTTCATGGATTATGGCCCCTGATTGTACGAAAAATCACGTTTTTAGCTTGTGGACCCTATAGAGGTCACAATTTTGAACCGATTTTGATGAAACTTGACATGCATGTTTATAACCCAAAGATCTTGGTTCCTTTCGATATTTGCACCTATCGGAATGTAATTTCCTGAATTATGGCCCCTGATTGTCCGAAAAATCACCCTGTTTAGCTTGTGGTCCCTCTGGAGGTCACAATTATTATCCGATTTAAAAAACCGTTTGATTATATCACCGTTACACCCTAAGGAAGGTTGAGTTCGAATTTCGGGAAAATCGGACGAAAATTGCCATACAAAATGGCCGCCGTTTGTACGCGAATACTGTTTAAAAATTGTATATCATGGTTTGTGGACCTTGTAAAAGTCACATTTTTAAATCGATTTTGATGAAACTTGAAATTCATGGTTATAACCCAAAGATCTTGGTTCCATTCGATATTTGCGCATATCGGAACGTAACTTCCTGAATTATGGCCCCTGATTATACGCAAAATCGCCTTATTTTAGCTTGTGGTCCCTCTGGTGGTCACAATTATTATCCGATTTAATAAAACAGTTGATTATATTACCGTTACACCGTAAGGAAGGTTGAGTTCGAATTTCGGGAAAATCGGACCAAAATTGTCATACAAAATGGCCGCCGTTTGTACGCGAATACTGTTAAAAAATTGTATATCATGGTTGTGGACCCTGTAGAGGTCACAATTTTAATTCGATTTTGATGAAACTTGAAATGCATGGTTATAACCCAAAGATCTTGGTTCCTTTTGATATTTGCGCATATCGGATCGTAACTTCCTGAATTATGGCCCCTGATTGTCCGAAAAATCACCTATGGTCCCTCTGGAGGTCACAATTATTATCCGATTTGAAAAAACGTTTGACTCTATCACCGTTACACCCTACGAAAGGTCGAGTTCGAATTTCGAGAAAATTGGACCATAATTGCCAGAAAAAATGGCCGCCGTTTGTACGCGAACAGTGTAAAAATATGGTATGTCAAAGTTGTGGACCCTGTAGAGGTGACAATTTTAATTTGATTTTGATGAAACCTTAAATGCTTGTTTATAACCTAAAGATCTTTATTCTTTCCGATATTTGCGCATATCAAATTGTAACTTAATCAATTATGGCCTTTGATTGTAGGAAAAATCACTTTCGGTATTGCTTGTTCTCTGTCTATCTCTCGAACAATTATTATCTGATTTAAAAAAAAAACTCTGATTATATTACTGTTGCACCGTAAGGAGGGGTTGAGTTCGATTTTTCGTGAAAATCGTACCAAAATTGCCGGACGAAATGGTCGCCGGTTGTACGCGAATAGTGTAAAAATATGGTACATCATGGTTGTGGACTCTCTACAGGTCACAATTCTTATCCGATTTTGACGAAAAGTAACATTTCTAGGTTGTGTACCGTCCCACCATAATCATTGTCGGCTTCGAATTTCATTAATATCAGACTGGAACTGACCAACAAAATGAGGAAAAATCACTTTCGGTATTGCTTGTTCTCTATCCATCTCTCAAAAATGTGGGCGTATCCTGCCTGGCAGTGCCAGCCTATCTTTTTAGCTTGTGGTCCCTCTGGAGGTCACAATTATTATCTGATTTAAAAAAACGTTTGATTATATTACCGTTACACCGTAAGGAAGGTTGAGTTCGAATTTCGGGAAAATCGGACCAAAATTGCCATACAAAATGGCCGCCGTTTGTACGCGAATACTGTTAAAAAATGGTATATCAAGGTTGTGGACCCTGTAAAGGTCACAATTTTAATTCGATTTTGATGAAACTTGAAATTCATGGTTATAACCCAAAGATCTTGGTTCTTTTCGATATTTGCGCATATCGGATCGTAACTTCCTGAATTATGGCCCCTGGTTATACGCAAAATCCCCCCTTTCTTTATCTTGTGGTCCCTCTGGAGGTCACAATTATTATCCGATTTAAAAAAACGTTTGATTATATCACCGTTACACCGTAAGGAAGGTTGAGTGTGAATTTCGGGAAAATCGGACCAAAATTGACAGACAAAATGGCCGCCGTTTGTACGCGAATACTGTTAAAAAAAATGGTATATCATGGTTGTGGACCCTGTATAGGTCACAATTTTAATTCGATTTTGATGAGGAAGGTTGAGTTCTAATTTCGTGAAAATCGTACCAAAATTGCCGGACGAAATGGGCGCCGTTTGTACGCGAATAGTGTAAAAATATGGTATATCATGGTTGTGGACTCTCTACAGGTCACAATTCTTATCCGATTTTGATGAAAAGTCACATTTCTAGGTTGTGTACCGTCACACCATCATTGTCGGCTTCGAATTTCATGAATATCAGACTGGAACTGACCAACTGAATGGCTGCTCCCAATACAGTATGAAATACAGGACTTAATGATGTAGGAAAAATCACTTTCGGTATTGCTTGTTCTCTATCCATCTCTCGAAAATGTGGGCGTATCCTGCCTGACAGTGCCAGCCTATCTTTGTGTTTATCGTCTACAGGTTGCAATTCTGAATGGATTATCTTGACACTAGACATATTATTCCTTATACCTTAAAGACAGCAACTGTTTGTGTTGGTGCAGGTCCCGACCCCCTGAGGCGGCGTCACACTCACTTTTATGTTACTAATAATTCTGTAAACTTTGGCAAACAACACATGTTGTCTCGGGAACATGGCAAACCCTGTTCCAAAAAATTCCTTCTTGATACTTTGTTACAAATCGCCCAAATTGGAGATGGCTAATCTCCAACTACATGTAGTACTGGACGTTGGAAGACTGGAGGTGGGTATTACATCCTTGTGATATTAATAAGGTAAGGCAATAGGCCCAGTCATTCTCCCAATGTATTCCATGCACATTCTTGTGTTATTTTATTTCACATAAATCTGTTTTCAATTTTGAAAAAAATATGCTTAGTAAATCAAATTAAAAAGGATGTTCATTGAAGTTGACAGGGGAACAACAGTTGTATGGCGCATCTGAATTCATGTATGAACAAATTGACGGATGGTATTTAAAAGGATGTTTATCAGTAGGACAAATGCAAATGAACAGGAGCGTGAATCGTAATGGTGCACCCCACCAATCATTGTTAATGCACGAAATATTCTTTGTAAAATTTGCATATTTTTTGTAGTTGGGGGGTTTTAACAGGCGTTGAATTATGTCAATTATACCAAGACGTGACTGTTGAAAATGCGTCAGACTTCGGGTGGTGTGTTAGTACTTATACAGATTGTATTGTTGGCTGCTCAAGTAATTCAGCCTTCACTGACAAATTTTCACCGATAAAACCCCTATTATTATAACCACGGTTATTGTACGTGGTAACTTGGTTGAACGGGTTTGTAAATAGATACGATCAGACATCATTACCTTTACCTTTGCACTGGGTAATAGAGTTGTTGTTTATTAAAAATTTAACATCCAATACATTAGTGTATATATATATATATATATTATGGACAGATTGATTTAAAGATACATTAATGGGGATTAGATAAAAAAAAAAGCTGGCAATTCTCACTACAATAGGTAAAAACCAAGGGCTTGTTTCACAAAATTTTAACTAAGATAAAATCCAAATTTTAGTAATTTGATTGGATAATTAATATTAGATTGATTTAAGTGCTTTGCCAACCCAAAATAAAGTATCAAATGCAAAGTTACAGGTCGGAGTAAAGAACCTGTCGGTACCCCATCTTCGGATGTCGAATCTATAATCCTGGCAGCTTGAGTGACACTGATAAGATTATATTCGATATGGCTTAAAAAAGAGAATCACGTAAGCCAGTTTCACATCATAATGCATCAGGGAGATCCTCGCATCGAGCGTATCAAATACGACTGATAGATCTACCAAGATGCCACATTTCTTTTGATCTATAACCCGTTAGATATCATTGGTGGTTTTCAATAAAACAGCGGCTATGCTCTGGTAATTGCAAAGTTGTTGGAATAGATATGATCATTTAACTGGTGTAGAAAACACTTTTCTAAAGTAGTCAAAGGCGTTTTGTTTTATAGCTGAGGCGCTGGAGGCACTGACTCCTCGATAAAAAGTCAGAGAAGTTTAACAAATAAAACGGGATGATAGTGCCAAAACCGATGAGAAAAATGAAATGTACCGTAAAGGCTGACAAAAGGGCCCCTCTGGCCAATGGAAAGGGCCCCGAGTCCGAGTCGATCGTTTTCTTTACACTGTTACTGTCGAATCCACTACTGAATGAGAATACAGTCACTGCACTGGTATGAAAATCATCAATCAAAACACCACCCCATCCCCGGACCCCCGCGAAAGAGGGCCCTCAAAATAGTATAGCCTCCGCCATGATAAACCTTAAAACGCCCCTGAAAGTAGTTTTGAGATGTAAGATAGATCACTATATATAGCTACTGGCTGGGTAATTCACAGATTACACGGATTTATATAGGATATCTTTAATAAGGGTTTAACAATGCATTTTGTTAGTTTTTGGGAAATTGACCAGATGAAAGAGATCGGGTAACAATTTCGGGTATAAAACTAAGATTCCCCTCCCATGTCATAAGAATAGTAATTTGTTTATCAAGTCTTTTCACCCATTCCGCACCTTGTTATTGGTAATGTGTGTTGAATTGTATTGTTGGTCTAAAATTGAAAAAAAGTGTGACTGAAAGGTGAAGGCAAACAATAGCCGACACATCCTCCTTCAAAATTTTATCAGATAATTTATACATGTTGGGTTCTTTGTGGTGATGCAGATTATGTTCACCATAACATAGCTTATGTTAGTCCTTGAAGCGCGCCACCCCATCTGGTATGCACATACAAAACAAAACATATCGAGCAAAATAAAATATTTCTAATTCTAATGGTTTAGAGCTCTTTTACGTGCATGCTAACGTGTACACGGGACCTCGGTTTATCGTTCCATCCGAACAACGACACACTGTTCCTTGTCAGAACACCCGACCTGCATCACTGACAATGGGAGACGTCCATCACTTGGAGCCCCTGGTTAGGAAGCCAAAATATATTTATGCGTTTTCTAAATTACAATGCAAATATGTGTAAATATCCTCGAGATCAGACAGGTTCTATAAAAGAACCCATTTCACAAGTCACCGTTATCGACTGAGATAATAGCACTTCATTTTTACGAAATACGATATTCGAAAAATGGCCTACGTAGTGAAAAATCTACCCCTTAAATATAGTCTTTGTTGCTGTTTCAGAGTTCACCAAAATGAACTGGTTCTACGTTGTAGAATCGATTGATTTAAATCAAACTTGATCAATGAACTTGTTCTCCATTAACGATTATACGTATGTATCTTAGATATTAAAATAGCCTTTCTTGACCTGTTTAAGAGAATCAAAGGCGTTAATTTTGCGTGAAAAACTCTACAAAGGTTTATCGTCGTCCACTATCAGAATCTTTGTGACAACTGCTGATGTTGCCCAAGTTATAGCAAGCTGGTGAAGTTATAGCGATAATTGGGCATCACAATTATAAATTCAATCATATTTCTTACCGGAATTCCCCAAATACGTTACTATAGGCAACACCATTTAAGATTCCGAACGGCTCCACATTTGAATCCGAGACATTCAGATAAACTATTTGAGCTATCCAACATTGTGGATTTTAATTTATATGCATTATACAGAATGCAATCTTTTCGGGGGAATAATCTCCTTATAGCACCTCCTTTATCAGCCCATTGTCAGTGCTTCCTCGGTTAATCCCTTTACGTCCTAACCTTTTAAAACCCCAGAATTAGTACCACACGGTATTCTATACGGTAGATACTAATACCAGTCCGGCCACTCCTTCCGACTTTCTATGAAAATCGACCTGAATTTATTTTTAACGCCCTCCTCCCTACCTTATCATTGGTCATTGGTGCAAAACGGAGAGTCTTGCAAGGGACAATAGTCGTTCGACGAGACCAAAAAACTGAGTTCCCGAATACACCCAGTGACTTCCACGAACAAAGGGCGTTACTGTGTTATAACCAGTATGTTTCAAAACCTATTTCTGATCGCCAGCAAATCGGGGTAAACAACGCGAGAGGCTTTGTTAGAAAATAAGGCGACCCTGCACTTTAAACCATCAATTGACAAATGGGACAATATTGTAAAAATATTTTTAATTAATAAAATTTTATACATTAACTGACAAAACGGACAAAAGTGTATACACATTTTTTATTAATAAAATCTATGTACATAGATATAGTAAAGGTTTTATTTGATGATCAATGTAAAATATATAATATTTATAGACAAAAATATACTCTGGTGATCTACTGAATATACATATCGCTCATTCAATAAATAAGAAATTGACGAAATATATAACACTTTTCATAATGCAAATACTCTGAAAAACTATACATTCTTAGGGGTTTTTAAAAAAAAAAAAAAAAAAAAAGAAATCAAATCGAAATGATCTCTACCAGAGAAATTTAACGATTTAAGGAATGTTAAATTAATATTTTTAAATGATGCTAAAAGTATGAATATGACGTTTTCGCGCTGGACCTAATTGCTGTTACATTCTGTTAACAATCATTGTATTAGGAATGTCAGATTTGTGTATTAGGCAATCAAGAGTCGACGTTGTCTTATATCTCCAAGACGTTAACTTGCAAACCTAGAAGTCCCGTGTTGGATCTCAGAGTGGACCAAGAAGGTTTTTCGACGTGGTCCCCTCTTGCCAATGGTGCAGGGCAGAAGGAGCATCACAGTAGGACGTTAAACCCATTTCATTCATTTCCACTTTGCTGGCTGTCTGATTGTTGGAAAAAACGTCGACTCCTTAGTAATCATAAAATATATTAAAATCTATTTTAAAAGATTTCAGTATTCCTATTCATGGGTGATATACACGATAAAAATAAAACAAAAACATGAAGACAAAACATAGTACAATTAACACAAATGAATCATTTGCAAAGAGCACATTTAAAAAAAGATTTTCTTTTAATAAAGAAAAAGTTATTGAGCATATATTGGATTATAAGGTTGATGAGTTTGTAAAAAAGAATATATAAACTAGAGACTTTACCTTCAAAAAGATTCGTTGTATAATAAAATAAAAAAAACGTAAAAAATGGAATGTAAGAAATATAGTGTGGGGGAGGGGACAACTGGGCTTAAATGGTAATATCTTGAATTAACACGTAGGGTTTAATATTATGTAGTCCGGTATTGCAACCAATACCCACAGAAGTCAGTTTTAGTTGCAGGTTATACCCAACGGTGTATTATTTATAATCTCTCGTCTAAGCTGTCATAAGCGTTGTTATAACCAGGATCTGCACTGGAAACAAAGCCTGGATAACCCTTATTGTCCAATCCCTTTTTTAACTGGAAAATAAAAAAGCACACACCATTACAGCACGTTGCATTACAAGATAGATTTATATTTAGCGATAGTATGTGTCAAGTCAGTAACACACAAAACTAACAATATATAGCTTATATACCAGTAATTTCTAACAGATTCTTTATATACAGCATTTGCATACGGCAATTGAAGAAACAATACTTATACATTAATAATCTATATGATGTTAAACTCCTTACAAATAATAATATAAGGTGCGTCAATTCAAATATCCCAACAGTCACTTTTTGATAAGCAAGAAATAATGACATCACACAGTAGAGTGTCTTTTGTTTCCACGTCGAACCCAAAATAAAAAGACCCAATACCATTTTATAGATTCCTCATCCCAGAAATCCTTAACGTAATTTCGTCATTAATATCATAACGATCTCAGCATACTTACATGGATATCATCAGCTGAAATACCATTTTCTAGATTATCTGTTTGATTAGGATCAATAACAAAGTTGGGACCAGAATATGATGCTACAAGAGCTCTATGTTTAGGTAAAGCTGGACCCCATTCTTTTGTAGGTGTGGTCAATGTTCTAATTCTCTGTAAGAAACGAAACATGTCATATTAAGCTATAATTCTAAGAATTGGCGTATTATGATTGATTACACTCAATTAGCACAAGCAGTAAGCTATTCACACTGGCAGTGATTCGTTCGATTAGACCTAATCCGGATGGATTTCCCGGGCAATTGCGATATCACTTATGTGGAAGCGGACGTTAAACCACCAGCAGGAATATATAAGTAATTACGTAGTCTTACAACACGTCACCGTTATTTTGTTGCAAACAATAATCAGAATCGGGACTTAGTAACTTTTCACTAAAAGTCCGCGATGACTTGTTCAACCAGTCATTTGAAATCTAGGTATATGGTCACTCGGCAAATCTCGACAGATTCCGTAAACTACATCTAGTCTCGGCTGTATGACAGTAAGTGATATGTACCTACGCCCATACATTTGCAATGCGGCTACCGGTTTACTTTAACAGGAAAACGTGACGCTATTACACAAATTCGGAACCTATTCAGCTATAGCGACCTATTCGACCGATCGAGCTGCAACCTGTTCGTTGGAAACCTATTTAGAATAAAGACAACAGTCTTAACTCATCTATTTATCAACCAATAAAATCCAACGTTATGTCTATCAAATGAAAGTAGAATATATTATTTCTTATCCATTCCTTTAGCTCGGAATAGAAGTGTAATTTCGTCATTATCTTACAGCTGGATCGGTCGAATAGGTCGCTAGCCAAATAAGTCGCCATGTTTCATCCGGGACCTTTAAAGTACTTCCAATATGGCGGAATTCGTCATACAGCCGAGGTTAGATGTAGGTTCCGGAGGTTACGG
The DNA here is from genome assembly GCA_948474765.1 of Patella depressa. Lineage (NCBI taxonomy): Eukaryota > Metazoa > Mollusca > Gastropoda > Patellidae > Patella > Patella depressa. The sequence goes on from OX419716.1 coordinate 27,830,817, forward strand.
AATCTGCCGAGGTTTGCCGAGTGGGTATATGGTTTGTACACAAAATGATATTCAATATCTTACCTCCCGGTAGGTTCCTGGTGTAGTACACAACAGAATCAAACCAGGTAAAAATATGGCGACAACCACCACTAGTGTCATTCCCCAACCAAGGGCATCAGCCCAATTAGGTTGACCGTCTAATCTTGTGTAGAATATCCATGAGTAAATCAAGATGAACTGTAAAAATAAATTTGCATTAAATTATTAATGGCCATTTATTCATTAGATTCATATCTGGTATATGATAAATAAACGTTACGTCTGCTAGCTATACCCAACGGCAACCTTTCATAAAAGCCGCAAGTAATGTATTCCGTAAGAACCGTAATTTTTTCAACTTGATCACGGGTTTGACAGGCAATTAAAACAGAATCTTTAATTCCCAGTAGGGAAATGGTATTATTTCGTTTTGCCCTTAAATATTGTTGCATTTCCATTTTTTGGTCCCAAAATAATATATCTTTAACCCACCTAAAGAAGCTGTTGCCCATAATAAATGCAGTTAGCGTGATATAACTGATTACCTTGTTGTAATTTGTGCTCAAATGTCAAAACCCCTTAAATTATATATGTTTTCAATTTGTAGTAATCACTAAGTTTGTCTTACCGATACACCTATTGGAGTAAGGAAGCACCAGCAGATCATCCACCAGTATTTCCACATAGCCCAGGGGAAGATACCACACACTTTCTTTCCAACCATTACTTCAATATCTCGAACAAACCGTCTTACACCTATATGTCAATTAAAAAAAGAAATCAACCTTATTCTAGTCTCGGTCACCCAGAACCCCCTAGTCTTCAACGCACGGAGGGTCTGGGTCGGTTCTCAATTTTTGACGAAAATTACTGGATAATCTACCACATAAAAAACCAAACATTTGGTTACGCATGGGCAATGGAACCTTTTGGCTAAAGTATCCAATGAAAGTATCGGTAAGTGCTAGATCTTATGAAGCCGGGCCGATTTTGCTAGATTCTATAAAGCGTGGTTGAAATATATCCCACAATTCACTTGGCACATCTATTATTAGAAACAAAATAGAGACGATGAAGAATTTTAAGAAGATTGTGAGAAGCCATACGTCTGATTCATGACGAGAGAAAATTACCATTTCAACTGAAACCTTTACAAACAAAATTTTAAAGAGTGTCATCGTTGACAAGCGAGCTGTTTTGATAGATTCAGTACGTGGTAACTTAAAAGACTGGATAATCCAGACAATGACCTATTTTCCGTCAAATTTTGAGGACCCATCCAGACTAATATTCGTAGAATATTTGTGTGGATGATAAGAGACTAACCTTATTCATACTTATCGGTATTGCTTAAAAACATGGAGAGAATACTCTTCCAAACATCGCCCCCCCCCCTCGAAATTAGAAATTCTAGCATGTATTATAGTTTATGACCCTTTATAGTGACGCAATACCTCCAAAGGATTATTATGGAAAAGACTTTGTGAGAAAAAATACAAAACGCTATTCTAGATACACAACTTATTTACATGTTCAAAATGTACCCTGTGATTGTGTAGGGTTACGGCAGGGCAGTAAATGCATTCAAAGTCCTCGAAGGCTCATCAAACAAATAAAGTTTGGCGACCGTTAAGATCAGATGCAACGAGGATGTTTTGTGATAATCACGTGGTTACTACAAATAATAACTTTATACTGGCTATCCTTGGCGGCTCGGTAAACCAAAGGGGATCGGTCTTTAGGAATAGGAACCGAACGGTTGTCATCGGTCAAAACTGTTTTGTGCTAATCACATGACAACCACAGATGATATTTTAAAAGTATGGACCTTACCGTAGACATATCCTAGAGCTATACATTCACATAAAGCTATAACTAACACATTCCAGCCACCAGAGTAATAATCCATTAAATCTAACATATGTAAACCACCCTAAAATAATATAAACACATTAATTATATTAGAGATCATAACCAAATAAACAGCCAGTGGGTTTCACTCAAAAGGAATAAATCGAATTAATTCTTAAAACTTGAAATGTTATATTAACAATTAATTAACCGTTTATTAACGTGAATAAAACTTTCGATGCCATCTTATGTGTTCGATTTTCATTAGATTTGGATCAGATCTGCTGTTCAACGCCCATCGAAGATCAACCGCAAAATTAGATAATCGACACAATGACAAAAGGGGCTACAGTGTTTTAAAGTGAGTTTTTCTGGCCCAGAGTGAAGTTATTTGACTGAAATTTTCAGAATATCCCCCGCACATTATCTGGGTTCTTTTTATTACTATTATAGCGAGAACTGCCAGAAGAGTAATCTTAAAGGGAACTCACGTTTGTTGTTAGAGTTAAACCCAACAGAAAGAAAATAGTTCCAAATCCCATAACAACAAATGTTTTGTAATTCCTTGCTTTGGGGAATAAATCCATGAAAGAAGTCGACACAGTTTCCACCAATACAAACTGAAAGAGAAGACGAAAAAAACAAAAACGTCAGTAAATTTGAAGTTAAGAGCTACACAAACACTTTTTATAAATACCAGTCATAAATGCACAAGTATTATATATTCATTAACAAGAACTTATCCGAGGATATACATTTATTGTGTTACTGTACTCATTTCAACATGAAGAAGAAGAGATAAATAGATATTATGTCGTTGTATAATATCAATGAGAATAGAATTGTACCTGACTGTCAACACCTAATGTGACTAACATAACAAAGAACAAAATAGCCCATAAAGTAGAGACAGGTAACTTAGTTACAGCGAATGGGTAGACAACAAAGGCAAGGGTTGGTCCTGAAAAACATAGAAATAATATTTATGATAAATGTTAACATAATCAATGGCATCATCAATGAGCATTGCATGGTACAACTACGAGGTGAATGTAAGTGAATCGGATGTTTTTCAATTATTCGGATAGTAATCAGTTAGGTCTAAAAATTAAGGGCAACTGTGGATTTGGTCAAAGGTCACTCGATGTAAACAGAACTAGCGCTAACACTAACACTAAGCCTAAACCTAGCCCTAATTCTGTTTACATATCGCGATCATGACAAAATCTGAAGTTAGCCTTAATTTTTAGACATGACCATAGTAAACTAAATAGATGTTTCAGAAAAATGCATACTGGTCCTGTGGTGACGGCACAATGGTACCTTTGATCGTGATTAGGCAATCAGACATATAAAAAAAACTTTTCAAAAGATAATATTTAAGACGTTTAAATATACTCCACGGTGAAGTGGAGTATACAGTAAGAAAATAACGGAATTAAATCTTGATATAATTTTAATCATACCGAGTACAAGAGGTGTCTTTGAATCTGTATTTCGTGAGCCCAATTGCGTATTAAGTTTGTCCTCCACAAAAGAGTGTTCACACCGACACCACCTTTGTATTATTTCCAAATAAAAGATCTAAGTTGAATATGCAATGAATTCATTTCTTACCTTTATCAGCTACTTCAGATATTTCAACACCCATATCTTGAGCCAAAAATCCCAAATAGGAGAAAATAACGAAACCCGCGAAAAAACTGGTGAGACAGTTCCCAAAAGACACAATTATAGCATCTCTGAAATAAAGAAGAAATATCTTGAATTAACGACATTGCTTTAATTGTTGATGTTACTTAAGCCCTTATTAATTACTATTACGAAGATTATTAGTCCCTTATTAATAACTATCACGAACACTATTAGTCCCTTATTAATTACTACTATTAGTCCCTTATTAATCACTATCTCAAAGACTATTAGTCCCTTATTAATTACTATCACGAGGACTATTTGTCCCGTTTGTCTTAGCAAATCAACAAAGGGCTACAAGCGATATTTTGACATATTCAGGCGTCAAAGTCCATGTGAATCGAAATGGATAGGGTTATTAAGGGAGAAATTGAAACGAACGCAAAGTATGGTTAAATCGGAAGTTGTTGGTAAGTATAATATGTTTGTACCTTTTATCGTGGCAGATTATTTTACTAATATATGTACTCTTGTTTCAGAACTTACTAACGTACAACTTTAGTAAGAGCGAGTGTGCTATAAATCTGCTACCACTTCGTCAATTGGAACGCCCGTTACTTTGGCATCTTCCTGGAAATTGATAGTGCCTTATTTATAATGGCGTTTTCAAAATAGCTGAATCTTTACACGAGCTTTCAACAGAAATCGAAATTGGCCAAGGATGAAAGCAGGCTATACATATACTTACCTAAAACAATCATTATGGAACTTATTATAACTGGATAAAGCAATGAGACCTCCCCAAGATGCTGACAGAGAAAAGAAAATCTGTACAGCTGCATCCTTCCACACATCGGCATCCCACAACCTATCAAGGTTTGGAGTGATGTAGTAGTATATACCGTCATAACTTCCTTCTAGTAATATACCTCGTACAAACAAGATAATCAACACTATATAGGGAAACGTTGCCGTAAAGTAAACGACCTGTAATAATAAAATAGCACGTCTAATAGAACTTAAAAATAATTAGATAGGGGGTTTCGTACAAATAAAATGCTTCTAAAACTAAAGAAAATCAGTCTACGATATCACTTTAGGTGAAAGTGGACAAAATTAACAGCCATCTCTAGCCATAAATACTTTACAACTTGTAAATTACAAGCATGTTTGAATTATGTAATCGTAAAATGATCTGTAAATAATACAAACCTTTCCGGAAGACTTGACTCCTTTACTGAGAGTTGCACATACAAAGATCCACGCGAGTAAATAACATAACACAAGCTGCCATCTGATTGGACCAAGATCACTTATATCTTCACTAAAGGCTGATCCCAAAGCAACTCGTCTGAAAAGAAATAGTTTGATTTGATTAAATCTAAGAGACGTATCTAGTTCATACCTCTAGGACTAATGGTATAATTGTGAAAGTTATGTAAGAATACACTAATATAAAGAAGCAACACTGAAGAAGTAGCCTGAGACAAAAATTTTCCTCAAAGTAATTTTTTAACCATAAGATCGTTCCATTATAAGCTGTTCTATACTACAATAATTTGGAATAGACTCCAATTCCAAATCTGTTATATTGATTATCGTTAATTTCCATGTATTAGGAAGGTTATGATTATTCCTTCCACTCCCTTGGGAACAATTCTCATTCATTTGATGAGTCGGCAAAGCTAACGCAGAATAACGTCTAAATGTAACAGGGGTGTATTGTCGTCAAACCCACCAGTCTTCGTCGGCCCATCCACAATGATATTCTTTACAGATCAGTTCCATGGAACTTTTGTTCTGTCTCGAGTTGTTAATGTCTATGTAAATTATGTTCCATATATCCATGGAGTGGGACTAAAGTGTCATGAACTTACTCGAGATATTCTGCTGTGGGAAGCTTTCTCTTGATATTTAGTACCTCCTTGGCCAGAGATTCGTTATAAAGGGCAGTTAGAGTTCCGTTGCCATCTACACAAGTACCGTTGCCCGTTGAGGTAAAGTTATTAAATGCGCAAAGTGATTCGTTTCTGTAGGACGGTAATCTGTCACTGCAGTCTGAAAATAAACCATCATCTTATAAAATACACTGAATTGTTTTGTATTGTTGGCGATGTTCTGTCATTCTGCAGTTATAGGAAACCCCTTCCTCGCCCCCTCCCCACGAAAAAAACATGCTACGGTCAAAATTAATCATGCAACAGACAAAAGATAACAAGGGAACAAATACCACATCAAGTTTATTAACACTACAAACTGTCTTGCTGGAAATTCCCTGCATTCGGTCAATGAAGAATTCTACAGGGATGACTGAGCCTAGAATCGTGTAATATTGTGTAGGATTTTTACTCATCATGACTACTTTAACAGTTAATAAATCTACACTTGTTTTTCGTCCTTCTACTCCAAATCGCTAAAGCATTCATAACATATACCCAAAATGTACCCAATTTACTTAAAGCATGTTCTGGGTGGGAAGGAATCTAAAATGATTGCAGCGATGTAGTTGTAACAACAACTCGTATTATGATGTAATTTAATTAAGACATAAAATACATCTTCTTCAATGTAAATTAAAATAAATATATATTTGCAGAAGAGTTATAGGTCTTATGTTACACCCAATCTATGGGTTTAATTTATACCAAATTAAATCTTTCCTTTACAGGTAGGTCACCGTGTCTTTATACTAATATTGACTATACTTTGTCAACTAGTGCACAGAATAATCCAAATGTCTATATTGAATATATTTTATAAGCATGCACACATCCATATATTTCTATACAATTACCATTAACATACATTTGAAACTACGGTAACGTGTGATACAGGGTGTAGCATACAAACCAACCACATTATTGCTTTAGTCATTACGCCTAGATGCAGTCTGCAAAGCTTTACCACAACCTACGACCACCGACCACGATTGCTTTGTGTCTGAGAGATTATCTTTTGATAACTTACATGGTGTACTCCATTCCCCGCACGTTGTCCAGGGCAGCACCGAGGTAAAGGAGGCAAACAGATAATAGAAAGCCCAGCCTATTATCATGTTATAATAGATAGCTACCAATGCTGATACAATGACCATACCAAACCCAATACCTGAAACAATTATACAATGTATTATTAACAACCTTTAAATTCCACAGTTGGTATGCCGGTTCCCTGTAATTCAAGATGTCAAACAAATACCATTAGTAATCAAATTAATGGTTGAATGATTTTATATAGGTGAATTAGTGATGACATAATTCCGGCACCAGAGGTTAAACTAGCCTTCCCCTGGCACAACCCTCTGTTACACGTGTCTAATTTGTCTCTGACCAGTCAAAGACATGAAATATGGTTTAACGCGCTTCTTTTCTGTACCGACTGGGCTAAGGATTACGTATGATTGAAGTTTTATGGAAAGCGGTGTTACGACCGAATCTTAATTTGAATTTCAACTGCCAAGTTTCTTTAATGTACTGGTTAAAGTGTACATATTACCTCGGATTTATGTCTCTCTATCGGCACGAGTAGACATTGTTCTTGCCAGGGCACTAGTCCGACACCAATGACAGGAGTAATCTGCGTGGGAAAATCTCAAGGAACTATCTAAACCAACATCGTCAGCGAACCCGAGACCTCCTGGTTAGCGACCCAGCTTCTTACTCACCGAAGTACCGGGACTATGGTTACATTGTTGTCACGCGATTGGAATCCCCTCTTAGTGGTTTGCTGTATGATGCTTTGCCATAGACATTCGTTCTTAATTCCACCAAATCTCATTCGAATTAATTAAAGTGGGTCGCAGAATCTAACTTCATGAATGATAATGCCCCAACTTACCTCTGAAGAGTCTGGCGAATGACCAACAAGTTGCTGGTCCATTACTGGAGAATTGACCAAGAGACAATTCCATGAAGAATATAGGGATACCGACAATTCCCAACATTATGGTATACGGTATAAAAAATGCACCTGAAAATAATAAATTTTGATTAATTTTAAACATCTTTATAGATTATTTAAGGCCATAGGGCATCATTATATTTCAGCAGTCGCAAAACCAGCTTTGCATTATAAAATAGGTTTAACTTTTTAAATCATCAGGTTTACACATTTTTGTTATGTTATATATCTATATCATATTTCTTCATACATGTACATTTATTCTTATTCATGCATCCGGAAACTTTAATCACAATAAAACTGCATCACACAAAATTGTATGTAAGAGTTTAAAAATAGATGATGACAGAAACGCTATAGCTAGATTCAGTCAAATTTTAATTACCTTATTTTGGGCGAATAATTCTCGCTATATTAGTTTAAAAATAGACAATGAAACAACGATATATACTGACCATTTCAGTCAAATTACCTAATCCCGATTTTCATTGCTACCATTATTACGATAATAAAGAAAATCTCCATTAGCAATTTTTAAATTAAATCATTAAATTGCCGATCATGTTAAAATCCATTAAAAATCATTACCACCCAATAGTCTTGAGAGTTGATTATGGGCTTGCCATTTGAAAAAAAATATCTAATTAATAATTTATATTACATTTGAGGCTAAAATAAAGATATGTAATAGGCATTTTTAGATATTATAATGTATGTATCTTTAGGATTGACAGCCTAATATTGTAACAACCATAACTGAGTATTGATTTAAAAAAAACCCCAATGAATTTAAGAATTTAGTAACAAATTTTATTTAAAATTAATGTTAAGTAACAATCGAGTTTACGATTTATGGGCACAATATGATAACCGGTGATATTTTATATTACTTTTATGCAACACTGATACTAAGAACCGTTACGAGAGATTACTTCAAGAAAGAATAACTATTCAGAGACCTAAATTCTCACAAATCTGGCACCAATTTAATGATTATTAATACTGTAATAATAAAATAGGTTGCCAGGCATCGAAACATACGCCCACACAGCAGCCAAATCGTCCGGGCAGTCAACAAGAATTGTCGCATATTAAGGAATTATCAGAAAATCATTAGAATTTGTTTGGTTTTTATAATCAAACGTTTTTTTTTAAATCATATAATAATTGTGACCTCCAGAGGCACCACAAGCTAAAAAGGGTGATTTTTTCGTACAATCAGGGGACATAATTCAGGAAGTAATGACCCGATGGGCGCAAATATCGAAAGGAACCAAGATCTTTGGGTTTAAAACATACCTGTCAAGTTTCATCAAAATCGATTCAAAATTGTGACCTCTATAGGGTCCACAACCTTGATATAACATATTTTCACACTATTCGTGTACAAACGGCGGCCATTTTGTCCGTCAATTCTAGTCCGGTTTTCACGTAATTCAAACTCTCTCTTCATTACCATGTAACGGTGATATAGTCAAACGTTTTTTTAAATCGGATAATAATTTTGACCTCTAGAGGGACCAAATGCGAAAAAAAGCGATTTTCCGGACAATCCGGGGACATAATTCAGGAAGTTATGATCCAATGGGCGCAAATATCGAAAGGAACCATGATCTTTGGGTTATAAACATACATGTCAAGTTTCATCAAAATCGGTTCAAAATTGTGACCTCTATAAGGTCCACAACCTTTATATAACATATTTTCACAATATTCGGGTACAAACGGCGGCCATTTTGTCCGTCAATTTTGGTCCGATTTTCACAGAATTCATACTCGACCTTCATAACCATGGAACGGTGATATAATCAAACGGTTTTTTAAATCGGATAACAATTTTGACCTCCAGAGGGACCACAAGCTAAAAAGGGCAATTTTTCGGACAATCAGGGGCCATAATTCAGGAAGTTACGATCCGATTGGCGCAAATATCGAAAGGAATCAAGATCTTTGGGTTATAAACATGCATTTCAAGTTTCATCCAAATCGGTTCAAAATTGTGTCCTCTACACTGTTCACAACCTTGATATAACATATTTTCACACTATTCGCGTACAAATGGCGGCCATTTTGTCCGTCAATTTTGGTCCGATTTTCACGAAATTCGAACTCGACCTTCATAACCATGGAACGGTGATATAATCAAACGTTTTTTTAAATCGGATAACAATTTTGACCTCCAGAGGGACCACAAGCTAAAAAGGGCAATTTTTCGGACAATCAGGGGCCATAATTCAGGAAGTTACGATCCGATTGGCGCAAATATCGAAAGGAATCAAGATCTTTGGGTTATAAACATGCATTTCAAGTTTCATTCAAATCGGTTCAAAATTGTGTCCTCTACACTGTTCACAACCTTGATATAACATATTTTCACACTATTCGCGTACAAATGGCGGCCATTTTGTCCGTCAATTTTGGTCCGATTTTCACGAAATTCGAACTTGACCTTCATAACCATGGAACGGTGATATAATCAAACGGTTTTTTAAATCGGATAACAATTTTGACCTCCAGAGGGACCACAAGCTAAAAAGGGCGATTTTTCGGACAATCAGGGGCCATAATTCAGGAAGTTACGATCCGATTGGCGCAAATATCGAAAGGAACCAAGATCTTTGGGTTATAAACATGCATTTCAAGTTTCATCCAAATCGGTTCAAAATTGTGTCCTCTACACTGTTCACAACCTTGATTTAACATATTTTCACACTATTCGCGTACAAATGGCGGCCATTTTGTCCGTCAATTTTGGTCCGATTTTCACGAAATTCGAACTCGACCTTCATAACCATGGAACGGTGATATAATCAAACGGTTTTTTAAATCGGATAACAATTTTGACCTCCAGAGGGACCACAAGCTAAAAAGGGCGATTTTTCGGACAATCAGGGGCCATAATTCAGGAAGTTAGGATCCGATTGGCGCAAATATCGAAAGGAACCAAGATCTTTGGGTTATAAACATGCATTTCAAGTTTCATCCAAATCGGTTCAAAATTGTGACCTCTAAACTGTTCACAAGCTAAAAAACGTGATTTTTCGTACAATCAGGGGCCATAACCCATGAAGTTACAGTCCGATACATGCCAATATCGAAAGGAACCGAGATCTTAGGGTGATAAACCTATGTTTTAAGTTTCATTGAAATCGGATAAAAATTGTGACCTGTAGACTGTTCACAAACAATTGTGGACGGACGGACGGACGGACGGACGGACAGGGGCGACGACAATATACGTCCACATGAAAATGTGGGCGTATAAAAATGGATATTCGAGAATTAGCCTCGGTTTTCACGTACCCTTTCTACGTCAATAAACGATCTGCGGTACATCTTAACCGATATTACTTCAATCAGAATAGAGTAATTTGAATACAATTTTCACCACATTCATTTTTCATAACCTATTTGTCAACTGGTGTAGCAATATTTTAGTTATGCTTCCGGTTTTGCCGCACGAAATCACTCGGTTTCTTTATAATTTGTTCAGTGGTGTTAAAATGTACTTTTTTTGACATATTTACCAAGGCATGTTATGCATACAAACTAATGTAATTCCCTAGGTTTATATGTACTCTGATTGCATTTATAACCGCTAGTGCTCTTAAATCAATCTAAATACCAATAATCCAGGTCCCATAACGGAATAATATTGATCTTTAATACTGCTTAACATTAATATATTTTCTTTAGGTTGAAAACTAAGCTTGAATCTAAACTTTAGTAACCACATTGCATTCACAACCCCTTTGTAAAAGCACATTGTGATGTTGCAGTATAAAATATTTTATGAAAAGATGATGCATGTTTATTGATTGTCTTCAGCTAACTAGAATTCAAACACAAGCGCGAATTCCATTTATTTGTTTAAAAGATTAAAAGGGGTGTCTGTTTACGGAAAAATCACCACGAACCGGTGACTATACAAAGATCCTCGTTCATTTCACCCTAATACCGCGTTTCTCAACCTGGGGTGAATTCACCCCCAAGGGGGGAATGGCTGGCGACCAGGGGGTGAATGACCAAACTCCCAGTAACTTCAAAAATGATCATATAAAGGTTGGGCAGTTGAGATTAGCACCCTCAAACACTGTCCCAGAATAAAAAAAACATTTGTGACAATCACCAGGAGCAAAAATTTCGCACTAACTGGAAACAACGTATTTTCATTAAAATATAAATTTGGAGATTATTGAATCTCACCTTCGATCCGTATTCATTCCATATTCAATGTAAATGTGGTCAGGGGGTGTAGTAGGGGTGTCAAAATCTGCAATATTTTTTGTGCAGGGGATTTTCTGAGGCTAAATTGCCCGAAAAAGCCAAATCTGGAAAAAAAAAATTCTCCACAATTAGTTTTTGGGTTGGAGCCTGGCGATTTTCCAAAATGGCGTCCAATATGGCTGCCAATAATCGGTTTTCTTGTTTTTCACTCAGTTTGATGGTTTTACATACCTTGTTTGGTGTCGTTTTGGGTGTGTTCGGGGTAGCACCATAGTCCTATGGTAGCACCATAGTGTCACGTTCACTGTTTTACCAAAAATCCAAAATGGCGGCCAAAATGACGTCATAATGACCGATTTTCCAAGTAAAATGTGGATTAACGGAGATTCAGGTTGTGTAATATGGGAGATTGGTGGCGAGTGAGCCAGATCAGGAGGTCTAATTAGCTGACTATATCAACAAGGTCGATTTGGTCAAACCGGGCGGCTTAATGACGTCATAAGCCTAATCTATGACGCCACGAGAATTAGGATTCGGTGATATAGACTATGCAATGAAGGTATATTCTAGGGTTTTCTGAGCCAATAAGTAAATAGTAACGTATCAGTTTGGAGGCAGACATATTATTCTGTCAACTGCTATGAGGAAAAACACTTCTAAAATGAAACTTGCTCCAAATAAACCGGGTTCAGATAATTTCTTCATTTACTCATCATCATTTAATTTCAAAATGATAAAATAATAAAATATAACACGTGAATAGGTTAGGTAATCAGGTATCATAACATTGAAAATAATCGGAAATCATATCAAACAGAAACAATAAAGATCACAGTTCTGATTTCTGTCTACCTAAGCCTCCTCTCAGTCCAAGTACTTCTATTCAGCTCACCGGTACTCTATCTCACATACGTTCAGTCAAAGCTGCTCTTAGAATAGTGTCAAGGTCATCCTCAACCTTGTTCTCTGGACTCGTTGCTACTTTTATTCCTGCTCGCCTGCGACAGAGAAGTTCTGGTACTTGAATCTATTCCCATCCATGATACGTCACTTCTGGCGTATTTCAGTGGCCACATTGAGTCGTAGAAAACTTCTTTCAAACAGCAGCTGGCTTTCAGTCAGTCTGGAAAGAATGTCTGAATTTGAGGAACTTACAGGTCCACCATGTCACTTACACTCTCATTGGACGATTGTTCTTGTTCTTCTTCAGTTCCTTGTTCTTCTGGACAGCTAATTGCCTGCTGAACGTAACCTTTTCTAGGAATTCAGTCTCGTCAGCAAACCAGTTTGCTTTTATATTGCCTTGCGTGAGTGTGCTTCGCGTTACTTATGGCCTCGTCCAAAGCACGGCTGATGGGATGATTTTTCCAAGACTACAACTGGTAAAGGGCAGTTGATCAGCCGTGTCTTGAATGAAGCCCACTCGCGCAAGGCAATAGTAAAGCAAAACGGTTTGCTGAAGAACACAGACTTCTGTGAGATGAGTGAAGATGGCCGGCGAAAGAAATGGAAACGGGCGAGGGGTTCCAAGCAGGCTAAGATGGCTAGAGGTCTCGAGACTGAATTTCTAGAAAAGGTTAATTTCAGCAGGCAACTAGCTGTCCAGAAGGAAAGGGAGAAGAAAAAGAACAATCGTCTGATGAGAGTGCTGGATGTATGTAAGCGACATGGTGGACCTGTAAGTTCCACAAATTCAGACATTCTTTCCAGACTGAGTGAAAGCCAGCTGCTGTATGAAAGAAGTTTTCTCCGACTCACTGTCTGTAGCCACTGAAATTCGCCAGAAGAGACACATCATGGGTGGGAATAGATTCAAGTACCAGAACTTCTCTGTCACCGAGTTGCGAGCAGCAATAAAAGTAGCAACGAGTTCAGAGAACAAGGTTGAAGATGACCTTGACACTATTCTAAGAGCAGCTTTGACTGAACGTATGTGAGATAGAGTACCAGTGAGCTGAATAGAAGTACTTGGACTGAGAAGAGGCTTAGAATCCTAAGGATTACATGTACAGAAATCAGAACTGTGATCTTTATTGCTTCTGTTTGATATGATTTCCGATTATTTTCAATGTTATGATAACTGATTACCTATTCTATTCAAGTGTTATGTTTTATTATTGGTCATTTTGATATTACACAAAGATGCGTAAAACAAGGAATTATCTGGTGCAAGTTTCATTCTAGAAGTGTTTTCCTCATAGGAAGTTTACAGAATAATATGTCTGCCTCCAAACTGATACGTTACTATTTACTTTTCGGCTCAGAAACCCTAGAATATTGTTCATTGCAGTCTATATCACCGAAAACTAATTCTCGTGACGTCATAGATTAGGCTTATGACGTCATTAAGCCTCCCAGTTTGACCAAATCGACCCTGGTGATATAGTCAGGTAATTGGACCTCCTGTTCTGGCTCACTCGCCACCAATCTCGTATATTACACAACCTGAATCTCCGTTAATCCACTTTTTACTTGGAAAATCGGTCATCATGACGTCATTTTGGCCGCCATTTTGGATTTTTGGTAAACCTGTGAACAAAACTATTGCTGATGCTACCATTGGACTCGGCAACCCTGAACACCCCAAACACGACACTAAACAAAGTGTGTACAACCATCAAACTGAGTGAAAAACAAGAAAACCGATTATTGGCAGCCATATTGGCTGCCATTTTGGAAAATCGCCAGGCTCCAACCCAAAAACTCATTGTAGAGATTTTTTTTTTCCAGATTTGTTTTTTTCGGTCAATTTGGCCTCCGAAAACTCGATGCATCTAGCGGGATCAACTGAAAATGCCTTTTGTTGATACCCCTAGGTGTAGGCCCGTGCAAGGATCCGTGGTTCATGTCGGATGGCTTCTATAGAAAAGGGCCATTTTCAAGTTCCTATGAAATGTCTGAAGAGTGCCTGAAATGGCTGGAAATCACATTTCCGGGCTCCAATTTCTAAAAATTTCCTAGGGGGGAGATCCCCCCCCCTTAGATCCCTCTCAACGGGCTTCGCGCCTACGGTGCTCGTGGTGACCAGCTTCGCTGGCAACGGCTCCGCGGTCAGTAACCTCCTCATAACTCTGGGGGCAAATGGATTGGTTGAGAATTCATTTAGGGGTGAGCGGTGAGAAAAGGTTGAGAAACGTGGCCCTAATATATAAATAATTGCTTTTACTGAAATCATTCAACTTTCTGTGGTGGGATTGTTGAATACATTCTTCGTGTATTAAATATATTCATACTTTACACAGTATGACCTCTCGCTTTGCTAATATCTATACAAACAATATTCAATATTTTTGTGTTTTGAAGACATGGATGAGCAATTCTGTATTGTAAAGAATACACTAGAGTTGTGGTATTTGCGAGATAGACGGTCCTCAGGTACACATTGTGTGCAGTTTATTGTACGGAATGCATTAAATCATTTTTAATTACCTACGGAAAAGGAGCTTATACTGGTTCGACATGATACAAAATACTATAATTACGGTTATCAAAAGCATGAACAGAGCCCGCTGAGTTTTAGGTCAACGACCATGCATGGTCACAAAGTCAAGCCGATGATTGATCATTCGCCAACAGGGACCAATTTGGACTTTTCGGGAAACCTGTGTTAAGTGGGTGTTCATTGACAGACGCCGATGCCAATTGTGGCTTTTGGAAATTGATAAATTTATTAAAGAAGCTCGACTTGTTTTAAAGAACCCCGGATTTTAAACAAAACCCATCCAGTTTTGTTTTGTCAGATTGGTTAGACGTCATTTCGGGGCAATCTGGTGAAAACACGGATCCTATTTCGTTTCGTTTTTCTACACTGGGATCTGGAAAAGTTGTTATATAACACGCGTTCTGGATGATGTGGTGGAACAGCTAAGAAACGGCTTGGGGGTGAGGGTCCGGAACTGTATAGTTAACCCACTAGAAACATCAACGCTGATAGGTCAAAAGCCGCTCGTACAACCGGCCTGGTCTCCCTGTAGTTGAGGCCATCGAAAGTATAAAATAAAATCGAAACATATGGTTCAATTTTATTTCAATAGTTTACTTGTGCTATGGTCTTTGGCAGTAGGAAGAAAACGTAGGACCCAGATCTTATGACACAGCGCGCACGCGCTAACCATTCGGCCACCCCGACCCTGGTTTTAAAGATTCAATAAGTTTACACATGACAATAAGTATTACTGTAGTATTTTAAACGCCATTCAAAGACTTGATGTAATTGGGTCTTACAAATTAGAAATATAATATTTCAGACTCCCCTCGTATTAAAATTAAACAATTAATCAAGTTATCAATAATATTAATTTTGCAAATTTAATATGTACCAAAACTTCAACCTGTTTCTTAGGCATAAATATATCATTAAAACCAAATCATATCTAGTAATATCTACATTTTGGCTAGACTAGGAATTTGTATTATAAACTGGCATCGAGCCCATTCCGACTACTAGCATTAAGTTGTTATATAATACATATAGGTGGGAAATATATATATAAGTTTTACACAGCTTACAATGACTGATTGTTTGACCAAGATTATGATAATACACCATCTGCGTATTAATACATATCGATGCGTGAATAAACTATATGGTGGCTTAACCACAATGTACGATTGTCACTGGTTGACGACAATGTCAAAAAATGTACTTTATATTTTAATCATTCAAACTTCGAAGCGAAATATTATGATGAAAAAAACCCCACTTACCTCCGCCATTTTTGTAACAAAGGTATGGAAATCTCCATACATTTCCGAGACCAACCGCATATCCCAAACAGGATAAAAAGAAATCAAATTTGTTTGTCCAGTTTCCTCGTTCTTCATTTTCGTCTCCCTGAAGAGAAAATTGAGAAATATAAGGTTGGAACCAAATTAATACATTTCTGTCGTATTATAAAGCTTAAAAATCCACTCTATTTGTTAGCTGGACACTAACCCATCATGCTCTCTCGTATTTACATAGTTATATTATGGTGAAACCAAATATTCGAATGCTAAACATTGTTTGCATGTGGCGGTGGTGGGTTCAGGGATGTTGGTAACTTTTTGATGAGCACTTTTGGTATCTTTAAAGGGGGTAAACCCCTAACTCAATATCTTCCTTGAAATTCGAAACTAAATAAACTAATCAAAATATAATATTGGTCCAATTCAATCAATATTGATGTTATCTTGTCGTGAAAATACGAGATATTATATCCAATATCAAAGATATAATGGACATTTTAGAAAAGTGTAGGATGCCATTTGTAATGAACAAAGTAAAATATATCCTAGAGACAATCCATAAATATGTTAGTAAAACAAATGGATTAACGGAGCCCTTTCATAAATTATGTTAGTGGAATAAATAGATTAAATGTACACGAATGACCTTTCGAAACATTTATTGTTACATCGTACAACCAATTGAAACTAGAGGGTACTTTTAAGCACTGGTTGTCGATAAGTCACAAAATTGCACTTAAGCACGAAATGCCTAACCAAAGTTATAATGTCGAGCCCCTCATGCAGTTTAACAATGGAATTTCGTAACCGAGTTACGTAACATCGTTTGGCAAATCTATCGATACATTAACTTGGTTTAAATTGCTACTTGTTCTTTACTTGATGCTCTTAAAGAAAAGTCTAGAGATTCGCCAATCATCACGAAACTTGGCACGTGAGTTCAGTGGACAATTGCGCAGAAAATGGTTACTTAAATTGTGACGTCACAATAACGCCATGCTCGGTCCCCTGATAATTTAAGACAGTCATAAAGTTTAGTGTTAATAGTTTTCTTTATCGTTAGCTGATCTGTTGAAATTAAATCCACACAAAGATGCCAACAAGAGGCCTAAAATGTCAATTTCAGCCCTGTTGATGTTGGAAATCTCAAACACTAGCTAACGCTCATGAAGAAAGAAGTTGACAGACAGTTTAAGAATGAACGACATTGGATGAACAGGTACTTGAAAGGTGTTCAATTTTGATTTGTTTCATTTTAAACGATTGAAGCTAAGGCCGTGGTGCATTATGTTATCACCTTTTCAACAGTTTCTTTGTGTTGATTACCGGTAGTTGTTAGAGACACGGGCACTTATAAGACAACCGATTCACCAAAGTAGTGAATTAAAATGAGGTTATTTACATGCTTTCATAATATGGAAAGCAGATAGCCTGACTCATAAATAAAAAATAGTTATTTTGCCATTTGATAAGTAGGTTTTTTATTTATGAAAACTACATCCTTTTTTTTATATACACACGAATCATATCTATAGATAATATCGTTAATAATATTTAATATTTCAACGGTTAGAACTTTTTCAAAATATATTTTTTAATACTCCTGAAGTATGGAAAACTTATTAGTAAGTGAAGTCGTTTAGATGAAACGAAAAACAATGTCTTTTAAACAAATTAAATTGGCGTTGACAGTAGGAATTCGCTATAATAGTAGGCTGTAGTGTTGCTGTCCCAGCAAAGTTTCCATTATAGCACACCGTAAGACGTATCTCTGTTTACATTAGCTGACTCGATGCAGAACAGTACGACATTAAACCTTCCTTATGTTATTTTATTTATTCGTAAGTTCATGTAAATAAGGTATACAAAACGACTATTGTCAAGGTCACTCGGATATTTTGAGTTTTTATTTCATTATAATATCTACACGAAAACTTCTCTAGGAAACACACAGTTTGGTAAACACGTGACACATAGTCTCTATTCATAATACCGAACTCATAATAAAAATGAAAAGCCTTGTTAAGCACGCTCCATCAGATATGTTTTCGAAAAAAATAAAATCGGTTAGTGTTCATAGGTGTGATCGCATATAATGTCTAATTCAAAGCGAATTTTGTATATTTTAGAATATATATACTTAGAAGCAATAAAACCGCGTCACTTGTATAAATGGATGATTGGTAATATCATTTAAGAGATTTATTTTAATCATGTAATTTTGAATGTAACAACATACAGTTCACGGCGATAACAAGTCGGATATTGAACCCAATTCCATTTCCTTTCATTTCTGAGAGCAGAATTGAAGAGGACATTTTGCAACGAGATATGACATGACATGGAATGGGGCTTAACGTCCAACTGTTCTGCTCCTAAACTGGGCTGATGTAGAGAGAGAAATGTGGTTTAACGTCCACTCGACACAAACCAGGTCATTTCGGGACTAACATAAATATGGTTTACTTTTATTTCATTAATTCGCTTGCGCGTGAGGATCTTTAGGAGTGGGATCACACCGGAGTACCCAGAGGAAACCCACGAGGTTAGACAGGCGACCCTACTCCTTACCACGTACAACCGGGGATTCGGTACCACGCCAGTTGACTCAATGACAGGCCGTATGATACAGCGCGCACGCTAACCATTCGGCCATCCAAACCCCCGGGCATATGTAAACGGGTTGCAACGAGAGTGGAGATGATCCCACATTTTGTTATAGCAAGCGTGGGTTGTTGTTGATTGCCCTGTGTCTGTAAATGTCGAAGCATTACAATCATGCCAAAGATCTCATTTTAGCTGTACTCTATATATCTTACCAGCACTTTCAGTCAAATTCGTGGACTTTCTCGGATTATTTAATAAATTTCAATAGAGAGATACTATTTATTTTAGTAGATTAATTGAATTTTAACTGTTAATATTAGAAGACCTTCGAACGGTAGTCTGAGATAAACAATCAAATATTCAAAGCTAAGAAAAGTATTTCAATGTTAGCCCAAAAATTAAAACTAGCCACAGTTTACTTTACATAAGTTATCTTTTATTCAGATTCTATTGCAATTTTATAAGCATATGAATGCCTAGTACGTGACAAGTGTGGGTGTAAATTGAACGGTCTGGCTGGGTAAATGAACTACAAGGTTCAGCAAACATAATGCTTTAAGATTCTCTATTGCCATAAAATATATTATCAAAACCATCTCTATATCCCCTAGCTAAATGCACATCTTTCCACATGGCTAAAAGTGTTAATTGTTCTTTACTATCGAGTGTGGGAAATCACTTCTGCACCCGGGTCCGACTTCGAGAGTGTTAAGCTATATTAATTGCTAGAGGGTAACATTTTGAAATGAAATGGGTTTAACGTCCTACTGTTCTGCTCCGGACTGGGCTAATGAAGACGGGCATACGCCATAACAGTGTGCTATGAGGGAAAGTTTGCCCGAACAGCGGCACTACGGCCTACTCTTATAACGAATTCCAATTGTTAAGGGGTCTTTAACGTGCACGGGACCTCTGCTTTTCGCCATCTGAAAGGCTACACATCTGTTTTTGTCAGTCCCTCTGTACTGTATCACGGACAACGGGTAACCAAGCTGGAAAATCTGGATGAAATTTCTCGGCCAATGCAGGGATCGGACACCCGATATCCAGGCTAGCGAGTCAGTGTCTTACCCACTTTGCCACCGTGACCCCGTAAGTAATCATCATCGACCGTTAAAATTCACCAATTGGTCTTTCAAGATTCATTATTCCCAAACTTCAATGGTGTTACACAAAAGCATATATCAATCGATTACTGGTTTAAACAATAGTATTCCTAACTTGAAGAACGAGTTAATGACGGACCCTAGTACATCATTGCTCTTCTGCGAATCAACTGGGTTTATTGAATCCCGATTCTGTCTCTTGAAGCTCACGGTATCTCCTAAAGAATCTACATGGTATCTGGTCCCTAACAGTATTCGACTCCAGAGTGCTTCTATAGGTGCCAGTATGGGCACTCTCGGGAGGTCTTTCACGCGCATACCTGACTAGACTAGATCCCTAAATTTGTGCAATTAATTATGTGATTGTGTACTTATGCCTCATGACGTAACCTGCAATTTCCTAAATGGACAAACAAAATTTATGATTGAACTTTCTCATAACATTTATATGTTAATTTGAATAATCGCGTGCGGCTGTATATAATTGTGTATGTTATTTATAGTAAATTCACATTTTTACCCACATCTTGTAATTCTCACAGTATAAGAAACAAGTTTTCTGTGTTATTCAAATAAATGCTCTAATTCATAACACAAATGTAGCTTTCAAGATTCAGTGTTCCCAAAACAATATATTACTATTAATATAAAAGGAATGCGTTGTCAATTGGGGATAGCGTGTGAATTTATAAAGAGAGAGGTGGTGAGGGAGGGTCGGAACAACGCCCAGACGACACAAACTAGGTCATTTCGAAACATATTATGGTATAGCAGAAGGGTGGAAACCGGAGGCTTCGGAGAAAACCCACGAGGAGCTGTGAAACCAAACCACCTGACTCAACCCACACGATATCTCCATAAACAGGAAAAGAAATTGGCAAATGTAACGAATAACTGTTTTATGGTCATCTTACAAGTTCATATTATAATGTCCTGGGGTACTCGGTGACTGACAATGAGAGATCGGCTCTTTAACCTGGAAGACCCGTCATCTGAATGTTCATCTGAATGTTGCGGTATTGTCCTGCCTTGTCAATGGTGCAGAACGTAGGGCGTGGCAAGGAACGGCGTATAGTCGTTCGGGTGTGACCATGTGTCCATTATCTATAGCATACTGTATGGCAAATGTCCGTTTATCCACAGGTGTCTGACCTTCTATCCGTATTATATGCATCACCATACCGAACTAGACAATATATATATAATAAAAAAAAGAACAGGAATGCAATGCCTGTTGAAGCCTCGATTTTACCTGCTCTCGCTTCGGCACGTTTTTGTTCCACATTCGTAATGTCAGGAAATCTAACCTCTGCAAATTCACTCAGACATAATTTATCTTCAATCTAGCCGTTTTGATTTGCATAAATACTCCCCACAAAACGATATCATAGCCACTTGTTTCCAATATTTACATTATTTCCTTCGTTGACGTTTGCCCCCCCCCCCTCCCCAATTCATTTCATTTACGCCGACTATTTTTCAAATGTTTATCAGTGTGTAGCTTTAGGACTTTGGTCCTATAGCTATAAATACATAACTATTTTATTGCCCCCAAGTTTGTATTTTCATAAACAATATAAAAAAAGAACACTGGCGAATAACTGTTTTATGACCATTATATTCAGGTGAGAAATTATAATTGTGTTAAGCCCATTTCTACTTGCGTCCTAAACACCTATTTTAGAAATGATAAGACCAGCGCGAACAAACAAAAACTAAAACAATTTTCTTTAATAAAACATCCGTCGATAATTGGCATTTATTCAAAATAATCCTATCCGACACGATCGTTAATTATCACCGATTAAGCCAAGTGGGAAAGTTTTCAGTGAGCAGGCATTTTCGTTTCAATCCGAAAACGGAAGAGGCGCATCTGGTAAGCGATTGTAAAAGGCGTCGCTTGACTTATATCTACTTCGCGCAGATATTTCCCGATGTGCGCATTTTTAGTCTCGAAGCTGGAGCGAATATGTTTAATTGACGCTCTAATGAATAAACGAAGTAAGATTACAAGGTGAAATACCCTCAAGATGGAACGACTTGTCCAATATTCAAGATATCAATCATAGCTAAAGATAAAAATATCAGATTTGTCTAAAAGTTTTTCGCGGCCGCAGCGGTGTTTTAGTTCTTAAAATTCGTTCATGAACTGTTATCTATCAATGAATGAGTTAACTCATAATCTGAGTGCATGAGTAGTTTAAATGGCGTTATGAACAGAATATTCACAAAGTGACCATCCTAAAGAAAATTATCAGAATCTTACTTTCATTTGTCACTGACTAATGTTTTACAAAGATACGTCAACAGTGCTACAATTTTAAATGGAAATATCGAAGATTATCTTCACTTTCTGGAACTGATAATACAAAAAAAAAAATCTTACCGTATCTGCCTTTTTCTTTTTCTTAACGACGACGTTTAGCAATTCGTCATGGTATCTATCAACTTTTTTAGATAAATCGTCCACCTGATTTTGCAAGTGGTCAATTTTTCCATCGGTCACTGCTACATCCATCTTGGTGAACTTATCCCAAAATTATGTCCAGTGCCTGGGAAAAAAGGCGTTCTTTTGAGAAAAACCACCCAAGTGTGTAAGTCGTCAAGGTCCAACTTGTATCCAAGTTATCACAGATCAAGCACAATAGAGACCAATAATTCAGTCCGGCTCTCGCTGGAGTTATGTTGACAATAACTCGCCTAGTTCGTTCGTTTGTGCCCCGAACAGTCTTTATAACACCTAGAAATAAGACAACCCACGAACACCTGCATTTCGATTGGTCGAATTTCATTTTATTCAGTAGGCCTAATGTAGGTGTATCGGTAATTTCTTTTAAAAACAACCACCAGACGACGCAGAAACTTATCCTTAAAGATTATTTTTGTTGTTTAGGTACTTATTAAATAGGTCAATAGGGGGTGGGCTTGAGATATTCAGGACATATTTACGCTATACTGTTAATTAGACTTAAAAATTAAACAACTATAGTTTACCTATATTTTACTAAGTAAATAACACCTTTCCCGTCACGTCTTAGCATTATACTTAAGATTACATAACTGGGAGACCATTTGAATGATTTTAATGGACGGTTGTAGATGTACATGCAAATATAAACAATAAGCGAGTAGCTAGGAATTTTCTTATAGAGGGTAAACACACCCTTTTTACTGGTCTATCCAACCTCGTGTGAATTCTCCTGGTCCTCCGGTTTCCTCACAGACCCGTACCCACAAGTGAATTATTGAAATAAAATCAAATCATGTTATAGGTCCCGAAATGACCTAGTTACCCCCTCCCCCGTCTCTCTATTTCTCTCTCTCTCATTTCGTAAGGCGTTGGCCCATTAAACAGGAGTTTCGGGTGTAGACTGAAAAAAGACCCGGATCCAGGATGGAGGGGGGGGGGCACACATTGGATCAAAGGGTAATATGTTGCAACCTTGGATTGCTTGGGCGGAGACAATGCGAAAATCATGTTAATATCGTCTATTAAAGAGCAGATATGTGAACTACAACAGTAACAAAGCAAACGAAGATGAACAGTATCTAATCGTCGGATTATACGAAAGTTGAAAATTAAAATAATAGTAGGCCGCAGCGCATGACGAACTCCGTCTAAGTCTTGAACCTCATTTCATTTATCTGTTTAACGGAGACCGGATTATACATATCAAGGGGTTTGTGTATAATAAAATATTAATCTACGCAAAACGGTTATTCCGCAAATCAAGAAGTAGACGTGACTGTAATCCAATTTGAAATTAGAGTAAAAACGGAAACGACTGAATGTAAATCAGTTTATAATTTCACATTACATTATCATATGCGTTTGTGTCAATTTCTAGGTCCTATGTGTTAGCGATTTAGCTCCTTTAAATGCCGTTAAGAAATGTTACGCGATATTATTAAAATATGCAGTGCATATCGGGGTAAAGTTAATATTTTATATCCCCTCTTCTAAATACACTTAATATTTTATAATGTAAGTTGATATTGCTGAATACAGTTCGCTGATACAACTAGATAGATAAGTAACCGAGTATGATGTCATGACCTTGACATTCATCTGAGAGAGAGAGAAAGAGAGAGAAATAGGGTTTAACGTCCACTCGACACAAACTAGGTCATTTAGGGACTAACACATGGTTTAATTTTATTTCAATAATTCGCTTGCGCGTAGGGGTCTTTAGCAGTGACAGGAAACCGGAGTGCCCGGAGGAAACCCACGAGGTTGAGAAGGCGCCCCTATCTCCATGCCACATACGCTCACACCAGGGATCGAAACCACAGCCGCAAGCCAGAGGTGACCGGCCAGCTAGAGGTCGAAGCGGGGCACTCTAGACCACTAGGCCATCCCGACCCCCATTCATCTTAGAAAGTCTAAAATTAATAACGGATAAAACAATCTATGAATACAGACAAGTGCCACTGTATTATAGACCAGTAGCTGAGTATGATGGCATCACGACCACCTTCGAATTATGATATCGAAATCCTTCAATCGTTGCTCTATTGTCCAAGGAACAAGCATGCGATCGTAGGCGTTTATTTCGAGGAGTATCGCCACCAAAAAGAATAACAACGAGAACACGAGCAACAAGAAGAACAACATGAATAGCAAGAAGAACAGCAAAGTGGGTACCGGTTAAGGCTCACTTCCTGGCCCAGAAGTAGTTTCTGTTCATGCGTAACCCGAGCAAGAAATGTGTTAGTCTCATGTTAATCAATTTCAATTTGTTCCCTTTCCCTAGTTTTCGGACGTACACTCCCATGTGCATGCCGTCCTAAAAACAAAATCTTGCAACACTGAGCATAAACAACTTTGATAAAGTTTTATCGAACACAGCAATTGGTGTTTATTGACCGGGAATCATGAATAGCTATAATTGGTACACACTATTTATAAAGGAGACCATATTTACATAGAAAATTCAAAACCACTCGTTAAATTGGAATTTCGTAAAGAGTTTTTATATTTCTGATACACACTGACATGTCAGGTCAATCCAATTTGACGTTAAGTCCAATTTCATTCCATTTCAATCCATTACTTTATGGCTGTTTATTTAAAGTTTGCATTGGCTCGGAGGCTCCCCTCCTTGGTTTCATTGTGTAACGATCTTTCGTTAATCATTCCTTTAATCTTGTTTTGGGTTGTTTTTTTTCTTAACAATTAAGTTCAGATTTTGTATACCTGTGTCATCATACGACACACCTGTGCTTGCCTACTTGAAGTAGGTACACATGATGTAATCGTATGCTGTGTCATGTGACATACTGGTAAATATCAATAAAGATAATAAGGCATATAAATCTTTTGCATATAAACTTAAGTTTTTATATAGTAATGTAAATATACGCAATCCCTCGGAGCAATACATGTATATGTTTACATTAAAGTTGTTATCTTTTATAGGCACGTTTTAATCAGGATAATTGTGATTTTAGGAACGCTATCGACCTATCCTTGTTCGAATATTCAAGATAATACTTACACTCACCCGGATAAATGTAATCGGATTATCCGAATTGCGTTCCAAAGAAGAAAATATATTTATGTGCAGGTAGACTACCTTGGGGCGTGTTTATTTTGTTGGGTTTTTTTATTACTGTTTTTTGAGAATTTCATTTTTACCTTATGGCGGGTTGAAAAGAATGAGATCATAACACTAAATCCAAAACATGGAGCTAAATGAATGTACATAAAGGCACTGCACCCGCAAATTGTATAGTTTAACACATTCTGCCAGGTACAAGATAGTACAATACCTGCCACACCTTTTACGGTTATTATTTATATAGTATATATTGAGGCCAAAAATACGTGAAGTTTACGGGGAACCATTATACATGTACTTGGGAGGGCAACATGGATATTATAATATTTTTATTCCGTAAATCTGAATTTGGATAGGGAACAACCTATTCCTACGTGTAACTCCTCTCTCTAATATAATATAAACCATAAGTAAGTAATCTTATAAAATTGGACCAGACCCGGTGACACATTGTCATGATTACATAATGAATAGTTGGTGTATGCTATCGCCAAACTGGTCTATTCAAATTAATGAACAGTTAGTCTTCCGAACCAAATAACCACAGATAAGATGTTATCACTCCGCACCCCGAGGAATTCATCCGTGTGTGACTGTCGTTTCGCTTTTTTATCGTTTGATTCATTGATGGGTAATTAACCGTGCACGAAATGCGTTGTGAATGCTAAATAGTTTTTGTTATTATAAAATTATGCAATATTTTGCCAAGTAAATTTGTGGTTCAACGACGCCCCTTGCCCTTATTATCCATGCTCCAGATTAGGCCCTACCTAGAAAAATATATTTATATTTATTCTACTATCGATGCAACCATTTTGTTATTCCAGATTGGTGGTTGGGCTATCGAGACTTCTGATTAATACAAAACAGGGACTGCAATTGCTTACCTGATAACTTCTGCTTCAGCGTTCACAAATAAACTTTTCTAGTGGTTATTAATTACCTTCTGTCCATATTTTACTCAGTTTACTATCAAAATGATTAGACAATAATATTAAGATAAATAGGTGACTGTATTAGATTCAATAATATCAAAATACACAGAACACAAAATCAAAGTACCTGGAACATAATAATTTTTTTATTATCATAATATTAAATTACATAGAACTCAAATGAAATGGGGTTTAACGTCCTACTCTTCTGCACCTAACCTAATGGGAGACGGGCATACGCCATACAATGTGCTATGGGGGAAATTTTGCCAGGGCAGCGGTGCTACGGCCTACTCTTGTATCGAATTCCAACTGCCAAGGAATATTTTACGTACACGCCAATTTGTACACGATGCCTCGGTGGTTCGTCCCATCCGAGCGACTAGACAGCTGTTCTGCACCACTGACAAGGGGAAACCAGGCCGGAAAATCGAGATGAACACCCGACCTCCAGGCTAGCGAGCCAGCGCCTTACCCACTTAGCCACGTGATCCCCTAAATTATATAGAACATAATATTAAAATACATAGATCAGAACACAATATTAAAGTATGCAGAACATAAAATTAAAATCAATACTATATAATATTAAAATTGATAGAATATAATATCAAAATTAATACATATTTTCATAAATTGTATCAAGAAGAGTTCTCTCTATAAAAGAATATATTTATTACCATCAAGTTATAACACCCTTGAGGAGCTTACACATGTATTTTTTTGAAACAATTACGTGATTAGCACGTGTGTTTTGACACTCAATCTCTAACAATATATCGCAATTAGACACATAGTTGGAGAGAAAATGATCCTTTTTACCCCGGGGCATGATGAGGACCTGGGCTAACATTGCTGCATGAATGAAGCCGGTTCGTTATCATTTATTGTTACCGCGGATTACAGTGTTCTTTTATTGTTACTGTGTCTTGTAGTGTTCTAATTTGTGATGACGTAATACGGATAGAGAATGAGCTCTTTGTTCCCTTACATGCGTTTACTTTCACCTATACGATCTCTTGTTATATACGTCACTGTACCCTGGGAACATAATAAGACGGGCATTGAATGAATAATAAGCAACATAATGACGTGCCCTAAATAAAAACTCCAAGCATACGTACGCCACATCAGTACATAAGGGTTTATTTCTGCAATTGACGTCTGCTGAGGTCCCAAAGGCACCTGGTCAAGATTCAAATTAGAGTAGGCCCTAAACCTTAACAGGCGCCGAATAAATGGGTTGAAATGAAATGCAATGGATTTTAACGTCCTACTGCTCTGCTCCTACACTGGGCTAATGACGACGAGCATACACCATACAGTGTGCTATGGGGCAATTGTGCCAGGACAGCTAGACCACGGCCCCTCTTATATCGAATTCCAACTGCTAAGGGATCTTTTACGTGCACGCCAATGTGTACATATAAATGGATTGTATGCTATTACGCAGCTTTTCAATTCGTGGATGTGGTTTCGAGCCCTGGTATGAGCGTATGTGGCATGGGCGCCTTCTCAACCTCGTGGGTTTCCTCCGGGCACTCCGGTTTCCTCCCGCTGCTAAAGACCCCTAAGCGCAAGCGAATTATTGAAATAAAATTAAACCATATGTTAGTCCCGAAATGACCTAGTTTGTGTTGAGTGGACGTTAAACCCCATTTTTCTCAATCTCTCTCTCTCAATTCGTGGAGCCGCGATGGCTCAGTGAGTACGACGGTCGCTCGCTAACCTGGGGGTCATGTGTTGGCCGAGAAATTTCATCGGGGTTTTTAGGCGTGGTTCTCAATAGTGCAGATCAGAAGGCGTGGTAAGGGTCATAGAAATGAATCCGTCGATATAAGAATAGGTCATAGCTCCGCTGTCAAGGACGTAAATAAATACCCCATGTCATTTCATATTAAATCCTGGGGCGAGGGGAGAGGGCGAATGGTCTACTGCGTACGCTTTAGATCATAGGATCAGTCAATGACTCATTGAGTCAAGCTGCGTGGATTCGACGCGCTAATTTTTCGTGACACGGAGTTGTCTCGCCCGTCCAACCTTGTTGATTTTCTCCCATAGTTGCAGATCCTTACGCGCAAGCGAAAATTGAAGCATACATTTGTCGCGAAATGACACAGTGTGTGTGCCTTGTGGACAATAAACCCCCTTTCTCTCTCTCTCGTGAATAATGATTATGAGTTTTAGGTTTTCAAACATCGTACATGTAACCTAATTGTGAAATGTGTAAGCTGTACAAGAATTTAACGCCATTGGGCCAAGTGGCGTTTCGACTCCCAACAATGTACGTGAAGTGGGATTTCTCCGGATCACCTGGTTTGCTCCCACGACAATAAACATGCACGTACAAGCGCATTATTAGAATAAAATTGTACCATATTTAATATATATGTCAGTTCAAAAATAATATAGTTTGTTTTGACTGAACGTTAATCTATTTTTTCTGTCTCTTTCGTCAAAAGTAGGGTCAGTTGAACGGACAAGTTAACTGTTGCCTTGTCGCGCCCGTGAGATCTGTAATTAATCTTTCTGTAGCATGTAATACATATAATATATCATTATTAGAACAGCTTTTTTTATGTAGGAGTTAATTGTCTTGACCCCTGTCCGTCCATGGGTCAGACTATTCACCTGTTCACAATAAATGCTCTACCGTTTGTTCTTATATAATCCATTTAGATCCTTCTTAAAATGCCTAAAGCGGGATAATCAAATTCAGGGGGAAAATAACTCGAAGCGCATCTCAATCTATACGCCCACACACAACCGCGAACGGAAATTTTAATAAGCATACTTCAAGAAATCTAATGACTAGCGTGTTAACAAGTTTGGAAAAAAAAGCCGTTCGATCGTCTTGACCTTTCACGAAATTCTGAAAAAAAACATTCGGACTGGAAGATAGCATTAACCTATTTTAGGTAACATCAAGGTTCATATAATATTTATCAAATCATGCCGAAAAGAAATAGACACTCTTGTTTATATCATAAAGCAACTTTTCGGAAAGTCTCAGGAAATAACCAGAAAACTGCCACGTTGTCGGATATTTTCTTGAAGAATATTCCACACAATTGATGTACTATATCGAAAGGCATTGGATCAAAATACCAATATCAATTTGGTTTCTGGTCGTAATGGGTGTTTAGGACGACACAGTGGTGCTAGATTTTGACGATTATCTGGAGAAGATTTGTTAAAATGGAGCCAAGGTGATTTTTGACAGGACAAAGGAATTTTGCTATGGCTGCTGTGGCACCTACTGTTATGACAATGTCTTATTTTAATAATAATATAATACTAGTATAATAATTAATTTTCCATATAGCGATTTACATTTAAAAATCTCCGCTGTATATGATGTTTATAAGCATATAAAAGCATTAAATGGTCGCTAGACATAAGCGCACTGTGTTGAATAACATTTTTGAAAAATATATGTTTAAAATTCGTAATAGACCTCTAGTAATCAGGCAAAGAATTCTAAAGGTTTGGTGCCTCAAAACACTGAACGCGCGATCACCATCAGCGCTACAACGATTTCTTACTTGTGTAGCAACAGAAATTATCTCTATGCGATCCTATCCGTACGCATCAATGACGGATTTTGTCCACATTAGTCTGAATACAACACACCATCGTTTAATCAGTCCGGGATTCACACACATTATACAGTTGATAGAGTGCCATCTGCGTAGATGACGGAGTTCTGGTACAACGAGAAAAGAACTGGTCCCAGAGCGGAGCCTTGGGGTACTCCAAAACCTTCGAACCAATCGCAACCCTACCCCGCAGTTTCTTACTGAATAAGTTATTAAGAATGGAACCCTTGCTATCAGACATATTGTCAATAATTTCGACACACAGGAGATAATGCAGCTAAGTCACAACTGGAATTTGTATAGTTTGAATCCCAACGTTTAGAATTAGAATTTAAGCTAAATCTAATATCCACAATTTTCTTACTGCATAAGTTATTAAGAATGTGATCTATGTCCCGGAGTACTGAATCAGTGGAATCCTTGATACCAGACATATTGTCAATAATATACTATTCAAAAAAAAGTAGGGGATATTTGATTTTGGGGGCATAATACTAAAATATGCAAATGACTACGAAAAAAGTCACTATAGAACCTAACAGAAGAAACATTTCCAGTTACATGTGACGCCCAAACGCACCAATAGCTACCGCATGGAATGCAGGTGATGCTTGGGATCATCATGGGGGTCCAACCCAAGATTTGCACGACTCTGACTTTGAATGTTACAGTCATTGTGGCATTGAATTCCAGGGTGGAAACATCAGTTTAATTGTTTTAGTGACCAGAAAACAAATTTTGATATGCGTCGGCTTACCCAAAATGAAAGGTTACGTGCCCTTGGCATGCTACAGATCGGCACAACACAGGCGGTTGTGGCGCGGACGATGAATGTTTCTCAGTCTGTCATAAGCAGGCTATGGTCCAGATACCGTGATACACAATCTGTACAGGACAGACCACGCTCAGGTCGACCAAGGGCGACAACTCAAGCCCAGGATCGATTTATCCGTACCTTGGCCTTGAGAACTCGTGTCATCACAGCAAATCAGATCAGCGCTCGTCTTCAAACAGACACTGGTGTGAGAGTGAGTGGCCAGACGATTCGGAATCGACTGCATAGGGGTCAACTTCGCGCCCGACGTCCTCGCGTGATCCCTTGTTTGAGAGATCATCACATTCAGGCAAGACGTCGTTGGTGTAGGGATCGTCAACACTGGGATAATCGACGCTGGAGCAATGCGATGTTTTCAGATGAGTCAAGGTTCACTTGATTTTTTGGACAGACGTAGGAGGGTGTGGCGTTGTCGAAACGAGCGCTTCCAAGACGTTAACGTCATCAGACATGATCGATTTGGGGGTGGTTCTGTTATGGTGTGGGGAGGCATCACTGTTGATGGAAGAACGGCTTTACATGTTGTTGCAGGGCGTGTTACAGGCCAGTATTACCGGGACAGCATCTTGGCAGTCCATGTTGTGCCGTTCGCACGACGTCATGGCCACCGTTTCATCTTCCAGGATGACAACGCAAGATGTCACAGGGCCAGGATCGTTACAGGTTACCTCCAACAACAGAACATCACCACATTACCTTGGCCAAAGCCGTATATTATAGATAAAGTTGCAACAACTGTGAGTGTGAAGCCAGAAAATTCACATGACGTCATGAAAATATGACGTTATGTGCAAAAAGACGCCATCTTGGGTCCCAAGTACCTACGCACTATCTATTTATGCCCTATTTTATTGTTGTGTCGCAATTGGCTGCCCAGACTTACAGGGTGTGGATAGATATGACATAGATTTCTGCGGAAAATTTTTTATTGGAGATCAAACATATTTTTAAAACGAAAAGTATAGCCGAACATACTATCATTATTATTATACAACACAAAAAGAATGTTATATAACCTAATTCATAAGAAAATAAAATAGAAGATCACCAGATAAGAGCGCTGTGTAATAAATAAATTTAAAAATCAATATTTTTTTATAAAACGAAAAGTATAGCTGAAGATACGATCATTATTATTATACAACACAAAGAGTATGTTATATAACCTAATTCATAAGAAAATAAAATAGAAGATCGCCAGAAAAGAGCGCTATGTATTAAATAAATTTAAAAATCAATTCTGAATAAGCTAAATGGAGAAATAGAGCAAGTTCACCTTGTTGTTGACAAATACGTAAGACTACATGAAATAAGATATTTTCTATGATATGATTCAACTATGTAAATGGTATGCAACAAGACGGTATAGTATGTCTTATTATGTTGAGCTGAATAAATTGTGATTTTTTCCACTATTTAATTTGTTTATTTTTTACAACATCTATATTCTGTCTTGTTCGCGGGTTTATCTTTAAGATTTTGGCTTTGCGTGTAGCGCGATCCTCCTGTACTTACTATTGTCTCAGTGTCGTGGTTTAGGGACTACCTGAACTACAGTTTAGATGCCCACGACCCCCTGTGTAGCTGTGTTTGATGAATTTAAAAAGAAATTATTTATCCTTCCACCATTGAAAGACACTGATTACGAGATATCGCTCTCCGAAAATCTCCAGAGAACGTGATGCCGTATTGAATTGTGTTAATTACGTCATTTTTTTCTTGGCCGAATTCGGCCGATTTTGAGTATGAATTTGTTTGACATTTTTATCAATTGGTTTCTTTTTCAATTTGTTTATTATAAATTGTAGCCCGTAAAACGTAACCGCGAGAAAAAGATAAAACGTTTTGTTTAGTAAAGCTATATGACGCCATGACGTCATAATTTTGATGGCGTCATAGTTGGGACGCACAATCATAGAAATATATAAATAGACTATTTATATATTTCTATGCGCACAATGGCGCCTGTAAATGAGTTGTCGTAACTTTCCCTATACAGGGCTTTGAGTCCCGACCTCTCCCCCATCGAACATGTCTGGGGCATGCTTGGACAGAGGTTACGTCAACGTCAACAACGTCCTGCCAATGTCCAAGAACTTGCTGCTGCGTTGCAACAGGAATGGGACAATCTGGACCAAAATGACCTTAGACGTCTCATTAGGAGTATGCCACGTCGGATCAATGCTTGTTTCGCAAACAGAGGAGGATTTACCCGTTACTGACTTTGTTGTGATGCTGTGGTAACTTTGCTGTTTGACCCCGGGTATCATTTTACCCTTATAATGGTCAGTCTGTGCCTTACTTAGTCTAACGATCATTTGGAATAAATCGATGAATGTGAACTTCATTTCATTTTGTAATTTGTTTCTTCGTCAGTTTCATTAGGTGACTTTAATAACACTTAAAAATCAAATATCCCCTACTTTTTTTTAATAGTATAGCAAACACGATTTTTTTGCATGTTAAAGCCCCAATAACACTCTTGTTGTAACTGAAAAATATGTCCCAATCTTCATTCTGGTCAACAAATAGTATTATTTTAGAATATTCCAATTAAATGATGATATAAATTTCATCTTAACACACCTAATTTACAAAATTGGAAAAATTCAACCAATTGATTTGAAATGTCTAACGTAAACCTTTTCAAATGTGACTTGGATTTTAAAATATTTCCGAACCCTCTGGACAAATAAAATAGGTCGTAATGGATAATTTACACAACAGGTAGGACACTTAAACATCTAGTACTTAGTATAAGGCTATTATTTATTTTCTGGAGCTGCCAAGCCCGCAAGAATGTTATTGTCCCTTTAAACACGGTCTCGTTAACCTTCCCGATTCTTGGTGGCAGCATTTGATCCACCACAAGTGGCTTGAAGATGTCAGAGCTGAGAATCATGCAGTATAATGATACATCAGACTGGAATCACGAATGGGTTTACCCAAAGACATTTTGGATATTATGGGGTCAAAAATGGATATTTCGATGTAATGACAACATTCTTTTAGAAAATCAAAAAATTACATTTTCATTTCATATAAAACATACAACGCAAAACAAATATTGAACAACAAATTTCCAATTACCAATCTTGCAACACGGACCAAAAACGGACCGAAAGAATGATCGCAATATACCAATAATATACCTCATCCTTTTCCTGCTGCCATTGCCTTGTTTTTACCAGAGCCTGCGACACTAATAAAAAACAATTGCGCTCAATGTACGTCACCACCCATCGATCCAGGCCTCTGGTTCACAATTTTATTGTCATCGATGGTATGCTATGGCTTAGAACATATTTAATATTGCGCTGCGTCCCCATAAGTGCCCTGGTTTTGGTCTGCTCAGTATTTGCAATTATTGTCGGCAAATAAAATATTCACCATTGAATTAAGAAATTAAAATTAAAATATCCCGGATTGGGTTCTGCTGGATTAAAATGACGCCCATGGAAAGAGTTTAGCGAAGATTGTCATACCCCTTTTATATCGTCTGCATCTGACGAATGTTTTAATTAGTTATCGGAATTGTCCCCTCCAACCCTTGTTTTGTCTTGGCATTCTTTAAGTTTCAATTTTCATCCACAATATTATTGTTTGTAAGAGATTACTCAAATATCGTTTAGAGACTTTAAATCATTTTAATAGGTCATTAATATTCTCTTCGGATAAACCTGTAACTGCTTAGTGCAGCTCTGGACGTTCAAAGATGAACTAGGGCATTGTCTGCAAAAATGATAGCGAACACAAAAGTCCATAAATCTGAACTTATTATGAAATTGGTGATGTTGTTAGCAAGAGATAATGGCAAATGTCAAATCATTCCAAGGGAGACAACTAGGGTAGTAACAATTCAATGCAAACCACTATTAATATTCTCCTACGGACTTCCATTTGAGCACTCTACCTACAACAGGCGGGGAGGGGGGGTCTAATAACATCCTGTTCCAAAGCTTGTATGACTTTAGGGGTTTCGTAATACTTCACGTACCCAAACTATTCTCCACTGTCGCAACATTGGGATATGTCTCCATTCCTGGTCAGTTTATCTCGCCTCAATCAAGGGTATTTGTCCTTTATATATCTGCCAGTACACAGTACAATTTCCATAGTACCGGTTTGCTAATATACATGTACATTTATTACATAAAATGTTATACCGCCAGTTTAAGAACATAAACAGTACATTCGTATTTAAAATGTTTCAAGAATAAGATTGTGTGGTCACTCCACTAAAATGTTTTTCTGCTCTATTATTTCGGAAATACCAGGTTTCTCCTATCAGCGAGAAATCATCAGAGGGGGGGGGGGCAATGAATGTTATGGGCGGGGGTAGAAACTGAGATGCACTAAAAATGTTCGGCTTAAAGTCAGCAGTGCCGGTCATCTGTGGGTCTTGATGGGGGCAAACGCCTGTTTTAACCTAACTGATCTATCCGTTTCAGGCTTAGAACTTTTCAGTCAGCCCTCGCAAAAGCCTGTTTCAACCATTATTTTATCCTTTTCGGGCTTAGAACTTTCTAGCCAGCCATCGCGTGTATTGCTATATAGAATCCCTCAGAGTATATCTGCGGTAAGATGGATATTGACAAATAATTATACATTACCACAAAGACGACAACAGGAACATATAGAAGAATATATTCATTTTACAACACAAATTTTGTAGTGGGACACAAATACACTGTACATGACATTCAAAATGGCAGCACGTCAGTATCTCCAACTCTTTGAAATCTCTGCAGACAGGAAACTCGGTATGATATGATTAATTGTGTACGGGTTTACTTTTATCTACACAAAAAAATATTGGTCACTGTCTTCATTAGTCCAGTCGGAGCAGAACAGTAGGACATTAAACCTCGTTTCATTTCCAGTGTGCAGGGGGCAGGCGGGGGGGGGGGGCAGCTGCCTCTCCATTACGGGCAATATTTTTATTCCATCTACTTGGCAAACTAAAGTACCGGAAATCTAATAAAACACTAACTTTGCTTTTCTTTTAATTGAACCACGAATTTGTACTGTATTGACTTTGGGTTAAGTTAGTTTGCTTGGAGCTTCTCTGCTTTATGCGACGTTTTTCGGACATCAATTATTATTAAATAGTGAATGCATCTGCAATAATCTGATTAGATGGTTGGAATTCGGGTCGACATAGAGTGGGATTTCGGTTACAAAACCACTGGATAACTTAATTTGGATTTGCGTACATTAACTCGCGGGCTAGAACAGCAGAAAAACGCATTTGTGGCGTTTGAAATTTCAAACTTTTCTCCAGAAGGGCGAGGCCCCCATACCACACGGCGATTGACTGGTTGTTTGGGGTTCAAGTCAGTCAGGTTGGCTATCAAACTGATCCCGCAGTGAATATGCGGTTGGCCGCTACAATCACTGATAAGCATGACATCGACGAGGCTTAATTAGTACGGCATATTAACTTTTTTACTCCGACAAATTAAATTATCAAACATTTTTTTGAGGTAAAAGAAAAATAAATAAAGACGTTTGAAGTATTTGGAGTTAAAAAATATTTCCTCTTTAGAGTAAATGGGTATTAAAATGAGTAAAATGCATCATTTTGCCCGAAGCAGTTAGGTGTTAAGTGAACATTGCACGAGCCGTTGAGCCAATGAGTGGCGCTGTCTGCAGTCAACGCACGTGCTATGGACACTCGTCTGTTACAGAGTTAATTCGTAAGTAATTCTCTATGAAACAGATTGGTTGGCTATATTGGACCACATTGAAGTTGCCGCATATTCACGGGCTGGAAAAGCAGGCAGACGCCTTAATGCGGCAGTTTCTCCCAACGGTCCCATTTTCGTGGAGTGTAAACGATTGATTGGTTGACTGGGATTCAAGTCAGCCATCCTAATTACGCTATATTAGACCACTTTGAAGTTGCCTGTTCATGGGCTGGAATAGCAGGAAAACGCGCGTTTGGGACCGTCAAATATTCCAACATTTTCTTGTGGAGGGGAAGTGGCAATACACGGTCAGCCCCGCTCCGTCGTCTCTCGCAAAAGACCGGCGCCGCTGTCTGTAAACCCGAATTTTTTCGGTCATTTCGGGACTCGGGTTCTACACCCACCCCTCAAGTTCTAGAGCTCGTTCGAGCTATGATTTGAGGACTTGGTTATTGTAATTTATTTTCTGTAAAATATTGCCGCAAACTGGATTCAACAAATACAGAAAATCCAGATTTAAAGCTGAATAAGGGAGAAACTTTTGACTTTTAAAAATATATACACTTTTTTCATATTAAGTGCAAGTGGATCGCACGCAAAAACAAACCCCATAATATAATATTTAAGATACGGTCTACGGACATGCCACATAAATTATACAGGCCTTGCAAACAATAAACAATAAACGTATAATATAATATATAGAATGTGCACATTGATAACATATTTCCCTGTCCATTATTCTGTGCAATATTTGGGTGCTATTGACAAAAATAACCGCTCTTTTGTCGGTGATCTACATACAATTGTCCAAATTCCAATCATCAATTTTTTTTTTTTTCAGTTTTGTACGAAACACCTAAATTTTGTATATATGATGTGTATAATATGTATTTATATATTACACATATTTCCAAGCCGGCTACTTTTTGCAATATTTTGACCCCCCCCCCCCCCAAAAAAAAAAAAAACCAAAAAAAAACCAAACAAAACGGTCTTACACAGTTGATCTTCGTCAGATATAAGAAGGATCATTAAATATTTTCTTAGACTTCCAAAAAAATCGGTCAAGAATCATTAAACAGAATAGGCTAAATATTATAAGTAAGCCTACTGGTATCTGACAAATTCCAGGTGTGCCTTCAACTCTCCGGTACAATTTATGTATAGGCAGAAGCCATCGGTTAATTCTTAAATATATATTTACGTAAGAATAATTCGGAATAATCAGTTCACCGATTTTATATTGCACCTGAAAAGGGGGTCAATACTCGAGTTAAATGGGGTTATTTCCCTTATTTAGTGTGACGTCACAGAAAATAAAGTGGGTGAAGTAGTTCGTTCATGGTATTCAAAATAAACTTTTTCAGGGGTCTGATAGACAATAACAGACGACTGGGCGTTTAAGAATTGCATTAAATTGCATATAAAAATAAACTAAACAGAGCATACGTGTCAAAAGAGCATTTTATTGTTATGTTGCCATCAATTGTATCCATACGCTAACCGGAAATAGTTTCAGGATTGTCTGCCCCTTCAGAAAAGTGACCATCAAAGAAGTAATTTTGTGAAAATAACCATGAGCCGAACAGAAAAAGAACGAACCAAGGCTCTTCAAGAAAAATTTCAAGCTGTGTTATCTAGTCTTTTAAAAGATGAAGATAACAAATATTGTGTCGATTGTGACGCTAAAGGTATGTATGTGTTAAGAAAGTGTTTTACTTCCAGTCAGTCGCTAAAAAGAAAATCACTCGATTGCAGTCATTCCTGTCTATGTGTCATTTGACTACTGTTTCCGTATATAATAATGGGGGTGTGTACTGTGTGTAGAGTTAAAGTATATATCGTTTATATTCTGATTTTATAAATAAATAATACCGAATCAATTTTGGTTCAATGGGATACAAAAAGTCTGGTGAAATATAGGAATTCAGGACTGAGATAAAAATGCACCATACATGATACATCATACATATAAAATGATATGATATGATGATAATATCAATATAGTAATTAGTATGCCAATGACAAATATAATATACATGTATGTCACTCAGTAGAGTCTTAGATAACAGTATCTGCCTATTGCTATCAAGTATAAAACCCAATGGTTTGCAATACATGTAGCTGTGCCCTATTACAAGATTAACAGTAGACCCATTATTAGAATCTATGTCAAACTGGTGCCACTTCCAGTCAGGCACCCAGTCAGGATTTTCAGGAATCTTTGATGTTTGTGCTAGCTAATATTTCATAAATAGATCCATTTTTCTCATGATGCTGTCCATGTTTTTCACAAGCATGACATCCTTCCATGTTATCTCTTACTAGGCTGAGGGGAATAGCATCACTCAAAGGATTTGTCTGTGACAAGTACATGTATCAAGTAGATCATGTCATGTACATTTAATTATTCTCTCCAAATGCAAAAGTACCGCAAAAACTGCCATTTGTACTGTTTACACTTGAATCTCTACATTTAATTATTCCCTCGAAATGCAAGAATTAAGAATGAAAATACTGCGAAGAGCCGTCATTAGCACTGTTTACACTTTGACTTTATCGTACAGTTACTCACAAAGTTGAAAGTCAAATAGAATGAAATAGCTAGTTTATAGCTTTATTTATCGAGTATCAACACATGAATACATGATGTATCTAAATGTATCCCCCGTGTCATCTGACCCAATTCTACTGTAACAGTACCAAGAAAGTAAATACAGTGGTGGCTGGAATGGAAATGCACACAGCTTGTTGTCTGATGTACATGTATTTAATCAATGGGTACAGTGATGAGTGGTCATACATTGTAGCCCCGTTATAATTTTTACACACCACTGGTAGGCTACACAGAGAGTGGTTAATTATCTTTTCTTATATGCCATATGTCGATCTAAGTTGCTAGTC
Organism: Patella depressa; assembly: GCA_948474765.1. NCBI lineage: Eukaryota > Metazoa > Mollusca > Gastropoda > Patellidae > Patella > Patella depressa. The sequence continues at coordinate 27,870,419 of OX419716.1, forward strand.
CTTACTTAACAACATACATACGTTTTTTTTCTGGTTATTAATTTATTTGGTGTAAGCCAAAATATGCAAAAATAGTTTAACTAGATGGATAATTATCATTAAACCTGATAGCATGACCTGTTTGTGTTATGAAATGTCGTTTTTATACAGTTGAGAAGTAGTTATATATATACGTTGTCATTTAAAAGAACATACATGTATTCAATTATTCAGGCCAAACTAAATGTACATTGAAAAAACTCAGTTATTTTGAAGTACAATATAATATACCAATAGTGTGCTAGATAATTTTGCACAGAAATGCATTATTAGACATTTATCGATGCCCTCTTCAAACTTAGGTTCACAGTGTATTTACATATAGAGATACATTGTACTTCTAAAGTTCTGCTATCAAAATATCATAATTGATTTCATTTATAAATCCTTTGCCTATTTATTATACAAGGAGACATGTAATTCTTAATCAACTTAATGTTTGAAAGTATCATTAATAAATATTAAAATACAGATGTGGCGTCGCCCTTTGATGTTGGCGTACCATTATTTCAAATAATCGTATGGGCAACTTGCCAATAGTATATACTTTATTTATACCAGTGAAATATTGGACTAGTGTGACGTATTTCACTGTAAAAGTTCACGCAGAATGTCAGTATTTTAAGATGTTTAATGATCTCAAGCTTACGACATTGCTAATATATTGTAAAAACATTCGGGCCGTACAACCCTCATGCTGTTACAATATATTACTTAATGTCTCGCTCTCGACCATTAAACAATACATAAACAAGACATTACAAACAAATATTGAATATTTAGAGAGTACATAATATATGCATGTAAATGATGATGATAGCCTAGCCTACATTTTATGTACATGTACTATACCAGAGTTTATGATATTGATATGATTACAAAACTAACCATTATTCTTCAACACTTGTTACTACCATACATATCTGTTAATAAGATTTAATTAATCAGGTTTTATTATTAATCAATACCATACATGGATTGAATGGCTTATATTGAGTAGGGTAATTGGGTTATCAGACTATCTGTCCATTGAAAGAAGAATCATATATGTACATGTCTTACAGTGTACATTGAGGGATTTTATCTAATCAATGAACTGTGGAATTTAATAAAATGTCATTGACTGTGAACATGCATGCTTGAATGTATGAAATGCCTACTCTCAATTATGATGGATTGATACCATTCCAAAGCCACAATACTGTAAATAGAGATATGTTGGAAAAATACATACATGTAGGCCTACATGTATTATACAGAAATGCCCCCAAAAGCCTGAGAATACCGTTAAAAAAAATTTTGTACTTTATTGCACCTTGCCAGAAAGAGAAAAATTATTGGCCGTAAAAATACATGTATCTGCTGTCAAATAATGGGCAGCTACTGAAACGACCTACTTCAATTAAGTTTTAAAATTCATAGAATATTAACAATTTTTAGACAAATAGGAGAGAGAACATACAAACAACATCATTTTGGGACTGACCAACATCTAGCATTCTTTTATGAATAATGTTTTTGACTGTGTGACAGACCTTATGATTTATACATGTGCATGCACACGACCTCGGGTAGACCCACCCTGTTAAAGATAGACACAGAAATCAATACTACTGTATGCTTCATGTACATCAATTATATAAAATAATCTTATACCACATATAGCAGTGGTTCTCAACCAGTGTGTCGTGGCACCCAGGTGTGCTGCAAAAACTTCCCAAGTGGGCCGCGAAATTTTGAACAGCACTTTAAGAAAATGCTAAAAACAACATGATCCTAATTGAGTATTCACTGGTGTCTACTTGTAAGTTCATACTGATTCATAGCCATGTTTTTCTTTATTTAGTTTGAGTAGTCGATGTGTCAATGACTAGTCTGTGTCTACGATTTAATGTCATCTATGACTTGCTATGTTTTTATTTTGCGAAATTAAAATATATCAATCCTACATATTTAGCCAGGTGTGATGCTATTTCTTCATGTGTCCCAAGGTGTGCCGTGGGCAAGAAAAGTTCGAGAACCACTGACATATAGGTACAAATAATATACTTAAAGTGCACATAAAATGTCCCTGAAAATTTCTCTATGTGAGCAGTCCATGGTTATTTATCCACTTTACGGCAAATTCACATCAAACCAACTAAAATTAATTCAGCTATCTTCATTCAAAGTCGTAAAAATAGACCTCCCGTAAAAACGACTTTGTCAATTATTGAAAACACCCTTAATCCCCTCAGACGCCAGTGACGTCACAGTGACCGAATGCATATTCGGAATGTTTATTCCTTAATTACCTATATACAGCCGGCATGTGTATTCATTAACGTCTGACTGATTCCTTAATCCCCCTAATCAAATAAAACAATTGACTACGGAATAATTTGTTTTATAATTCATTTTAATTCAAGATCCAATTTAGAATTTGTTTCATAATGTACTTTCATTCTGTTTTCTCACGGCAGCGATTTTGATAAACTCTACCATCGTGTACGGTCTAAACGATTCGAGATACATTTTCAATATCTATGTGTATCGCAAGTGTAGTGTTGTTAATACCTGTCATTAATCAATCAGACTAAATTTGAACAGTGATTGGGTCATAAAGTAATTTAGAATGCTGATTAGGTAATTATCTTTTTCTTTGCTTATCGATGTTTTTGTAATAAAGTAGCCTCGTATTATTTGTTGATGGGTGTTTAAACAACATCTAAATATAAATCATTCGATGGATATACGTTTGTGATAAGATAAGGTTATAATGTCTAACATCATTTAACTTTTTTTAATAAAGAATACAAGTATTACAATTAAATTGACAGTTTAATCACTCACCAAACGGCACCAGGAACTCCACATTTGATCAAGTGTATTTGATATTCATTATTACAGATTGATCTGGCCGGTGTAACAAAAAATGATAATTACCCTTCTAAATTAGAACCACAATACTGACGAAAATGTATCTCGAATCGTTTGTACTGCACACGATGGTAGATTGTATTAAAACCGCTGCCGTGAGAAAACAGAACGGCCGTACATAATGAAACAAATTTTAAAAATGGATCTTGAATTAAAATGTATTACAAAACAAATTTTTCCGTAGTCAATTGTTTTATTTAATTAGGGGGGGTTAAGGAATCAGTCAGGCGTTAATAAATACACACGCCGGGTGTGTATAGGTAATTAAGCAATCGTTTGTAAAATGTTCACTGCATATCACTGTTGTGACTGCAGGTTGCCAATCAGGATTTGAATTGTTTACAAACGCATTCCACTCTTTCCGTACGATTTCATCCTTGGGAAATTTATGAAACGCCGGAACATTATTCCCCTTTCCCTTGCTGGAATTTCCACAACTCTCAATAACACAAGGGTAATATGGCATCTTAAAATACACTCGGTAATATTCTTGTCAAAAATATATATAATCTATTACAACTCAAGACAAGAAAGGTCGGCTTTTGAAAATGCTTTGACTGATATAGTGATATGTAGCTTACATGTAAATAATTACGCGTTAATGATTACGGTAGTCAAATGTTTATTGGACCGACAAATACACACGTGTCAACTGGCTGTGTGTATACATGTATACAGTGATATATTGCACGGTGATATATTGTATAGATGATGTGTATACTATGTGTAGTGCCTGTGACATCAGCAGCCAATCAACCGGATTAAGGTTGTAATTGAAAATTTGAAAACCGTTTTTGGCAGTCGGATACTAAAACGTAAATATCTGAATTAATTTTAATCAGATTAGTTTGATCTTGCCGTAAAATGGATTTTGTAACTATAGAGTACCCGTACGTAAAAATTTTCTGAATCATTTGATGTGGTCTTTAACAACATGTATTACATCTGATGTTTACCCTTTTAAACATTCAATGAACACATCAAAAGTTAAGCTTATCTCAATGGTTGAATTAACAGTATCAAATGAATTTGAGATAAGCTTGCCGAATAAGTTTTGTAATATATAGTTTATTGTTACTGTGTATGACAATTGTTTATCAACAAGATTAAACCAGTTCTGTAACTTGTACCAATACTCAACTAATATGACACCACAGTGATAATTATTATATCTTATTTCTGAAAATATGGCTTATTGTTACAGTATCATTTCTGTGACTTGTACCAATACTCGCCTAATGATACAGAGATAATTATTATATCTTTATTTCTGAAAATAACTGAAATTGTTCATTATCATTGGTAAAATCCTAACCAATCTCATCTGAACCCATATTCCTGAAGCAATGGCCCGAGAAATCCCTCTCTGACCATTGCTGGAATAGCATCTGATTCTTGAACTTATGCGGGAGTGTGTCTATTCTTTCCGTTCAATGAAAGCTATCACTTAAGTACAGCAAAATGACAGTCCTTCGTTTAATCTGGGTCTTCCCTAAAACTTTGGACAGTGATTTAAGGTATTAAAAACGGTGAAAGTATGTTCGTTATGTTGTTATTATGTGTGTAGCTGTAGAACTTTTAAGATCAAAAATGATATTAAAAGTACATATAATATATTGTGTAGGTACTCAACTTTAAATTTAAACCTTTTATTTTTCATCTAAGATATTAAGGAACTGACATTTTTATTTTTCCAGGGCCACGGTGGGCTTCTTGGAATTTGGGAATATTTTTATGTATACGTTGTGCTGGTATCCATAGAAACCTAGGCGTCCATATTAGCCGTGTTAAATCTGTCAATCTAGACACTTGGCAACCAGATCAAGTAGCGGTAAGAAATAGTAATATTTTTTTTAAAATTTCAATTTGAAATTGACTCCAAACTAAATGAGACTACACCTACTTTTTATTTTTTTTAACTTCTTCACCAATTTTTAAATTTTCAGTACGGTCTTTAGAACACAAATTAAAGGTATCCTCCTAACCATAACAAATTAAATTTTTTGTACATCCATTTTTTTTAATTTACCATCTTTTTCATTGTATTATTAGGTGCATGCGTAGATAAGGCACAGGGCGAGTTTGGCAGGGGTGTTTCAGGAAAAAATAAAAATCATGGTTTAGGTGCCCCTCTCTTCAGCGCCTTGTGAAAGCCTTGTGAAACATGTGCCATGCCATACATGGCTCAAAAACACCTGCGACATTTGTTTCAACATTTTTGAGTTTTAACTGAATTTTTTAGTACAGTATTGCTCGAATGGATAAAAGATTTCCAAACCTGACCACCAAATTTCAGAATATTTGATACTGAATAGCCTAAAAAAGTTATGAGTGCCATGGGAGTCATATTTGTATTTACTTCCAGTCCTCCAGTGCCATCTCATTTTGTATATAATTATATCATTACAGATGATGCAAGAAGTGGGCAATAGTCGAGCTAGAGCTGCCTATGAAGCGGAATTACCAGACAACTACAGAAGACCTCAGACAGACTCGTATCTTTTGAACAAAACAATAAAGGAGCTAAATCGCTAACATTTGGGGCATCGAAATTGACAAAAGTGGCTCGCAATGCATATTATAATACTGTAATATGAATGTATAGAAACTGATTTACATTCAATAGTTTCTGTTTTGACTCTGATTTCAAATCAGTTATGTTCGGCGAAATAAGCCAGCAGTCTCGATCAAATGCAAATTTCTAGCATCTGGTTATTCCAGTCTACATAGTATTTATTGCGCATGGTCTCTACATAAGAATATGGCGACAATGTTTGAATTAGTGAAATTTATCTAGCCTCGTTCCTCGAGTCTCTTGTTACAACTGCGGCTGAAACGTATCATGGCACACAATTATTTGGTCTTAAATATTGGATATCAGAAGCCCATCTTTTTCCGGTAAGATCACAGCATCAATGTTGATTTAAATTGACAAATAATTTGTGTTTTCAATGATCAAGATTTGGGATAAATTTTTGAATTTAGGAGACATAAAGAGACAGTGAAAATTAGTGTTTATTCGTTACTAAATTTATATTTTTAAGGCATGTTAATTTTCGTGCTTTATGATCCAATAACATAATTTTAGAACCCAAGAGTACAAAATTACTAGTATATTATTTTGATTGTTTGTGCCAAATTTGATAAAGCAAGTACTGGTACATGTATTTCGTATACCAGTGAGTCATTAAATCTGTTCTTCATATACTACCAGTACTTATTTTAAAAAGAAAAAATATATTTTGATACAGTATGTACATGTATTTCCTTAATGTTAGCAGTGCATTAGAGTCATTTATTAGAGCTAAATATGAACATAAGAAATATATAGCTAAAGAATGGGTACCACCCAAACCTACTGTACCGAAAGATGTAAGTAAAAATGTTTGTACTTCTTTTATACATTGTATGTTCTGATTTGTAAAACTGTTAAGATACTCGATAATATTTTATGTTTTCTGAGTGGCAGTTTAGTTAATGGAATACTGGCAACGGTGTGCCCTTTGTGTAGTAGAAGGTACAATGCAGTATCATGAAAATTGCTGAAATTCATATACCCTAATTAGCACTTACAGGAGGTACATGTAAACCTATTTGATCTGTGTCCAAATGAATTGTTGAATTGGATAAATCTGAAATGCTGTTTTGTTTTCTACTGATGTAAGCTCTTAATAATCAAATTTTTATTAGAAAAGATTAAGTGAAATTTAGCTTGTTTACGAATTTTAGTTTGAATTTAGTTTACTTTTGCACCATTGTGACCTAACACAAATAGGTTATTAATTGATTTTGAATGATGACCCATCATCATTAGAACAGCAGTCCGTTAAACCCCATTTCATTTCATTTGAGATTGACAGGTTATCGTAGCCCATAGGACAAATCAGCACATAAATTTCAACGAAATAAACAAATCAAAGAGGGTGTGTATGTCAATATAAACTTTCTGTTGTGATGAAGATAAGTTTATTGCCATATTGGTGTGATAAACGATTAGCCTATTTGAATTATGTATGTATTTTATAATTATATCTAGTTTTATGGAGAGGTAAGGAAATTGACAAATTCTGTTGGGTAAATACACCTAGAGAATATATGTTTTTTCATATGTTCATTATCGGTTTGTTGGTTTCCTGGATGTGGTCTTTTTATAATTTTATTTTTTTCACTCCTTTGAACATGTACATGCTTCTCCTAACTTTTTTCAAAGCATGTACTGGTAGCTTTCATTCTCAGATTATCATTTGTCGTGCCTTTATATTTCTGTTGAGGGTCATTAAACAACTGGATTTCTTATAGGAAGTTCATACAGGTCTTTCACCTATTCAGTTATTATTGTTGTTTGTAATTGTATTGTATGCGACAAGGAGTGGGATCATCTGTTTAACTTTACTTGAATCCTCCAGGTTCTGGCCTCTGGGGATGTCTCCTCCAATGCAGAAGATAATGCGCACGAATGAATTAATGAAATAAAGATTGATATAACGCGACTAACAAATGTATACATAATTTAATTAAACATACATTATGCAAGGTCTAAGACTATCTTTAGGCCGTAAATGGTATCTAAATTATTAATTAGACATTAATTAACTTATCAATACCATCATCAACTTATGATAACATCGTTTAGTGCATTTGGATACGTTTTGTGATGGATGATTTAAAGTTACATTATGGGAGATAAGATAAAGAGATGGCAGTTCTCACTACAATAGTTACAAATTAGATAGTGTAAAGATAATTTGCTGAAAATTTCAGTCAAATTGATTCACTATTAGCCGAGAAAAAAGCTTTTGAAATGTTCATAGCCTCGGTCATCATTATTCCAATCATTAATATAAACAGCATAGTCTCGATTATCCACTTGATTGATTTAATTATCAACCGCCATTAAGCGACATATACGATTTTAATCTGCCAACATCGAAGGCTAGTCTTGACATAAAGAGTTTATTATGGTCTGAATATGTTAATTAATGTCTAATTGATTATTTAGATAACATCCCAGGCTTAAAGAAAGACCTGTAAAAATCAGATTTTGCTCTTGCATAATGCTATTTTAAGGTAAAAATGGATAATCAAGACGTTGTTTATTATCGTATCAACAGTAGTAATAATGATCGAGGCTACCCTAAGATTAAATCAGAGTGAAGCAATTTGACTGAAATTTTCAGCATATTCTGTTTTTATTATCTATTATTTTAACTATTATTGCGAGAACTGTCACCCCTTTATCTAATTTTACCTACCTCCCCTTTGAACATTGATGGGTTTTTCCGTCCTATTGTATAATTTGATTAAGGTTTTTTTCCCTTTCATTCATCTCCTTAAAATTGATATTTTCAGTGGGTGGAAGATGATAAAGAAAAAAAGAAACCAAAATCTAAACCATCGTCGTCTTCAATACAACTGAATGCTGTAAGTAAATTAAAATTATACAGGACACAATTAAATAGTCCTTATCAATCAAATTTTGTGACTTACAATGTTAATTTGCTGTTATTATTGTGTTTTATCTGTAGACTGGTTTTGTTTGTTTAGATATACATAAAACTCCTCAAAAATATATATATTGGAAATAGCAATACTACTATTTCCAATATATAGTGGATATAGTTATCATTTTAAAAAAAACATGTGCTCTCTCTCTCTCTCTCTCTCTCTCTCTCGCTCTGTAAATAGTATTATATGAACTAAATTTCATCTTCTATTCAAAACTTTAACTTGGCTCTCTCGTTAAGACAAATTAATTGATACTAGGTCATAATTAATGAGAAATGAATGGCATGCATATATATCAGCATATGAATCTGGAAGTGAATCAGTTTATGTTCTTTTCAATAGGCTCCTCGATCCACCACATCAGCCAAAGTGGAAAAAAAAGCAGCTAATGCAGATTCTCAGTCGAAACTGATAGAAAAGAAGTCACCACCTTCTCGACCTGCTGTTACTGGAGCAGCAGCAGATCTTATGGGTTTAGGTAAGTTATAGATTAAAACAGTGACAAATGTTAACAGGAAAACAAATAGTAATGTGATCTATTTTGATTGGAAGTGTGTATGGGTAAATTGAACTCCTTCAAACAAACCCTTGCATTCATGAATCCCTTTAGTTTATTTACTGACTGACTGACTGACTGACTGGTAGCCAAGTCTGTGTGCTAACCAATGAATGCCCACAATACTATAAGTGCAGTAAATGTTTTTGAATAGATAACATTTTTGCCTAAATAAAATAAGTAATAAAATAGACCTACTAAAAGATTAAGAAGAATGTCAAATTTATTTGGTTTTATAAAATCACACAAAAAATAGAAATGATAGTTAGTTTAACAAGATTATCTTGGAAAATTTACTTGATTCAGAAAATTTAGAAGTGCCATTGATAGTGTATCATGGGTCTGAATCCATCCGTTTTCAGCAAACTAAAGATATGTCTTTTCTTACATCATGATTTCTAATTAGAAGATATTTGTACAAAATGAACATGTACTCTTGTCATTTCCATGGAAATGTTGATTTAATTATGTAGCTGTCAAACTATAATTGAACAATTTTTAAATGGTCTACTTACTTTTACCCATGTATACTACAAGACAATAAAATACATGTGTGTCTTCTACAGATTTTTCATACTTAAGTACACCACTATTATCTAGCAATAATGCCGGTGAGATGTTATATGTATAAGTTTTTGGTGGTGATGGGGTTTTTAATAAATCTTTTTCTACCCCTTCCCCTCTTTGTTTTACAAATGTCTTTGACATATAGCTTTTCTGTTTGAACCCTATGTACAAGCTATTAGCTTTTATTATTATCAAAGCAATACTGCTGATTGTTTTGTTATATTTTTCTTTACTTTTTGTTTTGATTTCTATGGTAAATGAAGTTTTGTTCTTTATATTTTGAAAGAATAAACTATGCATAGAGTAGCGATGTTTTGTTTGTTTTTGTATTGCTTTTATTATGCAGCTTTCAAATCATGTAATTTTACTTGCGAATTCAAAACTTATTTTGATACGAAAGTTTACATTCAAGATGAAAATATGTCTTGTGACTGGATTTAAGCAAATACATGTATAGCAGATTTGATTGGATGCATCATAATTTTCCTTTTTTATGTAGTTTTAGCTGGTTAAATCCTTGGGGTTTTTTTTCTAATGGGCCAAACTGATTAAAAAAAGAAATATGCATGCTTTAATGCAACTTGCCCTAGCACAGTATGTTCTAATTTTAATCTATGTGATTAAATCCCACAAACTATTTAGTTTAATTATATACGGAGACAAAATTAAAACACACCACTTTTATAAATGTATGATTGTAAATATATCATTTGAGCGATACATTTTAATCCTACAATTCTAAATGCAACACTGCAAGGTGATATTTCCACAATTATATACACTGTATATAATTCACATGATATATTATATAAGACTGGTTTCCACATTGTTTTGAATATGGAGAAAATGGTTTTCATTGAGAAAAATTAATGAATAATTAAATTGAAAGTGCTGCTGATTTCCACGTCTGAGGATTTAGCAATCACTTCCCAAATTTTAAACCAGCTGTGCTTTTAATGTGTAGGTCTAGATCAAAAGTTGACGTTGCACGCTAGCGACAGTTGACATGTCTTGGTTACCTTTCTATATCTAGTGAGCGTAACCTCACTTAAAGCAAGGAGCAGCATCTGCACTCAGTCATGTCCGATCTCGCAATGTTGCTAGTCATCCTATCCCGAACATTTTAACTAAAATTTCAGAACATTAATCAGGAATGAATTATATTGATAATCAAACAACTCGGGTCAGTCTATCCATTTTGTTATCAAAGTATTTTACTAATTTGATACCTTTTTTGTTACAATTTTGTATAGGAACAGTTTCATAATGATTATATAGATACATGTTGAATAAAGTGTTTTTTTATTGTTAATTTATTTTGATCTGTTAGAAGCATCTAATACAAGCACACCATCATCAAATGGAGATTTGTTTGATATATTTGGATCTCAACCTGCCGGTCAACCACCAGTCTCTCAACCGGCACCAGTAAATGGCACAAATGTAGGTAACACATTCGTAGAAAATACTCCACAACAGGTATGTTTTTCATCTTACTTTCTTCAGTTAAAACTACACTATTTCAAACCAGATAGTACATGTACATCTATAAGCAATAAAATGTAACTTTGTAGGTGAAAAAATTCATTTTTTTTATGGCAGATGCTTGTTTATGTTCAATTTTGTGAACATGACACAGGCTGGGTTTTTGATAAAATTATTTAGAATTTGATAAGATTGCTTTCAAAGAAAAATACCCACTTTTTTTGTAGAATAAGGAGACCCAATTTCAAATTCTATTTGTAGTATTATTATTCTTTTCATATTTTGAATGTCAGATATCTGAATTGGTTAAACACATCCCAAATATAAATTTAACACAGACATTGTTGCTACAGTTGATCCTTAAATATGATTTGAAGATTCTGAAAGTGAAAAGTGACGCCAAAAAAGTAAATCAGTTATTGATGCCGACTAAAGTAATATGTGATTTTAAGCTCATCAAGAGATATACACTGTATATGGATGTTTTTGTTTTAAAGAATGGTGGCACACCAGAAGAAAGTTTATTTGATGATGGACCAAGTAAAGTAACTGAGAAATCCACAAAAGAATCTATATTAGCACTATATGGTAGTAGTAATAATCAACAACAACAAATGTTTGGTGTACCTGGTAAGAGCTTACTCCCTTTGTTTAATTTGGCTTCGATTTTGTGAAATTGTGTAACAAAAGTGGCAATATATTTACAAGTTTCTTTGATAATCCTGTGATTTTATTATCGATAGACCATTTCTCGAACTTTGAGAAATGATATTGAGAAATTATGCATGGCATTAACATGATTATCAAAGAAACAGTTCTTGTCTTGTAAACTTTGTTTAATTTGGTGTTTAGTTTTTGTGTGTCATTAATGAATGGTCAAATGGTCGCTAACTTTTGGAATTGAAAATATTCTCATAGAACTATAGATGATTTATAGATTAATATGCAATACGCTGAAATAGGTTAATAAAAATAAAGGACTGAGGAGAAAGAGAACATTTTTTTATGGATTTGAAATTTATATACATTAACAGGGTATAAAAACGTAATGGTAATGGGTAAGATATTGTGATATATACATTAAACTTTTCAGCTTTGGGGATAATACTGTCTGTTATCAGTGTTATCTGCTTAACTAGGCAATATATGTATTCATTATTATTGCTATCACAAGTCTCAAAATTACATTAAATCATTCATACTCTTCTATTTACATTATAGTCAATTCTATTTGCTAGAGTATTAGGCTTAACACTTTTTGCTTTACAAACAATATCTGTTAGCTTGTTAATGACTAGTCGACTGTTATTTTACATCCAAACAATCTCCACCTCTGAAAATCTCTTAGAAATAAACAGAACAGATTCTGAATTGATAAGAATTTTAAATTTGAATGCTGATCAGATAAATGATTATATGCTTCATCAGTGAATTCTTCTTCTTCAGTTTTCATTAATATTTGGATCTTACACCAAATTGAGATACAGTTACATAACATTGTATTTATTCTCAACCTGTATAATTATTACAATTTAGACTATCAGATGAAACTTTATAAGTTGTAAGCCATAAGAAAAAAAAAACCTTAGTACCATTGATCTATAAAAAAATAAAATGACTATTTTTGCTGTATATTCTTATTTATGTTTTTTTTAAATCTTTTTTTTATGTTGATATTTAAATATTATTTTATCTCCCGTGTTAGAAAAAAAAAGAGGATGCAAGGTTTGACGTAACAATACCAATAATGTGCTTTAGAAGCCTTTAATTTGTGTAAATGTATGTTTGGTTTGCAAGCTAATACATCTAGTTTGATCTAATCCAGGAAGTATAAAGTCCTAGAAAGTTTTTGTTTAACTTTCTCTCGATTGAAAACAAATTATCACTAAATTTACAAGTATTAAGATCAACTATTTTTGTAAATATTGGTAAACATTATGGAAAATGAAATAGATATTTTTGGATGAACTTTAAAAATTGTTTGTAAATTAAGTGATAATTTAAACGTACCTTTTGATAGTGATTGATGTTATTAATATAATGTACAATGATTTAATCCAAATTTAAAAAGATTTTTATTAATTCTTTTTCCAAGCTACTTCACCTAAAAGTCCATCTTTGCCAAAAGGATTTGAACTGAACACACCACCGGCAGGCATGCCATGTTTTCAGTATTATCCGATGCCAAATTCATACTTTTCTTATGATACTAATTTAGGTAGTATTCAAAATCCAAATTACTGCATGGGGAGATATTTTTGGTAGATATTTTATTACGTTTTTATTTCTCCTTCAAATTTAAGTTTAACAGTTATGGAAAATGGTGCTTGTTATATTTAGATTCAGCTAAATTTAGTTTGTGTTCTCATTATTTTGTTACTGAATTAAATGCAAATGTTAAGATTAGGGAAACGACATAGTGATATGGCATTATTTACAAATTGCTTTTACAATATTATTGAATAAAATATGTTTTTGGTTAGATTATTTTCCCATGAGAAAATAATTTCAAAAAAGAAAGCCTCAGGGACCCTAGTAATATTCTCATAATGAACATACAGGCTTTTATTGAGATTTTGTTCTTAAACTTAAGTTATCTTAATTCTTTTTGGCATGGGCTTCTCGTATTTCCTTTCTTTCTAGCAAATTATGTTACTTTTGTTGTTAAATTTCTTTCAATTTTTTTTTTGGAAAACTAGTAATAATATTTTTTTCTGATTTTGTATTATGCAAACCACTGCTATCTTCAGTGAGATATTTTTGGCAATGTTAGAAAGTCTAGTCTAATCATTGTGATCCACTACATGTATCTCCTATAGATTGGGGGTGTGAGTGGTTCTAGGTGTGCAATTAAAAAATTACTACATATTTAACTTTTAACAGGAGTTGTTTGCATAATGTTGTAATATAAAACAGTATTTAAAGATCAGTGCTTCAGTTCTTAGATAATTGTACACTTGTAAATTCAAGTTCACACATCGTACTGCATGGTCTCGTGCTCGTGGAAATAAATTTTGAGAAATTGATACCACAACATAATAACATGTTGTGTATTGATTACCTTGAAATCAGTTCTACAATTTGAACATTTATTTATTCAAAAAAATAAAACTTTCTTCTTTTTATTATCTTTCCAAACCTTAAATAATGAAGCTTCACACTCAACTATTAATTTTCTTTTCAATTTCCTTCTGATTAGATGATTGTTTTTAAAATGATAAGCGTTAGAAAACATTTTAGATATCAATTCATTAATGTATTAAGCACAGCAGTTCAAACAGTATAATTAATATTAACACCAATGTGCTATTTAAATTATCAAACTTTCTTTTGCTTGTGTTTTTAATAATTAGTAATAGTTTGCTGCACTAATAGATCACCTGTTAAAAATGTATAAGGTATGTTAAATAGCATTGACCCATTAAAACAGAAGCAAAGAGAGATTAATTTCACAATATTTTCAGGTGGTATGTATATGCCCCAACAAATGCCACAACAGAACATGGGAATGTTTAGTGGTGGGGCTGGTGGTAATATGATGGGACAACCACAACAAGGTATGCCAGCTATGGGACAACAGCAACAGCAAGCCATGCAGTATGGAAATATGGGAATGCAACAGGTTTTTAAAAATACTTTTTTTATCTACATTATGTATTACATGTGGGTCATTCCATGTCAAGTGGACCAGTGGTGGGAAACTGACCCCCTCAAAAAAATCTGAAAAAAATATATGTTAAAGTACATACATGTCTAAAACTACCAAATACCAATTTTCATCTTCCTAGGTCAAATATTGGCCGAGATATCACCATTTGAAAAAAAGGTTGCCAATTGGTAATAAAAATTCTCTGATTTCTGATAGGTTTTCAGCTCCGTTGTTTATATACTTCTAAAGTGTCTAGAACCCCCTAACTTGGCAATATAATAGAACTGCAAACATAGATTACGATTCTTTGAAAAAATTTGGGGTAGGAGGTATCCCTACTGTAAGGGTTGCCATCAAAGTTGGAAAAAAAAAAGCAAGTATTTTATTTTTCACGACTTTGGAGTGCTCTAGAAAAGTTATTGTTGTGTCTAGAGGTCTAAAAATTGCTATATTACACTCCCCGACGGTGGAATTTCCATATGGAATTGAATATAGGACCATATGATGTTATATCCCAAAGATATCAGGCCTCAAAGTTGGTTTCCCGCCAAAATCTTGTGAAAATGCCTAATTTTGGTTGCCATTTTGGTTATGTGGGACAAGTGGCAAAATTTTAAAAGAGACAGGAAATGAAACTTCTGTTACCCTTCTACAACATATCAAAAATTCAAAGTTGGTCCATGTTCGTTGATATTTTTAATTTTCATCCGAAGGGAAATTTGGCAGGACAGCAGCCTATTCCAACTGCCAAGGGTTCCTTTACATGCTTGTCAATATGTCCATCGGAATGTCTATACATTGTCCCTTGCCAGGCCCTCATCCTGCATCACTGACAAAGTAGAACGTCAAGGGAACCATTGTGGCTCCTGATTGTCCGAAAAATCGTTTGCCATACAGAATGCTATGAGGGAAATTTTGCCCGGACAGCGGCACTTGGGCCTACTTTTATATCGAAGAATTCTAACTGCCAAGGGATCTTTTACGTGCATGCCAATGTGTACATGGGACCTCGTTTTTACGTCCCATACGAACGAGTAGACAGCTTTCCTTATCTGACCCTTATCAAGGTTGTTTTGTATTGGCTTGATCTTCATGTATTCTCGATTTTTATTCATAAACTTATTCTTAATTTTAGCCAAATATGTATGGAATGGGTCAGATGTCTGGTATGCAACAACAACCAGGTATGATGGGTGGTAACCAAGGTAATATGATGGGTGGTAACCAAGTTAACATGATGGCTGGCAACCAGGGTAATATGATGCAGGCTAATATGTATGCTCAACAGCAGCAGATGCAGCAACAGCTCCAAATGCAGCAGGTGAGTATTATTCTTTTGTTTATTAATTACTGATGAAAATTTAAAGCTCATTGTTATGTGTAATGTTGCAGGACTCTTGAAATGCATTTACTGAACTTTTTTGTTAATTTCTCAAAAGTTAATGAAAATGTGCTTACATTTGTTCTGTTTTCCTAGTGATATCACACAAAATGTGCTTGCATCTGATCTAATGTTTTCATAGTGATACCACAGAAAACATGTTTGCGGTGATACCACAGAATTGTCATTTTGAAATGAAATGAAATGGAGTTTAACGTCATACTGTTCTGCTCTGAACTGGGCTAAAAAAGAAGGCATACACCATACAGTGTGCTATGAGGGAAATTTTGTCTTGACAGCGGCACTACACCTACCCTTATATCGAATTCCAACTGTCAAGGGATCTTTTCCCTTGCAAATGGGTACTCAGGACATCGTTTTTTATTTGTCCCCTCGGAACGACTAGACAGCTATCCTTGTCAGGCCCTCCGTCCTGCATCACTAACAAGGGGGAACCACGCCGGAAAATCTGGATGAACTTTCTTGGCCAATGCAGGGATCGAATTGTCATTTTGAATTCCCAAAAATTTTAATTATTTTTTTTTTTACTTTTGAATTTATTATTGAACTACAACGTTTTTATTCTAATATTTTAGATGCAGCAACAGATGAACGCCATGAAAGTAGGAGGCAATGTGTCAGGAATGGCCGCACAATCTGTACCAGGAGGGTGGGCAACGGGTGCCGGTTCAGGACAGACATTATCAAACAATCTATGGCAATGAATTATTAGGACAGAGACACTAGTCATTTATACAAGCTGGTATTAAATTTGCATTCCATCATTTTGTAATGTGTTCGCTTTACCTCCAGTTGATCATAAAAAAAATTCTTTGACAGAAACTGCAAGTTCAAAGACTAAAGGTCAAGGTTGGAATCAGTTGAATAAATTAAAATATCGTAGTATAGAGAAATGAATTACTCCAGAAAAAGGAACAAGAAGAATTATATTTTCAAGTTTAACAATAATAAAAAAAAATAGAAATATTTAACAATTTTATTATGTTTCTCATGTGTACTGGTAGTTATTTTAATAATAATAAATAGGTAAATATGTATAATAGATTTATAACAAGTTACATATCGTAAATTATAATACAGATGTTTCTTTCTTGTCTTGTCAAATTTCTGTCACTCAAGTATCTTGCCTTGAAATTTGCATTGGCTAACGTTTGATTGAGTAAAATCTTAATATCTTACTATGTGAATGAAATCTTTATACTAAAGGTAATGAAATCCTGTATTTGGTATTGCATGATGAGATATGACTAAATGAAAGCTTTACCTTTAGCTTCTTAATTAGAATTAAAGTACTGTATTATTATTATGGAAGGTACTGGGTGATAGGAACTAGACGATATTAATGTGATATGTCCGAGTTATTGGTGCACAAATAAACTGAATTCAAGTTCAAATCATATAAATTATACATATACTTTCATGATATATAAGTTAATGTGCAATGTCTGTATTCATTTAGCTGTGCTTATTTCATATCTTTTTGTTTGTGTGTAGCTTTGTTTAAAATGTAGTCCCAAAATTAGTTTCTTGTGCTGTGTGGTTTGTATATATGTAATTTGTGCCAATTAATCATTAATCATGAGTTTAGCAATAAATGAATAGAGACATAGGCATTAGACAGAAAAAAAGATCAATCACAGTCAGTAATAGAATGCAGCTGTTATAAGTAACGTTTGGGATTGAGTCACATTGTCATTTTGGTCTTCAGTTTTAGTTTTTGTATTCCTATATTCTAGCCCAGCAAACACATGAGAGCATTGAAATGGACCTGCATTCTGATTGATTAATTAATCCCTCTTACATTAATTCCTATATACCTCAATGATGTGATTGAGGACAGCAAATTTCAGAATGTTTTGGAGGAAATTTTAATTGTTTTCATTCTTTATATAAGTTAAACAAGTATGAAATTAATTTTATTTATTAAACCGTCAATTTATTTCTTGTTTGTTTATATATAAATGTTATGCTTTCTAAATATTGTAAATATAAAAATGTTTTTCATAAAAAGGGGAACACACGAAATCAGTTAGTTTATGGATGTAAATATAAGAAATAGATGTTGTTAACTAATATTTAATAGATTATATGTATATAGCCGTCTATTATTATTCGTGGTATTGTAATATCTGATTTAAAACTTTATTAATATAAACATGAAATTCAATAAATCTAGGGTACATTTTCAATTTTTATTTATCATTGTCAACTTCAAAAGTATTATTTTATAAGAACATGTACCTTATAGGGCATAAAATGAACATCTATAATTTATAAATTAAAATATCCATTAGTTAATAAATTTTTTTTTAGAAAAACAATGACTTCCACTTATTAACAAGCTGGACAAATTTTCCAGTCATTCATCTTATCTTTGTTGTGCCAACATCTGAAATATTTAAGGGAATTATACATGTATGTTAACATATTTCTAGGTTTAAAATCAGTATTAAATTACATATACATGTAAGTTCATTTAAGCCAAGGCTCCCAATGTGAAAATGTTCAAAATTTTAGGATTTGTCATGTTTGTAATGCATACATGTACTTAAATATGTATATGAAAAGATGCACATCTGTGTTGCCATGACAATTTCACACAACAAATTCATTTTTATGGGAAGTTAGAAATTTTATACCATGAATCTATAGGTCAGTTCAATTTAAAGTTCATAGGTACTACAATACATTTAGCAATAGTATGTCGGCCAAAACTGCACCAGACAGATGTGGAAAAACATACTAACTCACTACATGGATACTTTTTATATAAATTTAATGTGACTGTCTAGATAAACTGTGGTGTATGTAAAGAAATGGATGAGAATGTGGTAATATTTTTAATTTAGTCTGTCTGTTTATGGATGTTCATTTATTAATCTGATAAACAAACAGATCCTATTTCTCGTTTCGTTTTTATAGTTCAAAATTTCGTTTGACTTGTTTTTACTAGTCTGCACTAGGAAGACTTATTACCATTGACGTGTTCTGAATGGTGTGCGGTATTAGCCAATAAAACGGTGTGTTACGGCGAGCTTTAGGCATGTTTGCACAGAACTATGGGTAATCCACTAGTAACATCAATGCTGATTGATTAATCAAATGTCTGACATCATGGGGTCAAAAGCCTCTTGTATGACCTCTGATGTGACCTATCATAACAACCTGTCTGATCTTCATGTAGTGTAGGCCATCGAAAGTATAATAAAAACGAGATGAAATATAGATCGGTAGTTAAATCAGATTGTTCATTTATTAATCATTATAACACTTTGTAGAAATTTCATCATCAGTATATATTATGCACATTAGAAATAATATAGGTAGTCACATTTGAACTTGTTTTATGTATTGTATATTATGTTATTATAGATTTTAAAGTGGTTTATACTTAACTTACTACATTAAAGAATTGTATAATTTGTTATTACCAAGGGAGATAATAATATAGTGATCAACTACACAAAAAAATATTTTAAAAAGTATATAGTTAGTCATGTTATTGTATATGAATCATCATTACTTCACGAATTAAGCACAAATAAAATGTTTTTGACTATTTAATGTTGTTTAAAAGATTATATTATTTAAAATCGAAACCTTAGAAATCCTTTCTTAAGGCCATAATGCATCTACTATATATTCTGCTTACTTTATTTGGATTGTTTTAAACTGCCTACACACTTTGTTATTAAAGAGAAATAATCCAGAGATTCCACTGGAGTTCAGATTTTATTACTGTTGATGTCGATGGCTGAATAGTTAACTGGTGTGCATTGGATCCTACTGTCTGTCATTGAGTCAAGGAGTAGGGTCACCTGTCAACCGGCGGTTTCCCCCAACTGCTAAAAGACCCTCTTGTACAAGCAAATTATTGAATTAAAATTGAACTATATTAATATGTTAATTCAGAAAAGACCTAGTTTGTGTCAAGTGGACGTTAAACCCCATTTCTCTCTCTCTAACTTATGTTGATATATACCTTTTGAACTCGTCAAAAAAACAATTCGTTTAAATACTTATTTCAATGCTTGTCTTTAAAAATATTTTAATGTAGTATTCTGAAAATTGTTGAAGGTGATTTAAAACATTCACAGATCTTTATTTAATGAGACCATGATAAGTCGTCTTTATAGATCGCCCATGTTGAGTATTTATTACACATCGTATCTTTGTTCAATTTGTCTTTTATTAATTTAATATGCTGCTTGTAATATAATATTTACAGTGTATATAATTTAATGTGGTGGAAATAAAAAACTGTAATATATTACCTATATAATAGTTGTAAATTATGCCTGTATATTATAGAGCTTTTATTATACTGGGAATCGCTGTTATTCCCATTATCTAGTCAACAAAACTAGGTACTTCATCACTTCGGTTATGCTCCAAATGTATCCATGAACTGCTTTGCTTTCTGCGTTTGTATTTTCCTGGCTGTTTTAGGCTTTGCGAGGGATTACTAATGTATTCTATATTTAATCCACAAATTACCCACTTACTGTCTTCCGACTACTGTCCTGAGTATTCTTGAAACAACATTAACAGTAATAGTTTCGTTCCGTTTTGGTATATTGTAATATTGGATGGGAGAGTCAGAAGAAGGCAATGATTTTGAGGACGTATTATGCCGTCGCCTCTGTTTGTGTATGTGTGTATGTATGTGTGTCTGTAGGTCGCCTACAGGGCACAATTCTTACTGGACTTTCTTCAAACTTTCTTCAGAGCCACGCCCATACCTTGTATTTATTTGTTTGTAGTCTACAGGTCACATTTCTTAACGTATCATCTTGAAACTTTGCAAAATTATTCTTTGTACCCCAAGGAACATCCCTATCGTTTGTGGTACATGCCCAATCCCCTGGAACAGAGCCGTGCCCATTTTATTTTTGTGTGTTTGG
Organism: Patella depressa; assembly: GCA_948474765.1. NCBI lineage: Eukaryota > Metazoa > Mollusca > Gastropoda > Patellidae > Patella > Patella depressa. Next base: position 27,891,445 of record OX419716.1, read on the forward strand.
GTGTCGCCTACAGTCCACAATTCTCAATCGATCATCGTGAAACTTTACATTGGTATTCCTTATACCCTAAGGACGGTCCCTATTGTTTTGGGTGCATGCCCAACCTCCTGGGACACAGCCTAGTCCATTCTGTCGTCTACGGGCTGCATTTCTTAATGTATCATCTTGAAACTTTGCGTACTTATTCTTTGTACTCTAAGGAACATCCCTATCGTTTGGGATGCATGCCCAACCCCCAGGGACAATGTCACGCCCATTTTCTTCCTGTGTGCCTGTGTGTCACCTACAGGCCACAATTCTTAATCGATCGTCTTGAAAACATATTTATACTTATTCCTTATACCCTAAGGCTGACGGGGGGGGTTGGGATGGCCTAGTGGTCTAGAGTGCTGCGCTTTGAACTCTAGCTGGCCGGTCACCTCTGGCTTGCGGCTGTGGTTTCGAGCCCTGGTGTGAGCGTATGTGGCATGGAGATAGGGGCGCCTTCTCAACCACGTGGGTTTCCTCCGCGCCCTCCGGTTTCCTCCCACTGCTTAAGACCCCTACGCGCAAGCGAATTAATGAAATAAAATTAAACCATATGTAAGTCCCGAAATGACCTAGTTTGTGTTGAGTGGATGTTAAACCCCATTTCTCTCTCTCTCTCCCCTAAGGCTGACCTCTATTATTTTTGGTGCATGTGATATTCGTAACTGGTACTAATAATCTTAAAAAGACACTGGCATCTGTTGTTCAGATTCAACCCACAATATAACATAGCTTATGGTTATTGTTTGACAATTTCTGATAAACCCTGTACACCGAAACATAACTTACTTAGATATATATATTTGTAAAGTTGGCACAATTTTAATCCAAAATACACTTATTACAGATATCAAACTATCATTGCGTAGTAATTTCCACGTACATATTCTTGTAAGAGTGTAAATCGGTTTGAAAACTTGAATGCCTTTCTACCCACCCTTCACAGTTACTGCCAGTTTTAGACATCCGTACAGTGAAACGTGGAGATGTCTCATAAGTCACACCATAACTACTCCTATCCAATCTGGCATCAAATACACTCGCTGCTACTCGAAGAAATTCAGATTTATGTTCGTTTTTTCTTAATCCGTAGAAAATATCACTGGAAGTTAACGCCCTGTCGTATTGTTCGTGTCCTCCCAGTTTTGTTTTTGATGAAGCAAATTTGACCGTGTGAGTGTTTAGGTTGATCTCATCTCCCCTGGTGAGAAATGTCATGTATACATCCCTTATGTTAAAATCGCCATCTTGTGGTTCTGTTTGAGATTTAGAAACATCAATAATCGTTACACCAGATTCACCAAGTATCTAAAAGGAATGATCAATAATAAGTACTGAAACAGGACCAGACAAATACGTCATATGCTGAGCGCCATAGAAAACGCATCACTTAGTTTTTCGTATTACAAAATGATCCTGTAAACATATCTTATTTATTTTGCTTCTTATTGTGAACAATATTCAAATGGGAACACATCATTAAAAACACATTTGTACACTTATTGTGCTGCACAGCGTCCGTAAGAGCCAGCGGCGGACACACGCGCTACTGACAATTAACCATCTTTGTCGTACTTTTGATTTTGACCCCTCTGACTTCGTTCCGTTGATTTCAGATTAAACATCCATAAATGTACAAATGTATTGTTATTGCTGTGTTCCCATTTGAATATTGTTCACAATAAGAAGCAAAATAAATAAGATATATTTACATGTTCATTTTGTTATACGAAAAACTAAGTGATGCGTTTTCTATGGCGCTCAGTATATTATTTGTATTTTAAAGATACGCCACAATGAAAGTGATTATAAGGTAGACATTTCCAGTGAACATATGGCATATTTCTTATACATGTATATATTGAAAAAAATACTGGATTCCCTAAAACACCCATGGGTGTCCCTAACTGGCAGCCTGTTAGCGCGAGTGACTAAAATGATCGCTTCTCATAAAATGTTGATCTGACGGCTGTGAGAACATTGGGATACTTAAATGCAGAGCTTTGATATTTATGGTAGATTATTGGCAGCCACTAACAGGCTGAAAGTGACAAACAATGATATTAAATATAGATTCTAGTGGAATGGGTAGTTTAACGGGATTCAAATGTTTTGAGGGGTATTTTATGGATATGTCTTTTTACAAGCTCAACTTACGTGGCCTCTAGCCGCAGATGTGCCAGCATGTGTTATGACCAGTGCTGTATTTTCATCTACGCCTATTCCATAATCAACACCATTTGAGAGATGCCGAGTGTCCGACAATAAACGGATTAGCCGACCTTCTCTACCTCTGTTACTGTCAAAATTAAAATGAAACAGAAAGTTATTTATTTATTAATGGACTCAATTCCGTCGTTTTACGAATGGACCAAATGGACACTTTGCCCGTGAGTAAAGGTTCAGTCCAAATATCTTTAGGAGAAAAAAAAACGGCTAAATTTTATGTTTTTAAGCCCTTTTACCTTAGGTCCGGTCAGCTAACTCAATATACGTGATACATTTTCAAACAACTTAAACCTGTCAGTCTTCATTTGGAATTTTATTTTAGAAAATATACTTTGTAGGTAAAATTTACCTTTCGTTTTCAGGTACAGCACGTGGGTCATGTACTGTATAGACCCCTGAAGGAACGGTAATAGATTATCATGTCACTCAATGAAAAACCTCACAGAAATTTACCCTTCGTTATCAAATACAGCACGTGGGCCATGCACTGTGTCAATATCTTAAGGAACCGCAATAGATTATCAGGTCACCAAACGAAAAATAGATTATCAGGTCAACCCGCGAAAAAACTCACCAAAATTTACCTTTCAAGGAACGGCAATAGATTATCTGGCCACCCCACGAAAAAACTCTGAAGAGTTACGAGTGCGGATAAGCGGCTTTGACGTTCACGCACAAACCACTCAAACCACCATTACTCTATATTTTGGCGCTTAACCTTCACACGTACACAGACCTATTTTGCTAAAACTGTTATAATCATGATTGTCCCTTTAAAGGGAAAATAACACTCTTGTTGGCCTGGCAGCCCCAAAAAATAAATAATAGCCTTATTCTAAGTACTAGATGTTTAAAGGACAATATTGGCGCTAGTCATTATCACATATGTGATAGAACTTGTTAAACACTTTCCAAATATACTATTAACACAGAGATCATCGCTACCATAGAGCAGTAATGAAGGATTCGTGAATCGGAAGTGACGAGCGCCAAAGGAAAACACGAGTTATTCCTCTATATAACTAACTGAAGTGACTAGTGATAACAGATACATGGGCGAATATCTGCTCACTAATAATTCCTTCGAAGACCTAAAGTTGCTGTGTGACACTGTGAGAGAATAATATCTTACAATTCATAAAAGAATTGACTGCCACTAGATAAGAGAACACAAAGAAAAACAGAAAAAAGTCCGTGCATTATCATGTTTTTATAAGGTAGGGGAGACCGGGGCACATTGAACCACCGTGGATATATCCTTTATAAATAATACTATACAACCCAACACTATAGAGAAGTGAGATAACTTCTTATACCCATTTCTCCATCAATAAGCCACATGCTGTCAATCATTTTCTTAGGCAGTGAATTTTTCAAAAAAAGCGCTTAAAAGAGAAAAAAATTTCCATACATGTTAACTTCTTAGCCTAGGAAATCCTTCTACTTAAAATCAGTTAATATATGTCTAATCTATACAATCCAGATAAACCGGGGTGTGATCCATATAAGAGGGCATATTGATTTTTTTTAAATTTTGATATGAAACTGTGATGGGACAGATTGAACCACTGTTAGCAGGGTACTTTGAACCATGGTTCAATGTACCCCAGTCCAGTGAATTATAGACAGCTATATTTCATTTAATAATTTGTTTAGCCTAAGAAATTCTTGCATGTGTAGTCCCTAATATACAATCCATATAAACAAGGGCTTGATCCATTTTGAATTTTTTAAAAATATCTTTGAAAATAAAAACAAAAGATTTATAATATCAGTTTATCCAACTCGTAGGCCTATCGTATAAAAGGAATTAAACTTGTTCGAAACTTGGCTGTGTCATGCATGGGCGCAATATGTCTCCCGGACTAAAGTCGCTCGTCAGCAAATGAGGGTGTCCGAATATTGAACAAATGTTTGTTTGAATCAGTACAAATTGATTCAAACAAATTGATTCCACCAAACTGCCAACTTATGTGCATTTTTCGGCGATTTGTAGGAGCCTAGGGAATCCAGACTCCTGCATGTTTCCATCGTTGCACCGATGTCAAATCTGTGGATATTTGTTTTTAACTATACACTGATTGTTTGCAGATTCAGTAGATTACTACGAAATAAGTGGGTAGGTTTAAGATCTAAATCCAGATCTATGTTAACATGGAATTTTTATCGGTGTTCAATTTGCCCAATTATTTGGTTAAACTTGCCCCGACTATTTTGTAAGAGGGATGCACTGAACCATTACGGTCAAGTGGATTAAAATAGGTTGGGTTTTTTTTTGGGGGGGGGGGAGTTAAAGATTAATTTAATTGAATCTGATACACGATAGCAACTATGATATGTCTTTAACCAATACAATAAAATAAAGAGATCTTCTAACAAAACATTATGAAATGAGGACAAACATGTATGTGAACAAAATAGTTCAATGTGGCCCGGTCTCCCCTATAGAATGAATAAAAACCAGGGGCTGTACGGAGTATTTCTATTTTTCCCGTGTTCTCTTATCTTATGACACTTAATTACTTTATTGAATCGTCAGATATCCTCTTGCGGTCCCGTATAACAACTTTTTGTCTTCGAAGGAATTGTTAATGAGCCGAAATACGGCCGTTTATCTGTCATCACTAGTCACTTCAGTCATTCAAATAGAGAGATAACTCGTGTTTTCCTTTGGCGTTCGTCACTTCCGATTTATGAATCCTTTATTATTACTCCTCTATGGTAGCGATGATCTCTGTGTTAATATTATATTTGGAAAGTGTTTAATCAGTTCTATCACATATGTGATAATGACTGACACCAATATTGTCCTTTAAATGTCCTATACCTGTTGTGTAAATTATCCATTACATCCTATTTTACTTGTCCAGAGGATTCGAAAAGATTTTGATATTCCAAGTCACATTTGAAAAGGTTTACGTTAGACTTTCCTAATCATTTGGTTGAATTTTTCCAATTTTTTAAATTAGGTGTGTTAAGATGAAATTTGTACCATCAATTAATTGGAATATTGTAAAATCAATTTGTTGACCAGAATAAAGATTTGGACATATTATTCAGTTACAACAATAATGGTATTGAGCCTTCAAATAACAAGATGGTCCAATATATTTTACTTAATTGTAAACCTGCTAAATTGTCCATGGCATATTTTCTTCGGAGTTATGAAGAATGAACGTCACTTTTCTTGTCATGTTCCACTTACCCAAAATGACTATCCAGAATATATCCATCAAATAAACCAGTTCCCCCGTGCTGAAGGTATACTAGGTCGTCAGAATGACTTGAAGATGTGTGAGCACCGTAACGCAAGGCATCATAACTAACGCCACCTAATATAAAAGATTTAAAGAGGGCCGTTGTGATATTTATTAAATTTTTAAAGAATTTAAACTGGAACTGTGGGTGCAGATTTTACTTTAATTTATACATTATTTCGGTTCTCCCGTTATTAAATAACTAAAATGATGGATGTTTTTATCCACCGTGTTAATAAAGTAACAAACAATTTGCATATGATACTATGCAAGGTTTAAACTGTTTTGTAATATATTATATTGAATATTCATCTTCTAAATTGGAATCGAACCATGTTGTATTAGAAATGATCCAGTAATATATAAGTCATACCTTCGACCATCACAGCAGACGATTGACAAGATGTACCAGCACTTGACCCAGCTACAACCACACCCATATTGTTTTGCTCTATTATTGCTCTCATGGCAGGAGATAACGTATGACCATTACCAAAAAATCTATTTATAAAAAAATCTTTTGAAAAATACTTCTACTACAACAAGTTATCAAATTGATATGAAATTGATTGTGATTCAGGCAATAAACTTAAATACATTATGGGAGACTAGATAAAGAGCTGGCAGTTCTCACTATAATAGTTATAAACTAGATACTGTAAAGACAATTTGCTGACAATTTAAGTCAAATTGATCAACTATGAACCGACAATTTAGCGATTCAAATTCCGACCCCGACTCGATCATCAATACTAAAGTCGGTATGATAAAAAAAACCATAGTCTCCATTATCCAATTCATGATTAAATCATGAAAAAAAGTTGAGCAGCCAATCAGATCCTAAACCAGTAAATATTGCAGGCTAGCGCTGACATCGAGAGTTGATTGTGGCTGGGATAAGTTTATTAATGTAGAATTAATAATTTAGATAAGATTCAGGTCCTAAGAAAGACCTGCTATAGGCAGATTTAGTTCTTTCATAATGTGTGTTTAATATAGCAATATAACTTACACTGGCCCACGGATCCTTTCCCCTGATTTGATATGTACGTTTGTTGTTCATTGCTTACAATGTCTATGTAGTTTGTGTGTCTGGCCCAGAGGTTTGTCTTATGTGTTTTGTTTGCTTGTTGTGGTCCACATAGTCAAGGAGCTAATTACAAAATAATATGGGCATCAGTTACAAAAGGTTTCCCCACCCCCTCCTTGTAGCAGGTGTTCGTACGAGTAAAATCAATTGGTCAAATCTGGCACTGCCGGTGCGTCTAGCCGCCACAGCACCTTAAAGTAGCTCACAGGGGGACCTAAAATTGGGTCATACATGTTACATGGCTGAAATTTTCTATAGGGACAATGGTATCCATAGTCGGAGTATATATTTCTCAAACTTTTCGGAGCTATCCCCAAGTCAGACCACGCCCAATATCGCTTCGCGGGGCTAATAATATGATCATCAGTTACATGGCTGAAACTTACTAGAAACAAAGACCCATACTTAGTAAATGCAATTTTCAAAAATTTGGGGCTTTCCCAAAGTCATGTCGCTTTAAAGTATGTCCGACCGGACCCTACAGATTTTCTTCTTCTTTTTTTTGGGGGGGGGGTCAAACTTTTTGTAACTGATGACCATATGATTTTGTCATTAGCTTCAGGGTTGTCGTATATATAGGGCAGATGAATCTATGGTGACTGGAGCTCCATACTTACGAATCTATGATTCGGGCTTGATCACCACCACTAAAGAAGAAGCCTGTTTGCTGCTTAATAAGCTGAACCACGACTGGGTCACTATTTGCTGATTTATTAGCCACGTGGATAGGGATAAAATTGACTTCTTTTGCTCCATAATTTAGGAAAACTGTCTTATAGTATCCGAATGAATCCAATGGATCAGCTGAAGCAGCTGCAATCATTCCAATGCGTGCTGTATTCTGTCCTCCCTTTTTGTGCATAAAAAATAATAGTTTAATTTATCTTGAAAGAGTGCCGATACCCTGTATAATTGTTGATTAATTTTCATTAATATATGTTATAACTGTTGATGGTTGATAATATAACAATCAAGCCGTTAAAATGTTCTAAAGTTTTCAGAGACCCCCCACCCCCGCCCAATCCTCTACCAAAATTAAAGGGATATTAGGTAAGATTAGATAAATAGGCAAATTTAGCTCTTACATAATGCATGTTTAAACAGTGGTATCATTATAATGCGGTAGAATATATAATATATAATCCCCAGAGTTTGACTAGTTTCTTCTGGAATAATTTATATGCCTGTTAAGAATATACGTTACCGCCATATCAATAATCTGTTTATAAATGACAGTGTTATTTTCAGAGAGACCTCCTCCAACAAAAACAAAACTCTTTCCATATTGTGAATCTTGATTTGATTGACTTCGTTGTATAAGTAGCAATAAGAATATTATTAAGCTTAATTTAGACATGACTGCGGACAGAGCGTTCTTTCTTATCTATCCAATTCAAAGACCAAACAATGCATTTTGTTTACAAAATTCGTGTCTTATCTTCTCGTTATGTTTCAGAGATTGTTTATCTCAAGTATAACAGAGAGAGAGAGAGAGAGAGAGAGAGAGAGAGAGAGAGAGAGAGAAAGGGTGGGGGTGGGGGTTAATATCCACTCGACACACTATGTCATTTCAAGACTAACATATTTCAATAATTCGCTTGCGCGTAGGGGTCTTTAGCAGTTGGAGGAAACCGACGACCCGGGGAAAACCCACGAGATTGGACATGCGACCCTATTCCTTGTCACCTACCACCGGGGATTGGAAATCACACCAATTGAATCAATGACAGGCTTTATGATACTGCGCGCACGTGCTAACCATTCGGCCATGCAGCTCCCCCCCCCCCTTATCTCAAGCTAAGATAAGAATAATTTCGGATGGAGGGACATAACATTCTGTTTGACTTGTGCTCATAATAATAGTTTCTGCATCGTTTAATTTTTATAAAAAAACGATTCGATGGGATATACAATAATCCTTTCGTAGCGAGGGTCCCTAGACTACATCTCGTCGATAATATTCCCGATGAACCAACACGGGACACAGAACCTGCAGCTTAGCGAGCCAACGCCAAACTAACGGAAATTAATTATTCCTAGTTGGTGACCGTACATTGTAATTTGCATGTACAGCTGTTTAAATTGGATCCCAGATTTATTTTGTAAGATTATAAAAACAAGAACTACGAGTGTAATATATTTTACAAAAATAAAAAATAACCAACAACATCCATTTGTAAAATATATGTCTTCTTTTCGAATGAAATTAAATTTACAAGCACACAATAAATCTTCAAAATAAAATCACACATAAAAAAATTATCATCATTAAAACACGAAACTCAAAAATTCATTAAAAAGGGTAAATAAATTATACAATGACCCGCTAGAAATAGTTTAATAAACGCTAAATTCAATTCTTATGTTTTAAAACTCGTAGATAATAATAATCAGACTTATTACACTTAAACACACCATTATCAGATAATATACCAGGAATATATCATATTCATTCAGCACTACATATTTTCGCAAAAAGTATATTTTCATAAAAAAAAGTATCGAATGGGTTCATGTCAGGCGTAGTGGCGTCGATTTAAATTAAAATCGAATTTTATTTATTTGAAATTGCACCTTAGTAATACCATCTTTTCGCCAACATTATTATATACTTACATATTCAACATGCATTATGCAAGAGCAAAATCTGCTTATTACAAGTCTTTCTTTGGGCCTGAAATGTTATCTAAATTATCAATTAGACATTAATTAACTTATCCAGACCATTATAAACTCTCGATGTCAAGACTAGCCTTCGCTGTTGGCTGGATTAGATTCCTATATGTCGCATAACGACCATTGATAATTAAGTCAAAAAAGTGGATAATCGAGACTATGCTGTTTATATTTATGCGAAAATTTCACCACTTCATTCTCGGCTCATAGTGCATCAATTTGACTGAAATTTTCAGCAAATTACCTTTACACTATCTAGTTTTTAACTATTGTAGTGAGAACTGCCATCTCGTTATCTAATCTCCCATAAGGTATCTTTAAAGTTCCAATAGCATATTTTTAAGTTATATTTTTAAAATGTATTAAAATAAAGCCCTTAAATAGATTGTACCTATAAACAGTCCTACCTTGTTAAAGAATAATCCTATTAGTCCTATAATTCACTATTGCCAGTTGAGAAATTGGCAAAGATATCATTTTCAACTTCAAATTCAAACGTTTGAAGATGGCCGTCCATGGAGAGGAATGGGAAAACAAGGGAGGTAATTGAGTTACTATTTCCTAATTCAGCCTGTGTCAGCCATTTTAACGTCTGTTAAATTTTGCCCATGATCGTATAATAGTGAGTTGACAATCTTTTGAGCAAAAGACATAGAAATAATTATGTTTTGACTTTCTTAGAAAATATGAAATTGGAACTTTAAGTAGTATCCAAATGATTAATATTTAGCACACTGTATTAAGAATTTAGCATCAACTTTATTATATACAGCACAGTCAAATTGAAATATGCAATACATTAACATAAGTATCAATAGCAGCATCAAAGTTATTTTCTCAATTACAATACATTTATATAAGTAGTATAATGTTCGAGATAATGGTCAATCGCGTCAAAGCAAAATCTGAGTTGTTCCTGAAAATATAAAAACAAAGATCAATTCTAGAATGTAGATGAAAAGTGAAACAATTGGAAATATTGATAAGTACACCACAATGTAATAAATAACCCACAGGTAAGACTGTAAATAATTATATGATCTGCGTCTACTACAATATCAATTTCTTCAGCCTTGGTAAAATAGAAAAAAACATAACTGTCAAACACTCCCCGGTGAGAGCCGCCCCCAAAACTGTACTTATGTTTCTTGCTCGTTTTCGTGAACAATATTCAACATGGAGTAGACTATAGTTTGTACAGGTGATTTGTTTTGTTTGAAAATTTTAGGTTGGGGTAAGCCATCTTTTTGCACCTTTTGTTTTAGAGTAAAGCTTAGGCTATATTGTAGTAGACGCAGTTGATATAATTATTTACAGTCTTACCTGATCAGACATTTTGCAATCTCCAATAATTTGGTATACTGTGTTGGGAAAAATAGAACAATCAGTGAAGCGTGTGAGAGAATAACGCCGGATGTGTATAGCTAGCTGACAATAAACTAACTGGAAGTGAGATCGGCTAACCTTTCCAGGTCATAAGCCTCAATGTCCGCCATATTTATTTCACAAATTGGAAACAAGTATGGTGGCTTGAGGGCGTTAACTTGTTTTTATTTAATTATTTCAGTATTTTTGTAACCGGAGTTCAGCTTTAACTTCCTAATGAAGACCGGCAAACGACATACAGCAACACTACGGCCTACACTTGTATCGAATTCCAACTGCCAGGGGATATTTTATGCGCACTCCAATGTGTAAACAGGACGTCGGGCTTTTCGTTCCACCCGAAAGACTAGACAGCTGTCCTGCACTGGGGGCGAACCCGCGATCTGTAGGGTGGTATAGAGCCAGTGACTTAGCCACGTCTATTCGACACAAACTTAGTCATTTCGGGATTAACACATGGTTCTATTCCATTTCAATAATTCGCTTAGCAGTGGGAGGAAAACGGAAGACCCCCCACCCCACCCCCCTCCCGGGATGAATGGACTGACAGCGAAATGGAATGAAATGGTGTTTAATATGCCACACTTCTGTCCCAGCTGGGTTAAATGTGATATTTGTATTTGTGTCAGATGTAAAACTTACATAAGATGTAATAATCTGTGGTCTGGAAGCTCTAAGTTGTAGTATAGTCTGTAATACACTGACCTCTTGTTCTATTGTTAATCTCTCTAATATAGCACTCAATACACAAAATATACCTCCTTTAGTAACACCATCCCTAATATATAACAAATACACACTTAAAATCAGTTTAAGAATAAACAGCCAAATCTCTTGTTGTGAAACATTTTGTGTATAAAACCTAGCATTTATCAAAATTTATTAATTTGTTTATGAAAGATTCCAATTAATATATATTCAAACATTCTTTCTCATAACATCTAAAAGTGTTCAGCGAATTTCGGTAATAATTTTTAATGTCTTACCGACAAACAACAGTCAATGGGTTACTGTTGTCGTTACTTGACTTTACATGTTCAAGTACATTAATTAATGAAATGAAGGATTCTGGTGTCTGTTGTTGATCGTTCCAGAATTTACACTTGTATACTTTAACTGTTTGATTTATATTTGCCTAATAGTATTGTAAAAAGAAAATAACACCATATTAATTTAAGCAATGACATATTTGAAAGATAACTGATATTGTAACCAATAAAATAAAACCCCGAGTTAAGCTATAAATGCGAGTTTAGTTTTATGTTGTATAGGTATTATTTTACAGAAATCAAACTATAGTTCAGTCGTATTTTGTACGATTTTAAATAATTATATATACGTGCTGAGGGTGGGGTGGGTTTATAAATTTAATAGTCAAGTATAACAAAATATTCTATGTAGGAGTGCATGGATATCCAAGATTACAAGTTTCCGTATTAAATGAAAATAGCATGACAAGGAAGCTGACATTTTCTAGAAATGCATGTATTTCAAAGATGGTCAATTTTCGTGGTAATTGAAAATATCTGGAAAAATCAGAACCCGGAAGCTGAAGATTTTGAGAATTTCAAGGCTTTTGAAAATTATACTGAACCTGCTATTAAAATAAAGCGTCCTAAATAGACTATATTAGGATGCAATAATCTAGACAAACGATGCTTTGTTTTAAATTCGGCAGTCTTTAAACACTGATCCTATTTCGTTTCCTGATATATCAATTCGATCATTCGTGACTACATGCCGCGGCCTAATTAACAAAATTAGCACAACGGAAATTAAAATAGAGAGATCCTTTTCAACAATATTGCTACTTGTAATCATATCTGTGTTGATGACGTCATAGTATTGGTTTTCAACTTACATCTTCTTCCTTGTTGATTTTATAGGTCACTATTGAATAATCCTCTTCATTCTGTGTGTCACCAGATTTGGTTATGGAACAATCACCGCACATCAGTTTAGTTTCCGGAAGATACCTACCTATATCCTAAATATATACATAAATATAATAAACTATTAATAATAACTGATATACTATAACAAGTAGCCTGCCAGTTATGGGTTCTGTTGTAATATGTTTATCCTAATAATATATTTCCTATTTTCGATAATTAAATAGTTCAAATTTATCCGACTATAATAAGACCAAACCCATTTAAGGCCCCCTTTATTTCAGAAATGGGGTTTAAAGTCCCACTGTTTTACTCGAATTCCAACTGTCAGGGGATCTTTTACATGCACGCTAATGTGCACACGGGTCCTCGGTTATTCGCCCCATGCCCTCCGTCCAGCATCATTGACAACAGGGGAACCACACCGGAAAATCTGGATGACCTTTTTGGGCCAATGAAGGGATCCCCATGTTAGCGAGTCCCCATGTTAGCGAGTCCCCAGGTTAGCGAGTCAGTGTCTTACCCACTTAGCCACTCGTGGACCCCCCTTTAAGGGCCTAGATGTAGCCACCGTGTAATAGTCCACACCAAGGATCCAGCAAATCAAGATTTAATACAAGTTTTAAAATTACAATAATTAATGACATGACAGTAATATTCACCCTCGATATTTCTTGACCATGGTCTAGATCTACGATTATGTAAGATTCTGTTTGTGTAACCATTCTCCAGAAATCTATAACAGTATTTGGTAATGGTGTCTGTGTTAATATATAAGCTTGTTTCTTTCTGTAACTCTGTAAAATATAATCAATGAACGTATTGATTTGTAGTTAAAGATATCATTTACTTACATTTACATAAATTGTTAATATTTAAAAATATCATTTACTTACATGTATAGAAATTGTTAATGTATAAATGTATCATATATTTACAAGTATATAAACATAAACTGTTAATGTAGACAGGTATTTTTTTATTACAGGTATATATATATATATTATTATTAATGTCTACAGGTATCATTTACTTACTAGTATATAAACTATTGATGTCTAGAGGTATATAAACTATTAATGCCTAGAGGTATATAAACTATCAATGTATTGAGGTATTATTTACTTACAGATATATAAACAGCGTTGATATAATCTGTTGCGTTATCATCAGAAGATGGTATAACAAGAAACGGCCGAGCGCTTTCGCCTAAAATAGACCATCATAAGTTAGTAACATCTTTATTATACATTATATTATTTAGAAATTATGTGAATAAAACCATTATTTACCACTGTTATTTACTACTTAGCTACTGCTATTTACTAAAATAAAAGTTCTTTTGAAAAAGATAATAATATTTTACTGATAGTACCGTTGCATGACTTGCAGGTTTTGATTTCACATTATAAGTACTTAATTTTCTTCATAAGACCTACATTTGTTTCTTACATTTTTAATAAAGAGATTTCCCGTCTCTAGTATAAAAAGGTCCATGTTCCTCCAGCAACGTCCGCGAGTTTCGGCAACGTCCGCGAGTTTTACAAAATCTAACCGTTGCTTCAATACAAAGCAATTCCCGAACCTTTGCGCCCGTTGTGTTTACACGTGACTAATTAACATTGTCCAATCAGAGGTCGTGGTACATAACACACTGTAAACAAAAAAGTTTACAGCCGTTGAAAGTTTTTTTTTATATTGAGAAAACCAGCAACCTTGACATTGATCAATCTTTCTTTGAAATTTGAAACTCGATTGTCACATGTAAACATTTTCGCTAGTAGCGCGAGGCTTGGTATTCACGACGACCGATGAATCTCATAGGCTCCCAAGCTGCGCTTGTTACCCAATCGAACTTAGTGGCGAAATATGCAGGGTATTACGTGATGGGCTTGATAAGATGTACGTAGTTAAGGCGAAATCAAGCCTTCTATTGAAGATGAAAAAGGTCAGAATACGGGAACTAATTTGGATTGAAAATGTTCTGTCAAATTTCTTAATACGTGTACCATACTTACTGGCTAATATTGACATGCTTCTGTTTTTATTTTTATTTTCATCCAAACAAGCTGTATAACAATCATCCTTCGAGAGTACTGGACTGACCGCCTTCATCATCTGCAATCCCCGACAATATCAATACAATAACATTGATTCGGATACGAAAGGAGCCAAATGATACTGCATGGATGCTCGCAATATACGTGAATTTCTACCACACGTACATCATTTCTGATATGAAGAAAGTTTCTCTCAATAAGTACCAGCTTCCAGATCATATACCGTATTATTTGGGCCAATCACGAAGCACAATTCTACTTTTGCTTTTATTTATCTTGTATCATTCTCATATAGCGCAAATCAGAATATTTCTACTTACTTCAAATTTTTGTTCTAGGAGACATTTTCCAGATGTTTGCATTGTAAGCAGACTTTGGTAGATTGTCTTGTAATGAGCTATAGATGTTGTTATATTTCCAGCTATATACCATTCTAAGATTGCCTCGTGTAAAAATACATACTGATCCTACAATAATAACATAGGTAAACTTTAATTACAGCGGCTTGCTTTCAATCACATATTAATATAGATACAGGTTTTAGTTCTGTAAATATAATCGTCATGGTTTTATGTTAAACAGCCAGAAAACTAATGTATAAAAGGAACAAATTTAACAGATCACCTACCAATGTTTGAACCATATTGATACGTTCTGTTCTCATCCGTGAAATACATTTAACAACATCTACTGAACCTTCAGCTTTACCTTCTTCAATAAGATAATCTAAAGCTAGATATGTCCCCGTTCTTCCTATACCAGCACTGTAATATAACATGTTAACACAACATTTCATTTATCCGATAGCCTATACCAGCACTGTGATATATACATACATGTAGTCTAATTCGAGGTGTAAACACTCTTGGCACTGGTGTTGCAGAACAAATGCCGACATGGAGGAAAATTTCGTCAACCACCCTAAAAGTCGTTCATAGCGGACATGACCTCATAATTACCGAGGGGAATGACGACCGACTAGTCCCTTTTTCACGTTTAAAAACAGTTCATGACTTGCTTAAAAAAGGGTGCAGATTGCCATGGAATGAAATGAATCTGATACGTTTCTGATCCGCAGTCAAGAGCTTTGGTACCCATCTTGCAGAAATTTTGCCCATTCCTAGAATGTCATTTATGTATAACGAGATACGATAAGTTATTTAACAACCATTCTTCTAGAAGATAATTAATCTAAATCTAGGTATGCTTCGTTTCTGAATCGGCACAGTTAATCACTCCCAGTAGAAACAATTATTCGATGAGTTAACGTATATACATCTAGAAATCTTTATACTAGTAATGATAACTGCATATAATAATGGGAAACAATCAACCAATGAATTTGAGTGATACTACACATAGTAAACAATATAAATATAAAATTTCTTTTGTTTTACTTATTTTAATCAACAACAAACGGTAACCACAACCCAACACTCACTCACAACCTGTCACACTATATCCACTATTGTGTTAAAACACTATTGTCTGAAGCTTTATATGGACATATTGTTTCATGTATATCGTATATCTAGGGAACCTATAAACTCATATTGAAAATACAACCTGCAGTGTACTATCATCGGTCCAGGATGTGACGTTGGTGATTTGTTCACTTTGTTTCTGAATTCTACCAAGGATGATGCATCAGCAGGAACACCTTTATCAGGCCAAGATGTATAATGGTAATGTTTAATAGTCCGGGGATCACATCCTTCCTATTAAAACATTAGTTGGAGGATTGGATAAAATCACAAATCATTTATTTCCTGTAACAATTTGTCTGAAACAATTTGAATTTGTTTGTCTTTAAAATATTTTATCAGGATTTAGCCACTGTCCGGGACAACATTTCCACAGGTATCAGTTCTTCGAAATAATCATTAAATTACTGACATTTATTTCCACATAACCTTACAATCCCTACAGATCTCTGTAAATTACATGATTTCTTAGATATGCCCCATAAAAATATAATCCAGTGCACTGAAGTTATATAATTATATCCCTCCTTTGGCAGCAGGATATTCAAGAACCGTTATTGTTCATCATTCTGCCAATCTGTGTACTTGATTTTAAAAAAAAGTATACTATTGGATATCACAGGGACTATTCCACGAAAAGTCAACGCTTCTTGATGTATCAAAATAGTTTAAGGCCATTGTTCTTGAAACTCCAAAGCACATAACATTCAAAAGAACCCTATATTTACTACTCTCAAGTTGGTTTTCGACGTATTACTTACTTTAGTTATCTGCAATGTTCTTATAATGAAATGGGCAAAGACATCTTCTGCTAAAAGTTTCACAGAAATTTTCTTGAATGTTTTCAGTTTTCCATTCGTCGGCCAATAAATCAAACACTTTACCTATCCAAAAAATATGAATTACTTTATATTATTAATCGTAGATATTATAAAGACGTTATCTTGTCAGTTAGATACGTATGTTTCAATTAATTTCATTTGTCATTTACAACAATTTGAGCAACGCAATGTTACTGTCTGAACTACCATATACATACATGACCAAGTTCTTGTGGATTGGTAACCATGGCAATTGTTCCTGTCTTCACATCCCATATTAACCTCATAAACTCGTTAATATTAACATCGTTTGGACCTGTGGATTAAGTTCATATATAATTTGACACATCAATAGAACAGAAGCTATCGGTAGCGCGGAAACGATAGTGTGTAATTGGCAGACTTTTGATGTATCTTATGTCGATTTTCTAGTATATCTGCGAGAATATACAAACTAGATACCTAACCTCGATGGCTGAAATATACATGGCTGTACATGTTATATATGGCTTCATTAGCACTTACACTTAGATAAAGCGCTAGCCATTCTTCTTATAATAGTTAGAACATAAACACTGTATAATATGAATAATTTGAAAATATCATTCAAATATTAGACACGACCTTTGCAATAATTGAAACCACACTGGTAGTTCGAAGCTAAGTATCGCTCCTCCATATCAAAATATGGTTTAACCGTTCTAATCTATTTAATATCGGAGAAATCCGATGCGATAGTGAGTTGATTATTGCCTGGATCAATTAATTAATGTCCAATTAATAATTTAGAAAACATTTTAGGCCTAAACAAAGAGCTGCAATGGGCATATTGACCAACTGTAAAACTGGTCGGAGAACGCCTAGCCAATCGACCTGGTTCCCGCGCCACTAGAAACTACAACTTTAGAAAAAGTATGGTTTAAACAATATCACATTCAGAAATGTATCCATTCCATGGATTTTCTCTTCCTATGATTGCCCCACTTGGTTTTGTTCCAATATGGGGCAATTTTCCATGTGACTTTGCAACTAATCTCCTGATTTATCACATTCAGAAATGTATCCATTCCATGGATTTTCTCTTCCTATGATTGCCCCACTTGGTTTTGTTCCAATATGGGGCAATTTTCCATGTGACTTTGCAACTAATCTCCTGATTTATCGCAAATACCATTTGCTCGGTATACCAATGGGTATAGAGACCACATTCAATTGAGGGCGCTGAGTCTATTTGCCCGAAATTTTTCTCACCGAATTTCCAGAGCTGTGGTGGTTGTTTATTTTTAAAATTATCTAAATATATTCTCTATGACATATGGTCTCACTGGATGATGCTTGAGCCCGAAAAACGGAAATAGATTGTCCAAAATATGGACGGTTCCCGAATCTGGAGGGAGGGGGAGGGCTCCTCCGATTTTGGATATACTAATAACAATAGTGCACAAAACGTATATCGGGCAGTTCTACTTTGATTAGCAAAGTGTTTAAATAACAACTTGATCAGGCCCGATTATTTCTGACAAATGCGCAATTTGTAGCGTCCTTACATAATTAAACCAACACAAAATCATAACAAAACGAAGACTCGATATGAGTATGTAATAAAAGAAATCTAAAATTTACCTTGTGAAGCTATATATTTATTTTTGGTGTTACCATACCCCTGTAAAACATACAAGTATATTTAAAATGGTAAATTTCCATAAAATACAACGTTGGTAAATTGGATATATATGAATTATCATTATACTATGTATGTTATAAATGGTTTATATACTTACGGTGATATAACAGGCATTGACATAATCGGAAGTAGGATCATCGTTTTCAATCTCCAATTTAACTCTGGTATGGTCAACTGAGGAAGAAAAAAATGAACACAGACTGGGTTTTCTTGTTAGCCCTCAAAAGCTAGCTTTACAACCAGTCTAAAGAAATCCTACTGAGCGTGTTCTAAAGCTTAATTGGGATAGTACCACGTTTACGATCAATCAGTTCTGAATACGATTTTGATACTAATATAAATGGAGTTGATGTCATAATTTTGTCCATACGATTGTTCACAATACATTTTGGACGGGGGGGGGGGGGGAGAAATGGGGTTTAACGTCCACTCGACACAAAGTAGGTCATTTCGGGACTTACGCATGGCTCCATTTTATTTCAATGATTGCTTTGCGTAGGGGTCTTTAGCAGCGGGCGAAATCCGGAGGACCCGGAGAAACCCCACGAGGTCGGATAGGCGATCCTACTTCTTGTCACGTACAACCGGGAATCGAAACCCCAGCAATTGACTCAGTGACAGGTCTTATGATACAGCGCACACGCGCTAACCATTCGGCCACCTCACCCTCATTTTTGACGGACTGTGACATCATTATGCACACACATGAAATATGGGTTTTGAAAAAGGTAAATTGGCCGTATTAAAATATAGATAATTAAAAACAAAAATTCTTAAAGGAGGTACGAGAAGGAACTTATATTTTAGGAGCACAATATAAGGGTGTGACTTTAGGCCGCGTTTGTTAATTCATGTACATTAAAGATGTTTCTTGTTAGATCTCAAACCATTCGTACTACACAGGGAGTGTCGATATTTTTTTCATTTTAGAGCTTAAAGTTATTTAGTACAGAATATAAAATATAAAATTAAAAATTTGGACTTCTTTCTACCATTCAAGATTTAACACAAGAATAGCCAGATTACATTCTCTTTGGGCATGAGCAGATGATTGATAAGAATTAATGTTGGGAATTGGTCGATGTCGATCGATCATGAAGGGACCTTAATTTATTAAATGCAGTAAGTGAAAAGAAGAGCCAACTTGGCGCTAGTCATACTCGCACTCACTTTAAGAAATAAAGGAAGATTTGGTTTGTAATGAATCTCCTATACTGGTGAAGCATAAATACACCAAGGACCCGAGTAAGACAGCAGTAACAGTAGATGATTGCTTCTAATTAACTTACATGCACATATATTCTTGTATCTATTCTTCGGTCGATTTACTTCATTCAGACAAACATCATGAGGCGAACACAGACCTTTTGGTAGATTCTGTGATAAAGAACAAAATGAAATCTTTCCACGGGAGTTGGGGGTAAAAGGAAATGAAATGAAATAGGGTTTAACGTCCTACTGTTTAGTGGTTATGTTCCAATGGCTAATGGAGACTGGCATACGCCATGCAGCATGCAATGAGGAAAATTTTGCCCGGACACGGGATCGTTTGCGTGCATGCCAATGTGTACACAGGACCTCGGTTTTTCGTACCATCCGAATGACTACACAGCTGCTCTTGTCAGGCCCTCCGCTCTGCACCACATACATGAACTTTCTCGGGCAACACCGGGGGCGGGCCAGCGTCCTACTTACTTAGCCACCGCGGCTCGATGGGGAGTTCACGTAGTTGACATGTTTTGGGATCACTTTGGAATTTAAGTAAAAGATCGCAAGTCGAACTCCGGGTTTCTGTCCTCGTTGACCTACCTCATATTCTGGTTTGAAGGCTTTCGTCATTTTCTTTCTTTGAATTATTTCCCATAAGTCTTTTAATTCAATGCGTGTAGATGGTAGGTTTTCATACACACCAGAATTAGGTAGGTTAGAATACATTACCACTTCATTACTGCCTTCATCAGCATCTTCTGTAAAGATTAATTATCATTTTCTTTTCAGATTTGTATTATTCTACTACTTTGGTTATATTTCAACACTGGCTTTATTACAAACATAGAAATTATCATCTTACAAAACAAATCAAGATATAAAACTCCTATAAAAATCAATCGTTTTTCAGTGAGTTTAAATCTCAACCCTATCTCACTAAACCCTATGACCACTAATCGCATTTTGTTACAGTTTTCTGGTTTCGACACCCAGTCGCTCTTTGCCAGGGTCCGAATTAATAATATCCAATTTAAAACAGCTTGACAGCCACATGGTTTCTAGTAACACTGCATTTTACCTTCTAGAATTAAAAAAGTAAAAGCCAATCCAAATACTATTTTGCATGCAGAACAACATTACCTGTTTTAACTGTAGCATCGACAGGATTAATTTCGGACGAAGAATCTGTTTTAGAGATAACGGTAAAAGGGATGTTTTTGTCTTCTTTTTGTTTATGTTTCCTGACAAATAATAAAGTTACGGTTATATGAAGTGGATGGAGTGTATGGATACGTTGATATTTATTCAAAAATCAATGACACAGGATAATATCAGATTTTGTTCACGAATCCGAGGAACAAATTAGTTTGTAAACCGTTTTATATTGTTGATCTAACACAATGGTGAATGTGGCAGCGAATGAGCTCATGTGATCACTAGAAATTTTAAGTGTTAGGTGTTGTGGATGTTGCAAATATCATGGACATGCTTCTTAAATTTGCAAGGAAACCTTATCACAAAAATAAGTCTTTACGTTTCCACTTGCTGGTTTCATACAGTGGCAAGTATTGTGACGAATGAGCTTTCGAATACAATTCGCCATCGTTCGAATGGTCACAAGGTGATCGCCATACACTTGTAATTATTCGTGAGAATTCGCGGTCGTTGCGAATATTCAGTACCATTAAAAATTTCGCCAGGAAAGCAAATTGTTCTTGCTTTGGCTATTTTCAGTCTTTCTCCAGGACAATCTTATCTAATATATCTTTTCACTGATTTAAATTCTTTCGTTAATATTTTAATTAGCTACATATCTTTATTCCTTGGGATTGGGTGGTCGAATGGTTAACGAATGTGTGTTGGATCATTAGGTCTGTCATTTAGTCAGGTAGTGTGGTATTGATTCCCCGCCTGCGTACATCACAAGGAGTTGGGTTGCCTGTCCGGCTTCCCCCTACTGCTAAAAACCCATACGAGCTAACGAATTATTGAAATAAAATTGAACCATAGTCACGAAATGACACAGTGTGTATCGAGTGGACTGTAAACCACATTTCTCTCTCCCCATCTTTATTCATACCTTCTGTACATAAAAACGACAACCACGACAGCAATAAGAACAGCAACAATGACAGCAGACACAACAGCTGGTACAATAGCAGGATCTTCTCCATTGTGTATTGGAGCAGCTATAAAAGAAAATAGGTCTCATTATAATGGTACTGTGTATTTAAATATATCACTAGGATTTATTTTGAATATTTTCAAGGAGTATTTGACTTTCTAAACTTTATTATATGATCAAGAATTATCAAAATATTTGTTTCGTTAAGATAATAACCTAACCCAGTGAGTTGGTAATGATTTTATAATTATTGTAGTTGTTTATATATAATGATTGTATACGAACCGTCAGTACAATTATCTCCTTTCTTTCCCGCAACACAACCACTGGGACAGGCTCCACTACTCCGATCACATAGTGATTCTGAACACGGCTCGACAGTCCCATTACAATGGGAAGCATTTTGTGATTTGCAGTAAACACTACATAATTCTTGACATGATGTTCCCCATCTTCCATCTTTACATTCAGTACAAGAGTTTATATTATCTTGTTTACAATGAATACAATTATCATGACAGTTCTTATCACAATATTCTCCACTTTTACCTTTAATACATCCATTAATACATGTACCATTATATCTATCACATCCACCATTACATGTAATATTACAATTCTTATTACATCTATCACCATATCTTCCCATAATACAACTAGTACATCTACCATGTCTATTACATGTTATATTACCGGTGATTGGTTGACATCCACTACCACATGTTGAATTACAATATGGACCTGCTGTATCAGGTTTACAGTCATTACAAGTGCCATTAGATTTATCACACCCTGCAGTACAATTACTAGAACATCTTGATCCACAACGTACACCAAACCAACCATTATTACACTGATCGCAGGATCCATCGGATTTCGTACAATTGTTGTTTAAACAGCCATCATTACATTTCTGAAAACAGTTTTCACCGAACCAGCCTTGGCCACACGTATTACAGTGTCCTGTAGTCTTGTTACAGTTACCTATACAGTTAGTTATATTACATGATGAATTGCACCTTTCATCAAACCAACCCGATGTACAGACATGACAAGTTCCGTCTGATTTAGAACAGGTATGATTTAAACATCCATTACTACAGTCTTGTTGACAATTTGTACCATAAAATCCTTGTCGACATGTACTGCACTGTCCTGTAGTCTTGTTGCAGTTACCTATACAGTTTGTCACCACACATGATGAATTGCATCTTTCATCAAACCAACCCTTCGTACAGGAAGGGCAAGTTCCTTCTGATTTAGAACAGTTATTATCTAAACATCCTTCACTACAGTTCTCGTCACAGTTTTTACCGTACCATCCAGTATTACAACTGTTACATTGTCCTGTAGTCTTGTTACAGTGACCAATACAGTTTGTCACCACACATGATGAATTGCATCTTTCATCAAACCAACCCATCGCACAGATATTACAATTTCCGTCTGATTTAGAACAGGTATGATCTGTACATCCAATACTACAGTTCTGTTGACAATCATCACCATATTTACCTTGTTGACAATTCTCACATCTATCTCCAGTAAAACCCGATTTACATATACAGGTGCCATTATCTTTATTACAGTTATTGTTTGTACAACCATTATTACATCTCTGTTGACATGTTGTACCATAATAACCCTGTATACATGTATTACAAGTACCAGTTGTTGAATTACACAATCTATCTTTACAGTTAGTATTACATTGACCCTCACAGTCTTCACCAAAAGTACCATTTGGACATCCACCTGTTAATGAAAATTGTTAGCTATTTTGAAATCAATTCCAGTTTAAACAAGTTTACACTGCAAGTCAACTTCCAAACTTCGCAAACCACTCTTGTTTAAACACAAGAGGATAACATGTTTAGGTACAGTCCTCGTTCGAGAAATAACATGAGGTGTTCTTAAAGAATAATTATACCCTAATAATTATTAAGTGAAGGGCCAACTAGAAGGGGTGGGGACTGCGCTATTTTTTTAAAGCATTATGAACCACTTGCACTATTCAGAAAATTGAATATGTAATAAGAGAATCAGTCCAAAAACTGATTCAATTCCATTCAGCATTTACCAAAATAGGTGGTATTCAAATTTCATCAATCTACACTGCACTAGCATAGGTAACAGAAAGTGCCCTGTAGTTTATATCCGATTGGATCCAAGCCGGCGGGGGATTATCTAACTTTGGTATTTTGATTTTATTTTTTTAATTAAATGTTAAATAATCAATCCAAGTACATATTTAGCCATGAACAATTTAAACTTTGGCGAATCAGGATTAAAATCTATTGGGGGCTGTAGGTGTAATAAAAACTCTCAAAGTGCCCTATTTTGTGTCAAAGTGCTTATCAATTCCGACATTTTGATATCACGAATAAATAATGAAATCAGTTTAATTTACCTTTATATATTTGTACTTCACACAGTGTAAGGGCTTGATATTGTCGATTTTGAATAAAAACAAATCTACCAGATAAAGATGTTGATGATGATTGGTTACATTGTGTTATGTTATACACTGAATGGTTTTGTTGTGAATGATCTGTATAACATGGTGAAGCTGAGTTGAATCCTGCTTCATGACACAGACCTGTATTACTCAACTTCATGGTAAATCCTCGAAGTCTTCCTTGAACTAGAAAACATAATACAAAGATTGAACAAATAACAATAAAATAAGATTCTGTCCGATTTTACTTTTATTATGTTTGTATATGTCCATTTCCAGCTTTCAGGTGTGGTGATTGTTTTACAAACACAGAAAAACAATGAAACAAATTATAAACCTAATCTGGATAAATTGATAATGGTTCATATTCTCACTCATTGTCATAAGCTATTATATTACCAGTTATACATTTTGAACTTAATTATATTTATATATTATTCACAAAACTATGTATAATCATATTAATATTGTTTAAAATAATATATATTGTATATCAATACACCACCATTCATTAAATTATAGTAATTCTACTTACGTATATCTCTGTTATATAATTTAATGTTATTAATGATATAGACATGTTGTAGATCAACACACCACCATTCAATGGCACTGAAACCAGTATGAGTACAGGAACGCTGATTAAAAACACTATCAGTATTATTATCTACAGCATGAGTTGAATCACCGTGTGTTTGTGGTGAAGAACTCTGATTAGTTGGTTTATTGTAAGCCACATTTCTGAGAGCTGTAATAAAACAAATTATAATCTGTTATTATATACCTAAACCGTAATATAACAAATCAATCTGTTATTTAATTATATTCCTATAAAGGTGTAATATACATGTAACATAATTTGTTTTTATATTCCTAAAGCTGAAATATAACAATTTAATATAGTATGTTATTATACATGTATTCCCAAAAACTCTAATATAACAAATATAATCTGTTGTCAAACTTATTTCAGCGTGAGGCAAAATAAATGTTCTTTTTAAAAACGCAATTGTGTCGCCATTTTCCATTTAAAAAAATAACAATATTGATATCATTTCGACGATGGTTCTCCCGTCTTTATTATGGAGCGGAATTTCCCCCATAATTCTAAATCCTAACCTAGTAATGCGTATGCTAATATGTTTACTTCTATGCATGTAACTTCCTACTAACAAATGTTAAATTGGCTATTTAAATATGTAAAAATGCTAATTTATATTACTTATTTCTAAAATATTGCAGTTAGAATTTGTATTTTGTTCTCTTTCCATTATTAGTTTTAATTTATTGTAGTCTGTTTAGTTTCGTTAACATTTTGACATTTCACAAATGTTGCGCGGTAAAGCTGTCATAATTCTAAGCCAAATTTTGCTAACAGACGGCGCTGTTTACAATTGTATGGAGGCTGATTGGGGACATGCAAAATCTCGCCCTTTTCATAACCCGACATAGACCAAATTCATAAACTATTCTATATCTGTCGTGCATTTCAGTGCATAACAATTTAATATATTATGTTATTATACATGTATTCCCAAAAACTCTAATATAACAAATATAATCTGTTGTCATACTTATTTTAGCGTGAGGCAAATGTTCTTTTTAAAAATGCAATTGTGTCGCCATTTTCCATTTAAAAAAATAACAATATTGATATCATTTGTGCGTGTCGCCATTTTCCATTCAAAAAATATACCAATATTGATATCATTTGTGTTTAACAAATACATAACATCGAATACACCTATAGATACCGAGGGTTATACAAACCAATATCAGTCGTGTCTGGACTAGGTTTGTAATTAAAGATACATGCCATTATGTCAGATTTACAGAAATGGATACATT
Source organism: Patella depressa (assembly GCA_948474765.1). Lineage (NCBI taxonomy): Eukaryota > Metazoa > Mollusca > Gastropoda > Patellidae > Patella > Patella depressa. Next base: position 27,917,691 of record OX419716.1, read on the forward strand.
GAAAATTTTATTCAAATAATATTATTCTGTGCGCAGTCTTGATTAACACGTGAAACAATTATGAAGGATTTATTTCAGCGACGTTTCGACGATGGTTCTCCCGTCTTTATTATGGAGCGGAATTTCCCCCATAATTCTAAATCCTAAGTAATGCGTATGCTAATATGTTTACTTCTATGTATGTAACTTCCTACTAACAAATGTTAAATTGGCTATTTAAATATGTAAAAATGCTAATTTATATTACTTATTTCTTAAATATTGCAGTTAGAATTTGTATTTTGTTCTCTTTCCATTATTAGTTTTAATTTATTGTAGTCTGTTTAGTTTCGTTAACATTTTGACATTTCACAAATGTTGCGCGGTAAAGCTGTCATAATTCTAAGCCAAATTTTGCTAACAGACGGCGCTGTTTACAATTGTATGGAGGCTGATTGGGGACATGCAAAATCTCGCCCTTTTCATAACCCGACATAGACCAAATTCATAAACTATTCTATATCTGTCGTGCATTTCAGGGGCGGATCCAGGAATTTTTGCAGGAGGGGATTTGCCAGGTTTCGGTTACGGAAATCTGCCATCAACGTCTCTAAAAATACATTGGCATGCATCAATGCCGGATTAACCATGATCAATTCCGTTTAGACAGTACAGTACATAAATGGAGTAAACGACTCGTTGATTTAAAGTCTCGGTGCATTATTTTAGCACTATTGCAAGCTACAATGTATTGAAAGATGAATCTCTAAAAGGAATATCGGCCCCAAAATGGTCAAATTCCGTTTAGACGGTACAATATGTTGATTTTGTTTTCTTAATTGAATATTAAATAATCACTCTGGATTAAGCTGTGTAAACTTGGATATTCAAGCGATAAATGTAAATGACACATCGTTACTTTAAGTCAATATAAAGTAATTTGATTATTTTGTCTAACGCGTCTCTATGTTGACCGATAATGGCACTTTATCTGCTTACATCGACATAAGTAAATTTCCTGTGTTCTGCGTGATTAAATAATCTTCTTCGTTAAAATAGCTTCGAATCTTTAAAATGCCCAATTTTATCGAAAATGTGTAGACATTTTTTATTTAAATTTGCGGATATATAATTTAACATACGATCTTTCATGTGCAGCCTATTATCTATACAACATTGGCCCATCATCCATACGTATATTATTATTATCTCTTTCTCAAAATTGATGCCCCGATACTGCTATCATTTACCTATATTTCTAACAGATAGTTGTTAAAATAATATGACGTATTTATGTTAGAGAGCCAAATATATACATAGGGGTATTGTTGAGAAACAAATAAAATGAAATGGAGTTTAACGTCCTACTTCTTGCTTCATCTGTTCTATGAAGTGTGCTATGAGGAAAATTTTACCCGGACAGTGGCGATACGACCTACGTTTGTTTCAAATTCCAACTGTCAAGGAATAGAATCGGTATGCAAATAAAGGGATTGAAATTTAACGAATTGTCATAGTACTTCGTCCATTTTGAAACTACTATTTGATAAAGAAGTACTATTGTCACATGCAGTACACAGTACGTCGATGTTGGAATTCAGAAGTTCTTTGAAAACCTTATTACATTATGCTATTATACATAGTTGCCTAGGTCTTTCGTTCCATACGAACAAACAGGTCACTTTCAATACCAGCTTCATAAATGCCAGTATGTAATATGTGATGATTGGACATGGAAATTCCGGCATTCAAACACGAAACACTCAATCTTAACAACTGTACTATGAGGTAGATATGTTTATAGTAACTAATTGCAAACTTACCATTTATGTCGTAAACTTGGTACAATAAACAACAGATAAATAGAAGAGACACGGGCCCCATTATGTCAATTGGCCCTGTACCCTTAACTCGACTTCTCTGACAAAAATCACAATCGACCTTCACAGATCAACCAGGAAGAAAACTTAAAATACATCTAATCACTAAATAAACAACTGATAAAACTGTCAAATTTGCAATACATTGTATTAAAAACTTTCCTGGTCAATAACAATATGGATTTCTTTCCCGGGATAAAGTAAAATTAAAATAAAAACCAAGTACGAACAATCCAAACCAATAGACAAAATTCGAAGTTCTAAAAAACGTTATAGGCAAAATAGTTTAATCAGCAAATGGACTGTTCATCGTGTACAAGATACACAACAAACAGTGGTAACAGGTGTCCGGTGTATGATATGATACGGGTGCATACATAATACTCCATTTATATTAAGGACGTGTTTAATTTAGTAATATTATTTCTTACTCCTCTAACTGCCAATGGAATTTTGCTTTTGTGCACGCCATCGTGTACACATGACCTCTTTTTCATCCCATCCGAAGGACTATATGTCGGGTCACAACCCCTAGATCCGAGATCATTTCTCGGGTAACAGTTTGACGATGGTCTCTGATAGAAGGGGGCCATAGTGAAGACATTTGTAGTTTGCGACCTCTGAAAGCTGCGACCAGTGTTGTTAAATCATATGTTAATATGATTTTATAAAAAATTTTGGTTACTGGATCCATTTTGCACACTTGCACACTCTCACAAACGGCTGATTGAATATGGCTACCAAAACCCAGAATGACAACAGAAATTGGCGCGACAATATTCCTTCAATACCAATAGAGGGGTGTGTCGTTTCGGGGCTTGTGTGTGTGTGTGTGGGGGGGGGGGCAAGAAACTCGAATATGCTATTTCCAAGTTGATAGCACTAATTTGAAAGGAAATAGCATACAGACATTAAGCATAATGTGCACAACTACAGACATACACACGCAACAAATATCTTCACTGAATTCGAAACAAAAGTAGGACGTATCGCTAAACTTTTCCTCATGGCACACTTCGTAGCATATGCCCGTCATCATTATCGGAAAACGTCGTCAAATTTTGTTCCCCGAGTAATGGTCACGGATCTGACCGCTGTGATTCCTACTATATGCGTTGTTCATTGCCATAATCTCTGTTCTGTACCCATTGAGACTAGGGGACCTCGACGGACAATCCGACTCCGGAATTTAAATGAGCTAAACATCTAACTCAATACTGCCCATGATTAAAATACGAATGGTAATTCAATATTGGCCCATTTCAATGTTGAAGCTAATAGATTATTATCCAATTTTTAAGACCAAATGAACATTCTAAAATCAGTATTGTGGGTCATGTAAGCTGCATGGTTTCGGGTGCCATTTGTGCGAAATAAAGAAAAAATATTGTAATCTGTATGACAACGCTGTCATGATTAGCAATGATTGATTCACAAACGGGTAAAATAATACACAACTAGTTGAATGGGCTTATAGTAGGCGTGAAAGACTCGTTAATTTGAACTGAATAGAGCCATACACCCTTTAAATAAATAAACGGAAATTTATGATACTATTCATGTGTGTAGTAATATTGGACTTCCCTGTTTTGTTTTCTTCGTAATCGCAATATATGACACTACAGGTTAAATGGTTACTTCAACTTTTTTGTTAAGCTGGATTGACTTCGCCAGGTCCCTCGTTCACAATAATAAATGATAACTGCCCGGAATACCTGGGTGAACTCTGACCAGTCTCGCCCAACGCCCTCTTTTATAACCTTCTAATTTCTGCACGTCCTATATTGACATTGACTTTAATTTCCATCCGAAATGTGGAATAAACCTCCCTATTTCCCAATACCACGGATGAGAACATTACCCCATTATGTCCACCAACCATTGGTCATGAATAAATAGAATTTGGTGGTTAGGATTTTACTAAAATATCACTGGGTTTTTTTTAAATATAAACATGTTGTCCGTGTTTACCAGTACGTGGGATTTGACTCTACATGTGGAAAGAGTAAAACAACAATTTTTCAAAGACCGTGGCGACATGCAATAATACATTTTTTTATTAATGCCATGGCGTCGATAGCAAATTCGTTTTTACGGGATGTCTGTATTTGAGATTTTAAGTGAAGATAGCGTGTTTAATTTTAATCACATCCTCACTATAATAGTTAAAAACTATATAGTGTAAATGTAATTTGCTGAAAATTTCAGTCAAATTGATCCACTATAGGCCTAGAACGGAGTGCGTGAAATTCCTGAATAGCCTCGGTCAACATTACTAAAATCATTAATAAAAACAGAGTAGTCTCGATTATCCAATGTTGTGATTTAATTACAATGGCCGTTCACCGGCATATTTGAATCTTATCCAGCTTACATCGAAAGCTAGCCTTGACATCGAGAGTTTATTATGGTCTGGATAAGTTAATTAATGTCTAATTAATAATTTAGATAACATTTCAGGCCTGAAGAAAGACACGTAATCTGCAGATTTTGCTCTTGCCTAATGCAAGTTTAACTCGCCATAAAATGCATAATAGTAACCATTGGCGACAAGTACAGGAAATTTCGCAAGGTGACCTTATGTGCACTTTAAGTTAACCTGATTTCAGACAAACCTTCTAGATTGCGTAGACCAGGATATCTCGATGTCATCGCCACTGTCCTTGCAGTTTCCTCATTGTCGATAATAGGCTACATTTAGATACAGGCCGGAAAACCCATTATCGAATGTGACATATTTATTCTACACATTCAAATTTTAGAGATAACAACATGGCTAAGATTAGGTTAGAGTCGTTGGTATCTTTAATTATCAGCATTATCATTATCAGTATTTAAGTAAGTTTTTCACTCATACCACCATTCCCCCCTCCCGCACCAAAAGAAAAAACCTTCATGTTTTTGTCGAAGTTATCAACAAAATTAATATTGATTCTAAGGCAAGTTCGTAATTTATTTCGGAATGCCTGACCCCTTTCCTAGCTGTCATATGGCCATTTCTATACTTCTCAGGATTCGTTAAAATTAGAACACAACAAGCCAACAGTGAGGCTGATGTCCCCCGCCGAAATCCCAAAATAAATAGATGACACATATTAATTAATCGCACATTTATTTTTTTCAAACGTATCGAGCAATCAAACTGTACACGAATTAAGTGTCATCCAAAAGTGTTTTATAAAGAAAGATAGGCTGGCACTGCCAGGCAGGATACGCCCACATTTTCGAGAGATGGACAGAGAACAAGCAATACCGAAAGTGATTTTTCCTACATCTTTAAGTCCTGTATTTCATACTGTATTCGGAGCAGCCATTTAGTTGGTCAGTTCCAGTCTGATATTAATGAAATTCGAAACCGACAATGATTATGGTGTGACGGTACACAACCTAGAAATGTGACTTTTCATCAAAATCGGATAAGAATTGTGACCTGTAGAGAGTCCACAACCATGATATACCATATTTTTACACTATTCGCGTACAAACGGCGACCATTTCGTCCGGCAATTTTGGTACGATTTTCACGAAATTAGAACTCAACCTTCCTCATCAAAATCGAATTAAAATTGTGACCTATACAGGGTCCACAACCATGATATATCATTTTTTTAACAGTATTCGCGTACAAACGGCGGCCATTTTGTCTGTCAATTTCGGTTGATTTTCCCGAAATTCAAACTCAACCTTCCTTACAGTGTAACGGTGATATAATCAAACGTTTTCTTAAATTGGATAATAATTGTGACCTCCAGAGGGACCACACGCTAAAGAAAGGGGGATTTTGCGTATAACCAGGGGCCATAATTCAGGAAGTTACGATCCGATATGCGCAAATATCGAAAAGAACCAAGATCTTTAGGTTATAACCATGAATTTCAAGTTTCATCAAAATCAAATTAAAATTGTGACCTATACAGGGTCCACAACCATGATATATCATTTTTTTAACAGTATTTGCGTACAAACGGCGGCCATTTTGTCTGTCAATTTCGGTTGATTTTCCCGAAATTCAAACTCAACCTTCCTTACAGTGTAACGGTGATATAATCAAACATTTTCTTAAATTGGATAATAATTGTGACCTCCAGAGGGACCACAAGCTAAAGAAAGGGGGATTTTGCGTATAACCAGGGGCCATAATTCAGGAAGTTACGATCCGATATGCGCAAATATCGAAAAGAACCAAGATCTTTAGGTTATAACCATGAATTTCAAGTTTCATCAAAATCAAATTAAAATTGTGACCTATACAGGGTCCACAACCATGATATATCATTTTTTTAACAGTATTCGCGTACAAACGGCGGCCATTTTGTCTGTCAATTTCGGTTGATTTTCCCGAAATTCAAACTCAACCTTCCTTACAGTGTAACGGTGATATAATCAAACGTTTTCTTAAATTGGATAATAATTGTGACCTCCAGAGGGACCACAAGCTAAAGAAAGGGGGATTTTGCGTATAACCAGGGGCCATAATTCAGGAAGTTACGATCCGATATGCGCAAATATCGAAAAGAACCAAGATCTTTAGGTTATAACCATGAATTTCAAGTTTCATCAAAATCAAATTAAAATTGTGACCTTTACAGGGTCCACAACCTTGATATACCATTTTTTAACAGTATTCGCGTACAAACGGCGGCCATTTTGTATGGCAATTTTGGTCTGATTTTCCCGAAATTCGAACTCAACCTTCCTTACGGTGTAACGGTAATATAATCAAACGTTTTTTTAAATCAGATAATAATTGTGACCTCCAAGCTAAAAAAAAGGCGATTTTGCATATAATCAGGGGCCATAATTCAGGAAGTTCTGATCCGATATGCGCAAATATCGAAAGGAAGCAAGATCTTTGGGTTATAACAATGAATTTAAAGTTTCATCAAAAGCGAATCAAAATTGTGACCTCCACAGGGTCCACAACCTTGATATACCATTTTTTAACAGCATTCGCGTACAAACGGCGGCCATTTTGTATGGCAATTTTCGTCCGATTTTCCCGAAATTCGAACTCAACCTTCCTTAGGGTGTAACGGTGATATAATCAAACGGTTTTTTAAATCGAATAATAATTGTGACCTCCAGAGGGACCACAAGCTAAAAAGGGTGATTTTTCGGACAATCAGGGGCCATAATTCAGGAAATTACATTCCGATAGCCGCAAATATCGAAAGGAACCAAGATCTTTGGGTTTCAAACATTCATGTCAAGTTTCATCAAAATCGGTTCAAAATTGTGACCTCTATAGGGTCCACAAGCTAAAAACGTGATTTTTCAGACAATCAGGGGCCATAATCCATGAAGTTTTGATCCGATACATGCCAATATCGAAAGCAGCCGAGATCTTTTGGGGATAAACCTATATTTCAAGTTTCGTCAAAATCGGATAAGAATTGTGACCTGTAGAGAGTCCACAAACAAATTGTGGACGGACGGACGTCCGGACGGACGTCCGGACGGACAGGGGCGACGACATAATACGTCCACATGAAAATGTGGGCGTATAAAAATGCTAAAACCGACGTGAAAAATGAAAATGTACCCTAGTTAGGGGGACCCTAAAGGCAGACAAAAGGGCCCCATCGAATCCATTACTGAATGAGAATGCAGTCATTGTATTGGCATAAAAATCATCAATCAAGATGAACCTAAGTTATCTTGTCCCAAAGTATCAACCAATCAAATTGTTTATCTCTGCCTACCCTAAGAAGAAAATGCTCATCTTCGAACTCCATCAAGGCATTGACCTAATAAGCATACACACCAATTTTGAACATTTTAACTCAATTCGAAGGAGAGTTATTGTGTTCCAAAGTCTCGGCAAATCAAATTGCTTATCGCTCTGCTTACCCTGAGCAGAAAATGCTCATTATCGATCTTAGTCAAGGTATTACTGTAATGAAACTATACACCAAGTTTCATCACTCTCACTTAATTAGAACTTAGTTATCGTGTCCCAAAGCATCAACCAATCAAATTGCTTATCTCTGCTTACCCTAAGCGGAAAATGCTCATCTTCGAACTCCATCAAGGCATTGACCTAATAAGCATATACACCAAGTTTGAACATTTTAACTCAATTAGAAGGAGAGTTATTGTGTTCCAAAGTCTTGACCAATCAAATTGCGTATCGCTCTGCTTACCCTGTGCAGAAAATGCTCATTATTATCAAACTTAGTCAAGGTATTACTGTAATGAAACTATACACCAAGTTTCATCAATCTCACTTAATTAGAACTAAAGTTATCGTGTCCCAAAGCATCAACCAATCAAATAGCTTATCTCTGCTTACCCTTAGCAGAAAATGCTCATCTTCGAACTCCATCAAGGCATTGACCTAATAAGCATATACACCAAGTTTGAACATTTTAACTCAATTAGAAGGAGAGTTATTGTGTTCCAAAGTCTCGACCAATCAAATTGCGTATCGCTCTGCTTACTCTGAGCAGAAAATGCTCATTATCGAACTTATTCAAGGTATTACTGTAATGAAACTATACACCAAGTTTCATCAATCTCACTTAATTAGAACTAAAGTTATCGTGTCCCAAAGCATCAACCAATCAAATTACTTATCTCTGCTTACCCTAAGCGGAAAATGCTCATCTTCGAACTCCATCAAGGCATTGACTTAATAAACACATTCACCAGTTTGAACATTCTAGCTCAATTAGGAAGAGAGTTATTGTGTCCCAAAAAGTATGACGGACGGACGGACAGACAAATATTCCAAGACATATTCCTACGAGACACCGAACCTTTGGTGGGATGCCTTATACACATTGTACCAATTTTATATTATGATTTAAAGGGACAATCCCGATAAGAACAGAGTCTCAAAAATTGAAGTCCGAGAGTTTATAAAATTTATGGACCAAAATATAGAGGCATGGTGTATTTACCTTGTCTCAAAATTTCAGCTCAAAATATTGAGTCTTTTGGACGTGAACGTCAACACTGCTTATCTGGACACGTAACCCTTTTAAGATTTCAGGTCAATTTTTTCATTGGGTGACCTGATAATCGATTCCCGTTCCTTGAGAGGTCTATACAGTGAATGACCCATGTACTGTACTGGATAACAAAAAGTAAATTTCACCTACATATTATTTTTATAGAAAATAGTCTGGTTTTATTCAGATACTGTATAATACAACGGTCTCCATTTCCAGATGAAGACTGTCAGGTTTAAGTTATTTACAAGCGTATCACAAATATCGGGTTAGTTGGTCGGCCTTAGGTAATGGATTTTAAAAGATTTTAAGACAAAATTAAGCAGTTTTATTCCTCAGAAAGTTATCGGGATTGGCCCTTTAAAAATAACCATATGAACATAATATAATGTTTACATTTATAATGATTGAAAGTTTACAAATTTAAATGTTAATACATATTATTGTCTTTAATGTCTCAAGAAGTAACAATGATAACACAATATAATATATAATTATTAAAACAGTAAGTATGCAAATAACAAATACAAAAAATATATATATTACAAAATGTGAATATAATAAAATCATTTAGAACATATTAATATGAATATATTTCGCTGATGAACGATTATTAATCTGAGATATTTAAAATGCCAATCTGATTAAAACACATATCCGATTTCGTTTCGCTTTTATAATTCAAAATTTCAATTTACTTGTCTTTACTTAGTAGGCCCACATTGTTGTAGGCCATCGAAAGTATAAAAAAAAAAACGAAACGAAATGTAGATCTGTATTTCAATTTGATTGATAAAATGGCTTTCCAGATTTCCAGAGATCTGAAGGTTCTTTGTTCCACACATTCGATATTAATACGAAATGTTATTTTATCAAATTTGAGCGATCTTTAATACTTCGTACAACGGTAAAATTATTGATGATTATTAGCTGACGGCTATTGTATCGATTATACTTAATACTGCTCTTTACGAATATCTAGTTTATAAATTATTTGAAATATATTTGAAATGTCTAAAACATTGAATTAGCATAATAATTAGCTGAATAAAACTATCTATATAAAATAACCTACAGGATTAAATCAGCGTTCTATATAGCTGAATAACATGATTAAACATATTATTAGAATAATAAAAATAGGTTGTTAACAAATACTTTCTTTATATATCAAGCGGTAAAAATAATTATACAATATAAAGAAAACATGCAATGAAAACAGTAAATATGCAAAAAATAAATATACAAATAATAAATATACAAATAATAAATATGCAAATAATAAACACGAAAATAATAATTATGCTAATAATAAATATGCAAATAATACTCTTGATACGGTTCCAGATCTAAGCTCGGCTTTACATTACGCGTTTCAATGCGTCTCCCAAGCAAGATTTCACCGGTCCCATTACATTGGAACTAGACCGACCATTTCGCTGGTAATGCCGCGAAAACGTGTACATTAGCTAAACTGCGACTGTGACTGCTAATGATTGTATTTTCAGAAACACCAAGATAATAAATGCAATAGAAGTGCAGCCCAAGTTGTATAATTCGTTTCTAAGAGAGGATTATAACTCAGACAAAGATATACAAAGACATTTGATAATTAGCAATACACCTTGTGAAATACGGGCGTTTTCCATTTGAAATCTGACAGTATTATCAACAACTAGACAAAGGGCCTTCAAAACTTCGCCAGAATTCGAAGCTTTTATATGATGTGACTAAATTTGTTGTCAGTAGTATAAAATTACAATATATTTACATAAGTAGTATAATTTTCTAGGTAAACTTTGATTGCTTCAAAACAAAATTTGAGTTGTTCCTGAAATAAAAAAAAAATGTTAATGTAAATTCTAAAATTCTAAAAAATGAAATTTTTCATGTGCATTTTATAAGATAACCACATTTTGGTTTGAAGTAACTGCCTTAGGTAGAAAATAATATCAGGATCAAATAGCATTGCTAGTCGGTGATGTTTTGTTTAATCAACTGACTAAAAGAAATTAAATTCCGTCTAATCTGAAATTGATAATAATTTTTTAAATTTTCTTAAATATGTTTTGAATTCTGCCAAGATGTATGGATTAAAACTTACATAAGATGTAATAATCTGTGGTCTGGAAGCTCTAAGTTGTAGTATAGTCTGTAATACATTGACCTCTTGTTCTATTGTTAATCTCTCTAATATAGCACTCAATACACAAAATATACCACCTTTAGTAACACCATCCCTAATATATAACAAATACACACTTAAATCAGTTTAAGAATAAACAGCCAAATCTCTTGTTGTGAAACATTTTGTGTATAAAACCTACCATTTATCAAATTTTATTAATTTGTTTATGAAAGATTCCAATTAACATAATTTCAAACATTCTTTCTCATAACATCTAAAAGTGTTCAGGGAATTTCGGTAATAATTTTTTCATGTCTATTTCTTTACTTACCGACAAACAACAGTCAATGGGTTACTGTTGTCGTTATTTGACTTTACATGTTCAAGTACATTAATTAATGAATTTAAAGATTCTGGTGTCTGTTGTTGATCATTCCAGAATTTACACTTGTATACTTTAATTGTTTGATTTACATTTTCCTGTAAAATATATGCCAATTGTTGATTACAAGTCACACGGCAACACAATATACAACGAAAGAAGAATCATGTATAGAAAAAAGCGACCCCAAAAAAAATAACCAGGGTTTGGGAAATAGTATAACATAATATACTCATAAACTGATGCATAAAGTAGAGAAGAGAAAGATTGAGAAATGAGGTTTAAAGTCTAGGTCATTTTGGGACTAACATAGGGTTTAAATTTTTCAATAAATTCGCTTGCGTTTAGGGTTCTTTAGCAGAGGGAGGAACCAGGGATTCGAAACCACGCCAGTTGACTCAATGGCAGGCTTTATGATACAGCGCACACGCGCCACCCATTCGGCCGTCCATTCGGCCACCCAACCCCCATGCATAAAACACAAACAGAACATGAATACAATATATAAATATAAACTTGTATGAGTTGGGGCAAGAAAATAACAAACACGACTACAACCAATACCAGATATTCATGGTATATAAAACATTCTCTGCTTATTGCCATTTTTTAGAGGCAATGTGAATGCATGGTAAGTGTACAGACTACTGCAAACCACGAAAATTTATCTGGTCAAACATTATCACATTTATGGTAAACTCATCAAGGTGTATAAGTTCAACATAGAATTACCGTATAGCCACATTACAGTAATTGCAAGACATCACAAACTCTAAGAATTTTGAATGTGGTCCTTAAATCGTATGCTATTGAAATGAAATAATATCCTTAAGCTAAAAGTTGATCAAATGATGACAAAGATCTAAAACTAACGGATATGAAAAGGATGTTGACTGTTCTCATAACGCAATAGGGATGTTTATTACGTTGACAGAAGTCATTCAAATGATCTAAGCAGACGACACACTTCACTTAACTTCTTCCCAGATCAAATAGGGAATTTGAATAGGTTTATTTAACTTTTTGATAAATACGCTCCGGACTTTTAAATTGCGTAAATCATATTAAACTTACATTTATATCACTTCCGATTTTATAGGTCACTATTGAATAATCATCTTCATATTGTATATCATCAGATTTAGTAACATAAAAATCATAATACATCATTTTGGTTTCCGGAAGATACTGACCTATATCCTAAATATAGAAATAAATATATTGAACTACTTATAATAAAATAATCTTTGGTGGAGATTTTTGCGCTATTGTACTTTACTCATTTGATGAACATGCCTGCAGGCCTAAATCAGACATACATCCATCATTTATTCCATTAAAGTTGATTTTGTGCTTATAATTTTGGTAGTAATGCAATGTTCACCTTCGATATTTCCTGACCATGATCTAGATCTACGATTATGTAAGATTCTGTTTGTATAACCATTCTCCAGAAATCTATAACAGTATTTGGTAATGGTGTCTGTGTTAATATATAAGCTTGTTTCTTTCTGTAGCTCTGTCAAATATAATCAATGAACGTACTGATTTGTAGTTAAAGATATCATTTACTTACATTTACATAAATTGTTAATATATAAAAATATCATTTACTTTAGAAATTGTTAATGTATAAATGTATCATATATTTACAAGTATATAAACTGTTAATGTAGACAGCTATTATTTTATTACAGGTATATCAATGTCTACAGGTATCATTTACTTACTAGTATATAAACTATTGATGTCTAGAGGTATATAAACTGTTAATGTCTAGAGGTATAACTATCAATGTATTGAGGTATTATTTACTTACAGATATATAAACAGCGTTGATATAATCTGTTGCATTATCACCAGAAGATGATAAAAATGGTCGTACGCTTTCACCTACAATTAAAAAAGAAACAAGCCTCTGCAATTACATTGTTGAATTAGTCTAAGAAATACAACAGCCGTTTCCACGGGGTAAGAGCTTCTAAGAATAGTATTCAAATTAACTAGCCAAATCTGTTGACCAAGTGGTTTCGATTCAGGCCCAGTTGGTCGTGACTCGTGACAAGGTGTAGGATCGCCTGTCCATCCTCACTTTGTCTCGAGTGGACGTTTAACTCTCACTCTATCTCTGAGACTGGGTTTAAATTTCGCACTGATCTGCACCAAATGGGTTGTGAAAACATGAGCTAAGAGGAGGGACATTTTGACATGACAGCAGAGTATGCTGAATTTCAACTATGAACAGTTCTTTTCTGTTCATGCAAATGCGGCGCCCCACCCCAAATGAAGGACTAGATGATGTTAATTGCTAGGCCCCCAGCCCTGTATCAGTCCAACAGCAATGATAATATATTGAAAATATTTACATGCACATTGCAAATTGTTGATTGGTGCTCTTTCAATTTCTTAATGTATTTGCCATACTTACTGGCTAATATTGACACGCTTCTGTTTTTATTTCTATTTTCATCCAACAAAGCTGAATAATAATCATCCTTCGAGTGTACTGGACTGACTTTCTTCAGCATCTACAACAAGACATATATATGTGATGTTTTCAAATTCAGCATTTACAGAAAAGTGTGATTTTGTGTACCAGTCATGGGTATTATTGCTAAAGGGTTTAGATAATGAATGAATAGTGGTAGGCAGACAACAAATATATTATGCTCACTGACAGGGTTATACACAGAGACACGGTAGTATTCTGTTGTGCAAATATATTCTAAAATACTTTATATAACGTTTCTGTTATTCTCATAATGACAGGTCACAGCAAAAATGTTGTGGATTTTCTTTTAAATCAAACAGCGTTCACAAGGTTTGGGTGATGCGGAAAATAACTCTGAATGCGTGAGTGTGTCTGTAAGTTTCGACACAGGTTCCACATTTTTAGCATATTTTGAAAAGTTCTCAAAACCTCTAGTCTGTATAGTGTTTACAAGACATGCGAAACGATGGGTGGGTGGATGAAAACAATAAATGACAAAATACATTCACAATATGTATGTTTCTACTTACTTTAAATTTCTGTTCTAGGCGACATTTTCCAGATATTGGCCTTTTAAGAAGATTTTGGTAGACTGTCTTGTAATCAGCCATAGATGTTGTTATATTTCCAGCTATATACCATTCTAAGATTGCCTCGTGTAAAAATACATACTGATCCTACAATAATAACATTAGTGACACATTGATTTAATATTAAATTATCCCAACTTGTTTTAACCCATCAGGAAATGGACTCCATGTCCACTTCACGGCTTATAATGGGGTTTGACTGTCGGACTGATACCTTTTTGTAACATGAGAACGAAAACAGCATTTTAAGAAAGGAAGTAAGTAAATCACCCACCAATGTTTGAACCATACTGACACGTTCTGTTCTCATCCGTGAAATACATTTAACAACATCTACACAATCTTCAGCTTTACCTTCTTCAATAAGGTAATCTAAAGCTAGATATGTCCCCGTTCTTCCTATACCAGCACTGCAATATATATAACATGGAACTATATGGTAAGACAATGGGAAACCGTTCTGCATGTGCCAGCACTGTAATATATGATATTCTAAAACTGTCAATAATATTACAGCACAGCAATATACAAGTCTGTAAACAAGGCACCTGTCACAGACAATGTCAGTCACAGATTCAGGCTTTGTCTGGCACAAAACCTCTGGCGCCTGTCATTCTGCCCGGCATTGATTTGTCTTACGTTGTTCACATGATATCATTAATACATGTCCGGCAGTAAGTTGAAAATGGCAGGTACTACTTCATTAATTTTGTCAGGTCCACCTAAAACCGTTATTTCCAGACCTGGCAATAGAACATTTACATAACACATATTACGCCAGCACTGTAATATATGATATTGTAAAACGGGCCTTCATATAGAAGCACTGCAATATAACATAAAATTCATTATATTATTTTCCCCATGCTAGAATAATGCATGTTCTTCCCATACCGGTAATGTAAGGGTATAAGATAACACTGTGAAACTAGAAATGTTCACAGTTGTATAATATAGTAAGATATTATGGTATTTCTCTGTTAATTGTGTATGCAATATCTTTATTCGGATATATATAATTTTCCGAATAGCGACCATACAGGATTGATATCTGTTGTGTCTAATAGAAGATTGGTTTCAATATTATCAAGCTTGGATATAGAGCCTCATAATATGCCATAACGCGGAAATTATTCGTGTGATTGTTGTTTATCACAATCTTAACGCCCAGTTCGTTATTCTTATAGACAGAAAGATTTAATTTCGATTATTATGAAACTATTGAATGAACACCCGTTCAAATATTTTAGCATAATCCTATTGCTTTCAAAACTGTATGAAGTAAAATAAGCATTATTTTGACATTCTCATGGTATGGAACAATTATATACTAACCTACAATGTACTATCATTGGTCCAGGATGTGACGTTGGTGATTTGTTCACCTTGTTTCTGAATTCTACCAATGATGCTGCATCAGCAGGAACACCTTTATCAGGCCAGGATGTATAATGGTAATGTTTGATGGTCCGGGGATCACACCCATCCTGTTAAAAATTGTAAATGTTTTGATGACAAATCACTATACATTATCTATGGTTTAAACTTAACAGTAACGATTTGAGTTGGTATTTGCACACGTAATTTTAATCTGATTTCATTATTTTGATTTGTCACTGCATTTTATGTTTTTATGACAATACATGTACTAAATTAAAGAAAACGCTTAGTTAAGTATTCATATTGTCTGACTTATTATTGATAGTATCTACTACTGAACAAATATTTCGGGAAACGCTGGGCTGTAATTTGCTCGGTGACGCAAATGTGCGTACATCTAAATACAAACTTTTAAAATAATGTACAGGGTCGATGTAAATGGATATATTCAGTTTCTAGAGTTATTGAATCTTTAAATAAATCTCGTTTTCAGCTTCAAACACAATGTAAGACATTTTGATATATTTTGTTTATTTTGCTATGAGTGCTGATGTAACTGGTTCTTTACTGACAGTTTGAACTAATTCCAACCTTTCTTTCCGTGTATTTAATTACTTAGAAACTGTACAACAAATCTTACTAGTATTACTTACTTTATTGATTTTTAATGTTCTTATCGTGAAGTGTGCAAAGATATCTTCCGCTAAAAGTTTCACAGAGATTTTCTTGAACGATTTGGTTTTTCCATCTATCGGCCAGTATTCCAAACACTTTATCTGCCAAAATATGAAAACGGGGATATTATCAATAATTTTGGGGACCAGTTAACTTATTTTTGTATCATACTTGACATGCGATATGGAAACTTGAGTAATAATGAGACATTTGGATGTGATTAAATCAAAATCAGGCATTTAGATGCGGCTATAGAAATAAGATATCTAGATGCGAATAAATATCATAAATTTAGATGCGAATAGATATCAGGTATTTAGATGTGAATAGATATCAGGTATTTAGATGCGAATAGATATCAGGTATTTAGATGTGAATAGATATCAGGTATTTAGATGTGAATAGATATCAGGTATTTAGATGTGAATAGATATCAGGTATTTAGATGTGAATAGATATCAGGTATTTAGATGCGAATAGAAATAAAATATATGGATGCGAATAGATATCAGGTATTTAGATGCGAATAGAAATAAAATATATGGATGCCAATAGATATCAGGTATTTAAAATAGATATAAGGTATTTAGATTTGGATAGAAATAAGATATTTAGATTTTAATAGAAATAAGATATTTAGATGCAAATAGAAATGGGTATTGAGCTTTAGGTAGAAATGAAATGTTGAGTAGAAATGTCCATTGCACAAATGCACTGTGAATCGAAATTTACAAATATTTACAGTTGAAACATTCCAAGGTTACAATCTAAAAGGCTACCAACGTAAAACAGTACGTACAACACCGAGTTCTTGTGGATTGGTAACCATTACAATTTTTCCTGTTTTCACATCCCATATCAACCGCATAAATTCGTTAATATTTACATCATTTGGACCTGGTGATCAATTTTATTAAACCGTACAGCAAATTGTTAAACTTCAGTAACGAAAATTCTTTCTTTATCAACAAAACAAATAATTTAAAGCCACAGAATAGGTTCCCCATTCCCACAATCTGAGTAAAATAATCAGGAAACTTGTCAAAAATACTGAACAAACGCGACGGATATCTTGTATTAATCTTGTATTATTCAAAAAATAATCTCAAATATTCTGACGCTATAATATTTACCAACACTTAAATAACATATAAATATTTTTACCTTGTGAAGCTATATATTTATTTTTAGTATTACCATATCCCTGCGAGAAATAAACAACATGTAAAATAATACACTTAAAGAAAGATACATTATGGGAGATTAGATAAAGAGTTGGTAGTTCTCACTATAATAGTTAAAAAATGGATAATGTAATGGCAATTTGCTGAAAATCTCAGTCAAATTGATCGACTATGAAACAAGATTTTAGCGATTGAGTTGTGGGGCTAGCCTTGATCATCATAAATAAAGTAGACAGAATCAAAACATAGTTTCGATTATCCAGTTTAAAAAAAAAATATGAATGGAAGGAGAACAGGAGATCGGAACGTAATCCAATAAATATCGCACTGTAGCGATGCCACGAAGCGTTGATTATGGTCTGGATAAGTTAATCAATGTCTAATTAATAATTTAGATAATAATTAATGCAGCAGGCCGAATAAGCTCTTGTATAATGTGTGTTTAAGTTCTTTAATCAATTAAAATACGAATGTGTAATTGACCTCCAGCAGAATACATGCTATCACAGCGCATATGTACTTAACTCAATGTTGTTGTTCCTTAACCAATTATGGTGTTATATTAAAAAGTTGAAACTATGAGTCAATTTGAATAGGGTAGATTTTGAGAAATTATACCGATTCACATTGTACAAAATTGTTGCAAACATAAGACTTAGCGTTTAGACTATCGATTTTTTGAAAACTGACTTGGAAGAGCGACAAGATTTAAAATCTAGCATAAAACAAACAAAAATGATTTACTTACAGTGATATAACAGGCATTGACATAATCTGAAGTAGGATCATCGTTTTCAATCTCCAATTTAACTCTCGTATGGTCAACTGTGCACAATAAAAATAAACAAAATCACACATAAGAACAAATTGATAAGATTTTTCGAATTTTAAAATATTAGTCCCAAGAATGGAAACAGTTTGTGTTTATTTCAGTTTACCTAAATGAATATGATGGGTTATTCATTTCAGAAAAAGAGCAAAAGAAAATATATTATCCTGTTTGAATGGTATTTAGTAATTGAACACATTAAAATAAACACAACAGTTCTATGGATAACAATCATTGATCTACATAATAATTTATCAATAGACGAAAAAACAAACTTATAGCAACAAGATATTACATGGGTTTAGTTAAGATTATAATTTATTAAAGATACATAAGTTAAAAGTTTAATAAAGAGTAGGCCATTCTTGCTATAATAATTTAATAATAAATACTAAAAATAGAGATTATTGAAAATATCAGTCCAATTACTCCATTCTGAGCCAAATTACCACTGTTTTAGTTTTGACAAGGTGTGTGCATAATGGTAACCAGGCCACTGGTGTATTAGCGACTTAGCTCGCTTTCGCATTTATAAATTAAATGTTTAAATGGCGAACCGTTCTAATCTTGGTGACATCAGATGCCATCAAGAGTTGGTAATTGGTCCTACTTTGTTAATAAAATTAATAGTTTACATAATATATCAGGCCTAACGGAAAACCTACAATAGGTAGATATAGCTCTTGCATAATGTATGTTTAAGTTTAAGAAATGAATGTTTAGAACCCAAGCTCCACAAGCTTCCAATATGGTGTCACACTGTCACACCTAATAAAGAGAATACGCTAAAATCATGTGTTAAGCCAACAACAACAAAAAATTAATAACTTACATGCACATATACCCTTGTATCTGTTCTTAGGTCGATTTATTTTATTCAGACAAACATCATGAGGCGAACACAAACCTTTTGGTAGATTCTGAAAAAAAAACACCAAATAAAACTCACAACAATGATGTTCAATGTTTGTATGCATTGCTTTTTTTCATATTTTTTCAGAGTCAACTGAAATTAGTTTGAACTAAAATTCTGATTTTATTTAGTACAATTTCTTGTCATTTTCATATAAGAGATCATATTTATGTTATGATAAGATAACAGATACAAAAAACCCCAACAAATTCAGCCATGCATATTATTTAGTATTCAAATGGTTTGCAAGACATTGCTTTATAGAAGCCCAAATCTTCTGTTAAAACATAAACATATATACATGTATTATGTACCTCAAATTCGGGTTTGAAAGTTTTTGCCGTTTTCTTTCTTTGAATTATTTCGGACAATTTTTTTAATTCAATGCGTGTAGATGGTAGGTTTTCATACACACCAGAATTGGGTAGGTTTTCATACATTACCACTTCATTACTGCCTTCATCATCATCTTCTTTAAGATAAATTATTATTTGTTTTATAATTACATATACACATCAGAATTAGGTAATACATTAACAATTTAGTGTTTCAATATCAATTCAATATCGATATTGCGTCAATATTACGTCAATATTACCTGAATGGCGATAATGAAATATAATAATATATTGTCTCATAACTTCATCTCATAATTTAACTCGGTGAAGACTTACACCAATTACATGTGCTATTTAAGGAATTGGAATACATCTGATTCATTATTGTCTTTTGCTCGTAAACTTGCGCTTCTAGAGCAGTTGGTATCGATGTTCAAAGTTATGTGCGATTGAAAACAATGTCAAAATGTTATATTTGTTTATAAATTAATAATTCGACTTGTAACAACCCACTAAATATGTTAAATGAAAACGTCTGCAAATGAATTAAAAATGAACTTTTATTCAATAGCTTTACCAGTTTCATTTTCACTGTCTGTTTCCAGTGGTGATCCTGCAATAGGGACAGTGGTTACAATGGGCTGTTGATTGTCCTTGATGTATCTTTTTCTGAAAAATATCGAAGATTAAAGTTGTACAAAAGTTAAAAGAGTCATGATTTCTTAAACACTGGGGATACATTGTCACAATTGGTAATCAAAATTCCCCTTTACTTAAAAGTTACCCAACGACACAAGATTTTCAATATGGTTTTAAGGTTCGTTTAAACGACAAATCAGCCGATCTTGTGGTAAGATCTGAACTCGCGTTTCTTTGATGAATAAGATAAGTGTTGTATCATTAATATTTGTATACCATGAAACAGTAATAATATTTATTTCACAAAAAGCAAGTATGGTAATACGAAACATAATATCCAAGAGATCGTTATGCTATATTAGTGTGTATGCTATATTGTATTATTTTATTTGTATTGTATTGAACAGGTGAAGACAAAGACACCTGTTTGGATAAAATTAATACTTAACACTCTTACTTTAATTAGAATAAAATATTCATGTTTGTTGTTTCATCGATTTGATATATATTTATACCCGTTTTAAACGAGAATGTGGGTTACATTTTTGTCGTAGTTTCGGTGGCCGTAACGATGAGTAAAACAAAATGCTGAACTTTAAAAAAACCCAAAATGCTGAACTTTAAGAAAAAAAACGAAACGAAATAGGATCTGTGTTTTAACCAGACTTCTTACCTCATTTTCACACCAACTACGGCAAGAATAACATACAGAAGAATAGCTAGAAGAATTACAAGAACAGCAACAACAGCAGGATGTGTCCCATCGGTTTTGGGGGCAGCTTTAAAAGAAAATAATTATTTGGTCTAGATATTAATCTAACTTTTTTATATTTTGACTAGAAAAAGAAAACGAGTCAAAATAATTCAAGGAAAGTTAACATGGTAATGCAAAGATGTTTTTTCAATAAAGCAGAAGCAGTCCAGTCTATTCTTTGCTCAGTATCCAGACACATATAATTCGATCAGTAGTGTTGCAATATGGTGCTTGTCCGAGTCAAATTAATGCTGATGAGGTCACAGTTAAAATAAACCCCTCCGGGTTCCACCAGTTAATCTGTAGCCCTGAAAGAACCTTAATCTGGGGACACGGATATAACAATGGAAACAAGCGTGGATGTGTCATGTCTATTAGTTTTGATTTTAATGATTCTGGTGACTGGTTCAGACCAGCATCTCTGGTATTCACTTGATTTAAGCTCTATTCAATTATAGTCTACGGATACATACTAAAAGCAGTTCTTAATCCCACTGAAATAAGTTTTAACGTCCTACGTGTCTGCATCTACTGAGCTATTGATGACGGAACGAGTAAATACAAATTTTGAAAAAGTCAGGTAGCTATTCTCATGAAATAAATAAAAAGAAAATACCTTGACTGCACATTAGTCCTATAAATCCATTCTCACATCCTACAGGTCCACAACTACCACTTGTTGTATTACATGGTGTACCTCTCGCACATCGTCCACAGGTGTTTGCACAATTATCTCCATAGTATCCAGCACTACAATCTTAAAATATATAAAATATAAATCATTCATATAAATAACGTAATGTATTACATGGAATTGACACAGTTATCACAATAATACAATACAATTGTGAAGTATATATAATAATAGCGGATGACCAGGTGCTGCACGCTACCTAGATTATGTTACTCCCTGGGCCAAGGTACCCATATACCCCCAAATTTAGCCTCTGGACAGCCCTAGTGAATCCGCCAACCCTGAACAGACAAACAGACAGATAAGACATAATGTATTATTGGAAAGGGTTTATAATCAAATGATTTGCTGGCATTTGAACGTAATACTAATGATTATAATTCACAAAACAATCTATAATTTTATTATACTTACTTTCAGTACAATAGTTTCCCTTCTTTCCAGCAATGCATCCAAGAGAACAATTTCCGGCCATCTGATCACATGATGGTTTCCTGCACTGTTCACTAGATGAAGAGTTGCAAGAGGTTGACGATGCAATAGTCCGTGGCTTACAGCCGAAACTACAAATTTCATCACACGATGTTCCCCATCTTCCATCTTTACATTCAGTACAAGAGGATATATTATCTTGTTTACAATGAATACAATTATCATTACAGTTCTTATCACAATATTCTCCACTTTTACCTTTAATACATCCATTAATACATGTACCATTATATCTATCACATCCACCATTACATGTAATATTACAATTCTTATTACATCTATCACCATATCTTCCCATAATACATCTAGTACATCTACCATGTCTATTACATGTTATATTACCGGTGATTGGTTGACATCCACTACCACATGTTGAATTACAATATGGACCTACTGTATCAGGTTTACAATCATTACAAGTGCCGTTAGATTTATCGCATGCTCCAGTACAATTACTAGAACATTTTGATCTACAGTTCGTACCATAAAATCCACCGTGACATGTACTGCACTGACCTGTAATCTTGTTACAGTTACCTATACAGTTAGTTATCACGCATGGTGAATCACATCTGACATCAAACCAACCAGGCGTACAGACATTACAAGTTCCGTCTGATCTAGAACAGGTATGATCTTTACATCCAATACTACAGTTCTGTTGACAGTCACCACCATATTTACCTTGTTGACAATTCTCACATCTATCTCCAGTAAAACCTGATTTACATGTACAGTAACCACCATCTTTATTACAGTTATTGTTTGTACAACCATCACTACATTTATATTGACATGTTGTACCATAATAACCCTGTATACATGTATTACAAGTACCAGTTGTTGAATTACACAATCTATCTTTACACTTAATATTACATTGTTTTTCACAGTCTTCACCAAAAGTACCATTTGGACACCCACCTGTTAATGAAAATTGTTAGCTATTTTGAAATCAATTCCAGTTTAAACAAGTTTACACTGCAAGTCAACTTCCAAACTTCGCGAACCACTCTTGTTTAAACACAAAAGGCTAACATCTTTAGGTACAGTCCTCGTTCGAGAAATGACATGAGGTGTTCTTGAAGAATAATTATACCTATTGGGTGAAGGGCCAACTAGAAGGGGTGGGGACTGCGCTATTTTTATAGCATTATGAATCACTCGCACTATTGAGAAAATTGAATATGTAATAAGAGAATCAGTCAAAAAAATGGTTCAATTCCATTCAGCATTTACCAAAATTGGTGGTATTCAAATTTCATCAATCTACACTGCACTAGCATAGGTAACAGAAAGTGCCCTATAGTTTACGTCCGATAGGATCAAAGCCGGCGGGGGATTATCTAACTTTGGTATTTTGATTTTATTTTCTTAATTAAATGTTAAATAAGCAATCCAAGTACATATTTAGCCATGAACAATTTAAACTTTGGCGAATCAGGATTAAAATCTATTGGGGGCTGTAGGTGTAATAAAAACTCTCAAAGTGCCTTATTTTGTGTCAAAGTGCTTAACAATTCCGACATTTTGATATCACGAATAAATAATAAAATCAGTTTAATTTACCTTTATATATTTGTACTTCACACAGTGTAAGAGCTTGATTTGGTTGATTTTGAATAAAAACAAATCTACCAGATAATGTTGATGATAGTTGGTTACATTCTGTTATGTTATACACTGAATGGTCTTGTTGTGAATTATCTTTATAACATGGTGAAGCTGAGTTAAATCCTGCTCCATTACACTGACCTGTATTACTCAACTTCATGGTAAATCCTTGAAGTCTTTCTTGATCTAGAAAACATAATACAAAGATTGAACAAATAACAATAAAACAAGATTCTCTCCGATTTTCCTTTTATTATGTTTGTATATGTCCATTTCCAACTTCCAGGTGTGGTATGGTGATTGTTTTACAAACACAGAAAAACAATGAAACAAATTATAAACTTAATACTCTGGATGAATTGATAATGGTTCATATTCTCACTCATTGTCATAAGCTATTATATTACCATTTTGAACTTAATTATATTTACATATTATTCACAAAACTATGTATAATCATATTAATATTGTTTAAAATAATATATATTTTAGATCATTTCACCACCATTCATTAAATTATGCTTATTCTTACTTGTCGCTCTGTTATATAATTTGATGTTATTAATGATATAGACATGTTGTAGATCAACACACCACCATTCAATGGCATTGAAATCAGTATGAGTACAGGAACCATGGCTAAAAACACTATCAGTATTATCATCTACAGCATAAGATGAATCACCGTGTGCATGTGGTGAAGAACTCTGATTAGTTGGTTTATTGTAAGCCACATTTCTGAGAGCTGTAATAAAACAAATTATAATCTGTTATTATATACCTAAACCGTAATATAACAAATCAATCTGTTATTTAATTATATTCCTATAAAGGTGTAATATACATGTAACATAATTTGTTTTTATATTCCTAAAGCTGAAATATAACAATTTAATATAGCCTAGTATGTTATATGTATTCCCAAAAACTCTAATATAACAAATATAATCTGTTGTCAAACTTATTTCAGCGTGAGGCAAAATAAATGTTCTTTTTAAAAACGCAATTGTGTCGCCATTTTCCATTTAAAAAAATAACAATATTGATATCATTTGTGCGTATCGCCATTTTCCATTCAAAAAATATACCAATATTGATATCATTTGTGTTTAACAAATACATAACATCGAATACACCTATCGATACTGAGGGTTATACAAACCGATCTCAGTCGTGTCTGGACTAGGTTTGTAATTAAAGATGCATGCCATTATGTCAGATTTACAGAAATGGATACATTGAAAATTTTATTCAAATAATATTATTCTGTGTGCAATCTTGATTAACACGTGAAACAATTATGGAGGATTTATTTCAGCGACGTTTCGACGATGGTTCTCTCGTCTTTATCAGCACAAAGAACGATAACTCTAACTAGTACACAAGTTTGAATATACTGTATCTTTATATGAAGACGTAATTCAATGCATGTGTACTGTGATCTCATACACATCCGCGTCGGATACAAACTCTTTAGTCAAGATAATAAAAGCTTGAAAATGAAGAACTGTGTAAACGTTAACTTACTACTTAATTGCAAATATAATTTCTAACAAGCTTTTGTTTTTCGTTTTACTAAATCTACATGTATAATATTATGCGTGTTTCAGTCGTCGACAAGAAATAGTTAAAAGGGCTGTTTTGGATAATACTGGAGTGATAAATACACAAATTGAAAAATAAAACTAAGGAAGTATATATACTGATATCGAGTGATATAGGTTTATATGTATACCGGATATATTCATCAAAGTGAATCCGCATATTTAATGAATCAGTTCTAAATGAGTAGGTAAAATTTACATTTACTTATTCAGAATTTGCCATTACTATGGACTACTTACTCTATATACGTCAGTACATATTTATTACAGTAAAACAACACAAGTTTTATCTAAATACTAAGTGCAAGAGGACCGTACTACACTCAAAACAAAATTCTACAAGATAAACCGTCGGACAAAGATAGAAAATAGACATTGCAAAAAATAAACAAATATCAAATCAATCTAAAACACAGAGAGATGGAATTTGGGTTTAACTTCCAGTCGACATAAACTAGGTCCTTTCGGGATTAAAATAGGGTGTAATTTTATTTGAATAAGTCGCCTACGAGTTGACTCATTAAC
The DNA here is from genome assembly GCA_948474765.1 of Patella depressa. NCBI lineage: Eukaryota > Metazoa > Mollusca > Gastropoda > Patellidae > Patella > Patella depressa. The sequence continues at coordinate 27,943,735 of OX419716.1, forward strand.
AGGCTTTATGATACAGAGTGCACGTGCTAACCATCCGTCCATCCAACTCTTTTTTCAAAAACAGCCCGGGGCGTGGATCGATCATTCGAAAAAATAAACTACTGTTTAAAGAAATTTGTTTCTGGCCGTTTATATACAAACTTGGATTTGTCTATATCAAGATATCGGAAATAAGAATGTCACACATTAGAAAAATGAATAAGAATATTTCGCCTCGCACCCCCCCCCACCCCCCTGCTCCTTTAAAGAATCCATGTATCGCCCTTTAACTAAGATCATGCCATTCAAAAATAAGAGCACAGTCATCATCCATTGATCAGTTAGTAATTCATATAATACCAATTTCGAATATTGGGTGAAAGATTGCTACACCGGTAGGATTCAGACGGCATTTCAAACTGGGTCTAATATCAATGGCATATGTAAGTAAATACAATATTATACTCTACTTGTTACTGTACAACCAAATTCTTTTAAAACACGACTCGGGGAATTGTTAAACAAAGGATACTACACTGAATATTATATAATAAAATAATTACTTATTAATCTATATTCAACTTACCAGTTTTGCAGAAAGCTTGGTTCAATAAATAGAAAATGATCAGCAACGTTTGAGAATCCATTCTATCACAATCAACCCTAGATCTCAATTGAATCAGATCTCATGAAACAATTGCCACAAATCGTAAACCAGGAAGAAAAGCTAGAACTAAAATAACGATGATATACACTATGTATATTGTACACTGGACATTCAATCGTGTGGGGACCCGGCAGTTAGTAAGCAGAGGAAGCGTGTTCCGGATATCATGTTATATGTATGTTTGCGTCATGTATAATCTGTTTGGAGTTTTATCTATGTATTCAATAAAATAATTCCGGCTTTTATGCTTTAAATTAAGATATGTGTATTCCACCCGTGTTTAAAAATTTTGCTCCATTCCGGTTTTGTTTGTTGAAGTTCCCAGGTTTGTGCTACACACAATAAATGTCTTGTTTGTTGGGCAACTGACTACGGAAGCCCATAAGGGTCAATCAAATGAAAAAAAAAATATTCTGACTATCTTGTAATTACAAGATAGCTATCTTGTAGTTACAAGATAGCTATCTTGTAGTTACAAGATAGCCTATCTTGTAATTACAAGATAGCCTATCTTGTTATTACAAGATAGCCAAAGCCTTCTGACTATCTTGTAATTACAAGATAGCCAAATTAGTTTTCTTGTATTTCAAGGTCGTCCCACACTGATTTATCGGATAGTTATAAGCCAAAGTGTGTGTGTGTGGGAGAGAGAGAGATAGATATAGAGAGAGAGAGAGATAGAGAGAGAGAGGGGGGAGGGAGAGGGGGAATGGGGTTTAACGTCTACTCGACACAAACTAGGTCATTTCGGGACTAACATATGGTTTAATTTAATTCCAATAATTCGTTTGCGCGTAGGGGTCTTTAGTAGTGGGGTGGGGGTTGGATGGCGAATGGTTAGCACGTGCACGCAGTATCACAAAGCCTGCAATTGAGGCAACTGGCGTGGTTTCGAAACCCCTGTTGTACGTGACAAGGAGTAGGGTCGCCTGTCCAACATCGTGGGTTTTCTCCGGGTCCTCCTCTTTCCTCCCGCTGCTAAAGACGCCTACGCGCAAGTGCATTATTGAAATAAAATTAAACCATATGTTAGTCCCGAAATGACCTAGTTTGTGTCGAGTGGACGTTAAACCACATCCCGTAACATACAATAATACTTCGTTGAGCTGGAGGGTTGGCAGGTCGATTTGTTAGCACATGCGCACTGTATCGTAAAGCCTGTCATTGAGTCAACTGGCGTGATTTCGAATCCCCCGTTGTACGCGACAAGGAATAGTATCGCCTGTCCAACATCCTGGGGTTTCTCCGGGTCCTCTGCTTTCCTCCGACTGCTAAAGATCCATACGTGCAAGCGATTATTGAAATTAAACTATATGTTAGTCGCGAAATGACCTAGTTTGTGTCGAGTGGACGTTACACCTCCCCTCACTCTCTTTAGCAGTTGGAGGAAACCGGTGGACAGGCGAGGATGGACAGGCGATCCTACTCCTTGTCACGTACAAATGGGGATTCGAAATGACCTAGTTTGTGTCGAGTGGACGTTAAACCATATACCCCTCTCTGTTTAGCAGTTGGAGGAACCCGGAGGACTGACAACTTGATGATGCCGATCCCGTAACATACAATAATACTTCGTTGAGCTGGAGGGTTGGCAGGTCGATTTGTTAGCACGTGCATGTTTTATCTTAAAAGCCTGTCATTGAGTCAACTGACGTGGTTTCGAATCCCCCTTTTGTATGTCACGGGATCGGCATCAGCAGGTTGTGCCCTCATTAAATACTATTCATACTCTCATTAACTTCATTCCCTCATTAATAGCATTTATGATACATTGATTTCATGTTCTCCTTGAAGATACCTTCCGCGCGTACAAACTGTGTGATTTGATGATATATTTGGGCTAAAAATATATTCAAGCTAATTAATCTATCAAACGTTTGCTTCAAATCCCTCTCAAAACATTGTATACATCAGGAGATACCGCAAGCTATGAATAATCTGCTTTTAAACGCTATGTCAGTCAGCTCATTTCATTGATGGAGGGTCCGTTTTTCAGAATATCCCTTTCCTTACTTACTTTTCAAAAATCAAAATTTAAAGAAGTTTGAAAAATAGAAATAGCGTTCTGTGGCTTCAAAGAGCGTATTAAAATTGATGAGTCATGATATAAATATGCAGTTGGTGGGTGTATGAAGGCAATGGTATTTATGGGAGCATGAAATCGGTGTATGGTGACCTTTAAATTGGCATCTCGGTATCTTGTAATTACAAGATAGCTATCTTGTAATAACAAGATAGTCTATCTTGTAATTACAAGATAGGTTATCTTAGGCTATCTTGTAATAACAAGATAGCTATCTTGTAATAACAAGATAGCCTATCTTGTAATTACAAGATAGTCAGAATTTTGTTTTTCTTTTGATTGACCCTTATGGGCTTCCGTAACTGACAGCCAGATATGGAGGAGGGAGGTGTTTTTAAAAGTTATTGCTGGCTAGGGGGTGGTGCAAAATAAAATTTGGTTATTGCTGAAAATTGTACGGGTGTATTTTAAAATGAAAACATTAAAGTTAGTCATCGCTAGTCTACGGGTTTTTTTTATTTATTGTACATAATTAGAACATAAACCCGAAAAAACAAATCTATTCAAGTATTGAACACTCATTTTTAAAGAAAAATAATCCTCCATATTTAATTCACGTCCCGGCTTCCTGTTCACTTCAGTAATATTCTGAATAAATATTTCCATTACGGTCAGTATGAGAAAATAAGGTGGCCTGTTAGTGCCATACACCGATTTATACATTTTTCTTGAAATTTACATCATATGAGAAATCACAGTGAAAACTGTGATAAATAAAAAACCCATGAAAAATGTTTCCACCGCGGTGTAAATATTTTCACCGCGGTATAACAATTTTACTTCTCAGGTAGGCTTAGGCCTGTAATATAACAATTACCAGCATATACACCATCTTAAAAACCCCGTCTTTTACATACATTAGCTCCGTATTGAAACGAATTACTAATATCAGATTTTATTTTTGGATTACTTTAGTCTATTTTACACCGTATTACACAATAGGGCTTCGGTATTTACAAGGATTCCAAATTTTCTATAAATTTATGTTTTGCTTACACTATAGGCCTATAGTTATATTGAGGTACCGTAAAGGTGTCAGAATCTGATTCCCTGATGGAATGATATAAATTTCGATTTTATTTGTAAGTGCTCAAAATTATACTCTTCGATAACTTCCGGGTGTACCGTTTTCTCAACCATGGCATTGGTCATAATATAATTTAAAATAATAATATCTGACAAGGCATGTTTGTATATTTTAAATGTCGTATGAAGCCACAGGTCAGGTACCAAAATACCTGAAGATAATTCTCTTCGAAAAGAATTGACAGCCATTTGAATATTTCCATTTATTTTTATACACCCACATTGAAATGTGGTCGTATAATTGTCGTCGCCATCCTCCGTCCCGCCATTAGTCTGTCCGTTGGTGTGTCGGGTGTAAACAATTGCTTGTGGACGTTCTAGGGGTCAAATTTAATATCCAGTTGACTTTTAATTAATACACAGTGTTAACCCCAACCCACGCTGCCTATTTCAATGGGGTAGATTGGCAACTGGCCATCCGGGCCCTAAAATAGAGTAATATTTACTGTATTTGTTTATCATTGGAAAAAATAACCCCATACCAAAGCGTCAGAGTTTGGCACAATCTGTTTCTGGAGAAAACAACATTGGTTGATACTTCGAGGACATCCTATCAATGGTATGGGGTTACTTTTTCCAGTGATAAACAAATACAGTAGATATTACTCTATTTTAGGGCCAATCCACCCCCATTGAAACAGGCAGCATGGGGTGGGGTTAACACTGTGTATTAATTAAAAGTCAACCGGATATTAAATCTAACCCCTAGAACGTCCACAAGCAATTGTTTACACCGGACCGACACACCAACAGACAGATTAATGGCGGGACGGAGGATGGCGACGACAATTATACGACCACATTTCAGTGTGGGTGTATAAAAATAAATGGAAATATTCAAATGGCTGTCAATTCTTTTCGAAGAGAATTATCTAAATGAATTTTGAAATATACAAACATGATATTATTATTTTAAATTATATTATGACCAATGCCATGGTTGAGAAAACGGTATACCCTTTGCTTCATATTGCCGTCGACAAAATGCCCGGAAGTTATCGAAGAGTATAATTTTGAGCACCTTACAAATAAAATCGAAATTTATATCATTCCATCAGGGAATCAGATTCTGACACCTTTACGGTACCTCAATATAACTATAGGCCTATTGTTCAAGCAAAACATAAATTTATAGAAAATTTGAAATCCTTGGATGAGATTTAACGTGTAAATACCGAAACCCTATTGTGTAATACGGTGTAAAATAGACTAAAGTAATCCAAAAATAAAATCTGATATTAGTAATTCGTTTCAAAACGGAGCTAATGTATGTAAAAGACGGGTTTTTTAATTTTACTGAGAAGTAAAATTGTTACATGCTGCCTCCCCCCCCCCCCGCAATACAACGTCAACGACCAACGTTCCCATATTCGTATGGGCGCCACATAAGGCCGAGTCACGATAATTATGTCATTATTTATGAGGCGCCCCCGACTCGCGATTAACACAACAAGCAATGACACACCCAAACGGCTTGATCTGTTGGGTGTCTTATCCCGTAGAGGCGCCCGTAATGACATAAAACGATCAACACAACTGCAGACGGGGTGCCCGAAACGGATTGATCTGAGGGGTGCATTATCCCGCGGAGGCGCCCATGATTGATGGGGCACCTTCTAATGACAGTATACTATTTTCGGGCCGCACATACATAATGTGGAGTTGGATGGCCAACCGCGGAGAAAATATTTTAACCGCGGACCGGTTATATATAATATGTATATAAAATCATAAACTAAATCTAGCATTGGTGGTTTTTTGACACGTGTCATCTGGATTTGGCATTGGAGTGTCGAAAATAAAAATATTTATTGTTAAGGACTGTTTCTCGGGAAATTCAGTGTTGTATCAGGGAGTTATATTCAATATGTATTTAAATTTTACTGGTCAGTGAAAACAAAAATTATTATCTCGGATTATACTCCGAATTCGTACGGTGGGTCGAAGACAGCACGTTTCACAATCTATGTCGAGGTCGTCTTCAATCGCAAAGGCAACTTGCTGGACCAAATGGCCGATTCGAACTACGGACCGACGAGCAAGTTGGTTGATTTCTTAAATAATTAAAACGTAAAAATAATTAACCCCTTGTAATTTTACAGAAAGAAGAATGATTTATGATACCACAGTGGTCGGTTCATCACAGGCGACAATTAATAAGCGGATTAAGATTGAATGATTTAAATTTTGTTGTCAACGAATTTCGCAATCTTAACCAAAGACTCAACCTTCCCCTAGTCAAAAAGCTAAAAACCATCTAGTTTTCGAATGTTAGTTACGTACGCAAGTTTCAGTATGAACGAAAACTTATATTTCATCAGGGGACGTAAATTATCAAGTTTAAGTTTTTTTTAAAAGGATTTACATTTATGGAGCATGTTTGCCACATGCGGCATATTTTCTTTATGACTTGCGTAAAGATGTGTGGTCGGGTGTTGAATTTTTTTATTTCTTCAAGATCAATAAAAAGTCCAAGAATACCGAGGATGGTAAAAGAAGCCTTGGCAGCTGGAATTCGAAATTGTCCGGACTAACTTGTTCTCTTAGCGTATGCCAGTCCCCACTAGCCCAATCGGAGCTGAAAAGCTGAACAGTAAGACGTTTTTAAAACCCATTTCATTTCATTTCATTTCTTTTTTGCGTAGATTATATATTTATTTTAACACGGATAAATGTCAATTGTTGGTATGGGCCAAAGTAACATCGGAGTATGTAACACTATTGTATAGTGGTGATAATAGAGATCAGTTTCGTTCATATAGAATTTATTTATACCGGGAACAGAATATAAAACTGTAACATAAATACAGCAGGAATATAAATACAAGAGGAACTAAATAACAAGGAACTAACTAACCAGGAACATAAACAATAACAGCAACGCAGTACACACGAATAGTTTAAAATAACCCTTCCGCCCCTTTGGTACGACAGAGGCTGAACTCAGATGTGTCCATACGCAGGTCAATGCCCTCCTCTGCTCGTTCTCCTATCGTCCCTGTCAGCTTTGTCACAATAATGGCACTGGAAGGAGCAGTTGGCAATTTGCATGTTTCGCCACGCCCCTCGACATAAACTTCTTCCCTCTCAGATTCAATCTTACTCCTTCATTTTCAAATTGTTCCTCCAGATTTAGATGGATGCCGAAAAATACCTTTATGGTGCACCCCTTGCTATTTCTATGTTGCCGAAAAGCTATTTTTATGTACCATTTGGCGTTATGGTATGATTATCAATATGAGTACAAAACGCCAACATTGACAACGAATAATAAATTTAGAGGTTGAATATTTCAGACAAAAAAGCATATTGATTCTAAATTTATCAAATCAGTCACTTATGACCAACTGAAGTTCTCGTAGCTTTATGTCCATTTCTGCCTTCGCAAGTCAGAGAGCTACATATAAGCCGTTTCTGTTCAAGTTAAGATAACCTTGACAAACGACGATTCTCCTAGTCACGTTCAAGCGGGGGATGGAAAACTTATATCTACCATTGATTCTAGAATATTGTGTCTCTGAACACCATGAAAATGACATTTATGTAGCAGGTTCATTAAATAACAGCAAACGTTCGTAATGTGAAGTATGTTATTGATGCAACTCGACAAAAGGTTTATTGACTAAAAAGTGAAAAAACAGAAAAAAATCAAAATATAATACATAATTATATATATATTCTTTAAAATATCAGCTAAGTAAGAGAGGTGAATCCAAATGCTTATATTGGCTTTATACAGAAAAGGCAAGGTTTAAAAACATTTATTATAAAAAAATAAATAATAAGCGAGAATTTCATATTTTTAAGTTATATTTTTAAAATGTATTAAAATAAAGCCTTAAAAGAATTTCATATTTTTAAGTTATATTTTTAAAATGTATTAAAATAAAGTCTTAAAATAGATTGTATCTATAAACAGTCCTACTTAAAGAATAATCCTATTAATCTTTTAATTCACTATTGCCAGTTGAGAGAAATTGGCAAAAATATCCTTTTCAACTTCAAATTCAAATTCAAAGGTTTGAAGATAGCTATTCCATGGGGGAATAGAAAATAAGGGAAGTAATTGTGTAATTAATCCTGGTGTGAATGATATTAAGTGCGAGAATGATATCTATATCGTATAATAGTGAGTTGACAACCTATTGAGCAAAAGACATAAAAATAATTATGTTTTGAATTTCTTAGAAAATATGATAATCTCGCTTTCAACGTTTATTGTAATAAAGAATAAACAGCTTATAATAATAAAGAATAAACAATTTATCATAACATTTATTAATATTACAAAATAAAAAATTAAACATTTATTAATATTACAAAATAAAAAATTATACATTTATAATTATTGCAAAGAATAAACAAAAAACATTTATCATAATAAAGAATGAAACATTTAGTAATATTACAGAATAAACAATTATACATTTTATTAACTTTTATATAATTTTGTGCAAAAAAACATCAAGGAGAACGTTGTGTAAAATATTAATGATAGAAAATATTGTATAATTAATAATGACAAAAATTCTCTATAATATAATGAGCTTAACGACTATCACATCTGTACATAGCCACACCAATAAAATTATATATTATATTACAATTATAAAAAATCGGTGTATATATTAAATGAATCTTTTAATAAAAGCGGTATTCAGTGGTACCCCTCCCCCACCCACCCCCAAAAAAAATAATAAATAAAATAAATTGTCACTCCCTTATCCTTCTGTCTCAAAATCACGAATATTAACCAAACGCTGGCAGAAAATATATTTCAAACCCTTTTCGTCAATTCTACACCAGAAAGTCAACAAAGATTGTAATGCAAAATCGGCACTAGATTCGGAGAAACCAGCGTAGAATTCAATGGTCACCTGTTCTATATGGGGGTGAAACATCTGGGTCAGTATTCAAAGGTTTTCATAAAGTTAATGTTACCATAAATCTATATTATTCAGAGGCTGTAATTCATATATCTTTGGCTATCTGAAGATCTAAACCACATGCTTACCTTGAGGCATGTCGAGAAGCGCCAAAAAAGCTCGAATTTCTAACTTATAGGAGCGTTTAGTTACGTATGATGTTCTTCTGCCGTCTACGTTTAGACTGAGAAGACAGGCCCTTTGCTTCCCGTTGTCGTACCATGTAAATACTTAGGAAAATAATGTTTGACGTCCTTTTCTGTTTACAAAAATCATATTGTTGAATGCTACCCTTAATGTAAGATGCATGTGGGGTTTGTAATAATTTCTAAAATAACATTTTATTCATTTAATTACGATATATCAGCCAAGGCCATTTTCTAGAAAAACCAAAACTAACAAAAAAAAACCCAAAAATACCCCACACAAATAAACACCCCCCCCCCATCGCATACGTACGTGACCACATATCCAGAAAATTACGCTCGGACATGTGCGAATTTCGAAAGGAACAGGGATCCTTGTGATATAAACATAAATTTAAAGTTTTATCAAATTCAGATCAAAATAGTGACCCCTAGAAGGTCTACAACTTTGATATACCATATTTTTTACACTATTTTCCGGCAGTTTTGGTCCGATTTTCACGAAATACGAACTCAACGAACATTATAGTGTAACGGTGATATATTCGAACAGTTTTAAATCGGATAATCCACAAGCTAAAACGCGATTTTTTGTTCAATCAGGGATCATAATTTAGGAAGTTAAAGATACTTTCCCAGGGTGGTTATTTCCAATAAAAATATGCCAATTTTTGTATATATGGAAAGTATAAACACAAATCTTACTTGCAAAATACTGGATTACCCGAAAAACGCCGGTGGGGCAAGCTAGGCAAAAATGTCAGGGTAACATTAGCTGTCAACCCGACTGTTAAGTGCCAGCTTATTGTGTGCCAGTTTAAGCGAGGGATGAATGGTTAGGCGGTTTTGGGAACATTGAGTGGTGTCAACGTGAGAGAGGGAGAGAGAGAGATGGGGTTTAACGTCCACTCGACACAAACTAGGTCATTTCGGGACTAACATATGGTTTTAATTTTATTTCAATAATTTGCTCGAACGTAGGGGTCTTTAGCAGTGGGAGGAAACCGGAGTGCCCGGAGAAAATCCACAAGGTTGAGAAGGCGCCCCTATCTCCATGCCACATACGCTCACACCATTGATCGAAACCACAGCCGTAAGCCAGAGGTGACCAGCCAGCTAGAAGTCGAAGCGCGGCACTCTAGACCACTAGGCCATCCCAACCACCCTGGTGTCAACGTACAAAAGACTCTGCAATTAAACGGCGGAAAAGAAGTTGACAGAAATAATTAACAATTTACTTAGGCCTCAATAAGTATGGTAAATGTACAGTAAGTAATGATTAATACATTCTGAAAGATTGGTTACCTTGGATATGTTTTCAGTCCAAATATACCACCAAATCACAAAGTTTTTACCCGGGAATGTATCTTTAAGGTCCAATACATGCCTATATATACATATATTTCAAGTTTCGTCACAATCGGACAAAAATTGGTACTTGTCCACAAACAAATAGTGGACGGACGTCCGGTTGTACAGGGGCGACCACAATCCCAGACAACTCAACACATTTGGCCCAGGCATGACATATATCTGGCAACATCTGGCAAAACGGTTGGGCCGGATATGGCATGCCACAGCTGGGCTAAGTCTGGCACATCTATTTAACAAACTGACAAGATATTCTTAGATACCACTTCCAAAAAAAAGTTTAATTCATCAGTAGTGAGCCAATAGTTGCCGAGTGGCTATGGTCGCTTCGTGCAAAAAAAAACCTCAAGTATATTACCTTTGGTTATAATCTTCAAACGCGATAAAATAATTCATAGTAACCATTGGCTAACAGTATGCATGCATACATACATATAATCTTATTTGCATATCGGATACTTTGTGCTATTATTGGATGGAATACTTTTTAGATCGACAAGCTTAACGACCGACAAGTAGTCCCGTACAGTAGGGTATTATGCAGCGATCAACCTCGTATGTACTACCCAGTCGGCCGTTGAATGTAAATAGAATAAACCTAACGATTGTTCCTTCTAATTTAAAGAAAAAATTAAATATCAATTTCTGGTAATGGTCGATCAACTTTCACCTAAATAGAAATAGTTGTCAGTTCCGTTTTAAGCAAAACATGCTATTGGTACGAGGAGTTTCCGCTGCAAAACAAATAATGGCCTATAAGCTTCCGCCAGTAAAAAGAGCCAGTCACTGCGCATGCACCAAAAGCAGGTTAAACGAGAAACCGGAAAAGCTCTGATGGAAAACCATCTACTGACAAAAATCAGGAATTTGTAACTTATTACATGGTATTTGCATAGGATCAGTAGTTTAGATTTTTGCATGTTTTATTGTCTGTAGAATGGTGTAAAAAACTATAGAAAACAAATTTAACCTATATATTCAATAGTTATGCTATGGAATTAGTGATAACAAACTATAGAATTAACTTGCATCCTCAAGTTAGTTGTGCAATCATGTAGTTTTCTACAGACGAGGTGGTATATTGTTCTTCAGAGTTTGTTCTAAAATTTAAAAATCTTTTTTCTTCAGGGCAATATTTGAATTCTATGAAAAAACTGTACAATAATTTTCCACGTTTTAGGGAGCTACGCTTGCAACTTTGCAAGGGATACGAACATTACCAAAGGAATCTGTCTTACAACTAGGTTTTATCATCTAGGACTAATACTAGCAATAAATGTGAATTTTGGTTAAAATAAGCCTTGATAAATGAAGAAAAATGCCTAGCCATAACCCCAACCCATAATCTCATCAACAATCACGTGCCCTAATCTTATTTACATCTCTGGCACCTCGACGGAATCTGGAGGTGGCCTTAAGAAATAGATTCACTTCAAATTTGAATGGAGTTATGTCCCCTTTTTCGAAAATCTTTATTAAATGGACACCACCATTATTGCCTTCCAAGATTTACATACTCAGGAACTTGTGCCAATGTCTGATAGTAAGAATCAGCTACATCATTGTTGTCAGTTGAAGCCTGTTCTGGTGCATCGTAAGTGTTTTCTGCGGTTACAACTGGACTGACGCAGGTATCTGGACGATTATTATATCTATAACCAGGCGGTTCTCTCGCTGCGTGAGGTAGAGACTTTCTAAAATAAATATACAAGCTTTAATTAATGACCAAATTGTAATTGCCAATCCAGTTTTATGGATGACCAATCACTGTAACATTTAAAGGAACATAATTCAAGGGAGATAAATTATTTACATGTTCTGAAAGGATGTGTAAAACATTGGGGATGCTAGATTGGCTGGTGGACCCTTTCAAAGAGTACATATTCAAGATTTCATGACCAAATTGCCAATCCAGATTTAATTGATGACCAACCGCTTTAACATTTAACGGGACACAGAGGTTGTGTGAGTAGAAACGTGGCGTATTTAATCACAGTCAAAATCTTTCAGCTGTCATGACTGGCTGAGATATTATCTTAAGACAGTCGGAGTATGTCTGTCACTTAAGTGACACTTTTTGTGGGATTGAAAGAATTCAATTCTGAAACGTTTGATCGAGTATCCACGTAATTTAATGGAGTTTCTACACCGAAAGTGAATACGCCGTACGCCATGAGGGAAATGTTGCCGCACACGGGCAGTACGTTCAACTCTTTTTTTCAAGTTTTAATTATCAAGGTTTTTTTTACATGCACGCCTATGTGCCACGGGACATAGAATTGGCCTCGCGTTATATATACATATTAAGTCAATCCAATACACAAGAATGTTTATTATTTTATATTAAAGACAAGGAGGTTCATACAATACCTTTTGATGTAATAACAGAAGCCAGTAATACAAATCAGACTTGTGACTGCTATCCCAAACAAAGCTCCTATAATACCACCAACCACAGGGCTTATACCTTCAGGTTTACTTTGTTCAGATTTATCTTAAAATAGAATTGTATATAGAATAAAGTACAAAATATAAATGATACAGGTGCAACCAGTTACAGGTGTTAATAATTTGAATTAATTCATTTGGCGCTTATTGCAATCATCGACACATAGTTACGTCAGCATTATCAGAGCTATGAAGATATGCCCTGTGGTGTTAAGTAGTTCCTTATACCATTTTCGAGAATCCACTACCCCAAAACATGTTTACGTATTCGTAAATCTGCACTTATTCATCACTTGCTAGCATATTTTGTATGTACATGTTCTTGGGCTCCTTCTCCCAATAACCCAGTGTCCTAAAAGATGAGCGAAACAAGGGTTATATCGTCTCTATGATTTCTAAGAAACGTGAGGGTGTTTTTATACACCCACATTTTCATGTGGACGTATATTGTCGTCGCGCCTGTCCGTCCGTCCGTCCACAATTTGTTTGTGGACTCTCTACAGGTCACAATTCTTATCCGATTTTGACGAAACTTCAAATATAGGTTTATCCCCATTAGATCTCGGCTGCTTTCGATATTGGCATGTATCGGATCGAAACTTCATAGATTACGGCCCCTGATTGTACAAAAAATTTTGTTTTTAGCTTGTGGACCCTATAGAGGTCACAATTTTGAACCGATTTTGATGAAACTTGACATGCATGTTTATAACCCAAAGATCTTGGTGCCTTTTGATATTTGCACCCATCGGATCGTAACTTCCTGAATTATGGTCCCTGATTGTCCGAAAAATCGCTCTTATTTGCTTGTGGTCCCTCTGGAGATCAAAATTATTATCCGATTTAAAAACCGTATGATTATATCACCGTTACATGGTAATGAAGGCTGAGTTCAAATTTGGTGAAAATCGGACCTAAATTGACGGACAAAATGGCCGCCGCTTTTACACGAATACTATAAAAATATGGTATATCAATGTTGTGGACCCTGTAGAGGTCACAATTTTAATCTGATGTTGATGAAACTTGAAATGCATGTTTATTATCGAAAGATCTTGGTTCCTTTTGATATTCAACGGATAATATTGGATGGTAACTTCCTGAATTATAGCCCCGGATTTTACGTAAAATTGACTTTTTTAGCTTGTGGTCCCTCTAGAGGTCTCAATTATTATCCAATTTTAGAAATAATATTAAATGTTTCGTATACTTAACATTAGCATGGGGCAGAATTTTGTAAAAACCAAACAAATTCTAATGATTTTCTGATAATTACTTAATATGCGACAACTCTTGTTGACTGCCCGGACGATTTAGCTGCTGTGTGGGCGTATGTTTCGTTGCCTGGCAACCTATTTTTCATTAACTGAGCAACATTTGCTAAAAATGCGCCAATCTCAGTTTGCTCGTATTGCCTATATAGTTTTTCGTGGTTCGTTATCTTGCCAGAAAGTAGTTTTATACAAGTTGACATCAAGTTCATGTCATATTATGATTGTTGAAAATTTTTTGTGAACCTTAGGGGACAGTGACTATAACACTGAGTAATCCGAAGGGGAGAAATTTTGAGTCAATATCATGGCTTTTGAGATCATTGTTGTGAGCAAATTCGTGTGAACGAGAGGATCTGAAATATCAGGCAATGGGATAGAACCTTGGGATCTGTCTGTCAATTCCGCCTGTTTTGTTGACAGAACAGTAGCAGTCTGTCGCCTCATGCTCTCTCTACCGGTACTAATAGCATGGTGGTTCACTTTAACTGTGAATATGATAGTGCTGAGATATTATAAGACCACAGAGGAGTGGAATAATATCAGATTAATTATTTGGGACTGGGCCTAAAAAATGTCGCTAATTCCCTTGTATTTGAGTTCATTGATGGGAGCAAATTCTTATGCACGAGATGATAAGAACAAATTTTAGATATAGGCATATTATTATAATAACGGCGTTTTCGATTATTTTGGATTGGGTCTGGAGATAAGAAATGGGACAGAATCTCGGGGCTTGCCTATTGATTCTACAGTCTGTCGCCCATACACGACCCACTCATTAGTCGTATTACTAACTGGAGAATTCACTATAACCGTAAATATGATAGTGATAAGATAGTATAGTCCATAGAGGAGTAGAGGAATGGTTACAATATGGAATCGAGCGCCGTAGGCGCGAAATAATTTAATATATGGACAAATGAGAACTGAGTTTTTGATTATATTGTATTCGGCCTGCTGAGACTTTATCTAACAGGGCGCTTACTTGGTCTCATGCCACCCACCCCCCTTTACATGTTTTGTTTACATGTCAGCCATCTTGGATTTTAGCAGTTTTTTTCGCCTTAACGGACAAGTGAAGACCACATGATATCTTACAATGCAATGAAAAAATGACCCCACATGTTCATATTAGACTTATAGGGTAGTAAACTGGATGAAAAAATGACCCCAAAAATATAAATTTACATGTTCATATTAGACTTATAGGGTCGTAAACCGGGTGGGTTTTTTTTGTACATAGATTTGACAAATGTCGGCCAGTTTGGATTTTACTTATTTTTACCGCTTTAAGTGGCCAGTTAACAGTAGGCTACTATCTTCAAATGAAAGGATGACACCAAGAGCATTTATTTATATGCTTATTATACATTAATAGGGTCTCAAAAACCAACAATTTAGAGTTTTGTGTACATTTGTTAGGCAACTGTCAGCCATCTTGGATTTAACCAGATTATACCGATTTAAGGGACCAGTGAACACCACAGGATATTTCTTCAAATGACAGAATGACCAAATAACATAAATTTACATGGTCATAATACAATTATAGGATTTTCTTCTACATTTTCCGTTTCAAGGGATCAGTTAGCACTACTGACTATATATTTAAATGTAAAAATAACCCCAAAAGCATTAATTTATATGTTCATAATACATTTTTAGGATCTTAAACCAACAGTTTATGGTTTTCATGAACAGTTGATTAGGATATTGTCGGCCATCTTTGATTTTACCACTTTCCGGTGCGCAAAATTTGGTAAACTTTTGGGATTTTATAAATTACCCCAAAAATGTATACAAACCGTTTCTTACAATTTTGGGGGTACATAATCATAAATTGACCAGACTATTCTTTTATTTTACCTTTCAGACATCAAATAATACATCTACGATAAAATTGTCGTTCACCATTGTTACAAACAAGCGCATGTCCGAGTCAAATTAATGCTGATTACGTCAACGTTATAATAGACCTCAGCCCTGAAAGAACCGTAATCTGGGGACGCGGATATAACAATGGAAACAAACGTTGATGCGTTGATAGTGGTGTGGCATGTTTATTAGTTTTGATTATATTGGTTCAGACTACCTTCTTTGGTATTCACGTTTACTTATTAGCACCGATTTCACTTGATTTAAACTCTATTCAATATATTACGGATACATACTATAAACAGTTCTTCAGCCCACTGAAATAAGTTTTAACGTCCTACTTTTCTGCATCCACTGGGCTATTGTTGACGTGACGAATAAATACAATTTTTTTGACAAATTCAGATAGATTTTCTCACAAAATAGATAAAAACAAAATACCTTGTTGGCATGTTTGTCCTATAAATCCATCCTCACACCCTACAGGTCCACAACTACCACTTGTTGTATTACATGGTGTACCTCTCGCACATCGTCCACAGGTGTTTGCACAATTATCTCCATAGTATCCAGCACTACAATCTTAAAATATATAAAATATAAATCATTCATATAAATAACGTAATGTATTACTTGGGATTAACACGGTTATCACAATAATACAATACAATCGTAAAATATATATAATAATTGCGGATGAACAGGTGCTGCACGCTACCTAGCTTATGTTACTCCCTGGTCGGAGGTACCCATACACCCCAAAATTTAGCCTCTGGACAGCTCTAGTGGAGCCGCCAATCCTGAACAGACAAACAGACAGATAAGACATAATGTATTATTGGAAAGGGTTTATAATCAAATGATTTGCTGGCATTTGAACGTAATACTAATGATTATAATTCACAAAACAATCTATAATTTTATTATACTTACTTTCAGTACAATAGTTTCCCTTCTTTCCAGCAATGCATCCAAGAGAACAATTTCCGGTCATCTGATCACATGATGATTTCCTGCACTGTTCGCTAGATGTAGAATTGCAAGAGGTTGACGATTCAAGATTCCGTGGCTTACAGTTAAAACTACAAATTTCATGACACGATGTTCCCCATCTTCCATCTTTACATTCAGTACAAGAATTTATATTATCTTGTTTACAATGAATACAATTATCATTACAGTTCTTATCACAATGTTCTCCACTTTTACCTTTAATACATCCATTAATACATGTACCATTATATCTATCACATCCACCATTACATGCATAATTACAATTCTTATTACATCTATCACCATATCTTCCCATAATACATCTAGTACATCTACCATGTCTATTACATGTTATATTACCGGTGATTGGTTGACATCCACTACCACATGTTGAATTACAATATGGACCTACTGTATCAGGTTTACAATCATTACAAGTGCCGTTAGATTTATCGCATGCTCCAGTACAATTACTAGAACATCTTGATTCACAGTTCGTACCATAATATCCTTGTTGACATGTACTGCACTGACCTGTAATCTTGTTACAGTTACCTATACAGTTAGTTATCACGCACGGTGAATCACATCTGGCATCAAACCAACCAAACGTACAGACAGGACAAGTTCCGTCTGATCTAGAACAGGTATGATCTGTACATCCAATACTACAGTTCTGTTGACAGTCACCACCATATTTACCTTGTTGACAATTCTCACATCTATCTCCAGTGAAACCTGATTTACATGTACAGTAACCATCATTTTTATTACAGTTATTATTTGTACAACCATTATTACAATTATGTTGACATGTTGTACCATAATAACCCTGTATACATGTATTACAAGTACCAGTTGTTGAATTACACAATCTATCTTTACAGTTAATATTACATTGTTTGTCACAGTCTTCACCAAAAGTACCATTTGGACATCCACCTGTTAATGAAAATTGTTAGCTATTTTGAAATCAATTCCAGTTTAAACAAGTTTACACTGCAAGTCAACTTCCAAACTTCGCAAACCACCCTTGTTTAAAAACAAGAGGATAACATGTTTAGGTACAGTCCTCGTTCGAGAAATGACATGAGGTGTTCTTGAAGAATAATTATACCTATTGGGTGAAGGGCCAACTAGAAGGGGTGGTGACTGCGCAATTTTTAAAGCATTATGAATCACTCGCACTATTGAGAAAATTGAATATGTAATAAGAGAATAAAAGGTGTAATAAAAACTCTCAAAGTGCCTTATTTTGTGTCAAAGTGCTTATCAATTCTGACATTTTGATATCACGAATAAATAATAAAATTAGTTTAATTTACCTTTATATATTTGTACTTCACACAGAATAAGAGCTCGATTTGGTTGATTTTGAATAAAAACAAATCTACCAGATAATGTTGATGATAGTTGGTTACATTCTGTTATGTTATACACTGAATGGTCTTGTTGTGAATTATCTTTATAACATGGTGAAGCTGAGTTAAATCCTGCTCCATTACACGGACCTGTATTACTCAACTTCATTGTAAATCCTCGAAGTCTTCCTTGTACTAGAAAACATAAAACAAAGATTGAACAAATAATAATAAAATAAAGGTTATGTCCGATTTTACTTTTATTATGTTTGTATATGTCCATTTCCAACTTCCAGGTGTGGTGATTTTTTTACAAACACAGAAAAACAACGAAACAAATTATAAACTTAATACCCTGGATGAATTGATAATGGTTCATATTCTCACTCATTGTCATAAGCTATTATATTACCAGCTATACATTTTGAACTTAATTATATTTATATATTCTTCACAAAACTATGTATAATCATATTAATATTGTTTAAAATAATATATATTGTATATCAATTCACCACCATTCATTAAATTATAGTAATTCTACTTACATATATCTCTGTTATATAATTTAATGTTGTTAATGATATAGACATGTTGTAGATCAACACACCACCATTCAATGGCACTGAAATCAGTATGAGTACAGGAATGATGATTAAAAACACTATCAGTATTATTATCTACAGCATGAGATGAATTACCGAGTGTATGTGGTGAAGAACTCTGTTTAGTTGGTTTATTGTAAGCCACATTTCTGAGAGCTGTAATAAAACAAATTATAATCTGTTATTATATACCTAAACCGTAATATAACAAATCAATCTGTTATTTAATTATATTCCTATAAAGGTGTAATATACATGTAACATAATTTGTTTTTATATTCCTAAAGCTGAAATATAACAATTTAATATAGTATGTTATTATACATGTATTCCCAAAAACTCTAATATAACAAATATAATCTGTTGTCAAACTTATTTCAGCGTGAGGCAAAATAAATGTTCTTTTTAAAAACGCAATTGTGTCGCCATTTTCCATTTAAAAAAATAACAATATTGATATCATTTGTGCGTATCGCCATTTTCCATTCAAAAAATATACCAATATTGATATCATTTGTGTTTAACAAATACATAACATCGAATACACCTATCGATACTGAGGGTTATACAAACCGATCTCAGTCGTGTCTGGACTAGGTTTGTAATTAAAGATGCATGCCATTATGTCAGATTTACAGAAATGGATACATTGAAAATTTTATTCAAATAATATTATTCTGTGTGCAATCTTGATTAACACGTGAAACAATTATGGAGGATTTATTTCAGCGACGTTTCGACGATTGTTCTCTCGTCTTTATCAGCACAAAGAACGATAACTCTAACTAGTACACAATTTTGAATATACTGTATCTTTATATGAAGACGTAATTCAATGCATGTGTACTGTGATCTCATACACATCCGCGTCGGATACAAACTCTTTAGTCAAGATAATAAAAGCTTGAAAATGAAGAACTGTGTAAACGTTAACTTACTACTTAATTGCAAATATAATTTCTAACAAGCTTTTTCGTTTTACTAAATCTACATGTATAATATTATGCGTGTTTCAGTCGTCGACAATAAATAGTTAAAAGGGCTGTTTTGGATAATACTGGAGTGATAAATACACAAATTGAAAAATAAAACTAAGGAAGTATATACTGATATCGAGTGATATAGGTTTATATGTATACCGGATATATTCATCAAAGTGAATCCGCATATTTAATGAATCAGTTCTAAATGAGTAGGTAAAATTTACATTTACTTATTCAGAATTTGCCATTACTATGGACTACTTACTCTATATACGTCATTACATATTTATTACAATAAAACAACACAAGTTTTATCTAAATACTAAGTGCAAGAGGACCGCACTACACTCAAAACAAAATTCTACAAGATAAACCGTCGGACAAAGATAGCAAAATAGACATTGCAAAAAATAAACAAATATCAAATCAATCTAAAACACACGGAGAGAGACTTTGGGTTCAACTTCCAGTCGACACAAACTAGGTCCTTTCGGGACTAAAATATGGTGTAATTTTATTTGAATAAGTCGCCTGCGCGTTGACTCAATGACAGGCTTTATGATACAGAGCGCACGTGCTAACCATTCGGTCATCAAACCCTCTTTTTCAAAAACAGCCCGGGGTGTGGATCGATCATTAGAAAAAATAAACTACTGTTTAAAGAAATTTGTTTCTGGCCGTTTATATACAAACTTGGATTTGTCTATATCAAGATATCGGAAATAAGAATGTCACACATTAGAAAAATGAATAAGAATATTTCGCCTCGCACCCCCCCCCCCCCCCCCCTGCTCCTTTAAAGAATCCATGTATCGCCCTTTAACTAAGATCATGCCATTCAAAAATAAGAGCACAGTCATCATCCATTGATCAGTTAGTAATTCATATAATACCAATTTCGAATATTGGGTGAAAGATTGCTACACCGGTAGGATTCAGACGGCATTTCAAACTGGGTCTAATATCAATGGCATATGTAAGTAAATACAATATTATACTCTACTTGTTACTGTACAACCAAATTCTTTTAAAACACGACTCGGGGAATTGTTAAACAAAGGATACTACACTGAATATTATATAATAAAATAATTACTTATTAATCTATATTCAACTTACCAGTTTTGCAGAAAGCTTGGTTCAATAAATAGAAAATGATCAGCAACGTTTGAGAATCCATTCTATCACAATCAACCCTAGATCTCAATTGAATCGATCTCATGAAACAATTGCCACAAATCGTAAACCAGGAAGAAAAGCTAGAACTAAATATATACTAACGATGATATACTCTATGTATAGTGTACACTGGACATTCAATCTTGTGTACGGGGACCAGGCAGTTAGTAAGCAGAGGAAGCGTGTTCCGGATATCATGTTATATGTATGTTTGCGTCATGTATAATCTGTTTGGAGTTTTATCTACATGTATATGTATTCAATATAATAAATCCGGCTTTTATGCTTTAAATTAAGATATGTGTATTCCACCCGTGTTTAAGAATTGGGCTCCATTCCGGTTTTGTTTTGTTTTTGGAAGTTTCCAGGTTTTCTCAGAGTGTTTTAGTGCTACACTCAATAAATGTCTTGTTTGTCGGGCAACTGAAAGCCAGATATGTAGGAGGGGGGGGGGCTTTTCTGTAAGTTATTGCTGGCTAGGGGGTGGTGCAAAATAAAATTTGGTTATTGCTGAAAATTGTACGGATGTTAGGACTGTCTTTTACGGAAGCCCATAAGGGTCAATCAAATGTAAAAAAAAAAATTTTGACTATCTTATAATTACAAGATAGCCAAATTAGTTTTCTTGTATTACAAGATACGGAGAAGCCCGTTGGGGTCAATCAGATGAAAAAAAACCTAATTTATTTCAAGGTCGTCCCACACTGATTTATCGGATAGTTATAGGCCAAAAGAAGTGTGTGTGTGGGAGAGAGAGAGAGAGAGAGGGAGAGAGAGGGGGGGGGGAAATGGGGTTTAACGTCTACTCGACACAAACTAGGTCATTTCGGGACTAACATATGGTTTAATTTAATTTTAATAATACGTCTGTGCGTAGGGACTTTAGTAGTGGGGTGGGGGTTGGATGGCGAATGGTTAGCACTTGCGCGATGTATCATAAAGCCTGTCATTGAGTCAACTGGCGTGGTTTCGAATCCCCCGTTGTACGTGACAAGGAGTAGGGTCGCCTGTCCAACATCGCGGGTTTTCTCTGGGTCCTCCTCTTTTCCCCCACTGCTAAAGACCCCTACGCGCAAGTGCATTGTTGAAATAAAATTAAACCATATGTTAGTCCCGAAATGACCTAGTTTGTGTCGAGTGGACGTTAAACCACATCCCCCCTCTCTGTTTAGCAGTTGGAGGAAACCGGAGGACAGACAACCTGATGACGCCGATCCCGTAACATACAATAATACTTCGTTGAGCTGGTGGGTTGGCAGGTCGATTTGTTAGCACGTGCGCACTGTATCGTAAAGCCTGTCATTGAGTCAACTGGCGTGATTTTGAATCCCCCGTTGTACGAGTAGTGTCGCCTGTCCAACATCGTGGGTTTTCTCCGGGTCCTTCGCTTTCCTCCCACTGCTAAAGATCCATACGCGCAAGCGATTATTGAAATAAAATTAAACCATATGTTAGTCCCGAAATGACCTACTTTGTGTCGAGTGGACGTTACCCCCCCCCCTCTCCCCTCTCTTTAGCAGTTGGAGGAAACCGGAGGCCAGGCGAGGTTGGACAGGCGATCCTATTCCTTGTATCGTACAAACGGGGATTCAAAACCACGCCAGTTGACTCAATGACAGGCTTTTAAGATAAAGCACGCATGTGCTAACAAATCGACCATCCAACCCTCCAGCCCAACGAAGTACTTTTGTATGTCACGGGATCGGCATCACCAGGTTGTGCCCTCATTAAATACTATTCATACTCTCATTAACTCCATCCCCTCATTAATATCATTTATGATACATTGATGTCATGTTCTCCTTAAAGATACCTTTCCCGCGTACAAACTGTGTGATTTGATGATATATTTGGGCTAAAAATATATTCAAACTCATTAATCTATCAAACGTTTGCTTCAAATCCCTCTCAAAACATTTTTTCGTCAGGAGATACCGCAAGCTATAAATAAACTGCTTTTGTACGCTATGTCAGTCAGCTCATTTCATTGAGAGAGGGTCCATTTTTCGGAATATCCTTTTCCTTATTTACTTTCCAAAAATCAAAAATTTAAAGAAGTTTTCCAAAAAATAGAAATAGCGTTCTGTGGCTTCAAAGAGCGCATTAAAATTGATGAGTCATGATATACATATGTAGTTGGTGGGTATATGATGTCAATGGTATTTATGGGAGCATGAAATCGGTGTATGGTGACCTATAAATTGTCACTCATGGGCATCTCGGTATCTTGTAATTACAAGATAGGTTATCTTAGTCAGAATTTTTTTTTTCATTTGATTGACCCTTATGGGCTTCCGTACTGTTCACATCAGTAATATTCTGAATAAATATTTCCACTGCGGTCAGTATGAGAAAATGCCGTAGTCAATATGCAAATACGGCACCATGACATTTCTTCATATGGTGTCTATCATGTAACTTGCAAACGTTTTTATTCATTCATAGCTGACAAACGGTACAATAATCACGCGACAACCATTTTGCAATTGCTTTAAAATAAAACTCCATACCACTATTTGCCACGCCGTTAATAATAACGACAAAACTAAGCCCCTGTCAGTAAGTGTGTATATATATATATATAAACTAAATTAAAGAAAGACACCAAAATACTAATTTGACGGTAAGCGCTTTCTGTTCGTACTGAACATCATCAGACCATTTTTATTTAATTTAGTTTATATATATATATTAACTGGGAGTTGTATTTACCTATATTTTATTTAATTTAGTTAATATATATATAAACTAAATTAAAGAAAGACACCAAAATACTAATTTGACGGTTAGCGCTTTCTGTTCGTACTGAACATCATCAGACCATTTTTAATAAATAAAATATACTCCGAATTCGTACGGAGGGTCGAAGACAGCACGTTTCACAATCAATGTCGAGGTCGTCTTCAATCGCAAAGGCATCTTGCTGGACCAAATGGCCGATTCGAACTACGGACCGACGAGCAAGTTGGTTGATTTCTTAAATAATTAAAACGTAAAAATAATTAACCCCTTGTAATTTTACAGAAAGAAGAATGATTTATGATACCACAGTGGTCGGTTCATCACAGGCGACAATTAATAAGCGGATTAAGATTGAATGATTTAAATTTTGTTGTCAACGAGTTTCGCAATCTTAACCAAAGACTCAACCTTCCCCTAGTCAAAAAGCTAAAAACCATCTAGATGACGTCGCGCCTGGTACGTTCGTGCATTTTATGCGCAAACTCTTAGTTTTCCTATTACTGGCACGCGCACGGGCACTATTTCTTTTTCTTTTGCATGTACCAAAATCTGGGTTTTCGCGCGGAGGTACTTTTGAGGTATTAGCCTGAGAAGCATAACACTTGCCACTGTACCTGTGTATCGCTAATTATAAATCGAGTGTGTGAAGACAGTTTATATAGATCACGCAAAAAATTTTCAGTACAGAGTTTATTCCCGCTCTATTTGCCGCTAAGCAAACCAATGGGACTATTTTCTCAACAGTGTATGAACTGATGCATAAGCGATAATATCCTTACACCGAGAGAAATTATCTAGTCTCGGTGAAAAACCATGATCATCTGGTAAAAAAATTACTTTTCTATTTTTTGGAACGAAAAACAGTGTTTTTAAAAACAAACGAACCTGCCGCACATGAGGAAGTCATTATACTAATAATAACAGACGAGAACTCTTTTTGGGCACAGGCTTTCTTACTGAGTAGTAAATCGTCCACAAACAATCATGAAGGAACTATAGGAAGACTAGCGACGACTGTCGACAGTAAGTAGGTTATACACTATACTTTTGAGTCGAGATTACTCGCTTTGAGTCGAGATTACCAGCTTTCAGGTCACCGATAACCAATTATGTCAGAAATACCATACTGACATTCGGTTTTTTCAAGTTGTACGCGAACTAACAATCGGCGCCCTAACTGTCTTCGTCAGCTATAACTTTCAGTTTCACAATGGCGTACGACATTCGGTTTTTCAAGTTGTACGCGAACTAACAATCGACGCCCTAGCTGTTTCGTCAGCTATTTTCAGTTGCTGGCGTACGGCCAGTGCCGGTGGGAAAAGACAACATTAAAATCAGAAACCCAGTTGTTGACACCCATTAAATCACTCCTGTCTAACAAATCATAAAGCTGTGGTGTTACGGTAGCGGCATAGTATTTCACCGTAACACCACAGCCACTCTAACCATTCATAATACATCTAACTATCACTCCCTACACATTTCCCCTCGACCTACTTTCCCAAACGTCAACAACACATCTCATACATCCAGTTCACTGATTAACCCTTGTACCACGTCTACTGGTTTTCGAATGTTAGTTACGTACGCAAGCTCCAGTATAAACGAAAACTTATATTTCATCAGGGGACGTAAATTATCAAGTTTAAGTTTTTTAAAAATGATTTACATTAATTGAGCATGTTTGCCACATGCGGCATATTTTTCTTTATGACTTGCGTAAAGATGTGTGGTCAATAAAAAGTCCAAGGATACCGAGGATGGTAAAAGAACCTTTGGCAGCTGGAATTCGAAATAAAAAGCAGGCCATTGCGCTACTGTCTTGATTAAATTTTTCTTACAGCGTATGTCAGTAGTAGTACCCACTAGCCCAATCGTAGCTGAAAAGACATTTTTAAAACCCGGATAAATGTCAACGGCTGGTATCGGAATATGAACCACTGTTGGTGATACGAGGAATCAGTTACGTACATGTAGGATTTATTTACATAGGTAACATAATATGAAGCTGCAAATATACAACAGAAATAAAAATACAAGAGGAACTAACTAACCAGGAACTAACTAACGAGGAACATAAACAATAACAGCAACGCAGTACACGAATAGTTTAAGATAACCCTTCCGTCCCTTCTGGCACGACAGCGGCTGAACTCGGGTGTGCAAATCGTGTGACCCACATTAGGCCCACAGCCAAAATTTCCAACTTTCTTTGAAACACAATTCTTCTATACAGAGGTCTTCCCTACTAAAGCAACTATACAATTTTGAAAAGCAGATAATATCACGAAAATTAATCCCGAGAGTTCAAAGCGAAATGTATGCACTAACTCAATTTAGGGCATGGCGGAGTTGACATAAAATTAAATATTGGCAAACACACCCAATATCTTCACCTTCGGAAAAGAAAAGGGTATTGGTTACAGTTTCATTTAAACCAAAATTTAGAAACATAATGGACATTGAAACATGCGGCATTTTGGAAATCCAGTAATATCTCCCTGTTCCTAAGTCTAGGACATGTAGTGCATCATAGCGAAATTCTGAGGTATATAAAGAACGCCGCAACCAGCAATTCGGCAGAACCATTGGAAAAAATCAAAGACTATATGAAGGTAACGTTTGGTACTAACAATGTGGATCACAATCTAGTTAGCGTAGACGGGAAATGTACCTTGTATTATGGCATTGTTGACACCAGTAAACCAATGGTGACCGTGTTTGCCGGGAGCACATCATCCCGGCAGTGCTCTAATGGAAGAAAATTTCTCTTCCAAATTATGAAGTAATGACTGGAATTAGAAATATGTTTGTATAGACAGGAAGTTGAGAAAGGTATAGTGTGGACAGTGCAAGGTATAAATTATCCTGCTTACACACTTCTTCTGAAAAAGCCCCCCCCCCCCCCCCGACACACACACTAAAGATGCCTTGGTGTTATATATTAAAAGATGTAACTATCAGGCTTCAATCTTTGTGGAAGTAAGGACTGCAGTCATGGAAATGATAGTTTGAAGATTTACAGGTTCATTTGACCCCTGTCTTAGCCCAATGGCCAGCCACAAAAATTTGTTTTACTCCGGTAATAGTTTGGTCAAATTTAGTGTAGCATCAAGAACTTACTAAACTTACTCAGTTAATTTTTCGCCAGTTGAGTGAAAAAAAATAGATAATATTTTATAGCTCTGGGTCATATGTCCCGGGGTCTTCCTAAACGAAAACTGCATGATTTGATTATCTTATCGGTGGGTGTATGCATAGTTAGGCTAATACCGTAATGACGCCATTTGCACTGAGTTTGAAATTCCACATTTCGACGGTTTCCGGTGTGCCTGATTATCCAGCATCCATTTCTTACCGATCCTTGTTGAAACATCGTTTCCACAAAGCTTAAAATAGTAATTACCAGTCGTAAAACATAAAAACTTTAGTAAAACCGATCACGACAATGTTTATCAACAATGATGACGTGGCTAGTCACATGCCACAATCCAGCGAGTTTCATTAGTCAATTACTTGACCCCGTAACGAATAAAGAAAGTGGATTATGCATTGTCTTAATTTTGAAAATACATGATTGGAGGTTAGAAATTACATGAATGGAAGTTAGAAACTACATGAATGGAAGTTAGAAATTACATGAATGGAAGTTAGAAATTAGACGATAGCATGTTAGAATTTTGAATCTAATATACCGCCATGGATGGTGCGTAGGCTATTCATAATATCTTGAAATATTATTTATTTTCTTTCTGTGGAGTTACCTCTACCCGCCCAGGATTTGAAGTCCCTGTGTGCGTGGCGGAGCTAGGTTGCCATGGGGGGGGGGGGGGGGCGTGTCCCCCCCCCCTTAGAATCGGAAGCGGGGTGAATAGGTCTCTGCCTCATATGATTTTGTTCTCTAGGACAGATTTTTAGGTGTATATTCACTGAATGTCCCGTCCTGAAGGCTATCTAACCACTGCCTTGGGTCTCGGCACAGTAACTGATCTTCGCAATATCTAACTCCTTAATTGTAGCATGGACCGTATATTGGTTGGAGACATGACGAGGTCTCAATGTCAACGACAAATTAAGCGATGTGATTTTTGTCATACCGGGATTTTATACAGATTAATTTCTCGAACTCCCCCTTAGAATTTACGATAATCTTACAGTTACATAGTAATTGTTCAACCCGATAAGTATTCCCATCTCCAGTTTAGAACTTTGAAATTTCCAAATGCACCAGTAGAAAATTGTGAAATGATCGATTTCAATATTTTCGTAGTTTTTGAAAGCATTTTGGTTTGGTTTGTATGAAGGATTTAAAAATTATGAAAATGAAGTTCAGGTATAAAACCGACCAGATTGGTGATTAATTGTGCAGAAGTAAACATTAAAACAAGCCAACAGTGAGGCTGATGTCCCCCGCCGAAATCCCAAAATAAATAGATGACACATATTAATTAATCGCACATTTATTTTTTCAAACGTATCGAGCAATCAAACTGTACACGAAGTGTCGTCCAAAGAGAGTTTTGAAAAGAAAAATGCTAAAACCGACGATTAAAATGAAAATGTACCCTAGTTAGGGGGACCCAAAAGGCAGACAAAAGGGCCCCCACGCTTGACAAAAGGGCCCCTCTGGCCAAGGGAAAGGGCCCTCGTGTCCAAGTCAATCGTTTCTATACACTGTTACTGTCGAATCCATTACTGAATGAGAATGCAGTCATTGTATTGGCATAAAAAAAATCATCAATCAAGATGAACCTAAGTTATCTTGTCCCAAAGTATCAACCAATCAAATTGCTTATCTCTGCTTACCCTAGGCGGAAAATGCTCATCTTCGACCTCCATCAAGGCATTGACCTAATAAGCATATACACCAAGTTTGAACATTTAAACTCAATTAGAAGGAGAGTTATTGTGTTCCAAAGTCTCGACCAATCAAATTGCGTATCACTCTGATTACCCTGAGCAGAAAATGCTCATTATCGAACTTAGTCAAGGCATTACTGTAATGAAACTATACACCAAGTTTCATCACTCTCACTTAATTAGAACTAAAGTTATCGTGTCCCAAAGCATCAAATAATCAAATTGCTTATCTCTGCTTGCCATAAGCGGAAAATTCTCATCTTCGAACTCCATCAAGGCATCGACCTAATAAGCATATACACCACGTTTGAACATTTTAACTCAATTAGAAGGAGAGTTATTGTGTTCCAAAGTCTCGACCAATCAAATTGCGTATCGCTCTGCTTACCCTGTGCAGAAAATGCTCATTATTATCGAACTTAGTCAAGGTATTACTGTAATGAAACTATACACCAAGTTTCATCAAGCTCACTTAATTAGAACTAAAGTTATCGTGTCCCAAAGCATCAACCAATCAAATTGCTTATCTCTGCTTACCCTTAGCGGAAAATGCTCATCTTCGAACTCCATCAAGGCATTGACCTAATAAAAACATACACCAAGTTTGAACATTCTAGCTCAATTAGGAAGAGAGTTATTGTGTCCCAAAAAGTGTGACGGACAGACAGACAGACGGACAGACAGACGGACGAATCCATTTTAATAGTCCCCCAACTTTCTTCAAAAGGCGGGGGACAAAAAGTGTTTTATTAGGTTTGTTTTTAGCGATAACTCGACATGGTTTTCTTTTCGGATTCATATTATGGAGATAGGCGCGTCCGAAGTAAACAAAGACGATGT
Source organism: Patella depressa (assembly GCA_948474765.1). Classification (NCBI taxonomy): domain Eukaryota; kingdom Metazoa; phylum Mollusca; class Gastropoda; family Patellidae; genus Patella; species Patella depressa. Next base: position 27,973,152 of record OX419716.1, read on the forward strand.
GTAATTGATACATTTATACCCTAATCATCAGTTAGTAGTCTATCCATTTATGGGTTGCAAAAAAACAAAAAGAGTAGAAAGATTAATAAAAAAATATTATGAATTGATGTCTCTTTCTTTGATTTTAAATTTAATATACTGGTAATATCGCGAGGAGGGGGTAGTTTTATTTTAATCACGATTGTCCGGTCTATATTTTGCCGCAGCACAGAATACCAAAGGCTTCCTGGAAGTTGCCTGTCAACATAACTCGGTCCGTGATAGTAGGTAGTCAATTTTGTCATATTGTCATCATATTACCCGTAGTAACAGCTTTCATCGAAATAACACTGGTACAGTAAACTGTTCGTAATTATTATTTTTGTTTTGTAATGAAGGAAGTAATTTCTCGAGTGGTAAAAAACTAGGTTGACGTTGACGTTTTCCTCCTAATTATTATCATTTAATGATCCGAGATCACTACACAATGACGAATCGTCATTGCGTTTTTCAATAAGAGAGAGAGAGAAATGGGGTTTAACGTCCACTCAACACAAACTAGGTCATTTCGGGACTAACATATGGTTTAATTTTATTTCAATAATTCGCTTGCGCGTAGGGGTCTTTAGCAGTGGGGGGAAACCGGAGTGTCCGGAGGAAACCCACGAGGTTGAGAAGGCGCCCCTATCTCCATGCCACATACGCTCACACCAGGGCTCGAAACCACAGCCGCAAGCCAGAGGTGACCGACCAGCTAGAGGACTAACATATGGTTTAATTTTATTCTAATAATTCGCTTGCGCGTAGGGGTCTTTAGCAGTGGGGGGAAACCGGAGTGCCCGGAGGAAACCCACGAGGTTGAGAAGGCGCCCCTATCTCCATGCCACATACGCTCACACCAGGGCTCGAAACCACAGCCGCAAGCCAGAGGTGACCGACCAGCTAGAGGTCGAAGTGCGGCACTCTTTTTTTTCTTGTAAATATGTTTATTCAGATATAAAAATTATATACAGATACGTCATGATATATGAATAACCAAAAATATACTAAAAATATTTACACTGATACATATTTTTATGAAAGAGTTAATAATTAAGATTTAAAAACATATTTTTTTAAGGTTTTGTAGGTATACACAGTACAAGTATTTACAAAGTGTACATTAAAAGTAATTAAAAGAGTAATTTACAGGGTAAAAGTCGAGGGTATATACAAACTCTTTCAAAAATCTAATTGAATATCCCCATTATCTTCATATAGCAATAGACATGACGGCTTAATGAACTTATCAATAAAATTTGACTTATTATTCTTAAAAAAAATACTAATATTATATACATTTTCTTTTAATATGTTTTTAAATAAGTTAATGATATTTTATCTACAGTTTTCTTTATCTAAAATAACCATGCGACGCTTATAAATAGCTTGTCTTGCGGTGTATAAAATGACATTACAAAGTTCCATGTGACTATTGTTATTGGTGGTGGACTGAATACCTAACAGTAAACTTGTTTTAAAGACTTCATTACTCATGGGGGAATTCGTTATATCGAGTATGATCTCTTTAAGTAGATCTATAATATTTACAAGACAATTACATATGAACAATATTTTCTATATCTATTTTACATACAGGGCATACATTTGAATCAATAATATTTACTTTATACAATTTATCCATAGTCCAAATTATATTGTGCGCTATTTTAAAATCTAGGTCAATGCTAAAGGGATTCTTATAATATTTAAAAAGATTTTTCCATACAATTAGGCCAATTCACCGTTATACCATTCTTCTCCCAAAAATGATAAGAAGTGGGATCGGAACTATTATTCTTAATCAATAATTTATAACAATATTTAGAAGTAATATCTTTAGATTTAACTAATACATCATTAATTTTAAAAGAAATTTCACCGTGGATATCACAAGTGCTATCATACGAATAATTTTCAATAATATGTCTCCATTTCTCAGGATTTGATGATTTTATTACATCATAATTCTTTAAAAGTTTATCATTATCCAAATTATCATAAGCATCTTGAAAAATATCCAGAACAGTATGGTTGGGAATAAAACCGGGTTTAACATAATACATAATATCATAAATATAATTAATACCAAATGACTGAAATAATTTAAAATTCAGCGTTCGTCCATTATGTTTTATTAAGTTATTATTAAATAATGGTTGAATGGAAATATCATTAAAATTTTTAGGATCTGGTCTCGTTCCATTATTTAAGTCATTCCAGGCAATTAAAATATTTTTGTAAAAAGCAGGTAGATTTGATAAAGTAAGCTTATCTATATTCAGTTTAAAAATATCAATACAATTATTTGAACATGTAGCTTTAGATAGATAATATTTCATAATGCTTTTCCATACATGTTTATAATTAACATCACACAATTTAATAATCCATTTTAAACATAAAGATTGGCATTTTAATTTAATATTAGGTAGATTTAGACCACCGTCTGCTTTTGTTTTGACAAGAGTTGTGTACCTTTGAGTATATACCTTTTCACAAAAAACAAGTCATTTAATAAAGCTACTCTAGACTACTAGGCCACCCCAACCCCCTTTTCAATAAGAATTTTCATATAAACAAATTCGAATACCTATTAGCTTGATATATAGAATAAACAAAAATTTAGTAACTATTACATGAATACAGAATAACCAGTTTTACATCATATATTATACATTATCAATATCTAAAGACGTCTATAGAGGTAAGATAACTAGCTTGTATGATTTAATGTATGTCTAAATGAAGGAAAGTGGAGATTGTTTTACCTGGACAGAATAAACAATTATACATTTATTATTATACAGAATAAACAATTACACATTAAAATTTATTAATCTACAGAATAAACAATTATACATAAAAATCAACCGAACATTTGCTATAATACAGAGTAATCAATTATACTTTTACTATTTGACAGAATAATCAATTATACATGTATTACATTACAGAAAACAATTATACATTTATAATTGTGCATAATAACAATTATCTATTTCTTATATTACAAAATAAAAAAAATACATTTGTTATGTTATAGAATAAACAATTATTCAGTTATTATGTTACAAAATAAAATATATATACATTCATAATTTTTTAAGAATAAAGTGTTTGACATTTACAGATTAAACAATTAAACATTTATGATTGTAAAGCATAACCAATTAATATTGGACAAAAGTGTCACCTCTCGTTGCAAATATTGATGATAGAAAATCTATATAGTAATGATTAAATATTTATATAGAGTAATGATTAACCATCTATCTATCATTACAGTTTTCATTACATTTGTGCAAAAACACACCAAGCCAAATATTAATATTTTACCATTATCACATATTAAAATATGCCACGCTAAGCTTGTAATAATAGCTGTTTTGTAGTAGTTGACTCAAAAGCAAGGAATTAATTTGTTTGGTTTCCGTCATTTATGGAAATTGTAATATACGGATATAAACAAAGGCGCATAAGATATCGTTAATACCTCATTTATTCCCTTCCAAGATTTACATATACAGGGACTTGTTCCAATGTCTTATAATAGGGATCAGCTACATCACCGTGATCATTTGAAGCTTGTTCCAATGTATCGTAAGTGTTTTCTCTTGTTAAAACTGGACAAACGCAGGTATCTGGACGATTATTATATCTATAACCAGGCGGTTCTCTAGCTGGTTGACGAGGAGGTTTTCTGAAAAGAAATATTTCTAGAATTATTGACCAATTTGTAAATCACCAATTAATGGATAAAAAGTAGTACTTTGGTACATTGGTCAAATGACAAGTTGCACTAACATAACTTTAAATCAACATAATTTAAGTGTGGGGTGGGGGTGGGGGGTAAATGATTTAAATATTGAAATGATCTGCAAACACTACTTTTAAGTTGTTAATACAAAAGATTATTATTCGCTCACTTAAAAGATAGGTTGCCAGGCAACGAAACATACGCCCACAACAGTTAAATCGTCCGGACAGTCAACAAGAGTTGTCGCATATTGTTACGTTTTGCTGTAATGAAACATTTATAATAGCCTACACTAAAATCTGATTAAGAGTAACAACTCAGAAAATCATTAGAATTTGTTCAGTTTTTATAAAGTTCTGCCCAATGCAAACGCTTAGTATACGAAACATTTAAAATCATGGATTTAGCTGTTCAGTTATCAAAATTCATTGTAAATCAATATACTTGTTCGTCTCAAGACCTTAATCCCTGTGTATCAATCTGAAGTCAATTGGGTGATCAAGATAAATCTGGCAGTAATTATCGGAATTCGCTGAAAATAATAGGATTCTTCGTCTCATGACCGTAAACACTGTGTATAAATTTAAAGCCAATCCGATATTAACTTTGGCCTCTAGAGCGTCCACAAGATTTTTTGAAGTGATCAAGGACCATAACTCTGACAGTAATTATCGGAAATCGCTGAAAATCAATAGGCTTCTTTGTCTCATGACCTTAAACACAATGTACAAATTTGAACTCAATCGGATATTAACTTTAGCCTGTAGAGCGTCCACAAGCAATTGTATTGTGGACGCCGGACGGACGGAGGGACGGATGGCGGACGGGGCGACGACAATGACGACAATATACAACCACATTTCAATGTGGGCGTATAAAAAAGGTTATAGGAGTAATTATAGTCAAAGGGGACCATACAATACCTTTTGATGTAATAACAGAAGCCAGTAATACAAATCAGACTTGTGACTGTTATTCCAAACAAAGCTCCTATAATACCACCAACCACAGGGCTTATACCTTCAGATTTACTCTGTTCAGATTTATCTTAAAATAGAATTGTATATAGAATAAAATACAAAATATAAAAGATACAGGTGCATCTACACGTGTTAGCATTTGACTACGTCATTTCGTGGCGCTTAATTTGCGATGACGCAATTGACATTATTTACGTTAACAGTATCATCGCTATATAAATAAAGTGGGGTTTAACAACCTACTGTTCGGTAACGACTGCGCATACGTCATACAGTGTGAGATTGGGAAAATTTGAACTGGACAGTGGCAATACGGCCTACTTTTCATTTCGAATTTCAACTGCCACGGGTTCTTGAACGCGCACGCCAATGTGAATTGTGGATATCTCGTGTCGTGCTATGGGAACCAGTATGCCGTATGACATGCTAGACCCCCCGTCCTACATTGCTGACAAGGACAAACCACGACGGAATATCCAAACGAACTTTCTCGGCCAACACCATGATCGAACTCGAGTATACATCTTAATGCAATATACTAGTACCTTTGAAACAGTCGCTTCCTGTTTTTCCAGTTTGACATCCATTCGAACAACTTCCTGTCATCCGGTCACATAAACTTATAACAGAATCATCCGGTGGCTTACAGTTAAAACTACAAATTTCATGACACGATTTTCCCCATCTTCCATCTTTACATTTAGTACAAGAGTTTATATTATCTTGTTTACAATGAATACAATTATCATTACAGTTCTTATCACAATATTCTCCACTTTTACCTTTAATACATCCATTAATACATGTACCATTATATCTATCACATCCACCATTACATGTAATATTACAATTCTTATTACATCTATCACCATATCTTACCATAATACATCTAGTACATCCACCATCTCTATTACATGTTATATTACCTGTGATTGGTTGACATCTACTACCACATGTTGAATTACAATATGGACCTACTGTATCAGGTTTACAATCATTACAAATGCCGTTAGATTTATTGCACCCTCTAGTACAGTTACCAGGACATTTAAATGCACAATTCGTACCATGCCAACCTGCTGTACAAACAGAGCAGGACCCATCGGATTTAATGCATGTGTCATATATGCAGCCCTCGTTACATTTACTTCCACAGTTTTCACCGAACCAACCTGGATAACATGTTGAACATCGTCCCGTAGTCTTGTTACAGTTACCTACACAGTTAGCAACCACACAAGATGAATTACATCTTGCATCAAACCAACCAGACTTACAGACATTACAAGTTCCGTCTGATCTAGAACAGGTATTATGTAAACATCCACTACTACAGTCCTGTTGACAGTCATCACCATATTTACCTTGTTGACAATTCTCACATCTATCTCCAGTAAAACCTGATTTACATATACAGGTACCATTATCTTTATTACAGTTATTGTTTGTACAACCATTATTACATTTATGTTGACAGTTTGTACCATAGAAACCTGGTTTACATTCAGAACACTCTCCTGTATTTCTGTCACAGTTACCAATACAATTATCAACTGTACATGTACTTTCACAGTTTGTACCATAGAAACCTGGTTTACATGTATTACAAGTACCAGTTGTTGAATTACACAATCTATCTTTACAGTTAATATTACATTGTTTGTCACAGTCTTCACCAAAAGTACCATTACGACAACCACCTGTTATGATAGAACATAAATAAATCATGATTACATCTATATATTCAATACAAACCTACAATGACCCACTTTACGTTACTATTCCTTTAAGCTGGATAGCAATTATAAAGTTATGATTACATGGAAAGATTCTGTGGGCCATCATAATCACCTACACCACACATGTCCGCTTCCAATTTTTGATATTATTATGTAACTTAATCTGAACTTCCCAGCTACTCTCTTGGATCTCGTTTTGAACTCTGATTATTTAATTTACCTTTAAATACTTGTACTTCACACAGTGTAAGGGCTTCATTTGGTTGATTTTGAATAAAAACAAATCTACCAGATAAAGATGTTGATGATGGTTGGTTACATTCTGTTATGTTATACAGTGCATGGTTTTGTTGTGAAGTATCTGTATAACATAGTGAAGCTGAGTTCAGTCCCGCTTCATTACACTGACCTGTATAACTCAACTTCATGGTAAATCCTCGAAGTCTTTCTTGTACTGAAATATACAATATGGTAAATAGTTTATCCAAATACATTTACATTTTTTATTATTGTGCATGACATCAAGTAGCCGTCTTTTATTCTAATGAAATGTTTTTCAAAACAATAACAAATACCCCCCCCCCCCCCCATAATGATTTTAAATACCGACATTACTAAGCTTATTTTATTGGAAATACGCCAGCGCAGCAGCCATGTCTCGACAGCAGCTTAAAGGGACAATAACATTCTTGCTGGCTTGGTAGCTCCAGAAAATAAATAATACCCTTATTCTAAGTACTAGATGTTTAAATGTCCTACCTGTTGTGTAAATTATCCATTACAACCTATTTTATTTGTCCAGAGGGTTCGAAAATATTTTAAAATCCAAGTCACATTTGAAAAGGTTTACGTTAGACTTTTCAAATCAATTGGTTGAATTTTTCCAATTTTTTAAATTAGGTGTGTTAAGATGAAATTTATATCATCATTTAATTGGAATATTCTAAAATAATACGATTTGGTGACCAGAATGAAGATTGGGACATATTTTTCAGTTACAACAAGAGTGTTATTGGGGCTTTAACCCAAAGACCAAATTGAATGTTACCGTACATCTCTGGAACGGAATATCGAAAAATGTACAATGTCGATAAGATTCGTCCTCTCATGACGAATCAGTTAAAGGCTATTGGGGATATACAGGCCATAATTATGTGAAAAGAATCCGCCCAAACCATTTGTCATTTGTGGAGAAATTTAAAAAAAAAATCCATTAAACCTATAGCCTGTGTCGCAATCACAAGGTTTTCGGCGAAGTGACCATAAAACGGAAATCCTTGAACCCAGAATATCGAAACGGTTTATCCGCTCATGACCACATTGCTTCACAATGGATTTGAAAACGTTCCGTTAAAACTGCAGACTCCATCGTGTTGACAAGGTTTTCGGTAAAATGGGGTAACTTTATATTAAATTATAGTCATTCTATACTTACATGTATCTCTGTTATATAGTTTAATGTTGTTAATGATATAGACATGTTGTAGATCAACACACCACCATTCAATGGCACTGAAACCAGTGTGAGTACAGGAATGATGATTAAAATCACTATCAGTATTATTATCTACAGCATGAAATGAATCACCGACATCTTGTGGTGAAGAACTCTGATCAGTTGATTTGTTGAAAGCCACATTCCTGAAAGCTTTAATATAATAAAATATGTAATGTAACAATTATTATATGTTATTATCAATATTGCTTTAATGGGGCATAATGTATACTTATAATTAGTTTTATTTGTATTTTCCCAATAACGGATATACCCAAATGATTCAAGTGGGTTCTTTATGGAAATGAAATGGGGTTTAACGTCTTACTGAGTTTTTTTATGGAAACATTTAATCTGTGTTGAACCTTTGCATTGTTCATAGTAAATAATGGGTTGGACAAGGAAGTTTATCAGGTTTTCCGGCGTGGGTTCCTCTTGTCAATGGCGAGGGACAGAGGGTCTGGTACGGGACAGCGAATTATAAGTTGATATGCACGTAAGCGAAGTCTGGACAGTCGAAGCTCGAAATAAGAGTAGGCCATAGCGCCGGTGTTCGAGAAAAAATTTCCCTCAGGTAATGTGTCGCTTATGTTCAGAATGAATACGCTACATGGTGTATAACTTTAAGTGCAGGCGGGGCATAAAATAGTAGTAGGACGTTAAACATTATTTCATTTCATATTCAGCATATAGATCATAATAACAATCCAGGAATATCTCATCTATCTGTATTTATAGTTTAATATGCCAAAACAATAAATCTTTAACAACCCAGGAAATTTATATGCTCGATTGCACCTTCCACAAATACATTCTATCAAACTCAAAGATACGGTCAATCGAGTGAAAGGTGGAATATCGAGCTACAGCGCATGTCCCACTGCTTAAGAAAATATCCCAACCACGACAGCTGAAATTTATTCGTTAGGTTCAATTGCCTCACGATTCTACTCACACCACCTCAGTCGTCGAACCTGACAGAACTGCATGTGATAGGACAGTATTCCACGCTACTCGATAGCTTAATTCTGTGAATTCGGGACGTTCTGGACTGACAGTCGAACATCCATCTCCTTAGTTTCTATAATTATAATGTATGTATTCAACTTACCTATTATACAGAAAACTTGGTATACAAGAGAAAAAGAGAGTATGAATATTTGAGACGCCATTTTATCACCGATACACAACTAATATATGGTTCACTTACAAGAACCCACTAAAAATCATAAACAGGGAAGATAAATAACCTAAATGCGCCTTTGAGAATATAAATCTTATATCAATACCGTGTCTACATTTGTTTTAGCCATGCAATATATATTTTCAGACCGGGAAGTAAATAAACAATAGCAATTTACAACTGATAACATTTTGTAACGATAATAGTTTATTCTGACAATATAGATAAACAATATAACCACACTTGCTTACACCTACAGTAAATTGTAACCGAAAGATCGATTTCCCGACGTCTACGATTTACCCAATACCGCCCAATGTTACATAAGACTTAACTTAATACTACCAAATACCACCGCATACTACCTCAATACTACGAAAAACTGACAGAATACTACAATAACATAGGTGGTAATCTAATAATCATCTGGTAACGAGTTAATTATATCGTGATTACGAGTAGATTTCGTCGTAATTACAACTATATCGTAATTATGAGGTAACTTTATCTTAATTGCTGGTATAGGCGCAAAGCCGAGTTAATAAACGAGGGCTGATAAAGTTCATCATGACGGTATTCTACACACAACTCCCACAAAAAGCTACTTGTTAAAGGAGCTAAATCTATATCCTTTCGAACATAAAATGGGCGAAGATGTTCATTAATGTAATATGAATGTAAATAATAAACTTGTAATTTCTAATAGTCTAATTCAATGGCGTTCGCTCGAGTCTGGTAAGTATATTTTACATCAGCAGTACGGTTTGACATTTCACTTAAAGGAGCTACTCTTTGGCAACTAAAAATAGACACGCATATAATAATGTAATACGAATGTATATAAACGGATTTACATTCAGTAGTGCCTGTCTTTACTGTAATTTAATCAGCTATGTTCGGCGAAATACGCGAGGAGGCCAAATTGAATGGCAGTCTTTGGCGTCTGGCACGCGATTCGTGTACCAATTTTAAAATCTTCATTTTGTTTTGGATATCAGAAGCTTATCTTTTCACGGTAGGATAATAACATAAATGGAGGCGAGGCTGTGTAATTCTAATACAAATGCGCCATTAAATAGGTTAGAATGGCTTGTGCTGAAGAATCACAGTAAAATGGGTAAAGATCAAACGAGGAACAAATAGTGTGTACAATATTCCAAAATAGGCACTATCAATAGGCACTAGTTTCTGCAACATGAATTAATTTTATTCCAAAGAAATTATCATTTAAATTTTTGAGTATAGTTATAATAATGTTGACTATTATAATTTATTCGATACTTGCATGATCTCGCTTTTTAAACATACAAATTCATTGCTGCATTTCTTGGGTGAAAATTTTGTGATGTTGGCGTTACACTGTCCCGAAATTAACGTCATATAATGGATATACCACTGTTATAATGACGCTTCCATATATAATATAACTGTTATAATGACGCTTCTATAATATTATTATGGAAGCGTCATTATACCAGTGATATATCCGAACGCTTTTTTTAAATTGGATAATAATTGTGACCCGATATGCGCCAATATCAAAAGGAACCAAGATCTAGGGTTATAAACATACCAATTAGCTAAACCCGTGATTTTTCGTACAATTAGGGGTCATAGTCCATGAAGCTATGGTTCGATGTATGCCAATATCGAAAGGAGATATTTGGGACCTATATTTTGAGTTTCGTCAAAATCGAATAACAATTGTGACCTGTAGAGTATAAACAAATTGTGGACGGGCGGGCGTCTGACAGGACAGGGGCGACAATGTGGGCGTATACAATTTGCTGAAAGACCTTGTGAAGCCTCATTGTCGTGTTGAATTCGTGTATCCATTTTCCCCTTCATAAAACCATCATGAGAAATGAAATGAAATGGGTTTACCGACCTAATCTTCTGCACCTAACGTGGGCTAATGGAAGACGGCCTACTCTTATATTGAATTTAAACTGCCAAGCGATCTTTTAGGTGCACGCCAATGTGTACACGGGGCCTCGGTTTTTCGTCCCATTTGAACGACTAGACAGCTGTCCTTGTCAGGTCCACCGTTCTGCATCACTGACAAGGGCAAACCACGCCAGAAAATCGAGATGAACTTTGTCAGCCAATGCAGGGATCGATCACCCGACCTCCAGGCTAGCGAGCAAAAGCCTTACCAACTTAGCCACCATGATTCCCCGCCATCGTGAGAGCATCTTGTCAAATCGCGTCATATTCTTCTTTACTTCGTGGTTTAGTTGCATCAGCGCTCACGCTGTCGATCGCCATTTCCGCCAATTGCGATAAAAATATAATATTGGCGTTATACATGTATATATATATACAAGTAATTTTAAATAATAATATATGCAACTGTTACATATATTATTATTTAAAATTACTTGTATAAATATACGCATGACCTTTAAAACCTGGTCTTCCTCTTTAAACCATATTTCTTTCAAACATGTGATTGTAGATATTGCCTCAATTTATTAGTCTCAAAGTAAAACAAAAACACAAAACAGTGTTTATGATGAATATAGCGAAAATAGATATGGATATTTAAATTTATTTAATCACATTCCTCTTCTAGTCAAAGCGATACAACTAAAAAAATGTTTAATCTGTGTTCAAACAGCCTAAAATGTCGATGAATAATCGTGGGTTGTTTCCGATCCATGATTCAGGGTACAGTCGTATATATTCTGTTTCTACTGGATTGGGAAATCGAAAAGTTAAAGGCACATCAAGATGAGTATTTGCAGGCAAACTAAAAATCTGAAATAAATACATATACATAGTCTGTAATTAGTGGAAAAAATTGCAATTCGGATTTTAAGAGGGTTGGTATTCAACCCACTGTGTTGTGTCATTGACTGTAGACATTCTTTCATCGTGTAAAGGCGTTTCAGGAAATTGGCGGATAATTGGGGTAACAATATCGACTAGCTAGAGGGTATTTAAATATTTTATAGGCGGCCACTGTTATCGGGCATCGGACAGGCCCAATAAGTGACTCCATCAACCAAAATATTCCCTGGTCAACCATCAATATTTCATACCCCTATGTCTAATTAGTCTGATCCCCCACATATGTAACCGACGGCAAAAAATGAAATTAAATGGGGTTTAACAGTGAATCAACGGGAAAAATGAAGACCGCCATCTGCAGTGTGCTAGTATGGGGTTGACGCTACTTAATGTTATTGTTATTTCAAACTATCAATGGTTCTTTTAGGTGCACATACGTATGTACACTGGCCCATCAAAACGACTAGACGTCATTCCTTGCCAGTTCCAGAACCACTGGTAAGAGAAAGCGTACCGTAATAAGAACTTTCACTGAGCCACAAGTTCTTCCCATTGCAGGAAATTGGAAAACCCGTTGATCGATTTCTTCCGTCCGCCCCATTGCAGTAAATTAGAAACCCCGTTGATCGATTTCTTGTTAAAACGATGCTTAGTCCTTCAAAGACCGCACCTCTTAACACGTGGTTAAGGTGCATACTTCTATATTCTATAATTGTAAGTGTTCTAACCTTGACAAACCCATCATCATCCGCAACATTCTTCCATATTAATTCGTTATCCATAAACTGTAAAACAAATGACTTGATAATATTGTCTACTTTGACCTTGTCATTTGCCTGGCGAACTTTAATCCCCGTAACAAGAGCTGGTCCATCTTCATCATCCAAATCAATAGTGTGATACTTTTCGACATTGTTTAGCAGTCCACTTTCAGGTAAATCAGCAAACGTGACAGAGAGGAGGGAACCATCTTTTGACAGAATACTCTTTGAGCAGTCATCAAAACCTATAATATAAACCATAATATTATAATAAAGAACTGGTTATGTATCAAGTTATTTTGCACTGGTTTGGTTAGAAATTATAACCCATAATTTCTGGCGTGGTTGCCCTATGTCTCGCTGTCTAGTCGTTCGGACAGGACGAAAAAACGAGGTCCTGTTTACTACACACTGGCAGGATATAGCGCCAGTCGAAACAGAACAGTAGGGCGTTTCCCTTTTCAGTTTTTACTTTCCCTGATTTCATGGTTCATCGAATGTAGAGCCACTTTTAATAGCAATTATCCACACCTCTCCCCCCCCCCCCCCCAACTCTTTCGCAGGGTAAATTATTTTCGCTTTTTGATCTAAAATCGAAGAAGAGTTTTTGAATTTCCCTTTTCTGGCAGGTTTTGTTGACTATTTATAATTTTGGAACAAGAATAAGAAAATAAACCGACATGAGTTAGGGTGGACGTCACTGCGTTTCTTTGATCAGGTCTAGTGAAAAATAAAAATTGTCAACCACCTTCAATATTTAGTTGATATAATATGGAGGTCAATGGACGAGAACTATCAGTCTGGAAAAATAACTTGACACTCGCCCGCTACCCCCACCGCAAAACAAGACTTACTTCCCTTGAAACGTGATGCGAATGATAGCTGTCGGAGATTTATGATACCGAATGGACATTGGATACACGTGATATTTTAAAATACAGAATAATTTAATGGTGGATAATAATTCTATCACAAGAACATTTATAAATGGTCCCCGAAAAACTAATTCATCATTACATAATCAATTATATTAATCGATGGTGAGTGTTACTCCATCTACTAAACAAATTAAAGTGCTTGGTTTCATTCTTTTAATGGAATCAATTACAAAAAAAAGGAGTAAGCATTTAACAAAAATTATAAATGATCTTAATAAAAAAAAACTGTCCCAATGTCAAACGCAGTATAGAACCATAAATTGTAGCCATTTTCGCTTAAGGCGTTTTGTACGCGTGTTCGATGGGCTGGTTGAAAATCCACTAAAATCGTGTTTACATATAGATTGAATCTCAATATGAACGGACATATTGCATTTTGTCTCGTATTTTGCATAGATTATAATTTGAAATATCCCAGATGCAACATCTTGAACTGGTTTTTATGCGGGGGTTACTGAACGACTAACTTTAACTCTAAAGCCCGATCCATACCCCTACGACTACACACAACCCGACAGGACTCGGCGTCTTGGGTAGTTGTAAAGAAAAATCGGGTCGCATCATTACTTCACTTGCCTACGACGGTACCAGTCCACACAGGCCCGACTCCCACAGATTACGCGTCGTGAGTTATGCCACTTCCCTCTAAGGAGAAAAAAAGGAGCACAAGAAATGTACAGTCACATTACTAAATGCTACTCTCTGATTGGCTAAACAACGTAAGGGTTTCGACTGCATCAAACTGCATCCGACTACGACTGAACATGCTCAGTTGGGCCGACGGGTCACGATGCGACGGAAATCGATTGAATCGTGGTCGCGGGACTGCCTACACTGCATTGATTATCTGAGACAAGACGTTGCCTTGGGTAGAGTCTGGGCAAGTCGTGGCGGCGTGGACCGGGCTTTAGACTCAGCTACCGCCTTAAATATTTATTCAATCAAACTCCAGAAAATATCTGTTTACATCCTACCTGGAAGAGGGTCATCTGTGTAGCAGGCTTTTATATCTAGTGATAGGTATGGTTTACCAGTCCATTTGTGGGGATATATGCGTATTATTCGAGTATCAAGCGGCCTGGGTAATAGAAACCTTTCGGGAACTAACACCGATTCTCTGTTTCTACTTCCGGTATCGAAGATCTATTCAGATATAATTGTAATAGTATAAATTATAAAAATACATTTCTGAAATTGGAGCCACTCTAGCTCTTTGAGAAAGTCGTTGGTTTGGTAGCCTAGAAGTTCCGTGTGCGATCCCTTCTTTGGCCGAGAAAGTTCCTCGGGGTTTTCCGATCTGGATGGTGCAAGACAGAGGGACTGGCAAGGAACAGCGTATAAGCGTTCGGATGAGACGAAACACCGAGGTCCCGTGTAAACATTGATTTGCATGTGGCAGTTGGGATTCGATATCAGAATGCAGCGCTACTCGGCCCATCTTTATATCCTTTACATTCAAGCCATTCTACACGTATTTCGAATTCCAAATGACAAGGGTTGTGTTACCAGTACACCAACGTCCTGCTCCACTGAGAAGGGAAAACTGCAAGGGGAAATCAAGAGATATATCTTCGGGCCACCTGGTTAGCGAGCCAGTGCTTTACTCACTGAGGGGGGTTGGGTGGCCGAATGGTGAGCGTGCTCGCGCTTTATCATACCGCCTGCCATTGAGTCAACTTGCGTGGTTTCGAATATCCGGTTGTACGTTGCAAGGAGTAAACCATATGTTAATCCCGAAATGACCCAGTTTGTGTCGAGTAGACGTTAAACCCCATTTCTCCCTCTCTCTTCGCGTTACTCACTGAGCCAACCTGGCTATCAAATCTTTAACACCCATCCACAATTTGATTTATTTCCCAACGGTTATATTTATTCATAAACATTGGTAGAAACTAACTACCTATTGTTATATACATGACTCCTTCATAACCAGTTTCTCTTATACAGTTGCCAAATGGTTAACGCGGTCGCGTTTGATCGTAAGGACTCTCATTCAGTCAAGTCGTGTAGGGTCGCCTGTCCAAAATCCGGGGTTTTCCGCGGGTCCTCCGGTTTCCTCCATTTGCTAAAGACCGCAAGCGATTTATTGAAATAAAATTGAACCATATGTTAGTCCCAACATGTTCTAGATTGTGTCAAGTTTACGTTAAACTCGCTCTCTACTACAATCATCAAATAATTGGAAGTAGATTATTATCCATCCCTACCCTTTTGTTGCCTCTCATATCTGTGTAGTATTTCCACTTGCCAGCACCATTTTGGTAAAACAAAGAGAACTGACTTATTCCACCCCAGTCATTTAAATCATTGTTACCAACAGTTTTCAATGAGAAAATTCTTGAAGGCGCAAAAAACTTGACCTGAAATAAGAAGAAATTGATGGAAACATTCGACAATACAATATACCGGAAAACTGTTGGAAAACTACTAGAAAACACCATGATATACTGAATACCGGAAACGCTGGAAAACATTAAATACCGGAAAACACCCTAAATACCGGAAAACACCCAGGCTCGGGGTTAGATTTATCCGGTGTTTTCCAGAGGACCAGGTTCCGAGTTACCTGTTTAGGTATTTAATGTTTTTTTCCGGTGTTTTCCGTTATTCAGTATAACATGGTGTTTTCCGGTAGTTTTCCGGTGTTTGTCGGTGTCGTTCGGTATATAGAATATAGCCCGAAAAATTAAACAAACTTTACTATGATTATACCATTTACGATAGTTTACTACCATTAATCAATTTTCACCGGAAAAAATTCTTCAATTCAGTGTTAAAATGTATTTAAACCCTAACACACTTCCCAATGGCATTTTGTATGAACAATAACCCTTTTTTAATGACAATGGAGGACAATACAGCTAAGTTTAGACGATGTCAACAAAGTAGAATACATTACCATCGTGATGATATATTGATTTACCCAAACTGACAATAATATCAGTAATGTTCACCCAACTTCGATGCATATTTGTGTTATTTGAAGTTAGTAAATAACGCCATTCGCATGTACGTTACGTCAAAGAAATAATGAGAGAAACGGTTTATAATTCAGAGGTAATATAACAACAGTTATGTATTTCCTTGTCTAACACTTTAAAAAAATGTTCATCCCATCCAAACAACTATACATATACTAACACACTTTTAGTAGTTTGGAAAGTTTGTCACTGTACCTGGAGATACTGGTTCTTTCTTTGCGAAGAAAATAAATATGGATAGCCCTTATCCATAAAAGCAGCGTTTTGGGCATCGGAGTCATGGACTTTCGCCGAGAATATATCTTTTATTTCCCTTCTTCCAGAATATCTCCAGACTGTATTGCTTTTACATTCTTCAGAATCTATAAAAGGGAATTGAAACAATTTACATACGGTACAAATTTTTAGCATTAAATTACAAACAACTTATCGCATACACACATTTATGAATTTTGTTTACTGCGCTGGGTTTATTGATAAATATACATTTAAAACAGGACTTTGATGAGCATTTAACAGATTTTAATTATTACTATATCACTGATCAATCGCAGACCCTACCTTTCGGCTTCTTTTTTAGTTTAAGTTTTCCTATATATTTAATGTTCTTAAGATTTTTGTGTTTGGTCGTTTTGTTGGGGGTTATCTTGGAAGGACCATGTTTATGCTTGACCTTTTTGTTGTTAGATGTCTTGATAGGACCATATTTGTGTTTGGTCCCTTTGCTGTGAGATGTCTTGGTCGGACCATATTTGTGTTTTTTCCTTTTTTTGTGAGATTTCTTGGTATAAATATGTTTGTGCTCGGTCTTTTTGTTGTGAGATGTCTTGGTGGGGTGATGTTTGTGTCGGGTCTTTTTATTGTGAGATGTCTTGGTAGGACCATCAATATTACTTGGCCAATCAGAGGAAATTTCAGTATTTGCTTCAATACAGTACCGAACCCGGAATGCGGCATAAGGAGATCCATCCCACATTTCAGGAAAGAAGCGAAGCTGTCTTGTCTTGATTCGGTTGGTTAAAGTGACAGTCGTTACTAAATCGGGAGTGGCCAAGTTTCCTTGATTAACAAATACCTATTAAAACAGATAAGACGGGCGTTAAAGATGAACTCCAGCGAAAGTATTAGACTTTGTTATTGATGGTAAATGAACAGCGAGTAACGACATATAACGCTTAATTTCCCTCCCTTCAATCAAGTGACAAATTAGGCTGCTTAAATAAATTTTCACTATTTGGGGTAGCATTTTGCGATTGAATCACTTGAGGGGGATTTGAAGCAAACTTTGGACAGGTAAATTAGTTTGAATATATTTTAAGTCCAAATATAGTTCGTATGCGTAGGAAGGCATCTTTTAGACGTTCATCTGAGATGAAATGTTTTGTTGACCTAGAATTAATCATAATACACAGCCACACGACAATAAAAGTTAATTTATTTCAATTGCGTAACCCGAATTGTAACCATACGACTCCCAAAAGTCACACACCACGTGTAAATAGGGATAATTGATTACTCTTACTGATTTAAATGACGGAAGTGAGAAATCCATAATTAATAATAATATCAATTTCTTACATCTCTGTGTGTTTTCGGATTTTCTATTGGTATCCATGATCCGACGCGATTTCTATATTTGGCTATATACTTTAAGGTTAGCCCAGCTTGCTCTTCGATTGGCCCTTGTAATGGTCCAGGTCTTCCCTTGACATCCCATCCGAGAATTAAACTTGGTTGCTTAAAATTTATACCCAGTGGTATTTTATTATTTTGTTCTAACAAATCTTGGTTATATTCCAAAATGGTGAAATAATGTTCTTTAAATATTTCACTTTCTTCGCAGTCTTAAATAAAATAAAGAACTGAATTTTAATGCACTGTAATATGAGATCAGTGATGTTCCATGAGAACGAGATCATATTGTTACATTTAAAGATACATTTAATAGTAAAGAGTTTAATAAAAGAGTTGGTCATTCTTGCTATAATAATTCAAAAGTAGACGATGAAAAATGAAAATATTGAAAATAGCAGTCAAATTACTTTGTTCTGAACGGAGTTGTCACTGTTGGAGTTCAGTTCGGACTAGAAATATGCATCAACTGAGTCCGCGCCGTCTACTAGAATTATCGATCGGTTGATTGACAGACGATAACTCCATCCACATATTCCCGATTATCCAGTAACAGTAATAGTCTCATTTGCAATTGTACCCTCGCTTGACAGGCCTTTCATCACCAGTTTCCGGTAGTGACGTCAGTGACTAACGGTGAACGTTGGCTTGGTCAGACATTTATTGATTTATTTTAAATGGGCGACTGTCCAAATCCAAGCTGTATACAAGCTATCTGAGAGCCTACAGAGTCGATTTGAAGCTTGTCGTGTAAATAAAGGTGGAATTATTAATTTGTATAACATCTGAAGCCTAAATAAAGACTTACAACAGACAGATTTAGCTCTTGCATAATGTATGTTTTATGGTTGATCTCGTAAGTCTAATCCAAAAGGCTGTACGAAATAGATCCTACGTAACCATGTTGTGTATGAATGTAATGTAAATATCAGAAATTGTTATAATCAAGCATTTCTTAACGAATGCATGTATTCAAAATACCGGTGCGTAATCAAATCTGTACGGTCAGAGGCGGATCGAGGCCACCAACCAGCATACGACAATTACTTGACACTCGGTGCTAAGTATAAAAACGCAAATAACAGCACTTCTGAGTTATTTCTTAAAAGAAGATAAATAATATTAATATACTATTCAAAAAAAGTAGGGGATATTTGATTTTGGGGGCATAATACTAAAATATGCAAATGACTACGAAAAAAGTCACTATAGAACCTAACAGAAGAAACATTTCCAGTTACATGTGACGCCCAAACGCATCAATAGCTACCGCATGGAATGCAGGTGATGCTTGGGATCATCATGGGGGTCCAACCCAAGATTTGCACGACTCTGACTTTGAATGTTACAGTCATTGTGGCATTGAATTCCAGGGTGGAAACATCAGTTTAATTGTTTTAGTGACCAGAAAACAAATTTTGATATGCGTCGGCTTACCCAAAATGAAAGGTTACGTGCCATTGGCATGCTACAGATCGGCACAACACAGGCGGTTGTGGCGCGGACGATGAATGTTTCTCAGTCTGTTATAAGCAGGCTATGGTCCAGATACCGTGATACACAATCTGTACAGGACAGATCACGCTCAGGTCGACCAAGGGCGACAACTCAAGCCCAGGATCGATTTATCCGTACCTTGGCCTTGAGAAATCGTGTCATCACAGCAAATCAGATCAGCGCTCGTCTTCAAACAGACACTGGTGTGAGAGTGAGTGGCCAGACGATTCAGAATCGACTGCATAGGGGTCACCTTCGCGCCCGACGTCCTCGCGTGATCCCTTGTTTGAGAGATAATCACATTCAGGCAAGATGTCGTTGGTGTAGGGATCGTCAACGCTGGAGCAATGTGGTGTTTTCAGATGAGTCAAGGTTCACTGTTGATTTTTTGGACAGACGTAGGAGGGTGTGGCGTCGTCGAAACGAGCGCTTCCAAGACGTTAACGTCATCAGACATGATCGATTTGGTGGTGGTTCTGTTATGGTGTGGGGAGGCATCACTGTTGCAGGAAGAACGGCTTTACATGTTGCTGCAGGGCGTGTTACAGGCCAGTACTACCGGGACAACATCTTGGCAGTCCATGTTGTGCCGTTCGCACGACGTCATAGCCGCCGTTTCATCTTCCAGGATGACAACGCAAGATGTCACAGGGCCAGGATCGTTACAGGTTACCTCCAACAACAGAACATCACCACATTACCTCCCCCATCGAGCATGTCTGGGACATGCTTGGACAGAGGTTACGTCAACGTCAACAACGTCCTGCCAATGTCCAAGAACTTGCTGCTGCGTTGCAACAGGAATGGGGCAATCTGGACCAAAATGACCTTTGACGTCTCATTGGGAGTATGCCACGTCGGATCAATGCTTGTTTGGCAAACAGAGGAGGATTTACCCGTTACTGACTTTGTTGTGATGCTGTGGTAACTTTGCTGTTTGACCCCGGGTATCATTTTACCCTTATAATGGTCAGTTTGTGCCTTACTTAGTCTAACGATCATTTGGAATAAATCGATGAATGTGAACTTCATTTCATTTTGTCATTTGTTTCTTCGTCAGTTTCATTAGGTGACTTTAATAACACTTAAAAATCAAATATCCCCTACTTTTTTTGAATAGTATAATATATTAATATGTAGCCAAGATTCCCTTTATTTCACCTATCATTTGGATTGATAATGTAAAGTTCTTTAAACCCCTCAGTTAGGGGCCCTGTGGTCTGCTTCTACGTCAGAATATGCAACAGTCAATCTATTTTTGGGAGTCCCTGTAATCGCGCCATCTAGTAAAAATATAAGATGTCGCCTTCTTGTAATGAAAGACAAACTAATTTCGAGGAAAAAATCGCCAAAACCTTTTGGAAAGCGAAGTCGTTTGACTGCATGGATGCCAGCGAGTGATCAGTCGTGCCTCGCAGTGCGCTGCCGAATAACCCAAATTCGTCAAATCTTCTTTGGGTCGATTTGTTGTTTGGGTACTGTAATAAGCAATAAACTTCTTTACAAAAAAACGGAATACTATACTTGCCCGCCTTCTTATTTTCTTGTATTTCTACTTCTTTGGATAAACTGTTAATAATAAAACATACATTGTGAATAAGATTTATACAACAAAGTATATCTGTAGATCCATCTACAGATAGAGTATCAATCCTTTAGGCCTACACAAGACCCCGTCTTCGTTAGCTCAGGTTGGGAGCAGAACAGTAGGATCCATTTCATTTCATTTCATTTTCTACACAAGAAACAAAACACAATCAACTAATCAATTTCATACGGGGGTGAGGTAAGTGGGTTTCGCTATATTCATGTATAAACAATCGTCATGGCTAACTTTGCACAGCAGACTGTTGTTGGGTAACGGTGGCTAAAACAGGTGCGGATCCAGGAATTTTTGCAGGAGGGGGTTTGCCAGCTTTCGGTTAGGGAAATCTGCCATCATCGTTTCTAAATTACATAGGCATACATTCAAATTGAGCTTTTTAAACAGAGAAATCGTTTTATACTGATGTAGGATCACTTCGTGATGTAATTTCATTGATGCAACGCATTATTTTTTTTTATGTAGCTGAGCAGGGGGGGGGGGTGCCCCCCCCCTGGATCCGCCCCTGCTAAAAGTGGGTAAGGCGCTGGCTCTCTAGTCTGTTGGTCGAAAGTTCATCCAGAGTTTCTGACGTGGTTTCCCCTTGGTCTGAGATTGACAGCCACCTAGTCTTTCGAAAAATCGAGGTCCCCTATGTACACATTGGCGTGCACGTAAAATAACCCTTGACAGTTGGAATTACAATTAGACATAAGAATAAAGATTAACAATGTCAATATAAGACAAAGAGTAGGCCGTAGTGCGCTGTTCGGGCAACAACTCCCTCTTCTTACTAACTACTGTGTATGGTGTATGCCCGTCTTCAGCTGTTCGGAACAGAACCGTCAGTAGGGTGTTAAACCCCATTTCGGCATTTCAAATAATTTCATTTCGTTTCTATTTCTAATTTATTGATTGAATCGAATTTGAATTTTCAATTTGTATGTAGGCCTGGCCTAAGGATCTATCTACTCGGCCTCGGGATTCTTGTCAAGACCAATGAAACTTTATAGTTTATTGACCTAGTCCACTAGTCCGCAACCTAGACTCCTTGCTGTTTACATCAGACTGATTATGACTTTGAAACTTTGTTTACCTATTTACAATTAAAATAGAAGAAATCAGCACAACATATGCTTTCATCTTGTTTCTCTCATCTTTACAACTCCAAGAAAGTAAATAAAGCAGGTACTTCCGTTTGCCACGTCATACTTGGATACAAATACGACGTTTGATATGACGTCATATTGGTATGACGTCATCTTGAAAGGGATTATTTTGCAATTTTTCAAGTGATTCAACTTATAGTTATTCTATATACAGAGCAATGTCTTAGCGGGTGTTGGGGGACTACCTTGTCACTTTTTAAAACCCAGAATGGAAGCATTATGCGTAGCCTAGCCCTAATAATTATTGTATCAACTCGAAAGTAAACAATATAAAGTTGAAATGCCTATTTCCTGCGGTTGCCAACGCCGAGAATTGACTGGTACTTCCAAGTAGCAGGCCTACTGTAGCCTACTTTGATGTCGCGCAGGACAAAACATTCGAAGGGGATGGAGAAATGGTCCCTAAATAAGCGCCATTCAATTTGGTGGACGCCTTTAACTAGGGTAGGCTAACCGGAGGTCACTTAGTACCTCCCTCTATTTTTCAATACCAAAAATTATGTTGAACCGAATTCGAACGGAAACAGGCCCAGTTACCCTGACGGTGACGAGAGCCTCATACGCGACGAGGACGGGCCGTAGCATCACGGCGCGAAGGCCCGGGCAGGTGGCTTATATTCGGTAATTTTTCCAAAGAAAGTGAAGAGACACAATCCGATTCTAACCCCGATTCCACATTCTGAAATATCACCGGTTTTCGCCTACCGGTACTTTACGATTAAGTAGGCTAACAGTGTAAGCTTATTGTTTTGTTTTTTGAATGAATTTACAAGAAATATTTTTTAAAAATCATTACTCGGCATACCTTCGGAGCTTCTTACCGGCTTATTCTGAAACTGCTTCTGGAGAGCAGATGTTATCCAGAAAGCGGAACACTTTCCCATATTTTGAGCCAATTATGATTATAATTTTACTGAATGTCTGATAATAATTGAGAACATAGGCAAGTGAGTCAGGTGATCTTTGAGCATTTTATTAATCTTAGCGATAACTTTGAAATTGCTAAAAGGTATAGGCCGACCTTTATTTTTCTGCATTCTTTATTTCCTCAATGGCCTTCCGTACTCTTATCATAATCCCATGTCGATATTTTCCCTGTGTGTGTTGGTTGAAACAGAAGAACTGACAGACATTAATCTATAAATCCTACGCTGGTGTTACAACTCTACTGTGTGATATTTTCATATTGACTGTCAAAACAAGTAGAGATATAGAAGTAGATAATATGATCATACAATATCGCGCCAAATTGATATTATTATAACATTTGGAATTGAGCCCTGAAATATATGCCCATGTGAACACAGGTAGCCTACATGTGGTCAGGAACGCTTTCCTGTCCACATGTAATGTAAACGATATCTATATATATAATCTAATAGACATGTGGACTATAGTCACGGCTCCCAACTGAGTTCAATAGGCCTACACACCTTGTATTGCCAATGAAATGAAATGAAATGGAGTTTAGCGTCTTATGCTCCTAAACTGGGCTAATGAAGATGGGCATATGCAACACAGTGTGCTATGAGGGAAATTTTGCCCGGGCAGTGGCTCTATGGCCTACTCTTATATCATATCGAATTCCAATTGGTAAGGGATCTTTTAAGTGCACGCCAGTGTGTAAACGGGACCTTGGTTTTTCATCAAATCCGAACGACTAGACAGCTGTCCTTGTCTGGCCCTCCGTTCTACATCACTGACCTAGGGAAACCACGCCGGAAAATCTGCATGAACTTTCTTGGCCAATGCAGGGATCGAACACCCGATCCAGCGTCTTACCGACTTAGCCAACCTTGTATTGCCAATTTAATTCCCGCGAATCCAGTACATGCCACCGGATTACTGACATGACCCGTATGGTTACATGCATATTAGAATTCTGTCGACACATTGATGCCAATTATAAAGTATGGTATATTATTGTGGGTGACATTATTCCTATTGGTTATGTTTTATAGATTTAATTATGTACCTTTTTTCCCTAATGTATTGTATTCAATTCAGCTTACCCAACTTTATAAAATGTCTTCTACAGTAAACAGATTATCTTTGACGAATGGAAATGTCATACAAACCAACGATGTTCAAGAAAAAATGGGCAAAAGTGTCAAATTCATTAATTATTGTCTTCGTCATTTATGTATAGGATAGTCATTTATATTAATAGAGAAATTTAGCCTTAACTTTCATTTCAAAGTAACCCACAAAAATAATAATATATAGCGAGATAGCTTATAGGTTTAAATCATACCTGTGAAGAGGAAAAATAAACAAGTCAAAATTTGTTATTACTGAACGTTGTTAAAATAAATCTTGTTCTACTATCATTCATCTACTAAAATCATCTTCCCACCCACATCTAATCAAATTACATGGCAGCCGCGGTGACTCAGTGAGTGAGATCCCATGTTCCGACTATTCGCCCCTAGAAAGTTTATCGGGATTTTCCGGCATGTTTCCCGCTTGTCAGTGGTGTCACACGGAAGGTCTGGAAATGCAATTTTGACCAAGAGATGCGGTAAAATTCGCCTGCCATTATAATCAGTGTGTGTGTGAAATAGCTTTATGGATATTTGTGAAGCTACCGACAAACTGATATATTCAAAATTTCCGGCGAAATAAACAAAAATTGCCAATTTAGCTCTGGGAGCGAGACTGCTTGAGATGATTTTTGGTTTATTTTATTCTGGACGTATTATGCAGTTTAGGTGCAAATAATTTTGGGAATCTAATAGGTGGATAATCTAATTATTATGCTGCAGGAAATATCTTTCAAATGAACCGCTACCTATATTTTAAAATATCCCCTGTTATATACTTTTCATTTCGTCTTCCGTTTTCTTTCGAATAATAATATTCAAGTTTTATATTTTACCGGACTGACATTTACTTGGGAAATGCCATTTATAACTCTATGGGAAATTACAGGCCGATTGGAAAGATATTCGTGCATTTCCGGACTCCAAAATGGCCGCTTTATATAAGACCGGTAAAGTGTAAATTGAATCGAAACGTTCAGTCTTCTAAAAAGGGTTAGGAGTAGTATGGCCACCTGTATTGTTTTTGACCATCAGTGTAATGTAATTTATATAACCTGGAACTGCCGCTATTGATGCAGGACCTACTTAGATGGATATCGCATACGGCAGTGTTTGTGTGACCATTCTAAAACTTCCCTGATAACTTATATTATGTAGAAATGAGTATTATAATTCCTTTATCCAGACTTGTAGCTTTAGGAACCTCATATTTTGATATTCAGCCTACTATGGTGGCTCATATACTAGGCAGTACATGGTTCATGTCTATAACTGCTGATCCATATTTGAAAAACTACATATTACGTGTTTTATGGATATTTTTCAAATCCAGAACTGTAGCTTTAGAAACCTCATATTTTGATACATGGCCTACTGTGATGGCTATCGAAAAGTAGACAGTGTATATTGAGTCTTTTCCAAACTTCAACTTTGTGAACTTCTATATTGTGTGTTTTATGAGTATTCTTTGCTCCAGAACTGTAGCTTAAAGGTATTTTATCTGTAAATGAGCCATTTATTTGTAGATGCTAGAGTTTGTCAGACATAAAACAAAGCTTTTAGAAGATTTATTATAAATAATGATGTAAGTGTGTATAGTATGTTTCTAGTGGCTATAGTCTGTCTATCTATACTGTATATAATATATAGATCTGTTTACTTCCTTGATAACAAAAATTTTACCTTAGTTTCTTTAAATCAGAACATTCCTGTCCAATCCCTCCCGGTGACTGACTGACACGTTGATGTTTAACTTCTGCTTCTACTGCAGTGATATCGCCGACAAGAAGTATAAAGTATAAGGTTAATCTTGCGTCTGTTGTTGGAATATTATTGTAGAATATTTCCATTTATTATCCATAGCTATGGATTAGCTTAGTTGTAATTATGCCATTTATTTAGAAAAGTTCAACTAACCGTGTAGACCTTGTTTGTAATGGATATTCTGTCTTGATTGGTATATATTTATAACGAAGCATTATTGCTAGTTAACCTATTTGCATGGCATTACTTGAATAGGTGTCCGACGAGTACGGCACATGGATCACTAAGAAAACGTTCGATTAGCGCCGTGCTTACTTAAACATGCATTATGCAAGGGCAAAATCTGCCTATTGTAGGTCTTTCTTTAGGCCTGAAATGTTATAAAAACTATTAATTAGACATTATACCATAATCAACTCTCGATGTCGATGCTAGCATGAGATTTTTGTTGGGTTGTAGTTCGATTCGCTGAAATATTTTCCTTCGTGATTTACCAATATAATTGGATAACCGAGACTACTGATTTTGTCTTACCGACTTGAGTAATGATGACCGAGGCTAAGCGGAACTTTCATTCGCTTAGTTCTAGGTTAATAATGGCTCAATTTGACTGACATTTTCAGCAAATTGCCTTTACATTAGCTAGTTTTTGACTATTGTAGTGAGAACTGCCAACTCGTTATCTAATCTCCCATAATGTATCTTTAAGCCTTCACGAGTGCGCTCGGGTTACCGATAACAACTTACTCGCGCCAGACCGAAGTAACCAGTCCTGTCTCAAGTGTTCAATTATTCAACATGGCAGCAAGTTAACTTTATGATCGAACTTATATTTTCACATTAAAAATACAATATTTCCATTCCACAGTAGTGCTGTCTTTATTTTAGTGAATATACAACTTAGTGCAACGATTCCAGGGCAAAATCTGCCCATTGCGGGTTTTTTTTTCTGGCTCGTCTGCTCGTCATTATTTATCAGATCATCAATCATAACTATTTGGTGGGGTTTATCCTCCATTTTGATACATAAACAAAGCGGGCGCACGTTTACTTAGGGAGCCGCGGTAGCTCAGTAAATAAGACGCTGGAACGCTTTCCAGGTCTCGGTTTTCGTCCAGGTGATGATCGAGAAAATTCAATGGGATTTTCCATTGTGATTTCTCCTTGTCAGTGGTACAAGGCGGTGGTCCGGTGGTAAAGAACAGTGCCTTGTCGCTCGGATGTGGCAAAAAAACGTGGTTCCTGTATACACGTAAACTAAAAAACTCATGACAGTTGGAATTCTAAATAATGGATGGTCCCTGCGCCACTCTCCGGGCAAAATTTCCCTCATAGGTCTAGCACCTTACATGACGTATAACCGTCTTCATTAACCCAGTTGGTGCAGAAAAGTAGGACGTGGGGTCTCCGTGGACCCCATGCACTTGTTTTATAGTGTTTTGTAATAATTACTGGGCACTGCTTTCTGAAATTTAGTGACTTTGTCTCCAATATATTTTTAAACATGGCGAAGAGATCGGTATTCATCTGCTTCCCACATGAAGAGTTATGTTACATGCCAAACAGGCCCAACGCTTGAAGGGAACAAGGGGTCCAATCGGACCCCAAACTTACAACTCGCAGTAGGAATTTTGCTGATGTGTTTGCTGCCTGATACCATATTGCGTATGCCAGACTATTCTCTCTTTAAACATCTGCATGTTACAAATACCAAAAATTAAATGATGAATTCCCAAAATTCTATGGTTTTTGTATCAAGCGTGAATTGCCATTTAACCTCGTTATAACATAGTACACAAAGTAGCAATTTTGTGAGTATTATTAAATCTGTTCAAAATGTCACTAAAATGTTTTTGTATAATAATTTAGTTGTTTTTCAGTTGTCAAATATAAATGCAAATAAAAACTTAACCGCTGCTTTTAAATTCAAATACATCTGTACGTAAAAACTTTGAATTACAACTGAGGTCCATACAGACCCCTTGTTACCTGCTATGTGATTCTCACCACGTGCACCCACAAGGGTTAATCCCTATATCATTTGTAAATTAAGTTGTGTTGTGTCCTGCCATTGGCTAATAACCATAATGTATGCTAAAAGTATGGAATCGTCACCAATCATTAAAAGTGAATGCGACACATGGAAGCTGTCGTGGTGTTAAACTACATATTCAAGTTCAAAAGGGCGAAGTGTTTTGAGTAAATGTGACTGTAAGAAGGTATTTAAAGTGAAGGTATCTGTTACAATAAGTGTGTTTATAATCACAATATCGTGTCTATAAAGGCCTTACTACTTGACAAGTTCAAGTAGATATATCTTTAAGATGTTGTATTGGAGATAATTCAAGGAGCTAGGAAACACTATGTTTCTTTAATAACAGATTTTCTTGAAGAATATTTGAAATAAGATGTAAACAGCATTGTTTTAACTTCTCTGAACATATTGCATCTGTGGGTCTTTATGAGTGCATTTCTGCAAGTAGGGTAGTGCATCGTTTAATTGAAAGACAGTTAGGCCATGAATTGCTTTTTAATATTATGTGATGTTTTGTTTTTCGGTAATTAAGATATCTGGTAGTATTGTTGACTCGTTCTGAAACCACATGTATTGATGAGTTATGTTTACCAATCCTGGGCCCTGTTTCACGAAATTTTAACTAGAGATAAAATCCAAATTTTAATAGATACTTCAATTTTGATTGGCTAAGAACTAAAATCAATCTAATATTGTCCAATCAAATTACTAAAATTTGGATCTTATCTTAAAATTTCGCGAAATAGGCCCCTGGCATATGACCATTCTAGAAGAATACTGATGTTATATCCAAGTTTAGGCCTACGTCACTAGTATTATTATCGTTTCTGTACAAGGTTACGTAGCCCGATTGGTACTCACCATTCATTTTTACGACAGTTTAGACACTTTGTACAAAATTAATTAGATACACAACAGCAATATTCTATAACCTATAATAGCTAAAGCCGTTTATAGTCATGTAAATGATTTTGAATCCACTGCAAACTACAATATTATTGTTATTATTACTTCATTCAAGGTTAAAGATCAATTTATGCAAAAGCTAATTCTATAATTGCGGGTGTTTTTTATTGCTTTAAATCTTACATAAACTCATCGGATGACCAAGATTTAAATGGATTTGAACAAACACGAGATTTGAAAATTTAACATTAAAAAGGATAATCGAGATTTGGTCTCGGTTGTTAAGTACCGTCATAACTTCGTCCAAAATAAAGTAATTTGAATGAAATTTTCAATATATTCATTTTGCATTATCTGTTGTTGAACTATTATAGCAAAAGCGTCCAGCTCTCTATCTAAATCTGACATAATGCATCTTTAAATTAATCTGTTTGGGTATATTTAGCTTTAAACCTTGACAAATCCAAACGACAATCAGCGGTTTTGAACAATCTTTGTTATCTTGTCATTTCAATTTATCGTCCATGTATTTGTCGCTCTATCAATAAATTCAACATTGTAGTCGATGTTCAGAATAATATGTTAGAAACGGATTTATAATTCCAATGCAGGAAGAAAGGTTACTGATTTTAAGTGGGTGACTTGATTGTAGTTGGTGTTTATTGGTGAATGGTAAAATCATCTTGCAAAGCTAATAATCTGTACCGTTAATAGCTTCAGAAGTATTCTATTCAGCAGATTGACTCTCTTAGCACCGCGCTTTAATTTTTTATACACTTAACCAGTATAGATATATATACAAATAAAAGGCGTTAACGTACGTTCTAGGCATTTTATAACACAAAAAGTTTGTTTGGCTGGATATATGTAACTAATGCAAATACGATGTATACTCTCGTAGCTAAATGTAACAATTGTTTTTACAAACAGATTCCTGTCATTCTTAGACAAAACAATTCCAATTCTCGTCATTTATAAAAACAAATAGTGAAAGTTCCGTAATCTAAATCAACATTGGAACTAAATGGGTAGGATACATCAAAATAGCAGTTTATCAAGTACGGAGTAAGTGGGATTTAAATTGAGGATATGGTTTTTGATATTAATGATAGAATACTGTCAGTTTAAGGTAAGGGAACAGTCTTAGCGATACTTAAAATAGCATTATGCAAGAGCAAAATCTAATTTTTACAGGTCTTTCTTTAAGCCTGAGATGTTATCTAAATAATCAATTAGACATTAATTAACATATTCAGACCATAATAAACTCTTTATGTCAAGACTAGCCTTCGATGTTGGCAGATTAAAATCGTATATGCCGCGTAATGGCGATTGATAATTAAATCAATCAAGTGGATAATCGAGACTATGCCGTTTATATTAATGATTTGAGTAATGATGACCGAGGCTATGAATATTTCAAAAGCTTTTTTCTCGGCTAATAGTGAATCAATTTGACTGAAATTTTCAGCAAATTATCTTTACACTATCTAGTTTTTAACTATTGTAGTGAGAACTGCCATCTCTTTATCTTATCTCCCATAATGTAACTTTAAAGTCTCGATGCTTCATGTTATAGCCAAGGAAATCATTTGCAAGCTACAATATTGACAAATGATCCAATTCCGCTCAATATTTACAGGGAAATTGTATTATGAAATTAAAACTCTATCTATGCTACTTCGCTATGTAATAAGCCCGACGCCATTTTGTTGTCGGCAAAAATTTATTGGAACCCTTTTTAAATATCCTGTTGAGTCCAAGCTGGGACATTAATCTAACATTAGTATTTTGATTTTGTTTTCCTAATTACATATATAATCAATGTTGAATTCGATATTTTAGCGAAAAATGTAAATGGCGCATCGTTACTTCAAAAACCATGGTGGTTACATTTCAAACAAAACAAATTACGGATACGGTAAGAAATTCATGCCGGACCTTAGAAAATCTAACATACAGCCGAATTAATCAAGGCTGTAATCTAATTGCCTTTCAAAAGGACATGTAATTCAAGATTTGAGACCATTATTAACTTGGATATCAAATGAAATGAAATGGGATTTAACGTCCTATTGTTCTGCGGGGTTGGGATGGCCTAGCGGTATAGAGTGCCGCGCTTCGACCTCTAGCTGGCCGATCATCTCTGGCTTGCGGCTTTGGTTTCGATCCCTGTTGTGAGCGTATGTGACATGGAGATAGGGGCGCCTCCTCAACCTCGTGGGTTTTCTCCGGGCACTCCGGTTTCCTCCCACTGCTAAAGACCCTTACGCGCAAGCGAGTTATTGAAATAAAATTAAACCATATGTTAGTTCCAAGATGACGTAGTTTGTGTCGAGTGAACAATAAAACCCATTTCTCTCTCTCTCTCTTTTGTTCTGCTCCTAAACAGGGATAATGCAGACGGGCATACGCCATACAGTGTGTTATGAGGAAAACTTTGCCCGGGCAGCGGCGCTACGGCCTACTTTTATATCGAATTCCAACTGCCAAAGGATCTTTTACGTGCACGCCTACGTGTACACGAGACCTCAGTTTTTAGTCCCATCCGAACGACTAGACAGCTGTCCTTGTCAGGCCCTCCTT
Organism: Patella depressa; assembly: GCA_948474765.1. Taxonomy (NCBI): domain Eukaryota; kingdom Metazoa; phylum Mollusca; class Gastropoda; family Patellidae; genus Patella; species Patella depressa. The sequence continues at coordinate 28,005,013 of OX419716.1, forward strand.
CTGCATCTCTGACAAGGTGAAAACATACCGGAAAATCTGGATGAACTTTCTCGGCCAATGCAGGAATCACACACCCAACCTCCCGGCTAGCGAGTCAGCGTCTTACCCACTTAGCCACGTGATCCCCCAATTTGGATATTAAGGTGTACATTAAGGTGTTATCCCGTGAATTTGTATATTTGATCACTCTTTAGGACCACCTGGACCCGATTGCAATACATGAATTTGGTGCATTATTAATAACATGGTTATTTACATCTCGAAAGTCTCAAATATATATTTATTATGCGCACATATTTTGGGCAGTAAGTTGTCGATACCCAACCACGTAATCCGTTGTCAGATATTTTGACATTTCTGGGTTCATTTAAAAATTTACTTGAGGGTTTTGGGGGTTGTTTTTATTTTTTATTTTTTTTGGAACGCTTTAAAGAGAAAACCTATCGCAATTTAGAGTTACGGATTAGCAGTGTTGCGACCCTTGTCACTGAAGCCTTTATACACACTCTGAGGAGAATGCTAGTTCTAAGACCACCTAGCACCTATGACGTCATATGTTGAGTGTGGGTTAGGGTAAGGCTGTGGATTTTACTAATGCCTCTAGATGTAAACAGGGCTAACGGTAACCCTAAACCTAGAACCTAGCCCTAAATCTTACCCTAACCCACAATCAAGCCATTAATCTTGTGCTCCGATCTAGCATTCTTCATACTCTGAGTCTTTGAGATTATTTTGAGTCAAATAAAACTGAAAGTGGACCTTTAATGTATGGTTGATCAGTTTTGACATTTTCTCTTAAAATAAAAAGTCTATTTGAGCAACTGTGGGCTTATTTATATCAATTTGTCAGCGAATAACAGGTAGACAGTAATAAAAATAGACGATAATAACATGTTAAAATAACACAGTTTGTTATTAATGTGTGTGGTTAGACACGTACGATGCAGAATTGTGCTGTGCACTAAGAAGAAGAGAGAAAGATCAATGGGGTTTAACGTCCACTCGACACATAATATGAATAAATTTTATTTCCATAAATGCGACTAGGGGTCTTTAGCAGTAGGGGAAAATTAGAGGAACCTGAGAAAACCCACGAGGTTGGACAGGCTACCCTTCTCCTAGTCACGTACAACCGTGGAATCGACACCATTCAATGACAAACTTTATGATAGCAGTATACTAAGAAGAATGGGACGAAACGTGTTTAAAGGCCTACAGTTCTGATCCGAATGGGCGAATGGAGAAGATGTACTAAGAAGGGAGATATTACTGAAGACATTAATAAACTGTCGAATAACGAACCTCTATAAGTAAGTGCCGGTTCTGTTTCTTACTTATAATATATTCCCTTTGATCTTTGTTCCTCTCTTTAGATATGGCAAACTGCCTATAGTTACAATCGTAATCATCACGAAACAGTTGGCATATTAACCCTTGTCATTTTTATTTCGTTATTTAATTATCATTCGTAGCGTCTCTCCAATATTAAAATGTTAAAATGGGCAACAATTTACCCCTTTAATTGTATTGTAGATTTTCATTGGCCGGCATACCATTGCCACAAGCTAATCAGCAATTAAACCAAAAATAATGGCCCATTTTTGTAGAGTTCAAATGCTTGAGAATTCAGAAAAGAGACTGCTTTAGCTGCACTGTGGAGTGGCGAGAATATATCTTTTGAGCTCACTTATTTACATAATAAATTCATATGTGTCAGCAGTGAATTTCCTTTCTACTTTTCATGTCTTCTGTGGCATATTTCTCCATCGTTATGTGTCCGACCAAGCACCATTTGCACAACCACAAGAAGACCCGGCTTTGTAATATACCTCCGATATTTGTACAAACAGCCCCTTCTGAATGAAAGGCGGACGAGAGATTAATGTCCTTCTTTTCAGCACGAATCGGGATAATGAAGACGAGATTAGGACATACAACTGGCAAGGGTTCTTTACGTCCACGTATACACGGGGCGTCAATTTATTGTCTTACCCGAACGACTAGACACTGTTCCTTGCCAAACCATTAATCCCTGCACCCTTGACAAGGTGAAACAACACTGGTACATCCAGGGCGATCTTCGGGTGTAGACTATGGTCTGAACCAGCAACCGAACGCAAATGGCCTTATCCATTGACTATTCAATACATGTGGCAACCATGTCAGTTTTCCTCCCCCCTCCTGCTATATTTTCTGCTATTTACTCATGTATTTTTAAAAACTACTTAATTTTCCATACTGCGATATGAAAGCAAGCTTAAAATGGATTACAAAAAGGATTAGTCACCCAAGATCATTTCACTCGTTCAGTTTTTCGTTGCAGGCCTATAGATATATATATACCGGTATTCGAATAAGAAGATCCTATCCTAATCTGTCAAATTCATCAAAAAAATATGAAAATCAAACGTAAGATTTATACTCCAATGCCCTTCACTAACTTTCAGGAGTTAACATGGACCCTCTAATAACTCAACGGCAATCGGCAATTTTATTATATTTTTCAGAAAACCTTTTCAAGTGTCAGTTTTGTCAGCCATCATTGAACTATCTCGACCGTGCTTTATGGCATGGTACGGTTGGTCACGACCACTGGTTGAACTAAATGTCATTCGGATGCAGATGGTTCGATTACAGTACGAAAATACGTACAACCGAAGGTCGCCCTGGGGAACTTCCTAGACCAAGAGAGGGATCGGATACTAAATAAATAACAATAAATAAGAATTATATACACAATATATATGATATGTATTTTAAAAGATATATTAATCTGATATGTACATTTATATCACAATATCGTAGTAATACATAGAGAAAATATAAATCATTTACATACTCTTTTTAGCAATATATTTTTAGCATTTGAAAATCATAATATGGACAAGATTCGATATACGGTATTATAAATACATTTTTCATATATTATTCCCTCCTTTATTCATTATATTTAACTTCATATAACGTTTAATTTCTTCTTTTATTTTTTTTCAGATTTCAGTATTGTTGTATTTACCTCCCTTTGTTTGGCAAAATGTCTGCCTATTTTTGTGACACTTTTGTCGCGGGAAACTGATCTTACCGTATCAGTATTATCAATAACCAAGCCATAGGCTAAGCTATTAGAACTATGATTTTAAAGAGGACATTTTCAGGTGCACGACGTGTATTTTTAAACATCTTTTCGCGACGTAAATGTTACGGTACCTCGCTTCTGCAACAATAGCTAATGAACCTGTTTAAACGCCAAATGTTTAAACCTATAAAAGTCTCTTATTGTTGTACTACCCATTTTTTTACCATCCTCTTTTATACATCTAAACATTCTGGAACTTTACACACAAATTTTCCGTCTTCAACGATCTAAAAGAAAAACACACCAATCTTTAGGTTGTGATTTTTATAAAATGTAATTCAATGATTTGTATAATGGCCTTGGTAGTTGGCGGTAGTTCCTAGAAGCAAATCTGGCAATAGTATTTGTTTAGATACAAAATACTTAGTCTACATAATTCTAATTAGTTGGCGATAATACGTTAATCATTCAGGCTGAAATCTAATCTGCAATGCCCTTTGAGCGGATCTACTCCTATTGAAGTCTCGGTGACCCAGACCCTCCTAGTCTTCTGTGAACGTTGTGAATATTTGCCGAAGAGTTTCATTGCTCATGCGTAACTGGGAGTTTGTTTCACTCGGCAAACCTCGACAGATTCCGAAACCTACATCTAATCTCGGCTGTATGACGAATTGGAGTTTGGGGTGGAATTTGTTTGTTATTGTATGTTGTTGATTATTTAGTATCTTTGGTCAAGTCAAGTAAGAGTTACAACCCTTACCGCTATAAATCCCATAATTCATGTATTACTATAAACAAATATGAATTGTGAAGACAAATTAGGATTAAGGAAAACCCATATTGTACTATTGAACTAGCAATGAAATCAAATGGATTTACTGAAATGACATTCTTAAAATAATTTCATCTTGTTTTAGGACTAGTTACTTCCCTTAGACTGTGTTTATGATAATGTAAAAGACTGGATAATCTAGCCAGTGACCTATTATTCTCAAATAATGGTGACAACGCACCGAGACTAATAGTCGTAGAATAAGTATATGCTATTCTAAATGTAAGCTACGGATTCAACTAAAATTCGGAAAAAAAAAACAACTTCAACTTATTGATTCTCAACAAAATTTAAACTTAATCAACATAAATAATCCCATACCGTTTTTTTTAACTCCTTTAAGTGACAAACTGTTATCATTTCTTACCTTTAATCTCTTTCTTTTACATGGAAATTTTCTTCTCGTACAAAAATTACGCTTTATACATTTTCCATACTTTTTCAAACAACGGAAGTCGTTCTTTTTACATTTAGGACAATTTATCTCTTTGACGTAACTACACGCACTGCATGACGTATGTTGACATTTTGCTTGGCATTCTTGGTGCATATCTGCTACGATTCTGAAACATTGGAGATGGGAAAAAATACATTAAAACCTACAATATAATATTTTAAACTTGTTCTAAAGATTGTCATAAAACGAGAGGCTAGTCTACCCTGGGATGGAAATGGAACAGTGAGTAGAAAATCTGATCGCCTCCATTTTCTTGGTATTAAGCTCACAGTACAGTGTACAATGATATTGTCAATGACAACCTGTGTTTCCTTCAAGCGTTTTGCGGTTCGGTACAATTTAAGTGGGACAGAGCCTAATCAAAACCTGGAACTGTCCTTGAGCGAACGATATATTCGCTACACAGTTCCTATCCGGCCTTCTATAGCTGCAGTATGAAAATACCGTTCTTCCCTGAATCTGTTCTAAGGCTATTTTGGAATCCTTACCTACTATTTTTCACCTTGATTCTACTTTATTCGCCAAAGGAACCATCTATTGCCACAGCTGACACACATTTATAAAGATTCAACACTATTTTCAAGTAGAATTCTGCGATTATAAACATACACCAAATAGGTATAAACTGAAGAGACATTACGAGACCCGGACATGCGCAAACCACATGTTTATTTCATCGCCAAATTCTACTTGAAAATGGAGTTAAATTACATGTATTATAAATTTGTGTCAAATATAGCGAAAAAGGATTCCTTTTGGTGGGAAATAAAGAATTGTGGTGACAAATAGACGCTAGTGGTTCTAAAACAACATGAGAACAGGGGTGGGGAATAGTGGTATTTTACCGTATTTTCATACTGCAGTTATAGTAGGCCGGATAAGAACTGTCAGCGAAAGTTCGCTCAAAGACAGTTCTGAAAAGAACTAGTATGAAGGTGTAGTCCGACTAGCTATGCCACCATATCCCCGATCCGTTCAGGGCTGATAAATATAAGTTGTTTATGGCCAGAGATTTGAAAACGGGGGGAAATATGTCCCGGAACACCTAATAATAAAAACTGTATTTCTAGAATACAAAATTTTTAAAACTGATAATAATATGATAGTGAACCTTGAAATAGACAAATAACTCACATAGCTGAACAGATTGCTCTGGGATTTCTTTTACAAAATGTAGGTGAACAAACAGGTCGACAGAAAGATGTTCTTCCTTCATCAGCTTGTTGTCCTGGTACTGAAATATTTATACAACGCTTTTTAAATCTTTCTCAACGTGTGTCGCGATCCTGAACAGTTTGATTTTAAAATATATAGCCCAACACAAGATCATACTCCTCGCAGTGTTTCGTTTATTTCCCGGGCCATTGCTTCAGGAATATGAGACAAACTCAGCTTAAAATATTCTAAATATGAAGGTGGTCATCAATATGTATTGAAGATGATAATCGGATGAACGCTGGTGTTACAAAACAACGTGTAGCAAATGTTTAGCAAAATATTAACGCTGGGTAATAAATGTTGGGGTTTTTTTTGTGGGCAGAGCAAGCTTTCTCTTCCGGACACCTGTTACCGCTGTTTGTCGTGTATTTTGCACACGGTGAACAGTCCATTAGCTGGTTACACTATTTTGCCGAATTAAACTTTATTGCCTATACAGCTTTTTATCTAATGGTTTGGATTGTTCGTACTTGGTTTTATTTTATTTATGCCATTTGATTTACTACCCATTCTGTCTCCCCATTGCAATGCCACACTTCCCGATAAAAATGGGTTAGATGAACTTATGCGCTAATAACGATTTTAAAATATGGAAATTATTGAACATCAGTACGACGTTTTGTAGAATAATTATTATTTACATTACATGTGTATCTAAACCTTATATAAATTCGGTAAGCGTTTGTTGCCGTTCACCTATTTAACATTCGCTTTAATTGGTTTAAAATTCTAAATACAACTTTCAAAGCGATTTTTGCTACGTCTGTTCCGAAACTACGATTTCAAGATTCTGAAAGTGGCGCAAAGAAAGGAAGGTATTCATGTAAGATTAACGGATTACCATGTGATCAGGAAATGCAAGAACAATAGAAATGGTAGTCAGTTCATCACCTAGTTTAATTATAATTAATAATATTATATAATAAATGATAATTCACGATGTAATTTTGATAGGCCTAATCTTACAAATATACATGCATGAAAATGTACAATTCAATTGCTTTCTGCCCAGCTACAGGGTTTGAATCGAATTGAAAGAAATGAATCCAATAAACATTCCCAGAAAGAATTGTTTTTCAGTATGCATGTTTTTTGGTTACAGTTTTAGGAAAAAAAATGTATATTCATTTACTATATTAAAACAAGAGGAGAAAAAATGAGAGACTAGAATACAAAATACAAGTTAAAGATTGCTGATAAAGAAACATTGGATGTTTATTATACCACAACAAATGGTTGTTGGTATGACTGAGTTTTGTTTATAAAGTAGTAACAACATATTTTCAGTAAAGGCGGGTCTAATATAAACTTACTAGGAGGGAAAAAATCAGACATGTTCTGCATTGATTCGGAATAATTCCCGAGTCATCTTAGAGTAGACAAAAAACAGCTAGAAATTCATCGAATTCTTAACGAGATACCATCTAGTACCAATCAAGAGTTGTCTTGAATATGGTTTCTTTGCCTGTATTTACTTTGTGTTTAAATAAATAAATACATAAAAAGTTAAGACTTTACAAATATTCCAATAGCGCGCAATTAATGTAGATGGTTTTATAATACAATAAACAAAACATGTTTTTCTTTTTAGATTGAAAAAAAAAACCTATTGCATACTTACATTTGGTGCAGCTTCCAACTAAATCTGATTGTCCAGGAAATACCACACTGTTAGATTCTTGTTTTAAAGGCTGACAATATAATCCTTGATCACATTTACCTAAATACTCATATTCTCCCCCGCACCTCTCCCCCTTCACTTTAGCACATACGGGACAACACCCACATATACTTGTAGTCACGCCGCCTTTACAAGTCTGTATTGTCAATGCGTTCGGCATACAGTGTAATTTTTCACATGGCGGACACCGTAGTCCATCAATTAACCGCAAGGTAATTAACAATATTACTGATGAATGAATTATTATACACGTGCCTACATTGTTTCTATTCATGGCTGGCAAAAGGACTGGGATGATTTTTCTTACACGATAACGCTATATCTTCAGTCTAATATTGGTCATACAAACCCTTCAAATCATATTTTGGGTATGATTTAGCAAATTCCAAGACAGTTATGTTACTATCTGTATTATTTTCAATTTCACAACGTTTCAATAAATTAATTCAGTTGATAATCACATTTTTTTCTGATTATTTCAAATCTCAAATTCTAACAGAAAATTAAATTTTATCATTTCTATTCACAATAAACACAATTCCAAATGAATTCCACTTCTATCTTAAATATTCAAATTCTCAACTTTCACACGAAAGCACCGAGGATGAAAGGAGATACGACTGCATCTAAAAGATTTTTTTTTCAAAATGAACTCGACATTTCGCGCCCTTTAGCCATATTCTGTCTTATAAAGAGTATTTTTTTTTCTTTTGAAGCCTCTTCTAATTAGCCAAACAAATCTTCACCCTTTCAACACCTTATCTGTGAAAACCATTCTTATTTTTATTTTCCTTCTTTTTTTTGCCTTCTTCGCTATAATTGGCTTTTGTCTGTCTTTTACTTCAACGATGACCTGCTAAGGATAAGAGCATGTATAACATAAACAATAAGACTATAAGTAATAGATTTTATCTTTTACTTATATTATATTATAGTATACACCCGAAAGAATTATCATAGCTGTGGTCTATGACACGTGATGGTATGGAGACAATGATGGGAATGGGGCGGTTACAACTTTTTAAAAATAAATGCGATTGTAATGGAACGATGTATTTGATATTCACTGCTTGTTTAGGTTCAAATAGCAACAGAATACAAAGAAACATCGCACATTCGATTATTAGAAGTCCAGAAATCTTCAGTTAATGTTGACTACATAAAAAAAACAAAGCACACGAACACAGCAAATGAAATGTGGGCTATCATCGTGGCTACAAGATTGCAAAGTGCCAAGTGCAAGATCATTGTTAGAGAAGTGAAAACGTCAGCGTCAAACATGTTCCCCTAAATATACAAGTGTTGTCTTATCTCTAATATTGATTATTTAGAGTGGGACTTTTTAAATTAGATATAAGATCAAACACTTTCGATTTTAAAAGTTGTCATGAACCACACTTCAAAGGCTTTGATGACATGTTCTGTGTTTTTGGAGATAAGACTTATCTGGCTACCTGGAGCCTACCTTAAAGCCACGATATGTCAGAAAAAGACTTCGGGTAACTTGCATGCATATAATCTAATAAGGCCATCTTAAACCAAAATTTATCTTATAAATCAAAGAATTATTCAAATCGTCCATTTTCATTTTACGACTGCGCTTGATCGTCCCTTTTTTATTGGATTTTTATACCAGCAATGTTTGCAGAAGTCAGTACCTGAATTTATGAACATTCAATGTAGAAAAGGCCTATTGATTTCGGATTTTAAGAACTTAAAAATTAAAAAAAAAACATTGAAGACCATTGTACCCCTTAAATTTAATAAAATAAAATGAAATGGGGTTTAACGGCCTACTATTCTTCGCCTACTTGGCTAATGAGGACGGCTATACGTCATTTACTGTGCGGTGAGGGTAATTTTGCCCGGACAGCAACGCAACGGCCTACGATTATTTCGAATTCCAACTGTCAGTGGTTCTTTTACGTGCACGATTTTCATACCACCCGAACGACTATATGTAGTCCCTTGCCAGCCCCCCGTCCCCACCCGATGAACTTTCTAGGCCAACACCATAATCGACCATGGGACCTCCAGGTTAGCGAGCCAACGCCTTATTAACCGAGCACTAATATATTAAAAATGCATATATTTTTGCACAAAAAAAAAATATTCAACCACTTTTGACAACCACACATCTCGCTGATTTTGTTTCCTTAAAATTTTAAAGAAAAAAGTAAGCGTTTTTCTAGTCGTAAATGGTTTTGAAAGAGCCCACCCTTTGTGGGTTTATGATATAATATTTTATTATTTAAAATATTCATTATCAGGTTTATCAAATATCTTATGAATTTATATCACATTTAACCGGTGCATCTACCGTGCTTTAACTTGTAATGAGCTCTGCACTTAGTAACTTATTCTCCATTGTTTGTTGGTAAAAATAAGAACGTTTAGATTTTTCTTGTAGACATTTTTATCATTCCATATGATATCTTATACGAGATAATCTTCAGACCTTTTTACTTTATGTACCAAGAATTGAGAAATTGTACCAGTTTATAAGGTTAATAAAATATGATAAAAATCAATTGAAATTCAAATTTCTTTTTGCTTATACAGATAGACACCGGAACATATTTTTCAAAAAGAGAGAGAAAGAAAGTTAGCAGTGTTATTAATATTATTTCTGTGAGATATCTATTAGCTAGAACCGGCAAAAGTTCATAAATATGATTACCATGTTCGTCTGAAATTAATTCATCTATCTCTTTTTTTTTGTGATTTAAAGCTTCCGTATATAAAAAAAAATAAAAGGAATAGATTTTCTATTTTCATGAACACCCTAATTTGTTGTAATACAGAAAACATAATTGTCGTTCCCATTAATCAGAAAAATCTCGCCTGTAGCTAGCGCACCCAATGGATGCCTATACCCAAAGGGGAAAGAATCGGTTATCCCAATTGGTCGCAATACGAAACCAACGACCAACGTGCCCCCCCCCCCCCCGCTAGCTACGTTGTATATATATTTAACTTACTTGTATTTTCAGTAATTAAACCCTGTCCATTGTGAATTAACGACCACCATCATTCGACACAAAATCCAACATCTTTTTTTTTGGAAATTCCAGAAATGCGTACGTAATTGCTATTAGTATTTTAATATGGTCACAGGGGTTTGGCGAGTTGTTTTAGATACGTTTGCTTTAACGCCATGGAATTCCAACAAATCACCAAAATCGTACTAAACCACGTTTCTACTACGCTGTGTCAAGAATCAACCAATGAGGTCAAAGAGTGTGATGACGACACTCTCGCCATTCATAAACCGATTGTTTGCTAATGTGTAGAGAAATTTTATTGGTGGATATTCTATAACACCCAGGCGATCTATCTATTCTTCTTCGGATTTTACATTTAAACAAATATTATCCCTTCTTATGGAAAACGGATTGGGTCATAATTTCATTTCTTGGTTCTAGCTGTTTGCCAAATAAAAATTTTAATAATGAAGCACGTTCCCAGATTGTCTTAACATTGCTCTTCCTCTTACCGTGTGACCAAAACGTGGTATTGAAATAAACACGGCATGTCAAATACACTAGACTATTTTAAAAGACCCACAAGCTCAAATTAATGAAAAGTTTATAGAAACACCGGGTCTATTAATTTAATACAAGTTCAACGAACCGCTATCGGACAAATACCTATGGTCAAGTATAAAGTCTGTACACACACACACACATAATATAAATACATACATAGGAAGGTGATAACAATTAGCACCTACTTTATAAAAGGTGTGATCTTGATATATTCAGCTAATTTGGGTAAATGAGATATATCATCTTCACCATGTCACGATGTGTTAAAAGTACAACAACATCCATTTCATATATCCGTAATCTGTTCGATTCAACAGTAATGGACGCCGGATTTACAGCTCGATCCCACCGACACAAGTCACTAACTATCGCGAATTAAAATTGAAATCTAGAAATGAAAAATAAAGTTTCAATTCAAACATGGACACTCCGTAGATTCAGTGTTGATTATCGGTTGATTATTATTTACAGGTGGGACATTTACCGTATGAGTATTGTATTTGATGGTAATTATCAGCTACTTGAGTTGGGGTTGTCAATAAACGCACCTACTCGGGAATAAGATGTTAAACACATGTAATGACAATATAGGATGGAACTATGGAATGGATTAAAGAATGTGAAGAAACAGGTAGAACAATTCTAACTACCGTTGATTATAATTTCGATTTTAATTAAAGGAGTGTTGTAACTTTAATCTGGGATATGTATATAATTAATATTGGACACTATCAAATTCAAAATCAATGTGATTGAAATACAGATTTATATTTCTTTTAGTTCCTTTATCCTTTCGATGGCCTACATCAGGGGTCATGCGAGTGACTTTTGACCCTATAACGTCAAACATTGATTAATCAATCATCGTTGACGTTTCTATGGGTTTACCCACAGTTCCGCACAGAACTCGCCGTAACAGACAGTTTCATTGGCTAATTCCTCACATCAACCTTTTCTAGATCCCAGTGTTGTGAAGACAGGTAAACGAAATTTTGAACTCTAAAAAACAAAACGAAATAGGATCTGTGTTTTGATCAGATTGATTAAGAATAACCTTACTAACTTTGTCGGAAGTCCAAGCAGTAAGCTACTTAGAGTAACGTATATGGCGCGAACCTACATAGCCGCAATAAACTGTGTCCTATAAAGGGAGAGCAGTTACAAAGTCTGGTAAAAAAAATTAACTAAAGGAACAATTAATATCTTAATTACTTGAATCCTTAATGAACGAGGAAATAAATTTCTGTATAAGATTTATGAAGTAAGTATCTCGCGCGATCAATTTATATATTATTCCAGATCTACGTAAAACGACAGAAATGGCAACCGTTTATTTCTTTCAGGTAATTATTCTTGTGGAGTATATTGCCTCTTCCACGGTCGTCAAGCTCTTTAAGATTGCTTTAAATGTAAAGGCTTGGCCATGGGATTGGGAATAGGCATGCTGTAACATTATATGGCTTGAAAAATATTAGGACTTGAATTGATAAACTAAACTAAATCATAGACAAGTCGAGAGACAAAGGTAAAGTCACATTTACTTATAAAGAGTATCTTCGTATTCCTAGGTAGATCAATTTACCCATGATGTATGGATTGTGACGTATACTCTCGTATTTTAGTGGGGAGGAAATTAAGATGATACTTGATGTGCTATGTCTAATACATGTACGATAGTGAATGAAACGAACTGGTAATTCGAGAATAATAGATCCTTCTAACAGTTTAATTGTAGTGACTATAAACGTCAAGAAGGCGACTATTTATCGTATTGACCTTGCCTATACTAGATAGATAAATCTGACTGGCTTTAATCCTGTGTTTTATATATAAGATTGTATCTGTGATTAACGAAACATAAATAAAATAAAACAATTAATCATTTCAATTTGGCTAAGACTAACATGTCTTAAAGTGACCGAAGTAAAAAAAAAAGAGTTTCAAGCATGTTCTGGTGGTTTCCAAAAGGCGGATGACTACCGAATGTGTCGTCAATCTGTATTCCTCGGTAGAACACTGTAATTCCCGGTATATATTATACATAAACCACAATGCAGGCGGGTGAGATTAAGTTAGAGAGTAGACGAGGCTATTTCGATTAACGTTAAAATAATGTATTGGATTGGATTGTGCGGGTGGACATGATAAAATGTCGAAACACAAAATCAAATATATCTTAACACCGATATGTGTATTATTGTCCAGGCGGCGGCAAGAGATAACGCATTGTCGTTCGGATGGGACGAAAAACCGAGGTCCCATGTCTATGGACAGTGGCATTTTCTCACAGAATTCGAATTTTAACTGCGAAGGGTTCTTTTAAATGCACGCCGATGTGTACACAAGAGCTTGTGTTTTTTGCCCTATGCATCTACATAACACGTTTCTTTGCTAGGCTCATCGTCCGGCACTAGCGGCAGACAGACAGAAACCACGCTGCAAAATCCCAGGCAAATAAGCATACTATATATTAAGAGGAGCATGACCGACATTCCGACAACCCAACATTTTAACCCGACAAAACGACATTTTTAATGTTGTGGTGTCGGGTGAAAATGTATTGTCGGGTTAAAATGTCGTGAAGTGGTGTCGGGTTAAAGACTTATGATGGGCGACATCACAATCTCACCATAAGATACCAATCAGTCAACATAATATTTGGACTTGCATTCATAATTTCGGTGTTTATAACAGTAATGAAATGAAATGAAATGGGGTTTAACGTCCTACTCTTCTGAACCTTACCTGGGCTAATAATGGAAGACGGGCATACGCCATACAGTGTGCTATGAGGGAAATTTTGCCCGGGCAGCGGCGCTACGGCCTACTCTTGTATCGAATTCCAACTGCCAAGGGATCTCGCCAATATGTACACGGGACCACGGTTTTTCGTCCAATCCGAACGACTAGGCAGCTGTCCGTGTCAGGCCCTCCTTCTGCATCACTGACAAGGAGAAACCACGCCGGAAAATCGAGATGAACTTTCTCGGCCAATGCAGGGATCGAACACCCGACCTCCAGGCTAGTGAGCCAGCGCCTTTCCCACTTAGCCACCGTGATTCCATATAACAGTAATGAAAAGACCGCATAGTTTTCTTTAGTTTAATTTTGTAAACGGATAGTAACGCCATAACAAACTTTTTCGGTCAAATTCGAACAATTAAAGTTCTTTCACATTCTCTTGATTATGATTTAAAAAGCAGGAGACAAAAAACGACCCCCCCCCCTTTAGAAAAAAACAAAAAACAAAATAAAACAAAAAAACAAAAACAAGCATGAACATACAATTAAACCCATACACATTCCAAAAGGGTTGTTAGGTAAGTGAAAGTGCATCACGAAACCCTAACATTGTAGCGGGTTGTTTTCTAGGAGGAGTTAGTAAGCACACTCTACCTCACGCATGGCACCAGCAATATACTTATATCGAAATGGAACGCTTATTTGTGATCACTATTCCATCGATTGCAAATTTTGTTGCTGACAGAATTCATAATTTTTTTGAAAGTTCCATGTCATAAATTTCATTCATTTCATTTAGTAAATTATACCAACCTTTTAGATACTTCCATTTAATCCATTGGTTTATAATAATTAAAGATTTATGTTGCTGACCATATAGTGAGCTAACTCAACAGGTAACAGTACCACACAAGTGTCAGCATATGATCATCATGCCTGGAAAGAATCATTTAATTCTACTATAGTCACTTCATACAATAATATTCATCTTCACTAACCAGTTTCTTAGACCTTTATACATCCCCTAGATTTTGTATAATAATATTAGTATTTGAACTAAATACAGCAAAATGGACAATACCAGAGCATGGAATTCACAATCACCAGGCAAAAAGATTCGCTATACGTATTGCCTCTTGAATGCCATTAACCTGTCTGTTACCATATCGTATTAAATCCCAAAGGCAACTATCAGCGTCTAGTCGTTCGGATGGCACAAAAAAAAACCAATATTCCGTGCAGATTTTGGTGTGCGCGTAATAGAACCCCTGACATTAGGAATTAAATTTCTGATTTGGCAAAATTTCCCTCGTTGCATTCGTTCATTCGTTTAAAACCCAAAGTTAACTGTCATTGAACTAGCTCTTTTTTAATGTCAAGGGATGTATTTGTTCATGCATTTATTGGATTTTATATTTGAAAAAAAAACAGTGACAATAAAACGATATCAATCTTATTCTTAGTATACATTATTTTAAATCTAAAATAAGTGGTGGGGGTGTCTAAACCTTTTTAATATAACCATTTTACTTTAAATGAGCTAAATCGCTAATATTTGAGACCTAGAAATTGCCTATAATATTGCAATATGAATGTATACAAACTGATTTACATTCAATCGTTTTCGTTTGTACTCTAATTTCAAATTAGTTATGTTCGGCGAAATACGCCAAATGTTTCAATCGAGTGGCTATTTCGAGTATCTGGTTATTCCAGTCTTCATACGCCGTTTAATTTGGTGCAATGTTTCTAACCTCGTTCCTCGAGTCTCTTGCTAGAACTGGGGGTGAAACGCATTATGGTACACGATTCGTGTACCAATGGTAAAATGTTTATTTTGTTTTAAATATTGGATATCAAAAGCCCACATTTTCCAGGTAAAATGACAACATCAGTGTTGATTTAAATTGACAAATAATTCGTGTTTTGAATTCCGAAGACTTTGGACGATATTGAGTTAGAGACTTAGCTACTTTAAGTACATTAACATGAATTGGATTATCGACAAACTGACTTTCGTCTATTTATAAACATGTGCCCTGCGATATCACTTCAGTGAAATGGAACGTTAAATAAAGCTGAGATAAAACGGAGTTTAACGTCCTACTGTTCTGCTCCGAACTGGCTTAATGAAGACGGGCATACGCCATACAGTGTGCAATGAGGGAAATTTTGCCCGGATAACGGCACTACGGCCTATTATATACCCTTATTTCAAATTCCAACTGTCAAAGGGATCTTTTACGTACATGTCAATGTGTACACGGAACCTCAATTTTTCGTCCCATCCGTAAAACTAGACAGTTGTCAGGGGTGAATACGTGTTTTAACACGTGACATTGTGGACATGGAAATGGTCCACCACATCAGTGCTTACCTCTGACTTTTGGAGTATATTGTGTGAATAATATTTGCGTGGGTGGGGACTGGTTGGAGATGGGGTCTTTCGAATAGTTTTAATTTAACACACGATTTCTACACGGCCATTTTGTTGCTAATTGAAAGTGGGATTAGCTCACCTCATAAAAATATCTCTTCAAATAGCTTATATAACATTTTTATACAAAAACAAATCTGTACAGAAATGACAAATTAGTGTTGAGCAACGTGCATAGAAAGATTCCTGAATTGCGATGATGGTAACTCCCACCTACAAACATACACTGGCTAGATATATATACACTAACATGGCGTGTATAAACACACAATACCTTAATCTATCTTCATTACCCATACATACAAACCTTGTTTTCATAAATAACATTAAATATGATACACCTTTAGTCACAAAAATCAAATCATCAAAAGCTGGTTTTACATTCACATAACTTCTACATGTATTTAATTCATTCACACAAAATCTCAAAATTCTTTCATATTGTAAAAAAATTCAACGGTGTACATTTTCTTTTAACCTAGTCGATTTCATCTGCATATCTTGTTATAAGAAACGCGGGTACATCATTTTACCGCCGAAACGCTACTAAATGCTCCAATTTTAAATTGGGTGTATAAATGATAAAAAGAACTGATATGACAAAGTAGCCAAAAATCGTTGCAGCTGTGTACAATTTGGATGATAATATGTTTGAAGTATAACTACACTAGTTGCGTTTTTTTTCTCCATTTCACACGTCTTCATTCGCCCGATTGGTGCAGAAAAAAATAGAACGTTCAACTTCATTTCATTTTTCCACTTACTCTAGGCTACTATATCATATAAACCAATTTTTATTTTCCATAAAAAAAAAACATTATTGTGTTGGGAATTAAGTGAACCATTACATATTTCCCTTTTGGTGGGAAATATTGGTAAGGAGATATCTATTAGGAATAATTTTCCCTATGAGGTACTACTCCACAGGGCCCGTTTTTTGGCACCTTTGACCAGTTTTCCCAAATTTTTTTTTGCATTATTTATGGAGAAAACATGACCACCATTTGATTTGAATTAAAAAAATCATATATCAGCATTAGACACTGGTAAAATATATAATTTAGTCAAGTGTGTCATCAGAAATTCAATGAAGATGGTAGATAAATATCTCATAGTAAAAAAATAAAAAAAATATGTATCTATGTACTGTAAATAGTGTTATTAAAATTTCTTTTAAAAAATCAGGCAAAAACCAAGTATAGTCAAAATGGGTGGATTTGAACATATTTGAACCTTATGAAGACATACTCCGTGCAGGGACCATTGCTTCAGTAGGGGCAGATCCAGGAATTTTTGCAGGAGGGGGTTTGCCAGGTTTCTGTCACGGAAATCTGCCATCATTGTCTCTAAATTACATAGGCATACATACAAATTGAGCTTTTTAAACAGAGAAATCATTTTTATACTGATGTAGGATCACTTTGTGATGTAATTTCATTGATGCAAGGCATTATTATTTTTTTTATGTAGCTGAGCAGGGGGGGGGGACCCCCAAAACCCCCCCTCTGGAAACGTCCCTGTTCAGTAATAAGTATGTAGACTGCATGTAGAATTAATTGTACTTTTATTGCTGAATATTATGCTATGACAGTAAAGATAACCCCCATCACATGCTCCTTCCCCTTTAGGACTTTTTAAAGCAGACAGTGGCTGGGGGCGTCGTCAGATCCTATACTAGTGTCTTTGTAGCACAGTTTGTAATTCTTGACAAAACAATGATTTAGAAACGGCAGTAGAACATAGTCAAGTTTTACTCTGATCGTAATAAGTGTATTTTGGTGACCACATCTACAACAAAACAATGATTTGAAAATACATATATTATTTTATTAACAAAAACAAGGCTTGTTTATTATTATATTAATATACAAGACATCTTACTTTAATAAACAACATAATAAATAAGTACACATATTAATATATCTAGAGTTGATTTAAGGCAGCTCTCTATTTGATTTTATACTGATTATTTGGCAAACCTTTCTCATAATATATAATTCCTATATGATATTCTTTTATCTGAGAATTAAAGATGCATTACGTAAGATTTAGATAAAGAGTAGATCATTCTAGCTACACAGGTTCAAAAATAAATAATGAAAAATGAATATACATTTATGTAGTGCAGATTGTTTATCCTAGCAACGGTTATCCATTTATTGCTTAATATTTAAATCTCAGCCATTCGATGATCTAGTTAACCATCAATAGGTCGATTTAGCTCTTACATAATGCATCCTTAATATTATATTTGTCCTTGTAAAAATTCCTAATAAAGATTTACAAAACTGACATAACTAAACTAATTGCTACTGTTACAATGAAAAATATTAAGGCACTCACTTTAGTTCAATTTTCTAAAAGGATTTTTTCTTTAAATTTTGTACCCAAACACAGATTTTAATTAACAAGTCAACAGTGAGGCTGAGAAATCAAGCTGATTATCAACTGTACACCAAGTTTCATCACTCTCTATCAGATAGAATCAAAGTCAAGACATTCACCTAATGAACATCAACATGAAGTTTAAACATTCTACCACAATTATGAGTTATGTTCCAAGTTCTTGACCAATTAAATTGCTTATCGCTCCATAGCCCAAGCAGAAAATTCTCATCAAACTTAGTCAAGGTAATGATATAATGAATCTATCCTTGGAGTTTAATAGCTGTCACTTAATTATAATCCAAGTTATCATACCCAAAAGCATCAACCAATCAAATTACTTATCTTAAGCCAAGAATGTTCATCTTTGAACTCCATCAAGACATTCACCGAATAAATGCCTACACTAAGTTTGAACAATGTAGCTCATTTATTGTGTCCCAATAAGTGTGACAGACAGACAGACAAACCCATTCTAGTGGTCTGTTGCTTTCTTTCGTTGCTTTCTTTCGAAAGGCGAGGAAAATTAGCATAAACATGCAGGATTAGTAACTGCATAGCCTTACCACTATTCAATTACAAGGGGGGTAAATGATTTGCTCTATATTGAGCATAAGATGTGATTTTTGACTGCTAATGAAACAAATTGTTTTTATTAACAGATTCTGATCTTAAAAAGCAAAGATGTATGATTGTTTAGTCGAAGCTAATGGACTAAAAAACTTCAGAAATTTATACCACAGAATTTGATTAATTTATGTACAAGCGTCCTCATCACAATCTGTTAAGCAAAGCTTGCAGTGTACATGTAACTAATATTGCTAAAAAAATAAATATTTCACAATCTAAAATAATGTACATACCAAAGATGGGTTTCTGCTTGTGTGATTTTAATATCATAAAATCATGAATGTAAATACAAGAATTTACTGGTCAAAAATTGTTATAATCTATTATTAGTTTCTCTTTGAATGGATAAAACCTTGATACCATTCAATTATAATATACACCCAAATACTGACCTATAATGTTATTACATAATTCATAATACAAATATACATGAACAACATATTAATAAATAACAAAATTCAATGAATATATTTCACTGAACATCTATTGACAAGTGTATTTATGAAAAAATTGATATCATTGACAGAATTTTATGACGTTTAAAGTAAAAGTAATAATTAACACAGTATTTAATTCTTCTCTCATTTCATTTTAAGATAATGGTGTGTATCTAAAATGATGGATTTCTAAATCAAAGTAAATTTAGCTCAAAAGCATAATATCTAAATTTGCTTAAATACAAATATCAGATTATTAATTTTGAACAACATTGATTATTTAGTGTGGAGATTCACAAAATGTTTCCTTTAAACTTAAAAGAAAACAAGTCTTATAGTAAGAGTTATCTCCCACAAGCACTCAGGAGTAATGTCCATGGATGGATGGGAATATCAACGCTTAAATGTTGATACATTCCTAACCAATTCAAAATAGCTGTCTGTTTAATTCTAATTAGTCTTTATCCAGCACTGAACACCTTTCTCCTTTAGAAAGCACTTTGGAGAAAAGTCCACCAAATTCAACCACACATTGTGAAACTACCCTATAAACTATTTCACTATTCTTTCACTTCTATAAATAACAAATGATATTTAGTACTGAGGTAACAATGTCAACAACTCCTTGTCTTTAAAATAATAATCTTTTAGCTAGCACCCCTGAAATAAACAAATAATACATTTATTAAACATAATGAAACGAATTTGGTCAGAAAATGTTTGCATAAAACCCAAAAGAAAATGTTAGGATTTCACATATTTTTCTTCCTAATTCATACAACTGGAGTATGATATCAACATTATGATGTTTGTGGCAAAAGTGCCCTTAAGGACCTTATACACATAAAATGAATTAAACGGTTTTAAGTAAACGGCTCTTTCATATCAAAATATGTATGTAAGTATTATACCAATAAAAAGAGTTTCCCTCAAAAACATTTTATTTTTTATGAACAAGGATCTTGGTAAGTATGTTAAACTTTTTAAGTTACATGTATATATTGGATACCATATATTCATAACCAACTACCTATATATATATATATATTACAAATACAATATCTACTATAGGTAATTAAAGAATGGTGATATAAAAACATCCCACCTTGATCTCCTGGTTGTTTTCTTTTTATACCAGCTTTTTGTCTTTCTTGTTCTTTAGGTATTATTTTATTAGAGCCTGGTTGAGGTAATTGAGAACCACAAGATGGTGGAGGTTTATTACTAAAATAATTCATCTGTAAACCCTGTTGATTAATAAATTAATACATGTACCATTAAAAGAGCATAATAACAAATAACAAATATCAGAACCAGGACAACACCTACACAGTTAATCCGCTAAAAATGCTTGAAAAACATTTAAATTAGTACAACTCGTAAATCGACTTGGATCAGTCCACATAATTATGTTCCCAAATTTGGCATATATAACTGAATTCTAATACTTCTAGTTAAACTGTATTACATGTAGTAAAATCAAGCCAAAAATTAAAGGTACTTTTTATCAATTACCAGAATATTGGAACTGTACAGGAATTGGACTAGTCGTGAGCAGATTGATTCTTGCAAATAAGAGATTCGATGATATTTAAAATCATAAGAATGCAAAAGTAATACTGGTGCTGTTTGTTTACCTCTTTAGCTGTACATCTTCTTAAAGGATCTAAACACAACATACTTTCTAAAACCTCTAATAAATCTTCACTAGCTGCTATAAAGATATCTTTTAATGGTTGACGTGGATATTCTTTAAACTGTATATAATCTGGTAAAGCTTTCATTTCCTGGTAAAATATTACAAAACACATAAAAAACACTGGTATACCTTGTCCTGAGATAGATATAAATAAAGTTGTGTTAAATAAAATTAAATATACTTGGAAATGAAAGGGGTAATTTTCCTACTTTTCTTCACACAGTGTTCTATGAGGGAATTCAAACCTTCCAGGGTTCTTTTACGTGTAAGCAAATGTGTATACAGGACCTTGTCAGGCCTTCTACCCAGCGCCACAAACAAGGAGAAATTTACTCGGAATCTTAATTGGTATCATTTCAAAATTATATATATAACTAGTTAGAAACAAAATGTAAACATACCGGCCAATCCTCTGTGGTTGGAGTACCGGTCACTTGAAATATTCTACTCAACTGGTCTAAATCGGAATCACCAGGAAATAAAGGTACCTAAAATATATTAATTCATAAACAAATTAATTCATAAACAAACAAACTTGGGCACTCCAACCATTTTTATTGAGTGTTCCAACTTTGGATTTATATTTAGCCTTATGCCCCTCTCACAGGTGTTACATCAACACTCTTGTCTATATACTATCCCTTCATTGTTATAACAAGTAACAATGTTACAAACCAACCCAAGGCATCCTAGTTAGCAAAATTATGGACACTAGCACTTCAATCTATACGATCAGTACAACCCCGGTAAGAGAGCTAGCGACCCCGGTAACAAATTTGGCACCACGCCATTTTGTCAAACCTCTGTACAAACCTCGGTAAGCGAGCTGCCGACCCTGGTAAAAAATTCGCAAACCCCGCCAAGGGGTTAACCCTGGTAACCCCGCCAATTAGTAACCATAGAGACCCAACCGGGGTTTCGGAATAGTATAAATAAAAACGCCCAACACGTGAGTCCTATCAGTCTAGTCTGAAGAGTTCAATACGAACGAAACTAGTCACTGACATTCGGGATAACCACGTCTTCATAGCCATCTTATCTCTTTTTTTAAACAAATATATAGCTACATGCAATTTATAATTAGTTTATGGACAGTATGTTCCTGATTAATTTGATCCACACTAAAATATTCTCAATTGATTATTCAATATTTAAATATGAAAACAAATTAAAATATCAAAATTAGTCGATCTTCCGAGCTTGAATGTAATCTGGTTAAAAACAAATGATTTCAGCAAAACGAATAGGCTTGTGTTTGATTCATATCCCAGTGAATGTCGGATGTTGACAACTCATCATATCTTAGTAAATACTCAATGGAACTAAACCATTTTTGGACTGAATTTCCCGTCAAAGATTCAATTTTTACAATAGTATAGTTCGTAATGAATAAACAACTGCTAAATGATGTTCAAGAGACTGTAATAAAGTTCTATAATTATTACCTAATACCTACCCTGATTAATAATTCTGCTAATATACAACCAACTGCCCATATATCTACACCTGTACCATAGTATCTAGCACCATATAATAACTCGGGACATCGATACCACCTATAATGATGATAACATTAATAACAACCATACATATATACAATCTTGTTAAATGAATGAAATTGTACGTTTTACTTCTTTGGGACATTTTCTACACCAACCACACTAATGAAGACAGCAAATATGATGAGCTGTGTGCCAAGAGAAAAAAATTGTCCAGAGAATAGCGTTTCTGACCTACTATATTTCATATACATGTACCAACAACCAAGATTTCGTACATATGTGCATGGGACTTTGTTTTCTGTCTTATCAGAACTTCTTATTGCTTTTTTTGCCACCCACTAACCCCCCATTGGTCAGTGATCCAGTGCCAAACTCACTGCTCCCCCTATTACTCTCAAATCTTAAAGTAGCTAAGTCTCTAACTCAGTATCATCGAAAGTCTTTTACGTTGAAAACACAAATTATTTGTCAATTTAAATTGACGTTTATGGTGTGGTCTTACCAGGAAAAGATTGGCTTTTGATATTCAATATTTAATACGAAATAATTTTTTTACCATTGGTACACGAATCGTGTACCATACTGCGTTTCAGACTCATTTTCAGCTAGGGACCCAAAGAACAAGGCTAGGTATACTCAACATTACATCTCAAACGGTGAGCATGCACAATAAATACTATGTAGATGGAATAACCAGACGCTATATATATTGTTATTCAATTGAGACTTCTGGTGTACTTTGCCAAACATAACTGATTTGATATTTGAGTAAAAACGGAAACGACTGAATGTAAATCAGTTTATATACATTCATATTACATTATTATATGGCTTTCGACCCATTTGTGTCAATTTCTAGGCCCAAAATATTAGCGATTTAGCTCCTTTTAATGAGCACAATTATGGATGAATTTGGGCGAAAATATGAAGTATCTTACCTTGTGACAACTTGATGAGAATATGGCCGACTGGGAGAACCAAAGAATTTTGCTAAACCAAAATCTCCAATCTTTAATACCCCTTGCTCATTAACTAATAAATTATTGGGTTTCATATCCTGTAATTACAAGGTTTACAATACAACCAGATTAAACTACAGTATACATTCAGTCATCCATTTTGTTAGCTCCAGTGCCTAGTTTTCCATACAGACTAATATAAGGATTTGACAGTATAAAAATATTGAGTCAGCCACTTGGTGATTAAAATACCATGATGATACAGGTCTAAATTTTCTTTAAGATAAATCACTATTAATAGTCTATTCAAACCTCCATGCATTCAAACTTCACATTTAGTTTCTTCATCTTGTAGAGTAACTACAGGTGCCATGGCAGTTTCTTCATCTTGTAGAGTAACTACAGGTGCCATGTCAGTTTGGAAAATTATTTATTGCCAAACCAAGCCTTTCTTCAATAAACAACTACTTTTTGTAAACCCGTTAAAACACCAGTCACAATGTCATAACATCTCTATCTAATTTCTTAGTCTTTCAAGGGTAAAAATATAAAAAAATTATTATAATAAACTTACCCTATGTAAAATCCAATGAGCATGAAGATATTCTAAACCTAGTAATGTTTGTAATACATAGGATTTTATATGTGGAGGTGTTAAAACTATATTTGTATCTTTTATAATAATCTGTAAATAAATAACAGAAAAAAAATAAAATTATTATTTAAGGTTAAATTGTAATTTTCCCCATAAATGATAATGAATATATACATGTAATAGATAGAAACAATTATTCAAAATCTAAAATCCTTTGTACCAGTATTCAAAATGATTATTTGAAATAAACAACCGATCTTTCATGATTGAATCCGTTGTTCCTCTTGTCATGCTGCACTGGTTATTTTAACAAATGTCTTAATCTTATGGGTGATACATATACCTACCACAAGGTATAGCTACCTGTACCAAGTAAATTAACATTACCTCAAGGTCTGTTTCCATAAAATCAAACACTAAGCTAATATTAGATTTTTGACCAAAAACATCTAATAACTGTAAGAAATAAAAAAATATAACACACATAATTTTGAATCATTTAAATTTGCTTCTGTGAAATACTATTTTGTTAACCTATTGATTGGTTAAACAAAATCTCTGCATATGCTTCCAGTTAACTTTGAAACCAAGATTCAATAAGCCATGACAAAACTTTGAAACCAAGACTTAATATACATTAACTTTGAAACCAAGAATTGATATATCCCAATATATATACATTATCTTTAAAACCAAGATTTGATATTTGCCGGGCCACCACATTAGCTTTGAAACTAGATACTTGTATGCCTTGAAATTAACTTTGAAACTAAAATTTGATATGCCATGATATTAAGTTTCTAACTTTGAAACCAAGATTTGATATATCATAAACTATGCCACCCCACTATGTGTACCTACCCCAATGATATTAGCATGTTCTAGTTCTTGAAGTAATTTTATTTCTCGTAAAGCTGTTCTGTTGATTCCATCTGCTGCTTCTGCTCTTGTTCCTATTTTGATCTGTTTAACAAGAATGCATTAACTTTTTATATGGTTCATGTTCAAACTTTACAAACCGCTAAAAAAGTTGAAATACTGACTTAATGTACATTTAGTACATTTTTTACTCCTGTGTTTTACACATAAATTATTCACAAAATCTACAGAAAAATACACTATCTGTAACAATAGTCAACCCAGCGGTTTGTCAAATTTTGGGATACAGTACATGTAGTGATTGTGTCAAAGCATGATCTGGTGTAGTTTATATTTTGTACACTGGTTGTCAGTTTAATATATTGTGCACATGATTATGTTGGATAATGATTCTACTAAGTATGTGAATGCAAGTCTCATCAGATACATGTTTTGGAGAAATAATTTCTTAAAATCTCTCTTAGTTACCTTTTTTACAGCAACAATCCTGTCTGTTTTAGTATCCCTTGCCTTGTAAACTGTAGCAAACTGTGAAATAATAATAAAATAATATTCCGGTTATTTATCACATACCGACCTTGGGAATCTATCCTCATTTTGAGTTACATTAAGTCTAACTTTTGTGTTGTTTATTCCCCAGAATGAAAAATACAAAAGATTTAGCCCAACTTTGAAGCAAGCAAAAATGGCTACCCCACAAGAGATCAACTATAAATACTTCATATTTGATTGTACAAATAGTTATAAACAAGAGGAAATGTGATGGTTTTTGACATTGTACAATGTACACAAGTATGTCTTTATATGTGTGATTAATTTTAGGCATTGCAACTACAGTTCCAGAAAAACTTCAAACTTCAAAATATCAATTAATTCAATTATATACTTTTTGTAAGGTATATGAATGACAAGAAAAAACATAGAAATCTACAGAAGCTGTCATTATACTGCCTGTCTGATGTATTTGAAAAAACATGTACAATTTATTTTCAGTCTTCAAAATAACTCTGTTTAACAAAAAAGTCAAATTATGCAAATTCAAATTGGTCTACAAAAAATTACTTTTTCGAGAATAAACAGTGATGTGTTTTTCAATTGTCAGCTTAGCTTCTTAGACATATTTCGTTTTAATGAGAAATATTTTGTCACATTATGTTACTCATCATTTGAGGGAGGGAGGGGGGGGGCTGCATCGATGTACTTTACTTACTGGTATGAAGATGACATTTATTTAGTTAGTATTTTAACTGAATAAGCAAGTAGTAAGGCTAAAGCAAAGCACTATTGAAGAAAAAACATATCTGACTGAGTGAATCGACTTGATTGCCTGGCATTATGAATTGTTGAAAAAAAAGAGCCGAAGTGAGAGCAGGTAAAATAGAGTCTTCAAAAGGCATTGCATTCCTGTTCTTTTTTTTATTATATATTCAATAAAAAAATTGTCAATATTGTCTGATACGACATGGATTTGGATAGGTCAGATTCCTGTGCTTACATGTACTGATTATGAATTTAGCAAGTGCTACAGATAAATATTGAAATGATTTATACAGTCTATTATAATTACGGTAAGTTTTAAAATAGTTTTACCTAATGTCAATCCCAAATTGAAACTAAGAACAAGCATTAAAATTTAAAAGCAAGTAATAAATAGCAGGTCTGTCGCCATTTTTACTTCAAGTTTCCGTGTAAATTCACCAAACTGAATCGTTTTCAAGGATCCAAATTGAAGATGTTGAGTTCAATAATCTCTTAAGAATAAAAATTTACCTGTCCTTCGCCAAGAAAGTCAATTTTTTCATATCTATTGACTCTTTCTTCGGACATGGTGCTATATTTCGTTTCCTTGCTGCTAAGCACTATTCTTCCTTCAACCTTAGAGAGCACGTAACGGGAGTAATCATTGTCATAAACAATGACAGGTGCTCGTTTGACGGATTGGCGGTGCTAATTACAGAATGAGATTAATTAGTGAATAATGAGATTAATGACGCGGAGAGTATCTGGCTTACACCACACAATCGTTATTATGTAATATGAAGCTAGTTTACAATATGCTGCAATGAAACTGAAGCTGCTAAAAATGTACATTAATTACCTGCTTTACTTGTATTGCTTTAGAAACGGTGTATTGAGCTAGGTAGAGGGACTGTCCACTCGACACAAACTAGGTCATTTCGGGACTAACATATGTTTCAATTTCATTTCAATAATTCACTTGTGTATTTGGAACTTTAGCTGTGGGACGAAATTGGCCGTCGCGGAGAAAACCCACGAGGTCGGACAGACAACCCCATTCCTGGTCATTACAAACAGAAGCGGGGAATCGAAACCACGCCAGTTGACTCAATGACAGACCTTATGATACAGTGTGAATGTGCTACCCTCCCCCCTCCTGTGTCTGGAAGACATAGTCTAATCATCAGCAGACACTGTTATAAAGTAACTACTAAAAATGCAGAGACAGAGACAGAGAGAGAGAGAGAAATGGGGTTTAACGTCCACTCAACACAACCAGGTCATTTCGGGACTAACATATGGTTTCAATTTTATTTCAATAATTCGCTTGCGCGTAGGGGTCTTTAGCCGTGGGAAGAAACCGGAGTGCCCGGAGGAAACCCACGAGGTTGAGAAGGCGCCCCTATCTCCATGCCACATACGCTCACACCAGGGCTCGAAACCACAGCCGCAAGCCAGAGGTGACTGGCCAGGTAGAGGTCGAAGCACGGCACTCTAGATCACTAGGCCATCCCAACCCCCCACTAAAAATGCAAATGGTAAAAACAAAAAACACAGTGTTAATAATCTTTATTTTTCATAAGTTGTAGTACTATACATTCTTTCATCACATACACAAATAATTATGTTTAGAGTCAATGCTGATTATTATAAAGGCAATATCACTTTCAAAAAGGAAATAAATGTAGTTAGTTTTAGACATTATTTTCAAAATAATGCTAGACTAGCTTATCAAAAATCCAAACACTTATTGTCAGAAACATGTTTCAGAGTGTCTGCTACAACTCCTTGAAAACTACCAAAGGTTATAATGTATACATCTTGTAATAAAAACTTGATGATCTATATATCACTCTCTCAAATTTTGCATATAACCATATATAATGAATATTTCAGATTTTACGGTTTTGTCACATCCATCAATAAATTTTCTTTATTTTATCAAGGGTACATGTCTTTTTAATTAAGTGGGTGAAAATTTAAACAGTCAGCTAAAACCATGAATAGCATTTTAGTACCATATAATGTTTCACATATACTTGATAATGGTTTTATTTTCAATTAATTTGTTTTAACTAGACATATGTAAATAAACAATTATCATAGAATGACTGGTATTATATTTAAATCAATAATATAAACCCCTGATTATAGATTCAAATCTTTGATACATAAATCAAATTTTGACAAAACATGATATTTTTTACTTTTGTTTATATTTCTGTCACACATCTACATAATCATATGCATGTAAATTTCCACTTGCAGATGTCAATAATGATCTGCTAGAATAATTCACATGATACATAATAGTCCCCTTTCAACAGAATTTATTTACTGTAATGTCTCCACATTATGTATAATATACATTTCTACAAACAGTTTTAATTTAAATGGCAGGATCAAGATAATTTATCATCTGGTGATCTATTTTCAGGGTTATCTTTTCCTGTTTCAGCTGATTCAAAATTAGATTTGTCATGTAGATAAGATGAAGAATCAGAAGGACTTAGTGGACTGTCATCATATTCATCATGATCTATTGATTGCGTTGCTATATTTTTATATATTGCCATGGCCTGAAAAAAAAAAGATAAATTTTGGTCACTCATTTGTTTTTTGCTTTGTAGCAGACAAAGTCCTCACACAAATTTAAAAGCATATTTAGTCTGTTATGTTATTGACATATGTGTTTAAGCCGGAATTTCATATTTTCTAGGAAAGTCAAAACAATATTATTTCTATGTTTTTTGCTTAATAGGTTGTCAACTCACTATTATATGATCATGGGCATTATTTCCCACACTTATAAATCTGTCACACAGGAAATAATAGCACAATTGCCTCCCTTGTTATGCAATTCACTGGCAGTAGTGAATTATAGGATTAAAAGGATTATTCTTTAACAAGGTAGGACGTTTATAGATACCATCTATTTTAGGGCTTTATTTTAATATATTTTAAAAATATAACTTAAAAATATGAAATTGCAGCTTTAAATAGTACAGTGTCTGAAATTTAAGAATATGTTTCCTAATCAGTATAAAACTGACTTGACTAAATGGCTTTGTGAATAATGAAAGGAAATTGAAAGTCCTACTTTTCTGCACCGTCGGGCAAATGAAGACATGCATACGTCATGCAGAGTGCTATGAGGAAAATTTTGCCCAAACAGTGGATCTATGACCTACTCTTATTTCACATCTAAAATGGTTATTTTACAGATTCGCCATTGCCTTCATGGATCTCTGCTTTTTGTGAATAATACTTGGACATGATGTCAATATGTCTACCTATTGAAACACAGATCATTTATTCTCAATTATATCAAAAAACAAAATAAAACATAGCTCAAACAAATTCATACTAACCTGCCCGACCATGCTAGAAACATCTCCTGTATTTGTTGGTAAAATAAGAGTATTTCCCTTCTTAGCTAAATTACTAAATGCTCCTACATATTGTTCAGCAACATTAAAGGACACAGCATTTATACCATTCTGAAAATAAACACAAGAAATAGTGTAAATAGCCAAGGAGGTAACTGACCAAAATGTCAATGGTAGAAACGCTGTACATTCAAAATTACTGTATGCTGCATTAATTTCCTGACAGCTATGATCAGTCAGTTTGGCCAATCAAGCAAGACTGACATGTAAATCAAGTCAGAATATGACAGTTAATTATCTAATATAACATCTGGCATGCCAGTTTGTAGGTAAAACACAGTATATTTCTGGTTGTGTGCAGTTAAAACAACTGCAACACATGGAGTTTACATGTTCATGGTACAAACATCACATAAAATTATAGACTTAAATAGTAAAAGTGTAATTCTTTAAAAATACATTTATTAATATTTACCTTTTGTGAGAGTGCAGAAGAAACTATATTAATGGATTTGGCCTTTGCATTAGCTTTTGCTATCAATGCTTCAGCTTCACCTGTAAAATGATGGAATCAATCTAATTAAAATATATCTTTATTTCTTTTGTGTGCATGGTTCTGATGTTACCACACTCAGATCTAACATACATATATTCAGAGCGACTGAGAATTTTATGCACAAAACTTTAGTAAGCTTAAAAATAGATCATTAGATGATGTCTTGTAGTGACAGGAACAATAGCATTTTCATTAGCTGTGTAATTAGGAACACAATACAATATAAAACTAGTTACAGGTTAGTAAACTATGTTATATAAAATGTCAAAACATCAGACAATAAATGCATTCTAACATTTCTAATTAAATGAAGGGTAAATCAAATATTAAATAATATGCTAATCATTCATTTTCTCACCAGTAGCCTGATTTACTTGTTCTGCTTTAAAAGCTTCAGAATTTAAAATTCTTGATTTCTTTTTACCCTCAGCTACATTGATTTCAGCTTCTCTAATACCTAGAACAAAGTAAAGCTACATTATTTGAATATACAATGCAGTTATAACTTATTTTCCATGAAAACAAAAACTAGAATCAAACAGGTATAAACAATAAATCAAAGCATTACAAAAAACTAGATTACAAAAGAAATGAAATGAAATAGGGTTTAACATCTTGCTGTTCTCCCCCTAACAGTGTGCTATGACCCCGTAACACCAGATTACAAATTAGAAATGGTCAATGTCTTAAAATAAGTTAACTGAGGATAGAAATGTCCCGATATAGACTTTCTTTGGGTGGCATTAAGTAATGCACTCAAACTTAGATATAGAATAACAATTACTGGTTTATAAACATGTAATGTTTTGACGATTATACTCTCAGCTTTATCATCCGCTTTATAAACAAGAGTTACCATTGCCGAAACATTGGATGTTCAGACACTCAGAATTGTTATTTCACACATGAATTTGAGTGTGTTATGACAACGATTTCAAAATATTTGGAACTTCTTGGAAACTTAAACCTATGGAATAAAAGACCTTTTTACCTTCAGATTCTAAAACAGCTGCTCTCTTCTTTCTTTCTGCTTCCACTTGCATCTGCATGGCTTCTTGAACTTTAGCTGGTAATTTTACATCACCTATAGATAAGAACATAAAGTTGTTATGTAATTATAATGTAATTCAGTAAATACATTCTTTCTGCATGCCTCATGTTTTGTTCATAATTGGCTGATCCTCTGCAGATCCTAGCATGTTCTTCCGCGCTTAATTATACTTTCTAAGCAAGAGACAATACTCAGATGAATTAAACTTACGTATTTCATATCTCATACAACTAATACCCCAAGCTTCAGCAGCTTTATTTATAGCATCTGAAAAAAAAAAATTATTTCATCTGAATAAGAAGATAGTCTGCAGCATTTCTGTTGGACACAATAATGAGTTCTGTTCCAACTGGGCTATTGAAGACAGGCATATACCATACATCATACATTATTAAATTGTGCTATGACATGAGGGATATTTCGAATGGACAGCGACACCACAACCGTTCCTTGATGTTCACATCAATGTGTACATTGTACACAGGACCTCAGTTTTCCATCCCATCCAAACAACTAAACAGCTGTCTCGTCAGGCCTTCCAGGCATCAAATATAACATTTTGGCTGATATTATGATATTGTCACACGCTCTGTACATATGACTGATAGCTGCTATTGGAAATCATATCAGGGATCTCTAGTGTGAAGGGCATACACACTATCCCAATAACGATGAGGTCTCAATATTGACTATGATTCACTTGGGATACATAGACAGCATTAATCGGCAACAAAAGCTGTAACATGTACATTTTACACATGACTTTCCTCAACAACAAATGATTAGTTTTCTCTTTCAAATTTCATAAAATTTCAACAACCTATATAAATAAAATGTAAGATGTCTGTGTGTACGTTTGTTAATCACGGTTTGTCGGCACAATTCACTCGGACATATGGTATCAAATTAACCAGCATGTCCCGTTAATGTTTTAGGCCATGATTTTGTTTAATTTGGGAACTGGGTCGAAGTAGAATATCCTACCTAGTTTTTAAATAAAATCTAACTTACGAACAATGGCTGTATTGAGTGATTCTCTTTCTCTAAATACTCCATCAAGTGTAATTTTACCAATCTCAGATCTCATTGTGGTTTGAGCTAGTTGAGTTATGGCATATTCTGGGTCTTCTACTCCATATGAAGCCTGAAATTTAAGAAATACATGTATTTATGTACCAGTTTAATAACTGATTTAAACACCTCTTCTGTGTTTTCAATCTTTTTTTTATCGAAATTTAAGAATATTATTTCTGATTTCAATAAAGATTTATACATGGTAAGTATTAAATGCAAAAAATTGTGATAAATATTCTATACCTTATATGGATCAATTACACGTAAATAAAGTACAGCATCCATGGTTAATGTTACATTATCTATAAAATATAAAACCAGTTACTTATTTAAACTTCTTAATATAAAATGACAAGATGTAGGCCAATATAGAAAGAGAGAGAATAGGGGTTTAATGTGCAAAAGATGTCCACGACAAAAACAAGGTTGTAGTGGGACTAACGCATTATTTAATTTTCTTTCAATAATTTGCTTGCACATAGGGGTCTTTAGTAGTGAGAGGAAATCGTAGGAAAACCCATGAGATTGGAAAGGAAGGGCAAACCCATTCCTTGATTCAATGACAGACCTTATGATCTAACGTGCACACATTTAACCATTTGGCCACACAATCCCACAGGCTAATACAGTGACCATACTTAAGAGAGGGTGTAATAAGAAAGCATCTGTGGTCAAATTATCAATTAATATAAAACGTAACAAATTCACAAAACTATGTTCAGTAGCAATAAGAAAAGGGGCCTAAATGGTAATTTAATTAAAATACAGATCTTTTGTTTCATTTTTTATACTTTTGATGGCCCACACTACATGAAGATCTGACCAGTTGCTTTGGGAGGTTGCTTCAGGGGTCATACAAGCGGATTTTGATCATATGAATGTCAGACATTTGATAAACCAATCAGTATTGGTGTTTCTAGTGGATTACCCACAGTTCCGTGCACCTCACGCCAAAAGATTGCCATAACAGACCGTTTCATTGGCTAATCCATCACATCCAGAACATGTCAAAAATACCATCTCTTACAGATCCTAGTGCAGTAAGACAAGTAAAACAAAATTTTGAAGATACGAAATAGAATCTTTATTTTAATGAAAATGCCTAAATTAATGAGATTGCCTCAATGGCAGTTCGCTGCATGCACTATACATTATCAACCAAGCTGTGATTCACAGAAATTATTTACTCTAATGTCTGTCACCTTATCATTTAAAGCCTGGTCATTTTAACAAAAACAGAGACTTACCAATAGTAATAGCTGCCTGATGTGGAACATCTATTGCTATTTCTTTCAATGTCTGAACATATTTAATAGAATCAACAACAGGAAGAAGAAAATTTAAACCCTGAAAATAAAAATCAAAAAACAAATTACAATTTTGAAACAGATTTTCACTGGTATGACTATTGGGTGAGTATGGTACTTCCATAGTCATGGTGTTTGAATAAGTTATAAATTCATAAATAAGAGAGGGGGTCACGGTGGCTAAGTGGATAAGGCGCTGGTTCGCTAGACTGGAGGTTGGGTGTTCGATCCCTGCATTGGCCGAGAAAGTTCATCTTGATTTTCCGGTGTGATTTCCCCTTGTCAGTGATCAAGAAGGAGGGTCTGACAAGGACAGCTGTCTAGTCGTTTGGATGGGACAAAAAACCAAGGTCCTGTGTACACATTGGAGTGCACGTAAAAGATCCTTTGACAGTTAAGAGTAGTCCGTAGCGCCGCTGCCCGGGCAAAAGTTCCCTCAAAGCACACTGTGTGCATATGCCCGTCTCCCATTAGCCCAGGTTAGGTGCAAAAGAATAGGATGTTAAACCCATTTTATTTCATAAATAAGAGGGGTAGGGGCAACAACATCTTAAAAGGAGCGGATTGTCAATTTCATTTTTCAAACCATGTCTTTCACCAACTCCCAATTGTATTGTCTTCAGAGGATGCAAAATGTTGACAAATTTTTGATTCATCATATCTTGTAAATATTGAAGAGATCTAAACCATTTTTGGGCACATATTCTTTTCTGCAATTCAACTTTAACAACATTGCTGTGTGCCAGCGATAAAAAATTCCCTAAAATGATGATCATAGAATTTAGGATATATGGAAGTCAGTACTCATAATATACATGTATATCCAAGATGTGTGTATGTTCACCCATCACACTTCTTTGTTGAGATGCACCCTCACATATGTGGTATCAAATTAACCATCATGACCACTGAATGTTTTAAGCCATGGAATTTGGGCTCCGACCGAATTGGGCCTATGGCGAACTTGGGTTCCGTGTGAAGCCAGGTATTCTGCTAGTTCCAAATAAAAGGAGTGAATCCTATTCTACCGAGTTTGTGTATTTGCCAGTATGGGTATGAGCACATGTTCAGCTTATTTCACTTTCGGTGTATATAGGGTACCAGTATCCTGAATCAACCTTGTGTTGCCTTTTTTAAATTACCATTAAATACTTTTAGTAACCTGGCATGTTTTAAATTATTTTTCCCCAAAAAACTTACTGGATCTAAAACTCTATGCCATTTACCAAACCTTTCTATGACCCAGGCTTCTTGTTGAGGTACAAATAATATAACTGTGTTGAATGGTAGTCGTGATCGATATCTTACTTGCTGTTGACCTTGGCTAAGTAATCTCTGCAAATATCAAATACAATTTATTTAGAGCAAAATGAAAATATACAATATTTTCTACACCATGTCGTCCATGTAGGAATACATATGTAGGTCAACATCTTTCAATAGTTTTTATGTTAAATTCAACGTAATTGCTGATCATGACAAAAAATGCTGTGCCTTTTTAAAGTTAAAAGCCACTACTGTGCCTGGAGTAAGACGGAAGACATCAGAAGTAGTGGAATAATTTCTAGGTAACCCACGTGTCGTGTATTTTATTGACAATGTAAATGTAGGCATAATAATAAAGCGAATGCAATGGCAATTTTAGGATAAATGTAAAGGAACATCGTGTTTTACGCGTCTTTTTAACGTCAGTGTATCTTATGTAACTCGCAAAAAAATTGCATCAAAGCATACATGATCTGATGATCCATGAATTGAAAAACACCCGAGATATGGCCTATCTATGGGTTTGGTAATTCTCTTGAGTACAAATTTATTGAAAATATACAGACCTGAAGAATACGACCATTGCTTGGCTTAACAATACTTCTAATCATCTTTTCACAATATAAGTATAATCAAAAATAACACAAAATGTGTTCTGCTAGACACACACACACCGGTGAAATCGAAATGAATTGAGAGTTATCTGTCCTTCGACCAATTTGAAGGGAGCAGTCATTGCATCAAATTGAAGCGCAATGTATAATGCAATGTGTTTCATTTATAAAAGTTGATATTTTACGACCAGTTTGTGAAAGGCAACCACTCTAGTTTAAGAGTCTAAGTGTCCCAGGTGGAATGTTAAAAGAAAATGCAAATATGTTTCCCTTTTCCTATAATGTTTTGGGGTTCATTCATTTTGACAGTCTGTAATTCTGTAATATGTGGTAAACACATGTACCCCTCTATGCCACCTTTCCTAATGCCTAAAGTCGTGGGTTAGCCGAGTGCGAAATAGCCCCCCTTTAAAAGATAATACGCATTCAATTATTACGCCCCACTCCATCTACCCTGATTATATACCCCCTTAACGGTATCAATAGTCACCACTGATCTTAGACGGGAAATATATTTCGGACAAATATGGAAAAATAAATTGGTTGATTAATGGGAGACAACTCATATCAGCGCAACGCTTTCCTAATGTGGAGTATGGCGGGGGAAAGCGGCAAAAACTTAATGCTATGTAGAAATGTCTAATTCAAAACACACATGTAACATAATGCCATACCAAATACCTAAAACGTCTAATGCAAAAAACAAAATACAAGAAACCTCTAATACAAAATACCTCATACGTCTATTGCAAAAGACAAAATACACGAAACCTCCAATACAAAATACATATAACCTCTTATGCACAATTGATTTTACAATCTGAAACATCTACCATAAGCATTAGATGACATATCTCTCATGCATTACTTACGTTTCTCCACTGAACTATCTTTATTTAGGTCAATGTCAAGGTCACCGAACACAACTTGGCGACCTATTCGGCTAGCGAGCTATTCGACCGATCCAGCTGGCAACCTGTTCGTTGACAACCTATTCAGAATTAAGACAACAGTCGCCCAAACTCATCTATTTTTAACAACCAATAAAATCCAACGTTACGTCTATCAAATGAAAGTAGAATAATATATTATTTTTATCAATTCCTTTAGCTCAGAATAGAGATGTAATTTCGCATTATCGTACAAAATTCTAGACATCCAACTAAATATATTCTAAAAGGTAATTGAATAAGCTTTCCAAATATTATTAGTAAAAGTTGGCACAATCATATTAAAGGGGTGCGCTCTCAACCTGAACATAGCCAATTTTTCAATATTTTAAAGTGAAAGAACGGTAATATTTCGAGTCGAAATTCGGACCATCGTACAAAAATCTTAGCAACCAGCTATATATATTCTGAAAGGTAAATGAAAAAGCTTTCTAAATATTATTAGTAAAAGTTGGCACAGTCATATTAAAGGGGCGCGCTCTCAACCTGAACTTAGCCAATTTTTCAATATTTTAAAATGAAAGAACGGTAATATTCCGAGTCGAAATTCGGACCATCGTACAAAATTCTGAGCATCCAGCTATATGTTTTCTGAATGGTAATTCAATAAGCTTTCTAAATATTATTAGTAAAAGTAGGCACAATCATATTAAAGGGGCGCGCTCTCAACCTGAACATAGCCAATTTTTCAATATTCTATATGTAAAGATAGACCGGAATTTTTTTCGAAGTCCGAATTTGGACCATCGTACAAAATTCTGACCATCCAGCTATATATATTCTGAAAGGTAATTGGATAAGCTTTCCAAATATTAATAGTAAAAGTTGGCAGAATCATATTAAAGGGGCGCGCTCTCAACCTGAACATAGCCAATTTTTCAATATCTTAAAGTGAAACAACGGTAATATTCCGATTCGAAATTCGGATCATCGTACAAAATTCTGAGCATCCAGCTATATATATTCTGAAAGGTAATTGAATAAGCTTTCCAAATATTATTAGTAAAAGTTGACACAATCATATTAAAGGGGCGCGCTCTCAACCTGAACATCGCCACTTTTTTAATATTTTAAAGTGAAAGAACGGTAATATTCCGAGTCAAAATTCGGACAATCGTACAAAA
Source organism: Patella depressa (assembly GCA_948474765.1). Classification (NCBI taxonomy): domain Eukaryota; kingdom Metazoa; phylum Mollusca; class Gastropoda; family Patellidae; genus Patella; species Patella depressa. Next base: position 28,042,660 of record OX419716.1, read on the forward strand.
TATATATGGCTGGATGCTCAGAATTTTGTACGATGGTCCGAATTCGGACTTCGAACAAAATACCGGTCGATCTTCACATATACAATATTGAAAAATTGGCTATGTTCAGGTTGAGAGCGCGCCCCTTTAATATGATTGTGCCAACTTTTACTAAAAATATTTGGAAAGCTTATTCAATTAACTTTCAGAATATATATAGCTGGATGCTCCAAATTTTGTACGATGGTCCGAATTTGGACTTCGAAAAAAATTCCGGTCTATCTTTACATATAGAATATTTAAAAATTGGCTATGTTCAGGTTGAGAGCGCACCCCTTTAATATGATTGTGCCTACTTTTACTAATAATATTTAGAAAGCTTATTGAATTACCATTCAGAAAATATATAGCTGGATGCTCAGAGTTTTGTACGATGGTCCGAATTTCGACTCGGAATATTGCCGTTCTTTCATTTTAAAATATTGAAAAATTGGCTATGTTCAGGTTGAGAGCGCGCCCCTTTCATATGACTGTGCCAACTTTTACTAATAATATTTAGAAAGCTTATTCAATTACCTTTCAGAATATATATAGCTGGTTGCTAAGAATTTTGTACGATGGTCCGAATTTCGACTCGAAATATTACCGTTCTTTCACTTTAAAATATTGAAAAATTGGCTATGTTCGGGTTGAGAGCGCACCCCTTTAATATGATTGTGCCAACTTTTACTAATAATATTTGGAAAGCTTATTCAATTACCTTTTAGAATATATTTAATTGGATCATGAGAATTTTTTACGATGGTCCGAATTTTGACACGGGATATTAACAGTTTTTCCCTTTAAAATTTTTAAAAAATTGGTCATGTTTAGGAAGAGAGTGCAACCCTTTAAAATGAATGTGCCAATTTTTACTGATAATACTTAGAAAGCCTATTTAATTACCTTTCGGAATATATTTAGTTGGATGTCTAGAATTTTGTACGATAATGCGAAATTACATCTCTATTCTGAGCTAAAGGAATTGATAAAAATAATATATTGTTCTACTTTCATTTGATAGACGTAACGTTGGATTTTATTGGTTGTTAAAAATAGATGAGTTTGGGCGACTGTTGTCTTAATAGGTTGCCAACAAACAGGTTGCCAGCTGGATCGGTCGAATAGCTCGCTAGCCGAATAGGTCGCCAAGTTGTGTTCGGTGACCTTGACATTGACCTAAATAAAGATAATTCAGTGGAGAAACGTAAGTAATGCATGAGCGATATGTCATCTAATGCTTATGGTAGATGTTTCAGATTGTAAAATCAATTGTGCATAAGAGGTTATATGTATTTTGTATTAGAGGTTTCTTGTATTTTGTCTTTTGCAATAAACGTATGAGGTATTTTGTATTAGAGGTTTCTTGTATTTTGTTTTTTGCATAGACGTTTTAGGTATTTGGTATGGCATTATGTTACATGTGTGTTTTGAATTAGACATTTCTACATAGCATTAGGTTTTTGCCGCTTTCCCCCGCCATAGTGGAGGTTATATAGCTACCGCATGTTTAGGGACAATTTCGGCACGATACTAGATCTTTCCGATCTGTGAAATATCTTTCCGTGTTATAGCCACAATTCTAACCCTAACCCTTCAGAATAGTTTTAGATAAACCTAACTCGAACCCTAACCCAAACCCTTCAGAATAGTTTTAGATAAACCTAACCCGAACCCTAACCCTAACCCAAGGGAAAATATTTCACAGATCGGAAAGATTCTAGTACTGTGCATAGTTTCGATTTTAGCAATACTGGAGACTCAAAGTCATAATTTATCCCAAACATTTTTTAATGGAATCGGAAGCAATGGGAAACCAGTTGGCTCCGACATTTTGGGGGCTTTATTTATCACAGGTGGATACATTTGTTCCTTTTGAAGCTTTTCAATAATTGCCAACGGGAAATAGAATCTTTCTAAGCACTGAAGCAATTTTGTAAAGGGCAAGTTGCCCGTGGATATAAAATATTTGGTCAAATAGCTTTCACTAAATTTCTGAAAATTCTGACCTCGAGATGATCCACATACAGTCTCGGTATTACATGCTTTGACACTATTTGCGTAAAGGGGGCGATCATTTTCTCGGGCAGCTTTCACAATCACCTGGGCAGGCTCAAAATTTGATTTTTCATATAACCTGGGGCAATTATCCAGGAATATAAACATCAAAATTACCAAATGTATCTTCGTGCATTGAGAACTATAATGCTAATAGTTTTAACTCTTAGTTACGAAATGCAGGAAGGAATTTAATGACCCCTGCGCGTGCTGTAATATATTACAATGAACAGGAATTTTGAAAAGGGGGGGGTGGGCGCCGCAAAATGAGGGCACTGACCGCGGAGACGGGGCACCCCGCTGAGAGGGGGTAGGGCCCCAAGAAAATTATCCGTCATTTCCTTGCCTCTCTAGCCAATTCAAGAGCTATTTGGCTGATATTTTCGTCTAAACGTTCGGAAATCGTAGAAAAAGAGCCTCAAAATCGAGCAAAAAAGATTATAGTTGAAAAGAACTTTCAGTAGTAAAAAAGGGCACTGTCGAAAATTGAACCCGCCTCTGATGAAAATAAGACATTAAGCACTTAGAACAACAACATACACAGTGTTGTAAGAAAGCGTTCGCAATACTTCTTTGAACCAAATTCGTGACATGTTAAATCCAAGAATTGGTGTAAATGTGAAATAAAACTAAAATATGTACAGCTACCTGTCATATCGCGACACATTTAAAGACGATGCCAATTATTGACACTGTAATAGAGTGTGCGGGCAGATTACAAATGTTTTGGATGAAAACATATTTTATGTTTCACGTGTAAAGAGATTTGTTGAACACGTTATTACATTTTCGATGTCCAAATGGTTTTCTTTTATGTAGTGTAACGGTACAAATCTGTGTTTTATTGTTCAACGAAATGTCTCTCATTCTTTCTATTAATGTGTAAGTGTTTTTGCATTAATCATGAAGCACAATAAATATATTTTTCTGTCGGTTAAACTTTTTTTATTCGTTCATTAATCATCCTTGTCTGACAATTTATTACAAATTACATATAAAAGATCATCTGTAGGATATTTGTGACCGTTTTATTTGCCCTTCTTCGTTTCTTTAAACGAATTCTTTAACGATACTTGGTAAAAGAACATTTTTGGATTGTACAGATCAAGCCTGTGGGAAGCATTAAGAAAATATTTCTCACTGTTAACAAAATTTACGGTCCTAATTCCCGTTAGCAAGCGTCAAATTTCAACAGCTCTTGGCAACCAATGAGAACAAAGGTTTTCTATTGGCGTAAAATTTGATTGGCTCGAAGCAAAAACATGTGAAAGCGATATTAAATTCTCTGGTTTGACCTGCAGACTTTTGACCCTAGATTTGATGGCGCTTTTCTTTGTTTATCAGATTATCAGCGTGTTGGTAGCGGGGCATGACCAGTCTCTAGTAGATCCAATCTCTGATAATATTCTACCCGCGATTCATCATTTCTAATATTGAACTCAGTCTGTCTCTAATTTAGAGACCAACTTGGTAGCCTCTGTACCTGACTAAACTATTAACATCGTTATAGCTCACATATATTTTCGCGCTATTTTGAAGAGGTTAGCAGACGATGGTACTCTGATTTAAATACCAATAGCAGAAGTGTAATATATAAATGGTTTTATTGATACTAATTCTCAAACGCGTGCTGTTGTGTTTATCTTTCCAGTTCTGCTTCCACGATCAGCACCACGTTAATATTCAGTTTTGGCCTAGATATAAACAAAACAACTCAGTTATCTGGGACCTACAAACCAATTGTAGTTGACGCGTAACAAGTGTAGTATAGTGGTCGTTAAAATTTCATGACTTGTGGAAAGGTTAACGGATGTGTAAATTTTTAATGTAAACAAACATTTATGTTAACTTTCTGCATGTGTGCATTAATATCACGTTGTCTGGGATTGCTATACGGCTTGTAAGTTTTGCTGTGTGCTTTGTATTCTGTAGGAGCTTACTTGAAGTGATCGGGAATTAGCTCAAAGTAAGTCAATGTTGTTTTTTTTTTTTTGAATTAAAGCAATAGTCCAGGACTGTATGCTTCCTTACGCTATGTGATAATTATATCCTAAATTAGAATTTCAACATTAACGCAATTGACTGGTATATAATCATTAATTAATTTAAACTGCTGGCAGTATAACTTCTCAGCAGTCAATTCCATTGAAAGGGATAGCCCCAGGGGGTGTATATGGTAGACTAGCAATATATTGCGTCGACACATCCTTTGAGTACAGCAAACAATAATACAAAGAATTATATAACGCCATACCGCGTTCTGCTCCTAAACTGGACAGTGTGCTATGAAGGGGGAGGGGGGATTGCCCGGACAGCGGCCCTACGGCCCACTCTTATATTGAATTCCAACTACCAAGGGATCTTATATCTGTCCTTGTCAGGCCCTTCCGTCCTGCATCACTGACAAGTGAAAACCACGCTGGAAAATCAGGATGAACATTATCGTTCGATGCGGGGATCGAACACCCGACCTCCAGGATAGCGAACCAGCGTCTTACCCTCTTAACCACGTGATCCCTCGGCAGAAATTTAGAGCTCTCATATAAATAGACAGTATAAACCTGCATACTTGAAAATTATACAAAACAAAACCTACAAAGTATAAAATCACACATTACCAGATGGTATAAAACCTACTTACAGGGTTACATAATACATGAAAATACAAATCACAACGCGTGCACATAAAAGATAATAAAATACCACACCTATTTAACATTTCAGTTGTCTTTCTACAAAAAAGAGAAGTAGACAAAGGTTGCGACAATTGGGCTATAATACTGCAGCGGGTCGAGTAGAATTTCAAATGAAAAGGTTAGACCAGTATTGTCAAAGAATGGATATATTTTACTCTTTAAATATTCATATTTTTGGCATTCCATAAGAAAATGTTATTCAGATTCAGTTTTGCTGGCATTGCATTTTTTTACAGAGGCGATCATGATATCCGATAAGTCGAGATCTTTATCATCTGGAAATGCTTAACAGAATGTCATATAGAAACGTATGTTAATTGCCCTTAAAACAAACATGTATTTATTTGGTATATTATATTAGTGGCTTAATCAATAAAGACCGTCTTTCTTTTTGTTTAGCAACACGATACGACTTATGGTTTTCACTGCGTAACTACACAAAATTACTGTATTAGTTCCATTCGAGATACATGTTCAGTCTCTTTGTGTAATTAATAACATAGACGTGTATGGTATCGGTTGACTTCATAACACCACTATAAAGTTAACGTAATTAAAAAAGAGAATAAAAGAAAAAAAAATTGGTTGTAGAACTCGCCGTAGTATTCTGTAAACATATTACCAGAGATAATATAATGATCATTCATGTTTTAGAGATTTGAATAAGAGAGATATACAATAACGATACGATATACAATATATACACAAATATGATACACTAAAAGGGAAAGGGTGGGGGGGGGGTGACTTTAGCAGTAGGGGTCCATTTTCTAATAACAGAAATCCATATTATAATAAATAAGATACGTATTGGTGCCATTAAGGAACAGCTAACCTATGGAATGACACACGTATGACCTATATCTTTTATATTTGACAGATATTTGTATCACCGTGTGACGAATTATTAATAAAATGCTATTATATTTTACAGATCAATGGTAATTGTCCTGAATATTAATGATAACTGTCATTATAAACCATTAACAAACGGCTAATTGTCTATGTAACGAATAATTCAAATTCAACAACAAGAACTATTTTTATCTTCAGATCGATGTAATCGCTTCAAAGTACAGAACCTCGTAAAGATTTGAAACTATTATTTCCAAACGTCTGGTGTCAACGCCTTCTGTATTAAGGAAAGCGAATATTTATTTCCATTGTGAAACTTAGACATACCCCCTGGTCGATTAGGAAACTTGAAATGTCGACAACTCGTCAAGGAATATAGAATTAAATATCCCAGTTCTTTGGATTCAACTTAAACGTTTAAAAAAATCGCAGAAATAGTTTCCTGTTTTCCAGCAAGTATGGGAAAATTTAAAACTTTTGAGATTGTATTGAACAGCCCACATAGTGTTTATTTTGCGGGCGATATTTTACAAGGCCACGTTAATATAGAACTAAATGAATCTATGAAGTTAAAAGGTAAGTTTTACTATCATCGTAAGAATAATTAGTACGTTTAAGTTATTATATTTTACTATTATTAGAAGAATAGCATAGTTCAAGTTGGCAATTTACGGTATACGGTTTTATCGATCAAAATTTTGTTTTACTTTGTCTTTATTACGCTAGGATCAGGAAGATTTGTTATATAACAGGCGTTTTGATTGAATTGAGAGACTGCAGGCCAATGAAGCGGTCTGCTGTACGGCGAGTTCTTGTCGTTTGATGCTCGGAACCATGGGTAAACCACTAGAAACGTCAACGCTGGTTGATTAATCAATGTCCTTTCGCCATATATTCAAAAGCCGCTCGTACGACCCTAACATGACCTCCCAGTACAACTGGCCAGATCTTCATATAGTGTAGGGAATTGAAGTATAAAAAACGAAACTAAATATAGACCTGGGGCCTATTTCACGAAATTTTAACTAAGATAAGATCCCAATTTTAGCAATTTGATTGGATAATATTAGATTGATTTTAGTGCTTAGCCAATCAAAATTGAAGTATCTACTAAAATTGGATTTTATCTTAAGTTAAAATTTCGTGAAACAGGGCCCTGTATTTTAATAGGAATGTAAGTTATACTATCATAATAAGAATAGTATACCTTACAGACAGCGAGGCCGAACGATAAAGGAAATTTTTGTGTCAGTCATTATTACATGTGACAGAACTGGTTAAACACATACCGAATATAATTTTAACACAGAAGTTATTGCTACGACGGTAGATGCGAAACGAAGATTTAAAGAAATGGGAAGTGACGCGAAAATTGAAAGCACGAGTCATCTTTATATAAAACTAACTAAATTGTTTTTATGATCCTCTCACTGTGTCATATAACACCTTTTCATCTTCAAAGGAAATATCAGTGAGCTGAAAATCAACCGCGTATCACTTGTCACTTCACTCAACTGTACAGAAGGATAATTCGTGTTTTCCATCGTTTCTCCAAATCTTCATTACCTATTTACCATAGCAATGATCCATGTGTTAAATTTATATTTGGAATGTGTTTTATCGGGTCTATCACATATGTAGCAAGGGTTGACATCAACATTATTCTTTAATTCACAGATGAAAAGTGACAATTCGCAAAAATTATGATATGTTTTCCAGATAGTGGCAATACAGAACTCTTGCCTGTATCCAGAAACCCTGTCTGTATAATGTATATCCCCAGCGTTTATGAATCACCCAGAAAGTTAATGTGACTTTAAACCAATAGGAATTCATTCATTGTATAGACCGGTTTTAGTAAGAATGTTCCTCCGTGGTGAATTTACTACAATCCATTGAGGCAGATGTAATAAATGTGTTGCTAAGAGTATAAATATACCCAGGTTTCCTGATATCATTATGTTACCTAAATAAATATATCTGTCGGTTTTTAGAACATTTATTATACTCGTCCAATCTGAATAACGGTATAATTGCACAATGGCTGATTGTTAATACTATACTGGTTTTACCTGCATTACCTCATGACCAAGAACTTGACATTATTTTAAAATATATTCACATATTTTATATTCAATTAATAGCCGAAAAACCGCAAACTGGTCTTCATGACATTGTTCACTATATTGCGCCCGCTGACATTTTGAAAACCCCTATGGTGGGGGCTATATTATGCGTACGAAAACTTAAACCGGATATTAACTAAGCAATGACTTAACAGGTCGGTTTCTAATTTTGCATGTAAATCCATTTGAAAAGCCAGAATTTAACTTAAAATGATGTTGCAGATGCTGGCGTGATCATATCCGTTGCCGATAAAATATAATACATCTTTCTAGACATAGACCCACATTTCATCCCATTCAATTTACAACCTGTAGGTAACTATGACGGGCGGATGCGGTCACAATGGGCCATTTATATGACTTACTAATTCCATTTATAAAGCTTTATAATTAATTTCTTACTTAGGCACGTGTGGACGCTGAAACCCATCGAAATGTGTGACTGAATTGAATATTATTTTCATAGTTTGATAAATAATTATGAAACTACGTAATTATTTATCAAGTCTTATAAATCCATTTATATAACATAGAAAATAATAGGCAATTTCCGTACTCCTTGAGTCGGCCAATTGGCCAATGAAGGGAAGTTTTCTGAACGTGCCGTGCGGCACGCGTGGGCCCAAGCCCTTGAAGACAACATACCCTCATCCTGACCATGGTCATCTTCTGCAGGAAGATTAGTGCGTCCGAATTCCATTAAAGGAAAAAATGTACGAATAAAATGATGTATGACAGCGACGCACACAACATGAAAACCGCGGACGGGAGTGGGAGGGGCTTGCCATTCAGTAAGACAACCTGTGATTGGCTGGCCGAAGCATTCTCGGGAATTTCCGGGCAGATGTACGAACTTTCCCGAATATTTAGTTCGTTAGATAATTCATTTATAAGACTTAGAAAATAGATTTATATAGCTACCATATTATTTACAAGACTTTAAAAATCATTTATCAAGCTATGAAAATAATATTCAATTCAGTCACACGCTTCGAGGGGTTTCAGCGTTCGCACGTGCCTAAGTAAGAAATTAATTATAAAGCTTTATAAATGGAATTAGTAAGTCATATAAATGGAATTAGTAAGTCATATAAATGGCCCATTGTGACCGCATCCGCCCGTCATAGGTAACACAAACAATATTTCCACACAACAATAAACCGTCAAAACTATGAAAAGAAAAACCCAAACCGATTGATGAATGGGCTTTGAAAAGATAATAAAACGAAATAAACAAAACAATCTAGCGCTAAGAAAAGCACGTTGATATATTAATTGCACACGAAGCGTATAATAACGTATGCTAAAAATATGTAGTAGCATATTAGAAATTCTTTGAAAATACATTATAGGTGTTAAATAATAACTATTTAATACGAATCCCCTATTTATATAGCGCGATAAGGCCAAGCAGAAGTTTCTAATGCATATGTTCTATAATGCCACCTGTTGGGAATGTAACCCACGAAGAATTTCTTTAATCAGCGTTATCATTCTTTGTATACAAGGTCAGAAACATTTACACGGGGGAGTCAAGGTTCACTAAGGCAGCTCTTGTTACTATTCACCATTTGTAGGTTATCAGAATTGTCGACCAGAACATTTTTTGTTAATATCAATTTCGCCATTCAAAGAAAACTATTCTTTTTTTTAAAACTTTCATTTTTTTCTACAAACAACAATGAAAGTGATTTATTTCGTTTTCTGTCTTTTGTTTTATTCTGTATATTATATTTTACCGATTTGTTCGTTCGTTCGTTAAGCGTTCTTAGTTGTGCTCTGTAAACATCCAATTAAAGCGCAATGACAGTTGTATGATCGAATGTACAGCTTGAAAAGCAAAACCATAAGGAGGAAACGAAACGAAATTTAATTACTGTGTAAAATCATTCATTTGATACACGGGGATATGTATTCCTAATCGAGTCTTCCTGGGCCCAGCCCCCTCCAATTAGCTGCAGTAGTGCGAGCATGGTCTTGCAGTCGTGAGGGTGTGTTTAGTATTTACGGCGAACTTTCTGTCTATTGTCAATTGTAGCCAATTCATATAATGTAACCAATAACCATACATCATTGGACCATTTCTGGTAATTTTCATTACTTTACTAACGAACAAGTGAAGAGAAAATCTTAGCGCATGCAAAAGTTTTGTCTGGTTTTTGCACTGAGATAATTTTCTAGGCGCCGTTCACCGCTGGCGCCGTTCGTAAAAATTCTTGGTAATACAGTCTAAGCGTTGAATAGTATGTAGTAGGAAACAGATAATAGCGACTGATAATTAATGTCATGTGTCTAGGATATCAGGCGCGGATCCAGAGGATTGAAAAATTTTTATGCGATTTTATTGGCGATTTTTAGACCTGTAATTTTGGAATTTACCTTCCGGAAATACGTCAGAATGCACCAAATTGAATCTAATTTACCAAATTTTTCTGGGGGAGGGCCCCACCCCCCCTTAATCGGTCGAGCGCAATTAGTTAAGCAATTATCAAACCTAGACACCCCCCCCCCCCTGCAAAAAATCCTGGATCAGCGCCTGGATATATAGGACTTATAATGTTTATATTTTATTGATAAAAGAATTAAAATAACTAGATGAAAAATATTAAAGATGCATTATATTACTTCATTCTGATCCACGTTATCATTTTTGTTTTGAAATAGATTGTTTATTATCGCAGCAGCTTTAATGTTAATTAAGACCCAGTCTCGAGGGTTGGATGGCTGAATGGTTAACATGTGCGCGCTGTATCATAAAGCCTGTCATTGAGTCAACGGGCGTGGTTTCGAATCCTCGGTTGTACGTGACAAGGAGTAGGGTCGCCTGTCCAAACTCGTGGCTTTTCTCCAGGTCCCCCGGTTTCCTTCCACTGCAAGCGAATTATTGACATTAAATTTAAAAGAAAACATATTATGTTAGTCCCGAAATTACCTTGTTTGTGACGAGTGGACGTTAAACCCCATTTCACTTTCTGTCTAGACTCAGTCTCGCTTTGTCCTTTTCGAACGCTCACATTGAAATGTGGTCGTATATTGTCGTCGCCACCGTCGGTAGGTCCGTCCGTCCGTCGGTCAGGCGTCCACAATTGCTTGTGGACGCTCTAAGGGCTAAAATTGATATCCGATTGACTTTGAATTTAAACACAGTATTTATGTCATGAGATGAACAAACCTATTGATTTTCAGCCATTTCCGATAATTACTTCCATTTATGGCCCTTGATCCCTTCAAAAAATCTTGTGCACGCTATTGAGGTCAAAGTTAATATCAGATTGACTTTAAATTTATACACAGTGTTTAAGGTCATAAGACGAAGAAAGCTATTGATTTTCAGCGATTTCCAATAATTACTTCTAGAGTTATGGCCCTCAATCACCTCAAAAATCTTATGGACGCTCTAGAGGCCAATGTTAATATCCGATTGACTTTAAATTTATACACAGTGTTTAAGGCCATGGGATGACCCTAGATCACTTCAAAAATCTCGTGGACAGAGTTTAAGGTCTCTTGTTGACTCCCGGACGATTTAGCTGCTGTGGGCGTATGTTTCGTTGCATGGCAACCTATCTTTAAATTTATCATTAAATCGTACTTTAATCTGTTTATATCTCCACATTGTCTAGAAAGTCGACTATAAACTTGCCATGTGAATAAACGTCGGAATAATAATTTATATAGCATTTGAAGCCTGAATCAAACCCAACATTGACAGACTTATTCTTGATAAAAAAAACGTTGACAGAATATTTTTTGTTAATATAGAATTTGCTTAATACAGTTATGGCATTTATGCTATGGGGTTGGCAAAAATTTGTTTATACATTTATATCGGACAAGTTCAAATATATATATATATATATATATATATATATATATATATATATAAATAGTTAAAACTAGAAACACGTAGATCTAGCAAAGCATGAGCGCTTTCATCTTTAATCTTCAGATGCTTTACATAGATACACATTTTCAGATGTCTTCAAGCGAGTTACAATAGACATACTCTCGTTGTAACTGTCATACTCTATAGAATCAGAGTAGGTCGCAGCTATAAATTCCAATACCTGGACGAATCTACGACTTTTTTGAATATAACATTCTTTAATCAATAGTGTTAATGCCCCTTAGAGCGGCGATGACTGTTTAAGAACAACCATTCTCATAATAACCCAGCACAGCCCTCCATTCAGCCCACTAATCCCTTAGTTATCCTCATTGGTATATGTGTCCATAATTATTTCGGAATACAATACAAGCTTATCCTTATCAGGATTCAGGGTACTATTTTAGTGAGTTGTATAGTGGGCGTGTGTCCTTCTGCATTGCAAAAGAAATACAAAAGCAGACGTAAAATGACAATCATGTTTTCTGCTGCAAAGCAAGTGCTTTGGTACTGTTCCCAAAGTACATTAGTCGCGTGAAACGATAAAGCAATTTCTAGAAACTGTTATATGAGCTGTTGTTTCCCGGTCTTAATTCCCTTGAGCTTGGAAAACTTACTGATAAGTCAGACACAAAACGACAAAGATAGCTTTAAGATTGTCATACAGGATCGCTAGTTTCATTTCAAAGTCAGACACTTTTCTATGCTAAGAGCTGTCATAAACCTGATTTCGATGCCAGAAAGAATGTCATGCGGTACTGTGCCGATATAAATTGTTTCAAATGGCTACACACTGAAGTAAATTAATTAACCGTGTAGATGTAAATCTATAATTAAATTTTCTAGGCCAATGGATATTACTAACCCAATTTGTTAATGATATATCCTTGTTGTTAATCTGTTGCACTTTATCATATTTAGGTCATTTAAATAGTGAAATAGGTGTGAATTTAAGGCCCCTAAATGATTTTCTGTTAATTATAGAATAATGACTATGCACAGGGTATAATTATTTCGGGACGAAAAGCATCCAGCAAAGTAGAGCGTGAGGTTAACAGGTTCCCGAGAGAGAGAGAGAGAGAGAGAGAGAGGAGAGAGAGAGAGGGAGTACCTTAAGATTTCGTTAATAAGTACAGAAAGGGGTTTATCAACAATGTGTTACATTGTAATATGTCTTGTGGACTGACGCTCTGAAGGATGATTTACAATCCACTTGCTGTAAAATATATCCAGTTTTTATACGCCCACATTGAAATGTGGTCGTATATTGTCGTCGCCCCTGTCCGTCCGTCCGTCGGTCCGGCGTCCACAATTGCTTGTGGACGCTCTAGAGGCTAAAGTTAATATCCGATTGACTTTAAATTTATACACAGTGTTTAAGGTCATGGGACGAAGAAGCCTATTGTTTTTCAGCGATTTCCGATAATAACTACCAGAGTTATGGCCCTTGATCACTTCAAAAAATCTTGTGGACGCTCTAGAGGCCAAAGTTAATATCCGATTGGCTTTAAATTTATACACAATGTTTAAGGTCATGAGACGAAGAAGCCTATTGATTTTCAGCGATTTCCGATAATTAGTGCCAGAGTTATGGCCCTTGATCACTTCAAAAAATCTTGTGGACGCTCTAGAGGCCAAAGTTAATATCCGATGGCTTTAAATTTATACACAGTGTTTAAGGTCATGAGACGAAGAAGCCTATTGATTTTCAGCGATTTCCAATAATTAGTGCCAGAGTTATGGCCCTTGATCACTTCAAAAAAATCTTGTGGACGCTCTGAAAGCCAAAGTTAATATCCGATTGACTTTAAATTTATACACAGTGTTTAAGGTCATGAGACGAATAGGCATATTGATTTTCAGAGTTGTCTCCCATGATCACTTCAAAAAACCTTGTGATGCTATAGAGGCCAAACTTATCATCCGATTGACTTCAGATTGATACACAGAGTTTAAGGTGTTGAAACGAACAAGTATTTTGATTTTCAATGAATTTTGATAACTGAACTGCTAAATCCATGATATTAAATGTTTCCTATACTAATTGTTAGCGTGGGGCAAAACTTTTATAAAAAGCAAACAAATTCTAATGATTTTCAGATAGTTACATAATGAGTTGTTACTCTTAATCAGATTTTAGTGTATTACAAATGTTTCATTATCAAAAAAAAAAGTAAAAATATGCGACAACCCTTGTTGACTGCCCGGACGATTTAGCTGCTGTGGGCGTATGTTTCGTTGCCTGGCAACCTATCTTTATGTATTATATGACCAAAACCTGATTTTGCTCCAATCGAAACAGTATAAATGAAAACTGCTCATCATGAGCTGTTATTTAGGTACTGTTGTCCCAAACTTAGAATTGTGGTTTGGTAATTAACTTTCTACTATCAGCCGTGTGAATTGTCGACGTTAGTTCCCAACTGTGTCTACTTAACTCTTATTAATCAAACTTATGGCGACTCATTAACCTCACGCAGAGTACCGATCCGGGAATCCTTTCTCTCTGCCGTGAATACAAATTAAATATTAACCGATGTATAGATAGCCTAGGTATTCATAAGTTTAAATATTCGACATGAGAAGAGTTACAATTTATTCCTAGTTTAGGCTGTGACATAGATGAAAATTACAATAAAACCGACAGTATGTTGTTTAGCACAGGGTAACAGGCGAAAAGATACTGTTAAGGGTAACAGCTATAATTTTACTTTACTCAATTTATTTTTGCTTAAGTCAAGCATTTATGTTAACTTAATAGAAATGGCACATTGCCGATAAATATTTATATAAAAAATGTAAAACGATGCAGGATACATGCTACTTTATTTACATTACCATGCTAAATATCATGATCGCAGAAACAGGTTAAGACAAAGTGACCTCTGTGCTTGTTCTCAGAATAATAGGGATTTGTATTAAACGTACTACGCCCGTATTTACTTCTATATCTATACTTTGCATCTCTTAAAGTGTATCAGGCCTTCCTTCTTTGGTCGGATCGTTTAACTGTTTATTGTGAACAAAACGAAACTGAATATGAGAAGCCTTATCTCGAGGGCGAACGTCTTTGATATTGTATACACCATGTATGCCCTTTGATCAGAAGGCAATGCCAATATAGCGAATGGTCGCTATACCGTGATAGTGAATATGCACCATCTTGTTCTGTGTCTCTATAATTTATTTATTTCTATGCGCCCACATCGAAATGTGGTCGTATATTGTTGTCCTCCCCACCCACAGTCGATCAAGTGTCCAGTATTTCTTGTGGACACTTTAGGGGCTAAACTTGATATCCGAATGGCTTTGAATTTATACACAGTATTTAAGGTCATAAGACCATGAACCCTATTGATTTTTCAAACATTTCCGATAGATGCTGCGAGAGTTATGTTGCTTGATCACTTTGAAAATTCTTGTGGACAGTCTAGAGGCTAAAGTCAATATCCGGCGGACTTCGAATTCGCACAGAGTCACGAAATGAAGAACCCTATTGATTTCGAACATTTTCGATAATTACTGCTTAATTTTGGTCCTTAATCACTTTAAAAATCTTGTCGACAATCTATATACCGAAGTAAATATCCAGTTGACCTCTAATGTATACCCAGTGTTTAAGGTCATGAGACGTGGAATCCTATTGATTTTCAGCGATTTCCAATCATAGCTGCCAGAGTTATGGCACTTGATAACTTTGAAAAATCTTATGAATGCTCTAGAGGCTAAAGATAATATTCGATTATGCACAGTGTTTAAGGTGATAAGACGAAGGTCCCAATTTCTTTCAACGATAATTACTTCCAGGGTTATGGCTCGTTATATTACATGTTTGTACGTTTGTTCCGGGCAGAACAAGAAGCCAAACAAATTTTAATGATTTCTGATAATTACTTAATGGGTACTCAGATTTTAGTGTACTGTTAATGTTTTCGTTATTGACAAAAGACAAAATAAAAAGGCATCAGCCCGTGTTGACTGGTCGAATGCGGATGACTTAGCTGTTGTGTGCGTATGTTTCGTTGCCTGGTAACCTATCTTTATTTTTATGGTAATTAATTTCTATGTAAAAATGGCAATGTTTGATAAAGATCTTTATGCATACCAATCTGAATCACCATATTTTATAAAATTGCTTGACCTATCTTGTCAAATTAGTTTGAAAATCTAATAAATTTGTGAAGGATAGCAAAGTCTTACTGATGTGGGTTTTTTCAGTAGGCTTTTTCTCTGACTGGCAACGATCTTCAATAATCAAGTGAGAAGGGTTATAAGATCAACCAATACCGATCTTAATTAAAATTACCATGGTATCAAGTACATGGTTGGAAATCAATGGAATATCAGCCAACTATATCGTTCAATTTAATTTGGCTGCATAACCAACTGCATTTCTTAAATAGTAACATGGTCTCAATTGAGAAAAAAGTTTGCGTCATTGGAGTTACTTTTAGCAATGATTTTTTCCTGTAAAAATTGGATTTCACCATCGAATCTGTAATAAATCTACACTTGAAAACCGCCCCTCGCCGTGTCATAGTTAACTCTCGACACTGTCAACCAAATTGTCAACGAATTCTAAATGTCAATGAAATCGCTGCCTAAATGGTCTCAGATGCACTGAAATTAATCATGATTTAAAAAAAAACATTCCTGGATGAACACACCCCAGACACCCAAGGGGACAGAGTACACACTAGTACGATCTGCGGTCAGTACGAACAATTTGAACAAACAGCATTCGGTATGCCCCCCCCCCAAGGTTAATCCGGCACTGTTGTCAACGATGAAAATTAAAATGGAAGATTTATGGATCGGTAATGATCTCCAAACTACAAAAGCCATAAAGCCAATCACAGGTGATGTCAATCAAATGAAAATAAATCTGATTATCTCGTATTTACGACAAGATACAATAATATCGTAATTACGATGAAATTATCTCGTAATTACGACGAAATTATCTCGTAATTAAGACAAACTTATCACGTATTACAGCGAAATCAACTGGTATAATATCTTATAATGACTGTGCCGGTTTCTATTCCTGTGGTAATTTCATCCATGTGTCGCTTCTAAACTCTAACTTATATATCCAACTTATTATCTCGTATTTACGACAAGATACAATAATATCGTAATTACGATCAAATTATCTCGTAATTACAACGAAATTATCTCGTAATTACGATGAAATTATCTCGTAATTACGACAAACATACCTCGTATTGCGACGAAATTATCTCGTATAATATCTTTTAATTACTGTGTCGGTTTCTATGCATGTGTCGCTTCTGAACTCCAACTTATATATCCATTTATTAACGATCAATAGTAACGGGTGTTGTGTACGACTCTCAACATACTCTCTTTTTTTCTAAATACAATTTTATTACCGCGTTTCTCATTTGTTTGTCATGGAAGGAGAGGGGGGTTTAACATCTCATCAACAAATTACTTGTTAATCTAACATATGGTTATTGTTATTTACCATGACCTCGTGTCTGGAGGATTTTGTTTACTTTTCTTCGAATTTTTACTGTCAAGTATCCTTTTATATGCCCACCAAAGTTTATACGGGCGGGGCTTGGTTTTTCGTACCACCCGATCGACAGTTTTGTTGTGTATTTTCTTTTATAAAATCCATGCACATTGCTAACATTTATATGTTTGTATGTAAGCTGTAACGATTATTTCAACATGTTATTATTTTATGTAACATAATCATTTGTACATACTTCAACAGATTTCCGTTAATATAAAAACACTACATGTCAGTCTACCAGACATTCTATGTAAACATCGTATGTTTTATATACATTTAAACAACAGAATATCTTGTGGGAAATGAAAAAAAGGGTATAACGTCCTACTGTTATGCATCGACTGGCCATCTAATGAGGACGGGAATACGCCATGAAGTGTGCTATAAGGTGTACACGGGATCCCAGCTGTTCGACCCAACCGAACAACTAGACACTACCTGAACTTGCCAGGCCACTCCTACGCCCACTAAATGAATTGTAATGGGATGTAATGTGCTACTTTTCTGCACCTATCAGGGCTCTATTACGTTCATGCCAACGGGTACCCTGTACCTCGTATTTTTGAATAACACATTCCTGGCCAGCCCCATCGTCCTGTACTATACACAAGGGGATAACCGCACCGTAAAATATCAAGACTTTCTCGGTTAACCGAAGAACTGGTAAGCGAGCCAGCGTTTTACTCACTCATTACTACAACATATTATGTTAGTCTTTAGTTTACTGCTCACATTATCAACCCCATCTAATTTAGGAACTTATTACAGCAATATTATGATCCTTAATCAAATTACATTCTCACAATACCAGATAAGTGGTGTAGGTCAATCCAAGCAAAAAGAAACAAAACAAACAAAACAAAACAAAACAAAAAAACACCCAAAAACACGTGCTAACTACGCTGTGTAGGATATTATACTGCACTGACTGTTGGCGGCTTCAAAAACATTTCACCCTTAGACACTGATAGTCAACAAGTTAACCAAAAACATTTGTTTTGTGAATTATGTTAAAAGATAATATAACATATTGTAAGTGGCACCTTTAACTTAGCCTGGCGAGGTTATCAACATTGACTAAAATGATGCACCTTCTTGTCGAAAATGACAGATCCGTGATGGATACGTGTTTGGTAGGGAAACTTTAACATCATGGATTTGTGTTCCAATCATCTCACAGACTGATAACTATAGATATACTTGGAACACGTATCGAGGATATTGAATTTAACTGAAAATAAGTAGATTATATAGTATCAACCAGTTGCCGCTGTTGAAAAGGTGAAAGTACAGGAACAAACGACATGATACACGATAACCGTGTTGGTAAAATTAAATGTACTCGATTTCGCTGCTCTATTTATGCACTTATATCCATGATACTTATTCAGAAAGAGTGACGAATAATGACAACTCGTGCTCTAAAACGTACATAATTTGCTAGCACACTCTATCTTTCTTTACTATGTACAAAATGATGCTATACGTATACAAGGCCACATTGTAGGCTTGGATAAATATTAAAGGGACTATCCCGAGTATGTATGAAATTGAAGCCTATATTTAAGATTTCGGGTCAATGTATTCTTTCGGTGACCTGATAATCGATTCCTGTACCTTTAGAGGTCGATACAATGAATGGCCGATGTGATGTACGAAAGGTAAATTTCACCTACACATTATTTTTATGGAATCAAAGTCTGGTTCTATCCAGACACCGCCTAATACAGCTTGGGACACCGGTCCCCATTTCCAGATGAAAACGTATCACACATGTTGACTTAGTTGGTCGGTCCTAAGGTAGATGATTTTAAGGGATTTTAACAAAAAATTTAGCAGTTTTATTCTTCAAAATATTATCGGGATTGGACCTTTAAGTTCAGTTGCCAACTGATAATACCAGAATACTGTCACACTAAACTGATGTTGAATATTATCGCCACGGGCATACAATTCGATTCCACATCTCTCTCGGTAGCTATAATGTCTTTGAGAATAGTATTTAGTGCGGTTAAACGGACTACCCTGGATCAATTTCTAATAACGATTAGAGCCAGTTAGAATGTTGTGGATCCTAATACAATTTAGATTGCAATTTACGCTGTTTTAATCTAATAGTTTCTATAACATGAACCTATAGAGAGACTCGATAATAACACACCTCCATGTAAATTACTGTACATGCCATATCTCAGCCCGGGAATAATAACAATTATTTGTTAGCAGTCATTTTAAAGTAACGATGCGCCACATGCATTTTACCCTAAAATACCCAAAGCTAATATTATGTACTCAGATTGACTTTTTAATATATAGCAAGTAGTATTACTCGGTGAAATTTCAATTCAACATATCTATGTGAATACTGTATTGAACAATCTTTAATTTCATATTCCTTTTCAGAATAGTGTAATTTGCAGGGAATTCATAAATAATGACGCAATGAGGCTTTAATGTTATTGGTAATTATCTGATATAATTATAGGAGTATCACTGGGTCATTCAGGGCGTTTGGGGTGTATCATAGCAACGTATTATAATAAATTATTCTGTTAAATTTATCTACATACTACAAAAATCAATATGGTCCTTTTATATTACTGCCGTCACTGTCTGTCCACATATTGTTTTTCTCGGTTTTCTCTTTTTAGAAAATTGTGGGCTCCCCGAAGATATCATCCGCTTGACTTGGAAATTTATACGCATTGGTTTTTGTTCGTAAAACGAATACGATTATTGCCTTTTGATTATTACTTTTGGAGTAATTGCCCTTGACCACTTGTGGACGTTGCAGAGGCAGCGGATGTAATCCAATTAGATTCAAATTTAAACAGTAATTAAATTCATGAGACAATTAAGATTTTTTTTTCAATTATTGCCGATTATTATTTATGACTTATATGACGTAGACATTTCCTTGCCTGGCTCCGGCGTGGTTTCCCCTTGTCAGTGATGCAGAGGGTCTGACAAGGACAGCTGTCTAGTCGTTCGGATGGGACGAAAAACCGAGGCCCCTTGTACACATTGGCGTGCACGTAAAGATATCCCTTAGCAGTTGGAATTCGATATAAGAGTAGGCCGTAGCGCCGGTGCCCGGGCAAAATTTCTCTCTTAGCACACTGTATGGCGTATGCCCGTCTTCCATTAGCCCAGGTTAGATGCAGAAGAGTAGGACGTTAAACCCCATTTCATTTCATTTCCTTGTCTGGCAACCTTTATTTAAAAAGCTGGATTTTGAGTATTTTATTACTTGTGTTCCATTATGATAATGGGAATAAGTATTGTATAGTATCTGTGTCCCCAAGCACTATTCTGTGGTAAAACGATTAATCATTGACAAATATTATATCAATTGTATAGTAATATGTGCCCGGGTGAGCGGAGTAAATTGTTCGATTGACTTTTAAACAGACATGTTTGGTAACTGTTCCATAATTAATTGGATTTACATATATGACCCATTCAAACTGAATATCTTCGTCTACTTAACGATTCTATGTGACAAGCATAACTGAACATTAATCTCTATCAATGATCATATCGGAGGATACCTTAAATCGTTTTGCACAAGATACTTATAGTTTGAAGTTCCTTTGCCAAATTTTTTTATGATCTTTTCCTTTTTTACTGCTTCAGTCCGCTTTACGGTGGCTAAATGAGTAAGACGCTGGTACGCTAGCCTGGATTCGGTTGTTCGATCCCCGCAGTGGCAGAGAAAGTTCATCAAGATATTCCGGCGTGGTTTCTCCTTGTCAGTGATCCAGGACGGCGTGCCTGGCAATTACAGCTCTCTAGTCGTGCGGATGTTACGAAAAACTGAGGTCCCGTGTGAACACATTGGCGTGCACGTAAAAGATCCCTTGGCAGTTGGAATTCGACATAAGAGTAGGCCGTAGCGCCGCTGCCCGGGCAAAATGTCCTTCATACCACATTGTATTAGGAGCAGAACCGTTAAACCCCATTTCACCTTAGTGTGTTTACTATACTTTTAATACGGTCTAATAGGCTGTACTAGTCTATATCCATTTCTACGTATAGAATAAAACTAAACATCATTGTTGGAATTATGTAACCGTTGTTCTTCTAGTGTAATTGTTTGTTCGAGTTTTCTATTTCTAATCAAATTTCTGGTTTCTTGGGAGCAGACATGTCAGAAATCATTCTGTTTTACATACATCACTAAAAAAAAATATGATGAATTCGAGAAAAGGGTTACGGTGACTCAAGTCGAAAGTTTGTAACACAGGAGGACGTTGGTTATGGAATGAAAAGATCGAGATTGGCTTAAAAATGTAGTCGGGAACAACATAAGGACGTTTATTCCAATAATTTGCTTACGCGTAGGGATCTTTGGAGGTGGGTGAGCCCAGAGAAACCCCATAAGGTTGGACAGACAACCCTACGTGACGACACCATGTGATTCAAGGACAGACCTTATGCACTCGGCAAAACTCGGCAGACTCCGGTTAGACATTAAGTGATACGTAGCTACACCCATACAATTGTAATGCGGCTATCGGTTTACTTGCATGGCTGTCTTTTGTTTAAAGAAAATCGGATAAACTTGAAAATACATAACAAACAATACACAGTTTCTGGAGATAAACACTCTTAACAGGCGTCGTCACGTGTTCCACCATCTTTAATGGCGGAATTTGTCATACAGTCGAGGTTAGATGTAGGGCTCGGAGTCTGCAGATGTTTGCCGAGTGAGACTTTATTATTTATTTTTAACCACACGCGTTACCCCGGCCCCCACCCATTCCCCCACCCACATCATCACCACCACTGCTTCGCACCTTCCATTATATTAAGTAATACGCGTTTTACGTCCTATTTTTCTGAACCATCTGGGCTTTTGATGATAGAAACATAATACAAAATAGTCAGGCAAGATGCCATTTTTAGAACATTTACTATTTCTAACTCATCTATCAATTTCACCTTCATTTCGAGATGATTTTTAAAACTGTTGGGATATTTATTTCCTCTTTTCTGGAATTTCAATTAAATGTTTAAACATGTAATTACGAAACAATTTATCTCACTTACTTTCTAGTACATTTCCGTCTTACAACTTATATTTTTGCGAATTACTGAAACACAGGTTTCGTCTTGCTGTCAATCAAGTTTATTAGACACACGGGCGCCCTTCTTTATTCCGATTATTCTGACTCTTCCATGTCACCAAATCTCTCCGTGAAAGATATATGTTGACAAATGTTGGCTGTCAGAATTCTGGGACTCAGAATTTTCAATCTTTCAAAGTATCGGGAGATTTTAATCCTTCCGAAACAACTATCCCGCACAGTTTCGGAAAGCGCACCCATCTTTCAATTTAAGCATACCATTCTAACATATCTTCGAATTTTGTGGGAAAGAAAACTCCATTCATAGTCAAAATCTGTATATGTTTTATATAATAAATATCTTTAGTATCTACATGTATATAGTAATTCGACTGTTATAATGACATAAACATCCCACTTCACAAAATTTATATTTTCTGGTTATTGTGTCGGAGTAATGGATAGAGACTTAAAATGAATCGATTCCTTGGAGGATTGGAAATAAATAAACCCAAACTAACACACCAAACTTTTGTGGCTCAACCGAGACAGACATTGTCTCCAAATAACCACCATAGATCGGGCAGAGTATAAGTAGAGCAGGACCAATACGTTTGGCACTCCCTGCTCCCCACAAAAGAACGCTATCGTCTAGTGTGTTTCTATGTTCAGAATAAAGTCGGATTATCAAAGGCGTACGTATTTACCAAATTTAACCAGACACACCTTTTCTTAATCTTGAAGACGTTTCAACCATTCGCGTATAAAGAATTAAGCATATTAATGACAAAATATTTATACAAGATGGCGATTACATCTACCTTTAGAAATGATGATATGTCATATGAATATTCTGTGAAACAGCTACTGACTAATGTCATGACAAATGGATAATTTCGACTTTACTCCCATCAAGTTAGTTGGTCTGAACATGATAGTCTCATATGTGCTGTATATTATTATCGTTAATAAAAACACATACAATATATCATCTAAATAAAGATTTATTGCCAATACTGAGTATGTGATTGATTGCGCGTGTCTGTTAAATGAAATTATTATTAATTTGAATGTCTGAAAGTCTCCCATGTCTGGAATAATAATCAACAATGTAATGTTTTCTCATGTGATTTCTAAATTTGGGTATAACAATAATGATCATTTTCCAGAACACTTAAATATATAATTAATGTATGTCTTATATTTGCCTATTTTGTATATTTCATACAGATATTGGTAATGTCGCATCTCAATTTTTAAAGAAGCGGATAAGGTAGATTAAAGAAACAGTCTCATCTCGACAATATAGTTGAGTAAATAAAATTAGTTCAATTTTGTGCAATAAAACTGAAGACGTTAAATCTATAATGCTTGTGTCGACATCTGACGCTCTGTAAACGTTCAATGTACGGACACGCGATGCTCTGGAAACGTTCAATCTATGTACAGACACAGGAAGCTTTGGGGATTTTCCCTCATGTACAGCCATCTGAAACTCTGGAAAAGTTCATTCTACTCATCTAAAGCTCGGCAAACGTTCATTCTTCGTACAGGCACCTGAAGCTCTGAAAACGTCCATTCTACCTACAGACACCTGAAGCTCTCGAAACGTTCATTCTTATCACCACCAGACTGAAGCTCTGAAAACATTCATTATATGTACAGGCACTTGAAGCGCTGAAAACGTTCATTCTAGCTCTGGAAACGTTCATTCTAGTCACGTACGGGCATCTTTAGCTCTGGAAACGTATATTCTATATACAGACATCTGAAGTTCTTCCGGAGCGTTCATTCTATGTACACATATTTAAAGCTCTGTGATACATTTGAATGCTACCATTTTCCAAACGTCTATTATTACGATAATTGGCTCTCACTTCACTGGAATTCATATATATCATACAATTCTTTCAATTCTCCTTCAGAGATTTTGAAAAACACACTGAGTCATGAACACAACTAAGATGGCAATATTAGCCACGACCTGTCCCTAATTTCATTTAACATCATTTGTCCAACTCTACACGAAATTTCTAAAGAATACGTTCTATAAATATGCATGGTGGGCGGAGACACGTCATTACTGGTATATAAAACTTAAAACCAGTTGAAAGATCCTTCTGCTTCTTCCGTCAGATTTAATTGAATACCTCATATTTCAAATTAACATGAAGTTTCCGTTGGATGATGTTTTAAATAAATGAAAACTATACCCATCTTGAAAGCATTTGTTAAGCGATAGCTTATGATGGGGGACATTTTTATACGCCCACATTGAAATGTGGACGTATATTGTCGGCGCCCCCGTCCGCTTGTGGACGCTCTACAAGCTAAAGTTAATATCCGATTGACTTTAAATTTATACACAGTGTTTAAGGTCATAAGACGAAGAAGCCTATTGATTTTCAGCGATTTCCGATAATAGTGCCAGAGTTATGGCCCTTGATCACTTCAAAAAATCTTGTGGACGCTCTAGAGGCCAAAGTTAATATCCGATTGACTTCAAATTTATACACAGTGTTTAAGGTCATAAGACAAAGACGCCTATTGATTTTCAGCGATTTCCGATAATTAGTGCCAGAGTTATGGCCCTTGATCACCTGAAAAAATCTTGTGGACGCTCTGGAGGCCAAAGTTAATATCCGATCGACTTTAGATTTATACACAGTGTTTAAGGTCATGAGACGAAGAAGCCTATTGATTTTCAGCGATTTCAAATAATTACTGCCAGAGTTATCTCCCTTGATCACTTCAAAAATTCTTGGGACGCTATAGAGGCCAAAGTTACCATCCGATTGACTTCAGATTGATACATAGAGTTTAAGGTGTTGAAACGAACAAGTATTTTGATTTTCAAGGAATTTAGATAACTGAACAGCTAAATCCATGATATTAAATGTTTCATGTATATACTAATTGTTAGCGTGGGGTAAAACTTTATAAAAAGCAATCAAATTCTAATGATTTTCTGATAATTACATAATGAGTTGTTACTCTTAATCAGTTTTTAGTGTATTACAAATGTTTCATTAACGAAAAAAGTAAAAATATCCGACAACCCTTGTTGACTGCCCGGACGATTTAGCTGCTGTGGGCGTATGTTTCGTTGCCTGGCAACCTATCTTTCAATTAAAGGAGACACGTATTTAAACCATATCATCTACAGTCTTCGATATTGCAAACACGAATTGGTGGTAAATTTAAATCAACATTGATGTTGTTGTATCACCGTGAAAAGATGGATTTTAACCAATAATTAAGACAAAATAAACATTTAAAATTGGCGCACAAAGCGCTTGCCATAATGGTTTCGAGTGCCATTTGTAATGAAGCTAAGGCTAAACATATTCAACAAGGAGAATACTACCGCTTTAGATTGGAATAACCAGACGCCCAAGACTGCTATTCAGTTTGAAATCTTCGCGTATTTCGCGGAACATAACCGATTCAGTAAAAACAGAAACGATTTTATGTAAATCAGTTTATGTACATTCATATTAAATATACATTATGCAAGAGCCAAATCAGCCTAATGCAGATCTATTTTTAGGCCTGAAATGTTATCCAATTTATTAATTAGACATTAATTAACTTATCAAGACCATAATCGATTCTCAATGCCATCGCTATAGCCTGAGATATTTAGCGGATTAGAATACATTTTTTGAAAAATTGAATAAATCGATAATTGGATAATCGAGACTTTGTGTTTTATCATAGCGATGTTAGTTGATGATCGGGGCTAGCTAAACAATCAAAAGCTATTATATCTCGGTAACATGTTGAGCAATTTGATCGAAGTTTTCAACATATTCTATTTCCGCTATCCATTTCTTAACTATTATAACGAGAACTATTTATGTAATCTCGCATAATTTAGTATGTGTATTGCGACTCATATGTATCTAGGTGTCAAAGAATGGCGATTAAGCTCTTTTAAGTTTTGGGTATATCATATACATGTATCAACCCAATAAACGTAAATGAGAAACAAACACTTTGTATTTAATAGAGCGAATGCTAATCTTTTAAATTCCATAACTATATCTTTCTTCTTTTCAGCAATACGTGTTATTTTCCGAGGAAAGGCATTTGTTCATTGGACAGATCAGAATATGCGTGGTCCAGGGGAAAGCCGGTACCGAGAAATACGACATCATTCCGCCACTGAAGAATATTTTGATGTTTCCAACACTCTTCTGTCTAAAGGTTTGTCTCATTGTAGATATCTTTAAGATACACAACAACCCTTGTTTGGGAGGTAAACTATCAATGCGCTTACAATCTGGTTCAAATACAGATCTATATTTCGTTTCTTCTCGTACTTTCGATGGCCTACACCACATGAAGATCTGACAAGTTGTACTGGAAGGTCGTGTCAGGGGTCGTACGAGTGGCTTTTGACCCTATGACGCCAGACGTTGATTAATCAATCAGCGTTGACGTTTCTAGTGGTTTACCCACAGTTCCATGCATGGCATGCCAAGAACTGGCTGTAACAGATTACTTCAACCAAAACGCCGATAATGTAACAACCTTTCCAGAGCCTTGTGCAGTAAAGACAAGTGAAGCGTAATTTTGAACTATTAAAAACGAAACGAAATAGCATTTGTGTTTTAATCAGATTGGTGTATTTATGAAGTTCTTTGTAACTTAGTCCCAACCAAAGTTTATAATTCTCTTTTCTTTTTCTTTTTTAAAATTGCTTATTGTACGTTTTTTTAATAATATATATTGATGAATATTGGCATTACATCTGACATTGTGTTTACTGGCCTATCTATAACAAATTAACCAATGCAAATATAATTTTATACACATGGAGTATCAAGTTTCTACTCCGTCTGTTCTCATCCAAAACAAACTGATCCTACATATCCGTCTTCATTGGCCCAGTTGCTGTGGAAAATTATGACGTTAAACCGAGTCCAATTTCATTTTCGAAGTAGGATAAACTTTCCACACAATCTTTTATGTGGGTCTTATATTAACTGAGTTTATTCACAAAATATTCCAGGGGAAGTTCATTTAATAAAGAAATACAGCGCTCTATGCATGTGTAATTATATATGATGTATTATTTGAACAGACCTGCTATAGGCAATGTATATGAAGTCCTTTCTCTTCAGAAATTTTATCCGTAATTTATATATCGTACATCATAATTACATTATGGAAACTGCCACAAGCTATTAAATTAAATCACTTAGAAGACCGATAAATTACTATTATGTCTAATCGTAATAATGAGATTAAGCGATATATAGTCTATACTAATTCAATAATCAAGAGTAAATCATTGATAATTTTACCAGACTTATTACATTAGCTATAGCGGCAAAAATACTCCTGACTGGAATTAATATTTAACGCATGAAATAGACAGCGGCCATCATTTTATTGTGGTTATTTTTAGATTTTCATAATTTTTGACAGACAATATACTGTGTACCCTGTAAAACGTATTGATGTATATATATGCCCATTGTTGCATAGGGCTAATGAAGTCGATGGTTGACATGCTATTACGTAGTGATTGACCATGAAAACCGGCCTCGATTACGGAGAAACAGCGTCTAGTCGTTGGGGTAGGGCGACAAACCATCATCCCGTACACGTACCCGTAAAATAACTATTTTCAATTGAAATTCATTATTCCGGTTTGAGCAGAACCGTATATAAGGGCGTTGATTCTGCAAAATTCAGATTATTATGTGGGCTGACGATATGATAGCAATTTTATATCAAGTATAACGTCTATTCATTTCCAATCAATGTTTTCCACTAATAAAACTTTAGCTCGATCAGAGAATGTCAGACTTGGTGTTTGGTTGGTCTTGTGTAATGCTTCCAGATCAATGCAGTAATTAAACTATCTCCGTGTTCTATGTTTACTTTCATATGGTTAGCCCTTTCCCTCCAAAGTTTCGTTTCTCACCAAGACAAGGCGGTCTATACAGGCGCCATAATCCAAAATTGCGGTAAAAATTGGTATCGATGCGTTGTCGACGAAAATAACTCGATGTAACTGGCACCGTTTACACATTTTGATTGAATTTCTTATCTAGAAGAAAACAGAGAAAGGTTTCCGAAAATTGATTTATGGCTTGGAATCAAACTGGTGACGTATGCTAACAGTGAATTTAATTAAGTTGATTCGGCCACCTTGTTTCATTATCTGTGATAGGGATGTGCCAGTTTTTCAAGCCCGAACGATTATATAAGCCGTAAATTGACTATTATTTGGCTTGGTCTGTGCTGTTTCCGTAGCACATCGACCCTATTTAAAGGACACATAGAGTAAACCGCGTAACACTGATATGTGCTCAAATGTCGTATGTGTTGATATACCAACATCAAATTTCGTCTAAATCCACTCTTAATTGAGATATATTACAGCAAAAAGATAACATAACCAAACACACTTAAAGTTTCACACAGGCGTATGACGCCACAGAGACCAGCTGTTTATTAGAACTCTGTAATTGTATATATGTATATTCCAACATGTACCAGTCGGTGATTAGTACCATTGTTAAAGCACCATGTGGAACTCTGAAATGTGGATTTAGACTGGCATCTCTGTCCACATTAATCCATTGCCATCACATTGATTCTTTATAACATGTCGCAATATTTCTGAAAAATATCTTGGAAGAAGTTGACCACCTCGAATAGTTTCAATGTGATATGAAAAGGAACAGTCGCTGTGACGCCACTCCAGAGGGGATTTCCCTATTATCCACGTTCGCTTAGCCATTGCTCCTCAAAAATTATGAATGGTGTAAATCCTAGCAATTGTTTTGAATTATGTACTCAAAGGCCAACAGTAAGTGCCATGGGAAGATGGAGAATTGTTATAACTTGATTAAATTATGTGATTAGCTGTTTGAAAAGGTATATTAGCTTTCCGTTCTTTCATCGAAAAAACCGCAAGATTAGCATAAGTCTTTTTGATTAGATCAAACTATGTTAGACCAAATGATCAACGTTGTTACGTGCTTGGATTGCAAAGCGTCTGTAAGGCAATCAGATCAGAGATTCATTTTAGATAGGACTGAACAGCATCATGTCATTTACAAAGAAGCCCAATTCCTTGGCCGTGGAACCTAATCGTCGACACATTTATACTATTTCAACCAAGAAAACTGTTTAAAACCAGTTTTCCTGGCAGACTGGTTATTAACAGTTAAAGAACATTCTACTTTATGCAATTGAGAACATTAATGAAACATTTTTAAGGGAGTTAAACATCTAACTCGATATTTTCCATGACATCACAGTTCTATTAACGCGTTAAAAGCTCTCAGCTTGGGGATTATGGTCTTTTGGTCACCTGGACATGATGATCTGCCGTTCACGAGTAAGGGCCAAATCCCGATTTTTAGACCACCTGGCGAGACAGCAATGTATTTCCAGCGTTGTGGTCTCTTGATACTTAAAAAAAAGCCAGACGGCATAATTTAATTTCATGTAAAAGTTTACGTATTCTGATATAACTAGGGAATTCTCTGTTAATATATTTAATAGTCTGAAAAATGTATAACTATTACTATTATATATATATATATATATATATATATATATATATATATTATGTCGACAGTTTTTGCAAGTTGACACATCTATACCATCTGTTTTTTCTCTCTTTTTTTGTGATATCTTTTGATTTATTTCTTTTGAATTTAGTTTGGTCTTTGATCTGAAAGCTGTATTTTGATCACAATTTAGATAATGATTAGAACGTAAATTCCTTTCGATTGTATTTGGTAATATAAAGGATGGTACTCTGGCACTTACATGTACTTGATTGGCACCTCGTGTATATTGCATGGTTGTGGCAATTCGATTAGCCTATATACTATATATAAGTAATAACTATTATGAAGTTAATGAGAATAACATCCCCAATAATCAATAGTACAACAGCTATATGTCATAGTCTTCTGATTTCTATTTTAATGGGGTGACCGTGTGCCTTATTTGTTTGGCTAATTTAACTAACGATTCGTTCAATCGGTTAAGTAGACTGAAATTCGCCAATCACAAAGTGTTCCATTTATCACCAATATTTTAAAAAGGCATTTAATGTTGTTATCAGCTATGATTAAGGACGTTGTTGTCAATTTGTTTTAGTGTCAATAATCTTATGGTAAATCTGCCAAAGAACTATTAATAGCTCTTTAATACCCTTGTTATTTTGTTATGTTCCTATTCATGTCCCCACATCAAATTGTCATCAACCTCAAATTTGTATTCAAATGTTTAAAAGTTGTTATGTACGTATGTTTTAAACGCATAATGTCTTAGCGGAACTCTATATAAATTGACATCATATTGCGCCCAACCCAACCCCCTTCCTGCGGGAGCCGCGTTGATACGTGGTCATTCACGTTATTGACTGAGAAAGTTCATCTGGAATTTCTGGAGTGAGTACCCTCTATCAGTGGTGTACAGTGCCGCTGTTCGGTCAAAACTCATAGTATTGTTATGCTCGAGTAGACCATTAAATAGGTCTTTAATACGAGAAGAATATCGTAGGCATTGTAGAGAATGTATATTTCATGACATTCAGGAATCAGAAAAATAGAACATCTCTGTTTTTGTTATCAAAATAAACGTAAAACTAACATAAAAACATCTATTTTAAATTGGACGGAAGAATCAACAACAAATCCATCAACATTCATAGTTTTTGATAATGACAGATTTTCCGAGTCAGACGATGTTAGGAATGCTCTAATTATCACCAAATAAAAGGTTTCAAGATCTGTAGAATGTTTTATTTATTACCAGTAGAATGTAATATATCTTACCATAAAGCTAAAGCATAAATCCAACAAGCACCCGATTACAGCAGAAAGAAGCACAGAGGAATTCTTTAGTTATAGGGTCATCTATCTACCGTTCTTACAAAAGAAACTCCCTTGTAATTAAGCTTAGTTAAAATATGTGTGTATTTTATCATCGCGTGATAACGATCATGAAATCCTGAAAAAAAACCATTACACTTATATTCATTTTTACTTAACAGTTGTTTGCTATTATATATAAATTGTATCAATATTATTTTGTAGTTGTTTTTTTATATATATATAAATTTGTCATTCAGACGGACACAGTTAATTTACCATAAAAACAACAATTACGTAAAGATGACTTAAATTTGCTATTTTTATTGAAATTAATATTGTTTTAAATTCACCTCCTCCTATCCTGAACTTAAAAAAAATAAACTTGTTAAACCACCTTATGACGTGCACTTAACACCGTCTTCTTAAATCATAGTCCAGAATGGGTTGTGAACACAAGACTGTCATGGTTTAAATCGCCAATATTTATAAGCTAGCTTATCTTTCGCCCTCTGATCAGCATATTACTTATGTGTAATTGTCTCTTTTCAGATCCCACGACAAAGGCAGAGACGCGAGTTCTACCAGCAGGTCAGTACACCTACCCGTTTCAGTTTCAGTTACCATCCAATATCCCATCATCATTTGAAGGTCAATATGGTCACATCCGGTATTACATCAAGGTCATGATAGAGAAACCATGGAGATGTGATTACACGTGCCAGAAGGTATATACTGTGATCTGTCCGTTAGATTTAAACAGAGATCCAGCAGCTGCTGTGAGTATTTACTATTTAGGAATCAAAATATACTCCACAGACTATTGTTGTTTTTTTCTAGTAACCAACGAATTTTGATCATTTGGATTCCGAGCTGTTGTCTTGGCGCGTAAGACTCCAGCTTGCAAATCTGGAGGTTCCCGATTCGATCCCGTTGTTCTAAGCCTGAAAGTGTAGATCAAGTGGGTTGAAACAATTGAATGAATTATAGACATTCGAACTGTTATTCCCTTCGTACCAGAGCATCTTGTGAACCCACCCATTGAAATCACCAGCAGGTGATGTCCGTTTCTATTCCGCAGTAAAAACGTGGGCTGCGGATGTAAATGTAACCGGGAAAGCCCTGGCGTTCACCCGTGTCCTGGAATACCAGCAATAGCAACCATTCAAGAATACATTACCCGGATGCGTGACATAGGGATGGCTTATCTTCGACCACATGCCGTCTATCAAACTACGCATGCATGCAATTAGTAAAATTTTAGCATTTAATCATTGTTTCAAGTTCACACGGTCGACAGTTTCATATTGTATTTGTATTTGCAAACACTAGAGTTAATTCTTTGAACGACGACATATAATCATAATGACAATTGACTGAATATATTATACAGTTCACTAAACCTAATTATTTTTTCTTCACCATTCAACCCGTGTGCAAGTTTTTCCAATTTGTTTACCTCTTCCAGACACCAATCCGATCCCAAAAGCAAAAGAAACTGTGCTGTCTCTGTTGTCGAACTGGTCCCGTCAGCGCCACTTTAAGCTTAAACCAAAGAGGCTTTGTGTCGGGGGAGACTATTCATGTTGATGCAGAAATCACAAACTTAACGAGAAGGAAAATGGGCGCAACTTCTATAGAGCTTAAAATGGTTTGTATGTCAGTAATGTTTATGGAGATGTCTCAGTTGACATAATGTTTAGTTGACTTAACAAGTAATACGTGTACTACATGGTGCAATACATGTTTTCAGTCACTATAATTAGGAAATAAAATGAAATGAAATGGGGTTTAACGTCCTATTGTTCTACTCCTAACCTGGGCTGATAAAGACAGCCATACGCTATTTACAGTGTGCTATGAAGGAAATTTTGCCGGAGCAGCGGCGCTACGGCTTACTGTTACATCGAATCCCAACTGCCAAGGATCTTTTACGTGCACGCCAATGTGTACAGGGGACTTCGGTCTTTCTATAGTTTTGAATTGACCAACGTATGTCGGAAGGAATAGTTGAAAATGGCATCTTTGCAGCATCGCTTATACTTCCACATTTCGCACACTTGGTGCTTCGTCATTACAGCTTTCTTTTCGCAAAATTCGCGCTTGGTTACTGTAGCACTTTAACAGGAAATGCCCCCCACCCCGAGTTATGGTATGTTAAACCTTTTCGCGGCTACATGTTTTAGAATCAGCCCATCAAGCAGGTTAGTCGTATGATTTCTATTATTTTTATTTTCAGACCACGACGTTCTTTACAAAAACCAAAACACGATCAGTCACTCAACAAATTATGAAAAGAAAACGGGGTAGGGTGGCTACTGGAGAATCAGAAAATTGGAACAGTGAACCAATAGTTATCCCCCCTTTAGCCCCATCCCTTCTGATTGGTTGTAATATAATTGACGTCAGATACATTCTTGAGGTATGATCATACATTATTGAGGGGTTAACGTCCAGGTCATTTCGAGACTAACATATATTTCAAGTTTTATTTCAATAATTCGCTTCCGTGTGGGGGCCATTTTTAGCAGTGGGGGAAACCGGAGGACCCGGAGAAAGCCCACGAGGTTGAACAGGCGACCCTACTCCATGTCACGTACAACCGGACAATCGAAATCACGCCAGCTGATAACAGGACTGTTCTACAACACTAATCGTTCTAAGACTAGCGGTAGTATGTAGACATTTAGCTGATTTTAAACAAATTTTCCCGGTCTTGTTAGGTCTTGTTCTAAAACATTCCGTGGACGTCATCAATATTTATCATATAGACTGCTTCCGCGATGAACACCTTCCATCAATTAAGTCGCTGTTGGAATCTGCATGAACAACGATTGTTAGAATATTAGAGTGTTTTAAAATAATGCTGACTGGCCTCAAAAAATAAAATATGAAGACACGTTCTCATAACTATATTGATACACTAGGCCTAAAAGTCTGACCCAATCCATCGATTTGGCGATCATGCAGACTTAGTATTCTCAATGTTATATATTATAGTTACGGGTAGAACCAGTGGGTCCAGCTTTCGATTTATCGATTCCTATAGAAATATTCATTGGAACCGTGCCTTTACATTCAACAATACAGCGACACTTAGCAATTACTCAAGGGAGGCAATCATACCATCACTCGCATGGCGCTGGAGCTGAACAATTATACCATCCTAATACATACTTACGTAAGTTTAAATGTTTGGAATTACATGTAGTATTTTTATGACTAGCAAGATATGAAAATAATTTAATCGTAAGATTTCTTAAAGGTTATTAAGCAACGCTCACAATTTTAACATGGCTGCATACAGTCGCCCGCATTGTCGGTTAGACCGTAAATCCACCCCGTGTCTTTGGCGCTTGCTCTTATGACCATGACCATGCTATTGACATATAATTGACATAGATTTTACGTTTTAAGAGGAAGAAACTATTAATTGATTTTACTGCACTGCGTTATTGTTCTTGATTACCCTGAAAGATTCCCTATTCGTTCTAGCTGCTAAATTGCGAACGAGTCGGAATTTATGATTTGTGTTGATGAGAGAGAGAGAGAGAGAGAGAGAGAGAGAGAGAGAAATGGGGTTTAAAGTCCACTCAACACAACCAGGTCATTGTTGGCAATCTACTGGTTTTAGCGATCATCGCTGTCTTAAATTTAGACACGGTTGGTTTGTCAACAGGGGCGTTATTAGAGGATGCTGAACCCAATTTGAGAGGCCCGCAGTTACAGGATGTGCGCAAACATTGCAGATTATAGATTATTTTAACTAGGCATATATTCATTCATATTTAAGGCGAACTATGCTTTGCTTCACAATTTAGTTGATTAATGTATGAAAAAAGCTTCCCTAGATTGGCTGAACATTATTTAAGTTAGTGCGGGGCCATATGTGAGGAAATTGGTCAAATGTGCCAAAATCCGGTCCTGGATAAAGGGCGTGGGGTGCAATTTGTTACATTTTACAATCAAACAGTTTGTGACATCCCTATTTTCATTTCATATGTTTGCGCAATATTATCGGGACTGTTGTGTTGATTTCTTTTCTATATTTGGAGACATCTATCATTCCCGAGAAAAAAAAACAAACAAACCCCAAGTTGGCGTAGCCAAATAATTTTTATGACACTTTGATGTTTGATATACAAATGTACTTTGTTTGCTATTTTATATAAGAAAGGGCATGTTGATTGTACCTTGTGAGATTTTATAACATTATAATTATAATATAGCGGCAAATAATTAGTAAGTTAATTGTATATTTTTTGTGTCGTGTTGTTATATTTATGTAATTATATGTAGCAATAACTTTGTAATTGTATTTGTTAATAACTTTCTACTTGTATTATATATATTCTAGCTCCTCCTGGCTTTGCTAAATATCCCTTTTATACCTCCCGTGTAACAGAAGAGGACGACGAAGATCGGGACAAGGGAGACAACTACTATACCCCCGCCTACGTTTATTATCTGTGGAATAGTGATCAAAATAACTCCAACCATCCTCCTTGAAGTCTGTAATTTAATATTGGGATTTAGTCGACACCAAAATTAAATTGATTTATAATGTAAACATACTTTATCTACATCAATGTAACTATAGCCCAGAGAAAATATAATGTGCCTTTTTTTTTATCTTAATGTCGTCACGTCCACTCGTTCCTCGTCCACAATTGTTCTAGAATCTAAAGTTATCATTCAATTATTTGCAGACGTTCTAGATTAGAATAAGCATTCGATTGTTCAAGATTTCAGAGTTATTGCCCTTGATCACTTTAATAATTCTTGTACGTTCTAGATGCTACAGTTATCATTAGATGGCCTTTAAGTTTACCCAGTGTTTCTGTTAATGAGAAAAAAAAATAACTTAAAAACAAAAGAACCCATGGGCATATTGCCAGACAATCCACCTTTGTATCCATAAACTAATGAGTAAATGTATATAATATTATGTTCTAATTAGTAAATGTTCTGAGGAAATGGCATGTGTTCATTTACTAAGGATAAACGTGTATCATACTAACCATCAATTAAAAAAATGTGTCATCTGGGCGTGTATTATACTGGCGTAGGTAGTGCTTGGGGTAACGCCACAGTGACGCAACGTAACACAAACGCAACAATCATGTAGGCATACATATCGTCAACCTTCTGTCTCCTCAAGGGGTTAAACAGTGTATTAATATACGCGTTAACAGGGAAGGGGGGGGGGGGTAAGGTTTATCATGGCTGAGGCTATACTATTTTGAGAGCCCTATTTCGCAGGTGTCTTGATTGATGATTTTCATGCCAATGCAATATTGCATTCTCATTCATTAGTGGATTCGACGACAGTAACAGTGTATAGAAAACGATTGATTCGGACTCGGGGGGGGGGGGGGCCCTTTCCCTTAGCCAGAGGGATCCTGGTGTCAGACGTTCGGCCCTTTTGTATGCCTTTAGGTCCCTCCCTAACTAGGGTACATTTTCATTTTCCTCATCGGTTTTAGCATCTTTCTCCCGTTGTATTATTTCAACTGCTTTGATTATTTTTCGCGAGGAGGCTGACGCCTCTAGCGCCTCAGCTATAAAACGCTTTTGGGGCTTAATACTTAACTTTGCTACTTTGGTTAGATAGGTTTATTTGATTATTATAAGGAATTTAGTAGTAAATGAATGAATGAATAAATGAAATGGGGGGAGCGGTGACAACGTACTTTAGCAAATGACAGTGTCGATTAAATATGTGATCCATATTTTGTTCTTTTTATAACAATTAATTGTACATTAAATATTTTTATACATGTTACCACATTAGTTCTTGCATCGTTGGCATATATTATATCATTTAGATTATCTTTTTTTTATATGAAATAAAATTTAGTTAGTTTTTAGATTTCTTAGCTTGTCGGGGGATGATTACATTCCGTAAAACATTAAAATAGCATTATGCAAGAGCAAAATCGGATTTTTACAGGTCTTTCTTTAAGCCTGAGATGTTATCTAAATAATCAATTAGACATTAATTAACATATTCAGACCATAATAAACTCTTTATGTCAAGACTAGCCTTCGATGTTGGCAGATTAAAATCGTATATGCCGCTTAATGGCGGTTGATAATTAAATCAATCAAGTGGATAATCGAGACTATGCTGTTTATATTAATGATTTGAGTAATGATGACCGAGGCTATGAATATTTCAAAGGCTTTTTTCTCGGCTAATAGTGAATCAATTTGACTGAAATTTTCAGCAAATTATCTTTACACTATCTAGTTTTTAACTATTGTAGTGAGAACTGCCATCTCTTTATCTTATCTCCCATAATGTAACTTTAATAACTGACAGGAAAATTGTAGCCATTGATAGCTACAGGCTCGCGGGTTAGCATAACCATTTATCGTTGGTTGGTTGGTATGTTACTCTGAATGGACGCATTGCATAAAACTTGCCAACTTTACTTTACCTGAGCAATAAGGCTCCTTCCCAAACACAGAATTGAAGCCAGGAAATGGGTTTTACATAGGTTACGCCTGAGTGTTCCCCAATCCCATTCAGACAACCTGAATAAAAATATTGTTTAAAAAAAAGTGTAACACATGATGCACGTGCTGTTAACGGGGACCAGCGCTATAAAGTTCACCCTATACCTGGTTGGATCATTCACACTACAACGTCAGCAGCATGTCACTTACAGGTCAATGTTCGGGCCATCTACAGGCTTCAGCAAGGCTTTCGGGCCACCAACACCACGGATGAACGCCCAACTGGTAGAGCAAGAGTTACCACAAAGCAATACGACCGCCATGTTGTGCGACAGCATGTGCAGAACCCCTTCACACATCATCAGGGCATGAGTATAGATGTATACCCCAGAAAAGGGCAGAGTACCATTTGGATACCCTGGTATCCGGATTCCGCCACCACCGTCGGAGACAGCATGACAGACAGTGGGAACACACGACAGACCCACCATCAGTACCGATACAGTGTGCCGACGTCTCACCAGAGAGAACATTCATTGCCGTAGACCTTACCGTGGACCGATCCTCGACCCTAGCTATCGACGTGATCGTCTACAGTTTTCCCAACAACACCAGAACTGGCGGCACTGTTCTGTTCACAGATGAGAGTCGGTATTGCGTATCAACTGCAAATGACAGAACCAGAATATGGCGTCGACGTGGCCAGCGTTATTCTGATCAATGTGTCCATGGAATGAGACTCATGGGGAGATCCAAGCATAATGTTTTGGGATGGAATCGGATTGAAACAGAGGTTGGGTCCTTTAGTGTTCCAAAATATTGGTCCAGGGAGAGGAGGCGACATCACAGCATCGATCAAGCTCTGGGACCCCAGGTCATACCACATTCTGTTATTGATACTTGCGGTCGACACGCTAGATGTTTAGATTGTGTACAGACCCTAAACCTTCTCGTAATGTCTTGGAACTGTGATGAATTAGGCACTAATGTGTCAACATACTGTTCACAAAAAATTGCTTTGACCATCCATTAGTAAGTCGTTTTCTAGAATAATTTGTGCCTCTCTGAGTTTGCAATCGTACTGACGTTTTTTGTTGTTTTTTATACGCCCACATTTTCATGTGGACGTATATTGTCGTCGCCCCTGTTCGTCCGTCCGTCCGGACGTCCGTCCGTCCACAATTGTTTGTGAACAGTCTATTGTCGTCGCCCCTGTTCGTCCGTCCGTCCGGACGTCCGTCCGTCCACAATTGTTTGTGAACAGTCTACAGGTCACAATTTTTATCCGATTTCAATGAAACTTAAAATATAGGTTTATCACCCTGAGATCTCGGTTCCTTTCGATATTGGCATGTATCGGACCGTAACTTCATTGGTTATGGCCCCTGATTGTA
Source organism: Patella depressa (assembly GCA_948474765.1). Lineage (NCBI taxonomy): Eukaryota > Metazoa > Mollusca > Gastropoda > Patellidae > Patella > Patella depressa. The sequence continues at coordinate 28,081,621 of OX419716.1, forward strand.
CGAAAAATCACGTTTTTTAGCTTGTGAACAGTGTAGAGGTCACAATTTTGAACTGATTTGGATGAAACTTGAAATGCATGTTTATAAACCAAAGATCTTGGTTCTTTTCGATATTTGCGGCAATTGGATCTTAACTTCCTGAATTATGGCCCCTGATTATCCGAAAAATCGCCCTTTTTAGCTTGTGGTCCCTCTGGAGGTCAAAATTTTTATCCGATTTAAAAAAACGTCTGATTATATCACCGTTACATGGTTATGAAGGTTGAGTTCGAATTTCGTGAAAATCGGACCAAAATTGACGGACAAAATGGCCGCCATTTGTACGCGAATAGTGTGAAAATATGTTATATCAAGGTTGTGAACAGTGTAGAGGTCACAATTTTGAACCGATTTGGATGAATCTTGAAAACGATGTTACGATATTTGCGCCAATCGGATTGTAACTTCCTGAATTATGGCCCCTGATTGTCCGAAAAATCGCCCTTTTTAGCTTGTGGTCCCTCTGGAGGTCAAAATTATTATCCGATTTAAAAAAAAGTTTGATTATATCACTGTTCCATGGTTATGAAGGTTGAGTTCGAATTTTGTGAAAATCGGACCAAAATTGACGGACAAAATGGCCGCCGTTTGTACGCGAATAGTGTGAAAATATGTTATATAAAGGTTGTGGACCTTATAGAGGTCACAATTTTGAACCGCTTTTGATGAAACTTGACATGTATGTTTATAACCCAAAGATCTTGGTTCCTTTCGATATTTGCGCCCATTGGATCATAACTTCCTGTATTATGTCCCCGGATTGTCCGAAAAATCGCTTTTGTTCGCTTTTGGTTCCTCTGGAGGTCAAAATTATTATCCGATTTAAAAAAACGTTTGACTATATCACCGTTACATGGTAATGAAGAGAGAGTTTGAATTACGTGAAAATTGGACTAGAATTGACGGACAAAATGGCCGCCGTTTGTACACGAGTAGTGTGAAAATATGTTATATCAAGGTTGTGGACCCTATAGAGGTCACAATTTTGAATCGATTTTGATGAAACTTGACATGTATGTTTATAACAGATCTTGATTCCTTTCGATATTTGCGCCCATCAGGTTTTTACTTCCTGAATTATGTCCCCTGATTGTACGAAAAATCACCCTTTTTAGCTTGTTGTGCCTCTGGAGGTCACAATTATTATCTGATTTAAAAAAAAAAACGTTTGATTATAAAAACCAAACAAATTCTAATGATTTTCTGATAATTCCTTAATATGCGACAACTCTTGTTGACTGCCCGGACGATTTGGCTGCTGTGTGGGCGTATGTTTCGTTGCCTGGCAACCTTTTTTTTTTTTTTTGACGTTTGTATAGAGAGCTACGTTATTCAAAACGTTTACATTATTTAGTTGAATATGACCAAATTAGTTGATTTTCGTCACCATACAACTTGATAATAATATACACATTTCATCATCAAAACAATGTGACAGGAAGTACAAAACACGTGATGTGACAGGAAGTACAAAACACGTGATGTGACAGGAAGTACAAAACACGTGATGTGACAGGAATTAAAATGAAACAAACAGACATTACATCATAAAAAAACCCATTTAATATAAGTTAAAAATTACAACACCATAAAAATATTTACTAAGTGGTATAACAACTTTAAACATGACTTAAAAAATACTAAAAGTATTACATGATAAAAAAAAGTTTAACATGACTTAAAAGTAAACTAAAAGCATTACTCCATGTAAATAAATAATAGGACATAAAAACAAATAAAACTATTATTAGGACATAAAAAACAATGGTACACGACATCATTGCCTGCGTTTTGTCCATGTGAAGCGAGAGGGGTAGTTGCTTCAGCAGACGACTTACACATATCGTGGAAATTTTAATTGTACCCAATACATGGGTTTTCGTAATGTTTCCTTTTGAATCTTTGGCCAGATTTTTGAAAATTATATTTTTTAAAAACGTCAAACCACAATAATTTATATATGTTGTTTAATAGGTTGTCAAATCACTATTATGCAATCATAGATATCATTATTTCACTTATAAAAACATTCACATAAAAATTGCACAGGTTAAACAGATAAGAATAATGATGCCTTTTTTACCTTGTTTTGATCAATGATATTATTAGTTTCGATGGCTTAAGTAACACTTTCAAAATCAAACGTTTTTCTTCAACAATAAAAAATGATATTTCACAACCGACACTATAGAATTAAAATGATTATTATTAAACAAAGTAGGGTTGTACATAAATACCATGAATTTTAAGGCTTTGTTTTAGTATATTTTAAACATATATTTTTAAAAAAAGCTATTGTCGATAACTGTTCCATAATGTGTGTTTTTCTTTTCTTTTTTTAGTACAGTGGTTTCCAACCTTATGTTGGTAGTGACCCTATTTCAGAAACCATAATCTGATCGCGACCCCTCGAACCTGTTTCTATTAACATCATTATATACAGATCAAGCTGATTAATAAGAGACCGGTGAAACAAATCATAAGCGTAAGACGAAAGGAGGACAAACGACTAGCAAGGTAACTTTCATAGCAGTCCGCAAACCCGTTTGGAGGTGTGACACATTGTTCGTTTTGGCAGTGTGCTTGGCAATCGCGTCTACGTCTCGATTATCCATTTTATCGTTAAACTTTTAAATGTCACGAGTGTTCTAATCCATTTGAATCTCAGCCATTCTGTGGACCGGAAGGTTTCGCATGATCTTGCCCATATTGATCATTATCGAAGCAATGTTACTTTTAAGTCTCGATTAACCAACTTGCCATTAAACGTTTAAATCTCACGGAAGTTCTAATCCATTTGAATCTCAACCCTCCGGTGTTCTAGAGAGTGGATGATAGCATTATCTAGCGAATAAACGACTAAATAATTGTTTATATAACAACGAACTACAATAGGCAGATTTGGCTCTAACATAAAGCATCTTTACAGACAAACATAATATATAAGTATTAAATTTATAAACAATGGTCTAGACTGGATGATAAATATGCATCATTCGAGAATGAATGCAAATAAATATTCTATCATATTCCAAACAAATTTTGGAGCTGGATGGATATCATCATTTACAGCGGCTATTGACATGTCCCAATAGTCCAAATACACAACACGGGAACGAAACTCTTCCATTTCTTCGTGTAAAATAGATATAAGATGGCGACCCATAAAATCATTTATGCAAGGTACCCAACCAGTACAGTAAAATACATGTGGCCCTTTTATTAATACTTGAAGTTCACTGTTTCTATTCAACGCATTTCTTAGAGCAGGTAGAAACGATTGGATTGTATCTCTGAAAATGTTATATCGCATTCTCGCAAAATGACCATACATGTGCATTGCCACAATATATCGTCCACTTTTAGGTATACTATTAAATATAGATGTATAAGACTTTATTGTGTATTCTTCTCTGCCCCGTCCTTTCATATCGCTGTACAGATTAGGATAAGCGTGTAGTATAAACTCCACGGAACCTTTCCAGTCTTTGCGCTGACACACATATTTAGCCACAAATTTGCATTTAATTGATTTTGTTAATGCAACGAACCATTGTTTCATTGTGGAATCTCCCACCATAATTAACTTTGTTTTATTCAGAGCTTTGGCTATTTTGGTTGAAATATTATCTGATGTTTTACATTTTGTTGATTGATAAAATGACCCGTTAAAATATCCAGACGGTGTAGAAAGATCCCACGTTTCAGATTTAGGGAGATTTGAACACAGTGGAAGATCAGTCCTTGAAATATCTTTACCTGATAAAAGATAAAATACAATTGATGTTAGCGGTGTGTGCTATATAGTGTGTTATGGGGAAACTTTTTCCCGGGTGGCAATAGATTTTCAACCGTCAGGGGTTCTTTGACGTTCATACAGGTCCTCGACATTTCGGCATATCCTGCACCATTGCAAGGAGATACCATGCTTACAAATTCTTGGGAACTGTTTCGGGCAACACCGGTTTCGAACACCGACCCGTGGGGCTTTTTTTTTTGCCAATTGGGTAAAAGTGAACTCGACACAAAAATGGTAATTTTGTTACTGTAATATATTAAACAATTTTATTTCAATAATTCGCTTGCGCGTCATGGTCTTTAGCAGAGGGGGTAGCTGGGGGACATGGGAAAAACCCACAGAACTTTAATGTGTAAAATACATCCCACTTACTCACCTTCAATGTTTAGTATTACTGAAAGATTTCGATTTGTGTGACTGCATGGTGCCCTGTAAAGAATGTTAATGGCAATTTTATACGTGTATATAATAAATAAAACAAAACTAGGATTGAAAATCGAGTTTCTAAAATAAAATATTTCCGGATTTTTTTTTTCTATAAACACTAATCATGTCAACGTTCCTATTATATGGAGGTGAAATGGTTAACGTTCTTACATTATATAACGGCTAATGAAGATGGACATACGGTGGCACTGCGACATACTCTTATGTCCAGTTCCAAATATTGTCATGGGTTCTTTTAGGTGCACACAAATATGTACATGGGTCGAGCCCGAGCCCCCTGATAGATAGCCAGTGTCTTATTCACTGAGTTACCGCGCTTTCCTGTTATATCTTAATAACATGTTATTTTTATATGCGTTAGGGTATAAACCGACATAGCTGAAAGTCAACCAAAATATAGGAGAAATACCTTGATAGCAGTTCACTTTCGGCATGCGTAGCTCCAACATCGGAAAACCTGTAGTCTCTTAGCCCAGAAAAATCGTTGCAAGTGAGATTAGCTGATGGCGGACGGCCACAATACCAAGGACTTCCATCGTTGAGTGTAGTGAAATTGCAGATTTCCTGATAACCAATTATTTTAGGTACAGGTAAACATAGGGTGTTTTGATTCAATGGGCCTTTGATAAACAAACCAACGTGATAATACATAGAATTCAATGTTCGGTACCATCTGAACAGTGTGGCACTTTCTTCTCTGTAATAGGGTATAACAATCGAAACAGTGTTAGTACCATTCCAAAGTGTAGGAAATCTCACTAAATACGTCCCGTTATTGAAATCAAACACCCGACCCGACATCGCCATTTTGTTCTTAGACCTCGTTATCCAGACACGGACATCGTCTCCACCACGGTTTAAAATGTTTCCATATTTGTCTTGTAGGTTTAACTGTATCTGCAATTCGTGTTTAGTTTTAAGAACTCTGTGGCCGGTTAAGACTGTGATTACAGATTTTGAAAGCTCGGGCACTTGCGTTTCATTTGTAACTCTCTTGTCACGTATCGTCATTTTTTCTGCCATTATCATCGGTTTTTTAAACATATATTGATTATCCGAAATAATTGAATGATTATAAATTTGATTCCGAGCGTTACACATACACTGCCACCCTCGACACATAGGTGAAGGCGTTAAAGTAACATTTTTACACGCATATTGACATTTCTTGCACCCATGATTTAGACTGGCTACTTTTATATCTTTAGGTAGCTGATAAATAAAATCGGACGGATAAAAAGACGTATTTACACGCTGCCTGAGTCTGTCTACATATTGTGGATAATTCTCTTTAAAGCGATTCATATTTATTATGTACCTATCGTATAATAAATCCAAACCTGGTGACATTGCGTTTCTGTAAAGTAAAATTCACAGTGGTTAAACATAAATTAAGCAATAGCTAAATCTTCCTATTGATTGCAGGTATTTCTTTACACCTGAAATGTTATATAAACTATTAATTATACAAGACTATAATCAACTCTAGATGGCATCGGATACTCGAGATTTTGACTTGATTAAAACGGTTCACCATTTTAAAAATTAAACCTAAAAATGGGAAAGTCTAGAATACACCAGCGCCCTGGTTACCACAATGAACTCATCTTGTCAAGACTACAAACAGTGGTTATTTTTTTGGGCTCAGAGTGAATTAATTTGAATGAAATTCCTTAATATTTCCATTTTTTACATGATCTATTTTGAGCTAATGTAGCAAAAATGGTCAGCTCTTTATCTAAATCTTACATAATGTATCTGAAACGATTCTTAATGAAGGAGAAGTGTCTATAATATCTGAACAGCTAGGTTAGATCAGATATTAGTTTTTCTTTAGCTGAAAATAAGAATCAGAGAGATAACTACATTTCGAAATACGTCGCCTATATATGTCTGATTGATGGGGAGGTTGGGGTCCAGTGGTTTAACATGTGGGTTTTAGATCTTAAGGTCTTACATTGAGTCGAATGACGTAGTTTCAGCATGCAAGAAACAAGGAGTAGTAGGTAAGTTTGTGTCGAGTGGACGTTCAAGGTTATTTTTTTCTTGGGGGGGGGAGGTATCAAATATACATCTAAACTAGTGGGCATTTTGCACAATGTAGGGTATGCTCACCCTTTCTAGACCACCTCATAAACCAAAATTATTTCAGAAGTCTTTTAGATCGATCTCGTTATTGTGTTTCAACTACTGAATAATAAACCTACCGCCATTTAATCGTCAGTAAAAGTGAAAAAGCTCCACAGGCTAACCAACCGAATATTGTAAGGCGCCTCATCTTAATATGTCTGTAAAAGAAATGATAAATGTAATAATCTACGTATTAAAGGCTCTAATACATGCTAATAATCTCTGTGGTACAACTAGTTCACTGACTTCAACGCCTTTTTTCCCTTTTCGTGGGGACCACGTGGCTAAATGATCGCTACCCTGGATGTCGGGTGCATTGGCCGAGAAAGTTCATCCAGATTTTTCCCGGCGTGGTTTCCCCTTGTCAGTGATGCAGGGCGCAGGTCCTGCCTGACAAGGACAGCTGTCTTATCGTTCGAATGGTACAGAAAACCTAGGTCCCGTGTACACAATGGCGTGCACGTAAAAAATACCCTGGCAGTTGGAATTCGATATAAGAGTAGGCCTCTGTGCCGCTGTCTGGGCAAAAATTCCCTCAAAATACACTGTATGGCGTATGCCCGTCTTCATTAGCCCAGGTTAGGAGCAAAACAGTAGGAGGTTAAACCCCATTTCACTTCATTTCCTTTCTGGTGACCAAAACTGCAGATACCACATTCCAGGTTCTCCATTAGCCCAGGTTAGGTGCAAAAGATTAGGCCGTTAAACCCCATTTCATTTCATTTCATTTCAGGTTCTTTCTAAACTATATTTTTGAAAATGTGGGGCAGTCATAAATCACCTCCGTTGTCAAAAATAATATGTTTCTTATTATAGCTGTCATGTCCGTCCATTGAGTTCCATGGAATTATGTCCGAGTTCTCTCTTTTATAGGTACCAGCAGACCCTATCTTACGTCATGGACTAAAATGTCCACAAAATTTTGGACTGAGACAAAAACTATTTTTTTTCTAAATTTAATTTTCTCCTCAGACCCCCTATATGCTCATGTGGTACCATATTATCTGTCTTTTATTTTTCGTAAAATCTTGACATTTTCAAAATCCTTCGGGGATACAAAATAAATTATACCGGTGAAATTTTAACGTTTTATTACAAGAATTTTAACTGCCAATGATTCTTTTACATACACGGCATTATGTACACTGGTGGACCACTGGAACGCCTTGTTACGCTTTCCGCTATCCTCTACAAGTGAGAAACTCCAGCGTGTGAAGATATTATAATTAAACATATCGTGACATCCCCACCATATAAAAAAATAAAACTACAAATGAACAGCTTGTAACATACATGTAATTTGAAACTTTCCTTTCTCAGATCTTGGTGTGTCGGGGACACATACTTATTTGTGGAGATTTTAACTTATATTTTGAAAACAGCAGTAATGCAATAGTTTCTAAATTCATCTTTTAACCACATATGGACAAGTCCCTACGCACTGTGAGGGTAATATCTTAGATTATATAATAACGAAACAAAGTGATCCTAGTATAAACTCTGTTAGTATTGTACAGGATACAATCTCTGACCACTCGCCAATTGTATGTGACTTGACATTAACTCCTGATGTTGCCACTCAAAACACATTTAGTCTCCAGAACGTCTCCAACAGACCCGGGTGAACTAGTTGACCGCTACAATACTGCTATTGCAACAACCTTTGGTCGATTGGCTCCTCTTAAATGCCGAAAATCCAAAGGAAAGCATCCGAAGCTGTGGTATAACAACGTTATACGGGAATGTCAGGAAGAAACGTCAGAGAGCAAAGAAGAAGTGGTTGGGGTCTGCTCTAGAAGTTGACAAGCAAATCTACAAGATCGAGTCAAATGCTGTAGCTCCACTTATCGATCGAGCTAAAGCAAATTTCTACAACAGCAAGCTCTCTTCTGCTGATTCGAAGGATATGTTCAGTATTCTAAAGCGACTGACAGAAAGTACAATAGTTAAACTTCCCGAATGCGAGAATGATCAAAAACTCTCTGAAAACTTCAACAAAGTATCAAAGATAAGGCGTGAACTGGACTATGACACACCTAGTGTTAAAGCTCATCTTGCGACTTCTTTGCTTAACTGCTTTCAAATGATCCCTGAGAATGAAGTTCCTTAACCACTACTTTTATTAACACTTCCTTACAGTCAGCAACTGTTCCAGCTTCATTAAAATGTGCTGTTGTAAAACCGCTATTAAAGAAATCTAACCTGGGCTGGTACTCTTAGACATAATCACGGTTTGGCTGATGACACTCAAATTTATCACAATTTTCATTTGTCTGAAACATTGGCGGAAAAGGTTGTCTCCAATATAGAGAAATGTCTTGATGATGTTCGTGTGTAGATGTACCTTAACAAATTGAAACTAAATAATGACAAAACTGAATTCCTTATCATAACCCCTCCGTCCAAATCACAGAGCCTAAACTTGATACCAAAACTACGAATGGATTCTAGTCTCATTCATCCAATTAAAAAAGCGAATAACCTAGGTTATGTCATGGATGACTCTATGTCTGAATTAACCTTAGTCAGTATTTAGACAGGTATCTTATTTAGTGAAATCAAATTAATTTGTTTTATAGTATATTTATGTTTTTATTCCTTAAAATAAAGGTTTAAAGTCATATGCCAAACATGTTGCTAAAATGTTAGTATATTAGTCACATTAGGGATTATGAAAGTGTGATTTCTTATCATAACAATCTATAACACCATTGTTACATTTCCACTGAAATAAAAAAAAGCTGGGTTCCCACGAAGGTGTCGAAAACGACCAACTTTAATCCGTTATGGCCAATAACTGCGCCTTCGTGTGAATAAACCTTTTAAACAGGACAATTTGCCTTATTTCACGTGGTAATATCGTGGATTCGTGTCATCGATGATTTGTTCCATACCATATTTAAAGCAAACTTCGTTTTCTAACAAACTTTTATCATTTTGGTGGGAATGGACGTTAAATAAAGCTATTTCACACATTCCCACAAACTGATTTTCTATTGGTTATTGGAGGGAGACCAGCATCTACTTCAAATGCAAAGGGTAACGGTTTTCTGAAAATATTATACGTGGATACAAATAGTTTTTTTTTTAATAATGAAAGAGAATTCTGAATGTTCGAATATTGGATCTGGTGGAACACAAAATAGATTTCTAAATTTACCCGAAACTACCTTGAAGTATCCTTCACAATGGACAAAATAAACTTAAACACACACACAGGGAAGTAATTACTTTCATCAAACAATGTTTATAGAAAGGCAATTTATTAGTATTCATGAGTTAATTATTCAGAAGATAACTTAAAAAACGTTTCGAGTGCATTAATAAAACGCCCCATTCCATAAGCTTATACACAATGAAACTACTATTCAAAAAAGTAGGGGATATTTGATTTTGGGGGCATAATACTAAAATATGCAAATGACTACGAAAAAAGTCACTATAGAACCTAACAGAAGAAACATTTCCAGTTACATGTGACGCCCAAACGCACCAATAGCTACCGCATGGAATGCAGGTGATGCTTGGGATCATCATGGGGGTCCAACCCAAGATTTGCACGACTCTGACTTTGAATGTTACAGTCATTGTGGCATTGAATGCCAGGGTGGAAACATCAGTTTAATTGTTTTAGTGACCAGAAAACAAATTTTGATATGCGTCGGCTTACCCAAAATGAAAGATTACGTGCCCTTGGCATGCTGCAGATCGGCACAACACAGGCGGTTTTGGCGCGGACGATGAATGTTTCTCAGTCTGTCATAAGCAGGCTATGGTCCAGATACCGTGATACACAATCTGTACAGGACAGACCACGCTCAGGTCGACCAAGGGCGACAACTCGTTCGTTCGTTCGTGGGGTTTAACGTCCACTTCCACCTAAGGTGATATCGTAGACAACTCAAGCCCAGGATCGATTTATCCGTACCTTGGCCTTGAGAAATCGTGTCATCACAGCAAATCAGATCAGCGCCCGTCTTAAAACAGACACTGGTGTGAGAGTGAGTGGCCAGACGATTCGGAATCGACTGCATAGGGGTCACCTTCGCGCCCGACGTCCTCGCATGATCCCTTGTTTGAGAGATCATCACATTCAGGCAAGACGTCGTTGGTGTAGGGATCGTCAACACTGGGGTAATCGACGCTGGAGCAATGTGATGTTTTCAGATGAGTCATGGTTCACTGTTGATTTTTTGGACAGACGTAGGAGGGTGTGGCGTCGTCGAAACGAGCGCTTCCAAAACGTTAACTTCATCAGACATGATCGATTTGGGGGTGGTTCTGTTATGGTGTGGGGAGGCATCACTGTTGCTGGAAGAACGGCTTTACATGTTGTTGCAGAGCGTGTTACAGGCCACTACTACCGGGACAACATCTTGGCAGTCCATGTTGTGCCGTTCGCACGACGTCATGGCCGCCGTTTCATCTTCCAGGATGACAACGCAAGATGTCACAGGGCCAGGATCGTTACAGGTTACCTCCAACAACAGAACATCACCACATTACCTTGGCCAGCACTGAGTCCCGACCTCTCCCCACATCGAGCATGTCTGGGACATGCTTGGACAGAGGTTACGTCAACTTCAACAACGTCCTGCCAATGTCCAAGAACTTGCTGCTGCGTTGCAACAGGAATGGGACAATCTGGACCAAAATGACCTTAGACGTCTCATTAGGAGTATGCCACGTCGGATCAATGCTTGTTTGGCAAACAGAGGAGGATTTACCCGTTACTGACTTTGTTGTGATGCTGTGGTAACTTTGCTGTTTGACCCCGGGTATCATTTGACCCTTATAATGGTCAGTCTGTGCCTTACTTAGTCTAACGATCATTTGGAATAAATCGATGAAAGTGAACTTCATTTCATTTTGTCATTTGTTTCTTCGTCAGTTTCATTAGGTGACTTTAATAACACTTAAAAATCAAATATCCCCTACTTTTTTTGAATAGTATATTTACGCTGAACAAATTATACATTGTCTTAATTTAGAAAATACATGAATGGAAATTACATGAACGGACGTTAGAAATTGCATGAATAGAAGTAAGAAATTAGACGATAGCATGTTAGAACCTCGAATCTAATATACCGCCATAATAATCTAGCTTATTTTCCCGCTTTAGTGCAATTTTAGATGATCGGAGGGAAAAATAAATTAACGAATGATTTTATGAGGTTTATAATATTTAATGATTCTTTCCGTCATGTGGATCACGGTGGCTAAGTGGATGATAAGGCGCTGGTTCGCTAGCCTGGAGGTCGGGTGTTCTATCCCTGCATTGGCCGAGAAAGTTCGTCTCGATTTTCCGGCGTGATTTCGCCTTGTCAGTGATGCAGAAGGAGGGCAGCTGCCTAGTCGTTCGGATGGGACGAAAAACCGAGGTCCCGTGTACACATTGGAGAGCACGTAAAATATCCATTGGCTAGCAATTTAATACAATTTAATTACAACCCATCCCCATACTTTGTGTCTGTATTTAATTGTCATGCATAGATTGTGTTTGTGTGTATGCTATGTTTGTATTTACTTGCCATGTATATCTTGTTTGCATAAAGCTCGTGTATACATGTATATGCTATCTGATGATTCAGTGGACTTAAAGATATAAAGAATTGAATTAGGGATGTTGGCACCTACAAAAGAACATAACCACAGCCCGTATAATCAAAGCACAAGGCACTAGTCACCGCTTGTGTTCTTTGGGTGACCATTCGATTCTGAGAGAACCATGATATATAGGTTTTCATCAGCTAACTCTCTCTGCGAGTGGAGTTGGGTTGAGAGAACATGCTTTCTCTTCAATATAGTTAAACCCTAAAACTCCCCCAAACATGCATTATGCTAGGGCTTAATTTGAACTATTAAAGTTACATTATGGGAGATAAGATAAAGAGATGGCAGTTCTCACTATAATAGGTAAAAACTAGATAGTGTAAAGGTTATTTGTTGAAAATTTCAGTCAAATTGGTCCAGTATTAGCCGAGAAAAAAGCATTTGAAATATTCACATAGCCTCGGTCATCATTACTCAAATCATTAATATAAACAGCGTAGTCTCGATTATCCACTTGATTGATTTTTATTATCAACGGCCATTAAGCGGTATATAGGAATTCAATCCGCAAACATCGAAGGCTAGCCTTGACTTTAAGAGTTTATTATGGTCTGGATATGTTAATTAATGTCTAATTGATTATTTAGATAACATCTCAGGCCTAAAGAAAGACCTGTAATAAGCAGATTTTGCTTTTGGATAATGATATTTTAATGAATTAGACAAGCTATTCATTACACCTAAGCTTATGTCGGATTTAGAGATTTTTGGACTAATAAATGATATAATTGTATTATTGCGTGTTTAATTTCCATGTGTAAATCTTGTAAAATGTGCTACCACATAGGAGATGAACAAAATGATTGTTCTTTCTATGTACAATATCTTGCGAAATTCGTCTTTGAAAAAACACCCGAGAATAAAATCTGGTGCATTACTTACAAGATGATTAGATACACTATGTATGTTCCAGCAAAATAAATAATAAATTCCAAACGCCCCCAAACTTTGCCATGACTATACCCTTTAGGCCATTTAATGTATCAATGGAAACGGCGGCCATTTTGTCCGTCAATTTTGGTCCGATTTTCACGAAATTCGAACTCAATCTTCATTACCATGTAACGGTGATATAATCAAACGTTATTTTTTTTAATTCGGATAATAATTTGACCTCCACAGGGACGACAATCAGGGGTCATAATTGAGGAAGTTAAAGTAGCTAAGTCTTTAACTCAATCTCATCCAAAATCTTCGACGATGAAAACACGAATTATTTGTCAATTTGAATCAACATTGATGTTGTGATCTTACCGGGAAAGGATGGGCTTCTGATAGCCAATATCTAAGACAACATGAAAAAATCGTGTACCATAATGCGTCCTAGGTCCATTTTTAACAAGGGACTTGAAAAACGAGGCTAGACGGTAACGCACAATTCTTATCTGGAGAGCATGCTCTATAAATACTATGTAGGCTGGCATAACCAGACGCTAGGCATTCGATTGAGACTTCAGGCGTAGGCCATATTTCACCGAACATAGCTGATTTGAAATAAGAATAAAAACGGAAATGATTGAATGCAAATCACTTAAAATCAGTTTATATCAATTCATATATGCGTTGGGACCATTTTTGTCAATTTCTGGGTCCCAAATATTAGCAATTTAGCTCCTTTAAGAACCGATGGGCGCAAATATCGAAAAGAACCAGATCTTTGGGTTATACACATACATGTCAAGTTTCGTCAAAATCGGTTCAACACTGTGACCTCTATAGGGTTCATAAGCTAAAAACATGATTTTTCGTACAATCAGAGGTCATAATCCATGAAGTTTCGATTCGATACATGTTCATATCGAAAGCAGTCGAGATCTTATGGGGATAAATCTATATTTAAAGTTTCGTCAAAATCTGATAAAAATTGTGACCTGTAGAGAGACCACAAACAAATTGTGGACGGGCAGTGGCGACGACATAATACGTCCACATGAAAATGTGGGCGTATAAAAAGAATCAATTTAGTTGTAAGAACTTTCCACTAAACCTACTCCATGGCCCAAGGCCGCAAATGGAAAGATTGCAAAATCATCTTCTAAAAACAGAAAGAAGCCTCGACTCTCCCATGTCGTGTCTGCGATATCACTTCTGTGGAAGCGGACGTTAAAACACCAGGTAGTAGTAGTAGCAGTAGTAGTAATAGTAATTATTTCAACTGGCCTAAATTTACTCATTTTAAAAAGATGCACATATGATTTGTTTACAAATTAATTTATATCAAACTTTTCAAAAAATTAACATCTATCTAAAACAAATTTTTGTGTGAACTGAAATATTTCTGGCGTTCAAGTAACTTGTATGTAATATAACCGTGTCATGTGTACGGTTGAAATTTTACTTTAATATTCATCTTCCAAAAAAATCATATTATAGCACAATTTGAGTACAGATTGTAGCTAGAGAACAATCGAACGCAAGGAACTTGTACAAGGCAAGCACTAAACCAATCTGTTTCACAGAGAATTACTTACGAATTATCTATGTAACAGACACTGTCCACAACAGGTGCGTTGACTGCACGCGCCGTTAGTCATTGGCTCAACGGCTCGTGCAATGTTTACTTAACACCTAACTGCTTCGGGCAAAATGATGCATTTTACTCATTTTAATACCCATTTACACTAAATAGGAAATATGTTTTTAACTACAAATACTTCAAACGTCTTTATTTATTTTTCTTTTACCTCAAAAAAATGTTTGAGAATTTCATTTATCGGAGTAAAAAAGTTAATATGCCGTACTCATTAAGCCTCGTCGATGTCATGCTTATCAGTGATTGTAGCGGCCAAGCGAATATTCACTGCGGGATCAGTTTGGCACTAAACATTATACGTCAGTGTTCGGCTATTTACGTGGCATTGTTCATAATTGCTCCGTGATATAAGTAAGACAAATTGAAATATACCTATAGCAAGTAATCTAGTGTGGTATTACATCGATATGATAACAATGCAAGTATTTATGTCAGTTTTTACATTAATAATATTATGGCCACAAAAAGAACAATCAACTTGACCGGTAATTTGTTCTTAGGTCTTAAAGCTGACAGTTCTCCGCCGACAACTCTCTACCGACAGTTGTCCCTTATTTATTGAAGAGGCTGAAATGAGCAAGATATTTTATCTTCACAATTCGTCTGCTAATACTTATAACGTGAACCAATTAATCATTATATGATTGAAAACTAACCCAGTAATATGAGACACCAAACACCGACTGGTTATCTTTATTAAGCACAAATCGACACGTGTGGGTGTAATTAACCAACGATTGTTGTCCCATAATAAATAAAGTAAACTTAAAACATCTTGTTCTTAACATTAATTTGTCAATTCATGTGGCAAAGATCGATTATAGAACAATACCACATTGCATGAGTTTGGGATGGTATACATAAAGGGTGCTGTGTTCGCCATCTAACTCAATAAAACCAACTGGCCATAGTAATTGCATAACCCTGTTTAACGTGCCGAATATACTTCAAAATCAATGATCCCGCGAACACACACACACACACACAAAATAATGATTATGACTTAAACCCAATAACTGAAATTGATATCACAGTTAAAGAATTGTATACATGTACCTGATTTTGTTTTAAAGTCATTTTACAGGATGGACTATTTTATGTAAAATTAATGAACACTGGAAATATATTCGACATAATGACGCATCTAGTCAACAACGAAATGTCATTAGTAATTACCCCCTATATTTACACCAACGGGTATTTTGTGCTGCACAGATTAAATGAATGCACGAAATGGGGTTCGACGTCCCGTGGCTAGATGAATGTAGTTTTGCCTGGACACATGTTTATGGCTAACGTTTTCAGTTCTCTTCCGATGTTAAAAAAAACGTCCGAATATATATCACCGATACACCGTAATGTTTATTAAGTTCGAATTTCGCGGAATTCATACCAAAACTGCTGCCCCAAAAAGGCCGCCCCCAAATATAGCAAGGTTGTGAATCCTCGAGAGGTCACAGTTTTGATCCGATTTAGATAAGACTTATAATGCAAGTTTATAACCTAAACGGAAACTAACTTCCTGGATTGTGCCGCCCTTCGCTGTGGTCCCTCTAGATGTCATGTTTTTTTTATCTGATTTGAAATAAAACGTTTGAATATATCACCGTTACGCCCTAATGACGGTGGCATTAAGGGGCACTCTTTGTTGTCACACCTTAATTACCTTGATGTGCTGTTATCCCTAGAGAGAGAAATGGGGCGTCCGCTCGACACGAACTAGGCCATGTCGGGACTAACGTTTTCAATTTTATTTCAATAATTCGCTTGCGAGCAGGGGTCTTTAGCAGTGAGAGGAAACCGGGGGACCTGGAGAAAACCCACGAGTTTAGACAGGCAACCTACTCACGTATAACCGGGGAATCTAAACCACGCCGGTTGACTCAATGAGAGACCTTATGAAGCAGCGCGCACATACTAACCATTCGACCATCCAACCTCCCTGTTTCAACGAGTTTAAGTTATATACATTTATATCTCTAAACGTTTTGACAATCAAAACCATTAAATTAATTTACAACTAATCTATCAAGATTACGGTTTGCTTAACGCCTTTGGCAATCAAAACCATTTACATGTAATTAACTTACAACTAATCTATCAAGATTAAATCTTTGAACTACTCCCAAAGAAATATATATAAAAAATTACGTGGAAAAAAAAGAAATAAAGACATGTTTATGGCTAACGTTTTCAGTTCTCTTCAGGCCATATTGATATAATATAATGTAATATACATGTAAGACAATGACGTTACATCAGAGCGTAAGTTACGAAACAGGAGATAGCAAAATATAATCTATCAAGATTAAATCTTTGAACTACTCCCAGAGAAATATATATAAAAAATTACGTTGAAAAAAGAGAAATAAAAACATGTTTATGGCTAACTTTTTCAGTTCTCTTCAGGCCATATTGATATAATATAATGTAATACAAGACAATGACGTTACGTCAGAGCGTAGTTACGAAACAGAAGATAGCAAAAAATAATAAAATAGAACACCTAACATTATTAATTTTCAGATATCCAATTTTCAGATTTAAGGAGGGCATATATATATATATTTTTTAATACAATTCATTTCTTCACATTCTAATAAATGACTATTTTTAGAGTTTTCCTTGTAAAGAGGAAAAAACTTGGATACGCCTCCTCCGCATTTATCCAAATGGGTACTGACTTGGGTTGTTCTGTTTTCCGGGTGCCTAATTTGCGAATGCGAACGATGGAGATTCATTCAAATATTAAATCGGTCAACAGTTTTCCCAAAATATTTTTCAGGACACCCATTGCATATTATTAGATATATCACATACTTTGATTTACAATTCATACTGGACTTCACATTTTGTATCTGTAGTGATCTGGATTTAATCGCCATCAATTAAATAGAGAGAGAGAGAGATGGGGTTTAACGTCCACTCAACACAAACTAGGTCATTTCGGGACTAACATATGGTTTTAATTTTAGGGGTCTTTAGCAGTGGGAGGAAACCCACGAGGTTGAGAAGGCGCCCCTATCTCCATGCCACATATGCCAGGGCTCGAAACCACAGCCGCAAGCCAGAGGTGACCGGCCAGCTAGAGTTCAAAGCGCGGCACTCTAGACCACTAGGCCACCCCCCCCCCATCAATTAAATAAGATGTGCATAAAAGGCATCGTGAGTCCCCACACTGCACTTGGATATTGAAGGTTTTGGAATATCCTAATCGAATTGAGATTTCGTCAGAATCCTACGTAAATTTGGAGACTGTTTTCGGCTATCCCTCAATTTACTATTGAATCCGTTAGTAATCAAATTTAATTTTGTCTTTTTAAGAAATTTCTTAATTCATGAAGTCTGGAGTATTTAACGCTATTATTAGACAAAGTAGTACACACCCTTAAAGCCATATTGTAGGGAATAATACGTGTTATATGTGATGGGTAACGTGATATTTTAGTCTAGTAGTATTATCCAAGTTTTTTTTAAAACTCGACATCACAGTCTTCCACATTGTAAACACGACTTGTTGGTCAAGTTAAATCAACATTGATGTTGTTATCTCAACGTAAAAAGTTGGGCTTCTGATATCCAATATTTAAGACAAAATGAAAATTCTAAAATATGCACATGAATCGCGTGCTAGAATGCATTTGAATGGCATTGGTATGAAACGACTGGAGGAACGAGGCTAAATGAGATATAAATTGGTATTACAAACGTTATAGGTAACTAGTCCCAATAAAAAGTGATAACAAAGCCCGTTAGTACTCACAATTTCATTCTTCAAGATTTAGTATGTGTACTTTTTAACCCTTGATTTTAAAAATGTACTGGATGTTCTGAAGAGGACTGTCTAAGCGTTATTATCCGACAAAGTGACGGATAACTGACAGCTCTACCATCTCATATGTCACCCGGTCGTCGTATTTGTTAGGATGCTATTTGCAGACATTTATTAGATATACCAACGCCTACGGGGACCGCATAAAGTTCTTATCCATTAGGTATAGGATTCTTTTATTAACTTACCCGAGGCTAATATGAGATATCAATGATGCTTTCCCGCGTACAAGCTATGTGAAATGGTGATGTATTGGATCTAAACACATATTATTCAAATATTTTATGCCTACTATTATGATGTGTAATAGTTTACTATACTTATTCACATAATATGATAATACTTCATATTCGCTTATTGATACATGTATGTGTCTTTTATGCATAATATGATAATGTGAAATAACTTACAATTGCACTTGATCACATAATATATATATATGCTAAATTTATATATCCAATTATTTATTACTAGATAAATTGTAATTGATGTTTTAATTATGATTTCAATATATCTTTATTTGTGTTATGATGTTCATTCGTTAATAAACCCAGTTCGACGTCAAATAATTAGTACTTAGTTTCTTATAGATTAAAGCTCCTGGAATAATAATTATTGTGAGAGCGCTGTGCTTCGACCTATTAGAGCTACGTACCCCCAGCATAAGAAATCTTAAAATACATCAAGCTAATACAAAAGCACGCTCGCAGTACAATGAGGGTCCATAATCCAGATAGTTATGGGAAGGGACTGAGATCTTTTGGACATAAAAATATAATTGTGAACTCTAGAGGGTCCACATCCTTCATATTACATAGACATTTACGCAGTTTTGGTTCGATTTTCACACAATTTGAACCTTTTGTGTTGAAACGAGTGATATAATCAAACGCTTTTTTTCAAATCGGATAATCATATGACTTAGGGACCACAAGCTAAAAAATGTGATTTTTCGTAAAATCAGGTACCATAATTCAGGAAGTTAGAAACCGATATGCGCAAATATCGAAAGGAGCCAAGATCTTTGGATGAAGACTGTGACCTCTACAGGGTTCACAAGCTTGATGTACCATATTTTTACACTATTCGCGTACAAGCGACGGTCAGGTTTTGTTCCGATTTTCACGAAATTCGAACTCAACCTTCGTTACCGTTTAACGGTGATATTATCAAACGGTTTTTAAATTGGATAATGTGACCTCCAGAGGGACCACAAGCTAAAAAAGGGCTATTTTTTAGATTCCCCTTAGGTGTGGTATCATCCACTGGATGTTTACATCCTTATGGAATATTCCGTTTGAGACCGAGGCAGTAGCAATGGGCAGCACATATCGCCTTTCCATCTAGAATCGACGAATGAAGATAAGAAAAATACACTTCGTCAAAAAATCAGCCCCCATTCGGTTCTCACACCACTTAATGCTGTGTAATGTGCTAAAGGGTGGACCTTAGTGTGGTGTTTTTATATTAGTACACTCTTAGAACACAGCACAGTCTTTGTATGGATTCCCCTTAGGTGTGATACCATGCAGGGAATGTTTACGTTCTATTGCATTTGAGATCCAGGCGGTAGCGACTGACAGCACAATAAGATCAAATTCCCACTTCGTCAAGAAATCAGTTCCCATTCGGTTCTCACATCTCTTATTGCTATGTAATGTGCTAAAGAGTAGACCTTAATGATTTTGTACACTCTTTCAATTGAATGAAGTCATTTTAGTTCTCATATGTGGGATATATGCCACATTCAATGGCCAAAAATGAAGAAAAACCCCAATTTTCTGCAGTCCCGGGCGCGGCCATCTTGGATTGGATACCAAGCTTCATCAAAGAGACCAGTTTTGCTCGAGCCGGTTTACTGCTGCTACCAGCGAGCATGGTCGAATGATTTGACGGAGAATTGGAGAAAGCTAACTTACCCTGTATGAAAGTAGTTGGCCATTTCATTATAGAGAATCAGAGATTTACAATATGGAAAATTCAACAACTTTGACCTGTGATTTCGCATTAAATGAAAAGAGGTGACAAAGATTTTATTTCTTATATCGATAGAGGGCGTCGAGCTCTGCATAAAACCATTTCGATATTTTGACCCACCCCCGCACCATAGAAAATAAGGCAAATCTTCGAACGTGTATATTTTCTACTTTATTCGCCATATGTTATAATTTTGCCGACCATTACTCCCAGAGAATAGATATGACCTTAAGGTCTGTACATTGGGGCACGGGAAGACCCCACTAACATCACCAACCACCACTATTTTCCTCCAAACCTTAGACTCACCAGAATAAGTGGCTAAAAATTGACCAAAAATGACATGAAAAAGGGCAAAATTGGCCAAAAATCAGCCCGAGGCTGAATCTCATAACGGTTAAATTTGGAGATCGGTACTTCTGGCTGTGAAGTAGTCTTGAGGAGTCCATAAAATCCCCCCGAGATGAACTCGATCTGTCGACCCCCCCCCCCCCATCTTCCCGATTCTGCATGATTTGGCATGATTATCTCATGGAATGACACTTAAACATTATTTGGCGAAGAAAGAGGCTTTGAAATGATGTAAATTTGCGCTGATATTTTAGTGCCAACATCTTTATTAAATACAAAAATATGTTACTTGGGATTAAGCGGAATAAAGTCACTCAGGCTGTCAGGTACACTAATGGTATACATGTACCAGGAACTATTATGTATATGGCACCAGAATTATTGTATTATCGCTGAGGCTACAGAACTTCAATGATAAAGCTTTTAAACTTAAAGATTTATCTTCCAGTCAAAATAAACCACTAATAAATGAAAGATTAAGACTAAAATACATATTATAAAAGATCTGAAGCCTTCCGCAGAGGAAAATACCACACATTCCATAATGTAGGATCTTTTTTTGTGTTTTTTTGTTTATTCTATTCACCAGATTATTGTATCATTGCTTTGAATTTTAATATTTAACAAAATAATAATTTCCATCGACATGTAAGAATAATAATCAAGAACTAAAACAAAAAAAGGTTTTCACTTCACTGTTTACAGCAGTGTCTAGATCTTGACAGACATAATTTTCCTTTTTATACGCCTGCTTTTTCACGTGGTGGCTGATTGGTATCATGTCGTGATGTCGTGATGTCGGGTTGTAGTGATGTCGTGGAGTCGCCTTTATTTATCAATGTTGAAGCGGCCACGAGATCAAGTTAGCCCTCACTATTTCATCCTTCACAAAGAATACTTACGAATCAAACTGGCCCTGATTACCAAATTTGCTGGGAGACCATGACTTGAGTGAAATCATGTGCTCGGTATGGGTTAATCCGAGCCTTTAGGAACAGAACAGTAGGACGTTAAACCTTATTTCATTTCTTATCCTAGCCTTCGATAAATAAAATGAATTGAAAGTAGTTTAATTTTTAGTAACCCATTTATTTGCTAAAAAAAATGCTTTTATTTCTCCTGAAGTATCTATCATAAGTGTGCCAGACAATAACAATTATGGAAGCGTATTTGGGTCACCATTCCAACATATCGACTAAAAATATGTCAACTTTATGAGTTATATTACAAGAAATCGACTTAATAAAGTTGATTTGACGCATTAAATTCACCTTTTGTCGACATAAACTACGTCGATATGTTTACATCATGTCAATAGTCGATTTGACTCTAAATGGATATGTCATGTTTTATTGCATGATAAAGACGTAATATGGCCACAGAGACCACTATTGATTTCCCCATTAACTTTAATGTTAATTCTCGTCTCTTAGATCGGCTCTAACTTTTTCCCAAATTTTTGTTGGGTAGAACGCTTTCTGCCACAGATGAAGCAACACGTGGCAAATTCTTGCCCAAAAGCATATATGAAATGGAATTGAAATGGGGTTTAACATCCTACTCTTCTGCACTTAAACTTGGACTAATGGAAGACGGGCATACCTCATACAGTGTGCTATGAGGGAATTTTTCCCGGGCAGCGGCGCTACGCCCTACTCTTATATCGAATTCCAACTGCCAAGGGATCTTTTACGTGCACGCAAATATGTGTGAGAGAGAGAGACTAGAGAGAGAAATGGGGTTTAACGTCAACTCGACACAAACTAGTTCATTTCGGGACTAACATATGGTTTGATTTCTTTTTAATAATTTGCTTGCGCGTAGGGGTCTTTAGCAGTGGGAGGAAACCGGAGTGCCCGGAGGAAAACCACGGGGTTGAGAAGGCGCCCATATCTCCATGCCACATACGTTCACACCAGGGATCGAAACCACAGCCGCAAGTCAGAGGTGATCGGCCGGTTAGAGGTCGAAGCGCGGCACTGTAGACCACTAGGCCATCCCAACCCCCCACGCCAATATGTACACGGGACCCCGGTTTTTCGTACCATCCGAACGACTAGAAAGCTGTCCTTGTCGGGTCCTCCGACAACTACGCAGGAAAATCGAGATAAGCTTTCTTGAGTCTCGACCAATGGAGAGATCGAACACCCGACCTTACGGCTAGTGAGCTAGTGTAGCAATATAGTCGTGGTGACATTGTTTTTAACGATTATAGACAAGGAATGAGGAGATAAGATATAGTTTTATGTTTCTGACATATTCACATATATGCAGGTGTGTACTGAAATCAACTAACATTTGATTGACATATTGTTATATAAAAAGGGTTATAGAAACAAAACATAGCTGGTTCTATATGTCAACAAAATGATAACAGATATCTCATGCGCAATTTCTCGAGTAAATTTCCATAACCATATAAGGGTGGGTTTTGACGTCATTGGGCTCAATTAACCAATCTCTCTAATTATTTACATCATGTTTGACCAATTAGATAATTGAATGTCCAAAACCAGTTGATACAAAATTAGGATATTCGTGAGAATTAAGCAGACTTCGATTAGATTCCAGAGGGTTACCATCTAAGAGTCCTAGACACCGCAAGGTGGTTGAGAAGGCATTTAGATTCCTGAGAGAGATGACCATCTGAGTTCCTAGATAGCAGAAAACTCACCTAGTGAGTTTGGCTGACTAGAGGTTGAGAAGAGTTTAGTTAGTATTGACTATAATTGTAATATGTACTATGCTTGTATGTATACCTATGCTATATAAATAGGTAAAAACGAACAGTTGCATTGTTATTCCTGATAAGACAGACGTCTTAAGAAAACATTAAGAAGAAATACACAACGTGAAAGAGAAGCAAAGACAGTGAGAGATAAATTCTAGACAATCACAAGGCTACGAAAATATGTAGTAAGAAAAGATGCATGGGTCATACGCAGGATGTGGCGACCGGTTTTGGTACATGTCCGCTCTCCACGTCTGACAAAAAGACCCATGGTGCTACATATTCGATTTGGTGCCGTAACAGTTTCGACCTTTTGGGTAGGCTGCAACAGAAGAAAAATTCTGGTGGAAAAAGAGAACATTCTGGTAGAAAAAATTGGCAGTAAAATTCTGGTGGAAGACATTTAGAAGAAGAATACATAAATATTTGATTTGGAGCCGTGCTGAAGTTTCGACCTTTGGGTTACGAAGTTACTATAGAAGAAGAATCCATATTGGAACACGCTAAGAAGAAAAATACAGCAATAGAGAAGAATTTTTGGTTGAAATACGAGAAATCGGATGATATTCGCAAAGATCTTGGTAAATACATTTTGTTTGTTAAATTAGATATGTTACATTTGTTAAAAGACCAAATAATATTAATTTAAGTTTAAAAATCTAATTAGAAACTAAATTGTTAAAAGTTAACTGTAGGAATACATTATATCCATTTATGAGTTTTGATTGATAGGTTTAGTAAACAATATAATATCATGAGTTAGGTATGTATATTATCAGGTTAACATGACCTGTAGTAAATTCGAATAATTAAAGTTAAAGAGAGTCTCTACGGAGTAGGTTTTAAAACAAACAAAATTTTCTTTGATATAACTACGAATTAATAAAAAATAAAAAAAAAACGGAGGAGGGAATATAACCAAGGAATAATAAATAATGATAAAGAAACGGAATAGGAATAAAATAGGAACTAATGTTGTCTCCGGATTGCAGTGGTAAGACGGCAGATCTAAGCATGACGTTTGTGAGTGTTTAACTCTAGTTTTCAAGATGGCCGTGCTTTCTACTGTGATTCGTTAATCTGTATTTTTCGATGTTTCGTATATAAATATAATTTTTGAGATCCTTGTCCAAAGTCTTAAGAATTAGGATTTTAGTCGAGTTAGGCTAAATGTGGGTAATTCAACTTTTGACTAAAGGGTTGAAGTGCTATCGTTTGTGTTTTGTGTCGTCCATGTATGTGGTTAGATAAGTAGAGTAAGGTAATTTTGAAGCTCTAGTCCAAGGTTTCAAAATTAAATAATTTAACTTTTGAATGAAAAAGTTGGGTTATGTTAAAATCCCACGTGGTTAACTTTAGGGATTTTGGGTATAGTTTTTCCTTGGGAAAAAACTAAAATTAACGGCTCGTTAAATTGTGAGATTATCGCAAAGTCATTAATGCGAGTTTTATACAGGGTTAATGTACGAATAGGACACTTTTTAGAAAAGTGTAGATATGCGGTAGATTTTGTCCGTATATAACTATTAACTATGTGTTATTAAATTTTTGCTTAGGAACGTGATATATAGGCTACGTTTACATAATATTTTTGCTGTTATACGCTGTCGACATAATACGCGATGATTAGAATGTGTAATTTGACATTAGGTCGAATTACTACAAACACTAGGTTCTAATGCTTGTGTTAATGTATATAGAATATAATATATATTGGATATAGTATTATATGTGTAGCTAAAAGCTAGGAATGTCATGTTTATAAATATGGATTAACGTTCGGGTTGATGAAAATGCAGTCATTCACTGGGGGCATAGTTCAAGATAAATTAAATAAAATGGGATGTCGTTCATATACTGGCCATATTTGATTGACATTCTCGATAATGTAACACTGGTATTGTCATAAGTTTGAGCTCAGCTTGTGTCAGTGTCAGTCTGATAGGAATGTTTATAAAAACAAATTATAAATGAGTAGGTCCAAAAAAGGTCACATTACTGACGGGTGAATTATAAAATTGTTTTGACGGAATTCTAAAACACAAATGGAAATTACAAAATGAAAACGCAATTATAAAATTATAAACTATTCGCTTACTCAGTTCAGGTCACGAGGTCAAAGTTAATTTGGAGATTTATAATTAAAGAGACATATAAAAGTTTCTTAATAGTTAAATAAAGTTTAATTGTAATTAAGAGTAAGGTTTGCTAATAAGTGTTCGAAATAATATATTAATAATAATGTTAGGTTAATAATTAAACTAAAGTTTTAAAAAAAATAGTAATATAGTAATAGTTAGTTCTTGGTCTGATGGCAATGACATGTTTGATTGACGAATGAGATTGTACAAGCCAATCTTAAAAGAAAAAAAAAGAAAGTTTTCAACTTGACACTATGGTAGCTGAAAAGGACAACTACAGAGGAATACAGAAGTTTACCAGTTTACCAAATTGAGATTTCCGGAGACAGAATTTAAAGTGAAACTGAACTTTAAAAATTTGAAGCGAGGTGTTATAGTGTTTTGAAATTAGGACACTTGAAGATTTAAAAAAGACGGTTTGTCTTTTCTGTGTTTAGGTTTAGGCTTAGTGAATTTTCATAGGACTTTGAGATAGTTTTTGCATGCGATTTTTGATTTTTGATTATTTGTGTTTTTCTTTCACAAGCTCTGTTTTATAGTATAGTAATCATTTATATTTTCCTGATGCGTGCATAATTAGAATATCTATATTCTATGTATATTCTTAAAGGGGGAAGTAATGTAGCAATATAGTCGTGGTGACATTGTTTTTAACGATTATAGACAAGGAATGAGGAGATAAGATATAGTTTTATGTTTCTGACATATTCACATATATGCAGGTGTGTACTGAAATCAACTAACATTTGATTGGCATATTGTTATATAAAAAAGGGTTATAGAAACAAAACATAGCTGGTTCTATATGTCAACAACATGATAACAGATATCTCATGCGCAATTTCTCGAGTAAATTTCCATAACCATATAAGGGTGGGTTTTGACGTCATTGGGCTCAATTAACCAATCTCTCTATTTATTTACATCATGTTTGACCAATTAGATAATTGAATGTCCAAAACCAGTTGATACAAAATTAGGATATTCGTGAGAATTAAGCAGACTTCGATTAGATTCCAGAGGGTTACCATCTAAGAGTCTAGGTTGAGAAGGCATTTAGATTCCTGAGAGAGATGACTATCTGAGTTCCTAGATAGCAGAAAACTCACCTAGTGAGTTTGGCTGACTAGTGGTTGAGAATGATTTTTGTATTGTAATATATACCATGCTTGATTGTATCCAGCTTGATATAAAATGTAGAAACGAACAGTTGCATTGTTATTCCTGATAAGACAGACGTCTTAAGAAAACATTAAGAAGAAATACACAACGTGAAAGAGAAGCAAAGACAGTCAGAGATAAATTCTAGACAATCACAAGGCTACGAAAATATGTAGTAAGAACAGATGCATGGGTCATACGTAGGATGTGGCGACCGGTTTTGGTACATGTCCGCTCTCCACGTCTGACAAAAAGACCCATGGTGCTACACTAGCGCCATACCCACTTAACCACTATAACTTGGCAAAAAGTACAACATTTAAAGTCACGTGACTGTACACCCTACTGTAAAAGTACTTATTTTAATAATATATTTTTATTTTAACTTTTATTCGCAAATTTCATAAAACGACAAAACGGTACATCAACGGCTTGAACTAACTTACATTGACTGATTGAGCATGGTCCGTAAGACGTAAGTTGAGACCAGATTATCTTGTCATTCATTATTCTAGACATACGTGCAAGCTCAGACTTGGACAATGGAGTCTATATCAACCGGACACACAATCAAACAAATCAGCAAATTTATGTACAAATAAATTAGCTTACCGCCAAATCATACACCATTTTGTAGCTACGATTATCCAGATTACCCCGAAAACATCATAAAGGCAATCGCGTCTACAATTATACAGGTGGAATTTCCGTATGACAGCCAACGAAAACAGACGGAGGTTCGTCCGTTTTCAGAAAAAAAAACACATTTTTAAAAATACTGTTACGGGGGGGGGGGGGGTCAATTCTCTAGTTGTAAAAAGACCACACCCAGGGTTCGTTTCAACGGTTTATTCATATATAACAAAAAAAACCCTAGAGAGGGGTGTTGCTGGCTAGCCAGACTATCAAAGGTGAAGTACCTTTGAAGTATCTGGCAATCACTGGAACTCTTGAACACTTTAATTTGACTTCTATATAAACTATATCAGAAATGTAATACCTAAAACCAGCTAACTAAACTATACAGAAATAGGTTGCGACATGGCGAACTGAAATAGTGAACCTATTGCCTCAAACTCTATTACCTAAGTGACCAAACATTCCCCTGGATACCAAATCACCTGACCACAATATACTCAGGGTCAAAGGTTAAAACCAAGACAAGATACCAACAGTGAGAAGGAACTCACTCTAACTTAAGATAGTGAATAGAAAACACAGGATAGCTAAAGTTAGTGCAGTGGAACATATTATCTAACATTTAAAACTTAATATTGGTGACTTCTTAAAATATTCCCCAATAAAATCACTCTCCCACATACTTCCCCCCTAATGCAAATGTCGTCCCCGACATTAACCATATTCGGCATCCGATCACAATATGGCCTAGATAGCGTACTTTTTCCTGGAAGAACTCACATTTTTTTGGTGCCAGCTTGATTCCATTCTCCCTGAGTTTTGTGAATACCTGTGTCAGTCTTTCGATGTGCTCTTTATAAGTCCTACTGAAAATAATAAGATCGTCTATAAAAATAGCACATATCTTCCAATTTAGATCTCCAAGACAGTCTTGCATTAGACGCTGGTACGTTCCAGGGGCATTAGTAAGTCCGAACGGGAGTCTCACATATTCATAAAATCCTAGTGGTCCTCGATGCTCACTTGATGATACCCACTCTTCATGTCAACAACCGAAAAATACTTGGACCCTGCCAGGTTATCTAACATCTCCTCTATTCGTGGTAGAGCATAGGCGTCGCGAATGGTCTTTTTATTTAGCATCCTGTAATCAACGCACATCCTGAGCGAGTTGTCTTTTTTCCGGGCTAACACTACTGGAGATGCATAAGGGCTATGGCTTCTTCTTATTATCCCTGATTCTATTAAATCGTGAAGATATTCCTTCACTTCCTCATACATGCCTGGTGGAATTCGACGATGAGGCTGTTTGAAAGGAATTTCGTCTGATAACTGGATCTTATGCTTCACCAAACTAATACTCCCGATGTCTCTGTCACTGTGTGCAAATATTGAGGACCACTGGCTTAGGAAATCTTTGAACGTATGGAGTTGATCTGGATTCAACGCAGAAGTAGCGAAATCAATCTTGTCCAAGAACGTATCAGTGGTGGTTGATTCTGTAGTAGATGATGGTAAAATACTGTTCACTGTCGTCTTTCGCACTAAGTCCACTACGTGAAGTTCGCCGAGGATACTATGTGGATAAATCTTCACAGGCGATAGCGATAGGTTCGACAATCGTACTACAACTTCCTTCCCTTCCTCACCTGGGTACAACTCCAAAATAGTTGGTGTTACCTCTATTTCCGCTGGAATTAGAGAATCAGGAGAATTCTGGAAAATAACTCGCTGTCGGGTACCCAGTTTTAAATCTTGAATCTTGCCAGACAAACACATCGAACGATTACTGTATAGCATAACAGGAGCATCTTCGGTACATTTCACTAATCCCACCTTTCCTTCAAGTTGTTTTTCCTGTATCTGCATGCATGTAAAAGTTAAACACCACATATCAGGAAGATGTACTTGTTGAAGGTAAGTATGGCCATGGACTGCTAGTACTTGGTTTAATAACGAGCTGGAGTAGTTCTATGGAACGTAGTGTCTGGAACCACTAGAAATAAACAGTCGATGGACTTACACTTGAAACTAGGAATCTTTACAGTCACTGAAATGCATCCTAAGTATGATAAACTATCCCCCCCCCCTGCACCCTCAATAACAATTAACTGATCGAGGGGAGTTAACACGCAATCCTCTGACTTAAGGTGGTCGTTATAAAAAGATTCACATACAGTTGACACAGTTGATCCGGTATCCAATAAAGTAGAACATACCTTCCCATTGATGTCCATAATGGTGGTGTTGCTGTGTCCAATGATCTTGTTGGGACTCACGTCACACATGTCATCTGATTGTCCCGCACCAGTGACACTCTCTAAAAATCCCCGTCCCGAAATGTAGCTCGACATCCGATCATAACATGACCTGGTTGTCCGCAACGGTAGCATATAACTTTACTGTCGGGATGCTGTGGTGTTCTCGGTGTTGTTTGTGGAGACTTCTTTTTCTGTGCAGCTGGTGTTGAAGAACTAATCGGTGATGGTAACGCATAAGTAGAGTCTTGACGACGATCAGCCTTCATCCCTTTAACATCCTTCTGTAATGACTGAACAGATGCAGTAAGACTTGCAATTAGGGTTCTTAAATACTCAACTTCGCTATCTGCTAGTGCTTGCATCATTTTCAATTGAGGCTTCGAAATTGACTTGGCTGGTGTTGTGGAGGCTATGATAGTATCGCGCTCGATTCGTCGTACTTCCCTCAAAAGATCTTCAAAATCTGTAAGACGATCATATTTGTGTGCAGATCTATCCTTTAAATCTTGCTTGAGACCACTCCAAAACTGTGCCTGTAACTTGCTCTCAAAAGTATCCGCATCCACTTCACCCTCATCTCTAGCCCTGTCCAACAAATCTTCGATTCTACAGGCCCACTTGGACACTGACTCGTCAGTAAACTGCTTGGCTGAGTAGAACTGAGAAAGGAGACACTGTCCTTGTTCCACTGACCCAAACCTGCTTTCAAGCTTTTCCAGAAGAGTTCTTGTTGTAACCTGGTGGCCAAGACGCATCGCCACTCGAGCAGCTTCTCCCTTCAGTGATTTTATCACAGCCATCTTGATGGAATCGGTGGCGTGTTGTCCATTCTTCATCAAGGTCATCACCTCAAACTTCCATAAATCAAAACTGACATCTCCTTTGGCAGTTGGATCGCCTGAAAAGAATGAAATTCGTGGAGTCTGTGGAACCATATGTAAACTTGCTGATGTTTTCTTTGGTGTTGGAGGAATATCACTAACTGATGCGCCTACTCGTTCTTGATGTTGAACAGGTTCTTCCTCCTTAACCTTCCCAGTTGATTTTAGGTACCCATACATCCAATCAATCAGCTGTTCCGGTGTATCGGCCTTTGGTTTAGCACCCATGCTTGCAAATGCATCCAACACACTAGCCTTTTCTTCTTCTGACATGGTAACATCGGCCTCACCATCACCTACTCCAGCCATCTTTGTTGATTAACACAA
The DNA here is from genome assembly GCA_948474765.1 of Patella depressa. Classification (NCBI taxonomy): domain Eukaryota; kingdom Metazoa; phylum Mollusca; class Gastropoda; family Patellidae; genus Patella; species Patella depressa. The sequence continues at coordinate 28,112,486 of OX419716.1, forward strand.
AAATAACGCGAACACAAAAATGCTATACACAGTAAAATATCGCGAAATACAACGGGTTAAGCACTGTAAACGATCGCGAAAACAACACACTAAACACAGTGAAACATAGCGAAATACAATAGAATGTCGCAAAATACAGATAAATGTAGCGAATAAACAACACCAATCTCGAGAAAATATCGCGAAATACAATAAAACATATATCGCGAAATACTGAGAAATCCCGCGAAACACTATTAAACACAATTCACTGATCTTCAAAAACGCAGAAAACAAATACTGGATTTTCACAAGTTGATAAACGATCAAGTCAAACAAAATACAAATTAAACCAAACTTTGAAACAAGCTTTCAAAGTAATAACCTGCAAAACTACAAATAAGTTTTACAAAATACACATCAACTCAAACCGAGGTATAATGTAGAACAAATCCACACTATCAATAAAACCCACTAAATAAAATTAAATAAATAAGTGCAGGTTGGTTAGTTAGTGGTTAAGTGATGTGAATATGGACAAAGTCAAATGTAACAACACCATTGACTTTCCAAAATCAAAACCACAATATCAATACACTTCAAAGTCAAATTATTCAAATCTGAAAATGAGCAAAAACTTCAACTTCACAAATCCCCAATTCTGAAAAGTCACAGAGTCTAACTTGACAAAATCAGAATCTGGATAAACACCCAAATCCCAAACACAAAACCAAAATATCTAATTCTGAAAATGAAAATTGAATGTAATGTATATATATTGTGTAATGCACCTGAAAATATCTTTAAGTATAATTTACGAATGTTATAATGTTAATGTACTATGGTTTTTTTTTGGTTTTTTTTTATGTAATGTAAAACTTTGTTTTTACTCACAAGAAATTGTAAATGTAAACAAGAAAATGTATGTAGGTTAACAGGAAGTAACTATTTGGGTCAACAGGAAATTACTATTTATGTAAACAGGAAGTAGCAATAGCCATACACAAATATGGCCGACAGGAAACACAAATTTTGCTCCAAAGTTTAAATATGCACTAATTATGAAAATTTAGGGACTAATGCTGTAAATAATAGGGCTAGGACAAGATATTTATGCCTATTGAAAAGAACTACTCTTAATTACAAGTACCTTCTACTAATAAGTACCGAGAATTACTTAAGTTTCAATAAATAACCACTTTTATGTATATAAAATACCAATTAAAGGAAGATAATCTATGAAATGATTTTAAATTATAGACCTAACAATATTATTACACATATCAAAACAGAAATAAATCTTAACTAAATAATCTTAGTTATGTAATTATTTAGTAATAAATTAATTAACAGACCTTATGGAAAATCCTTATAAATCGAAATGAAACAACAAATCACCAAAATATACTAAATAAAGTTAATGTCACTGCACCGGTATACTGCTATTGCTGTTGATCGCGCACGCGTGTGAGCTCACTGAATTTTATCTTCTATAGTAGTCTAGACTCTTCAAAATCACCATTAAACTGATCACCATTATACCATTAATCTTTAGTCCCTTATCGGGCTCCAAATGTTACGGGGGCTCAATTCTCTAGTTGTAAAAAGACCACACCAAGGGTTCGTTTCAACGGTTTATTCATATATAACAAAAAAAAAACCTAGAGAGGGGTGTTGCTGGCTAGCCAGACTATCAAAGGTGAAGTACCTTTGAAGTATCTGGCAATCACTGGAACTCTTGAACACTTTAATCTGACTTCTATATAAACTATATCAGAAATGAAATACCTAAAACTAGCTAACTGAACTATACAGAAATAGGTTGCAACATGGAGAACTGAAATAGTCAACCTATTGCCTCAAACTCTATTACCTAAGTGACCAAACATTCCCCTGGATACCAAATCACCTGACCACAATATACTCAGGGTCAAAGGTTAAAACCAAGACAAGATACCAACAGTGAGAAGGAACTCACTCTAACTTAAGATAGTGAATAGAAAACACAGGATAGCTAAAGTTAGTGCAGTGGAACATATTATCTAACATTTAAAACTTAATATTGGTGACTTTTTAAAATATTCCCCAATAAAATCACTCTCCCACAATACAATATTTACTGAAAAATGTGTTGGTTGAAGATTCTACGTCTATTTGTGTTCAGCAATATTTTATTTTGTTCAAGATTCACCTTTGGCAAATTTTGTTCTCACCAAAGATTCACATCTCTTTCACATTTAGCTGTCTATTTTGACGTCAAGTTTCGACGCCGACATGGCGTCGAATAGCCGTCGATGCTTGAGGGGGGGTAGTTCAAGATTTCTATTGACCGGTGCATTAAAATTAAGACGATGAAGTGGCTTATCTACCTCGTAGACAAAGATTGTGGAAAGCTGATTAAATTTACAGATACCAGTTGGAATAAGGTTGTTTTAAGTTTTAAAGAATGGACAAATCTTGATGCCAACAATATAAAGATGTATTTGATGGTAAGTTTATCAACTAAATCAAACTAAAATTGAAAGTAGAGTCGCCATTTTATTTTTCAGCGAAACACAAAATGATAGGCGGATTAAATTTTATAGACACCTGTACTCATCACAAATGATCGGGACTGTACATCGCAACGAGAGCTTACGTCCGTATATAATATTTCTTGTTTGTTGTCATTGCTGTGTGCAAGTTACGATAAATAATAATAATGTTTGTTGACATTCACATTGTATAGTCTCGTTATATAGTTCATAGAGATAAGTTTGTTTTAAAATCGATAGCATTCACGCTAGCCTTTGGTTTTATTTTATTAACCCTAGATTGTCTAAGTGTCTTTTCACAAATCAAGTGCAAACAGGTGACAGTGTCTTATTGTTTTTCATAAAAGAAAAGTAATTTTTATTATGGATATTTGTTGCCACCTAAATTCTTCTCTCAGGTTCTAATTTGCTTATTTTGTTTATGTGTGCAATAAAATTAGGAGTCAGTATGTTTGTATTTATAGGGAATAAAGATGATGCACTATATATGTGGCTATGGGTTTATGGCTATCATTCCAAGTGTTATTCGAGATTCACAGACAGAACAAAGATTGAACGAGCTACTAAAAGAGTTGCATTAGGCTACAGTCTGGTGAGAAGCAAACGAGTGATGAGAGTCAATCCACCTCTAGACAAGGTTTGCGATCAGCCTCCACTAAATCATCAACCACCCAAGCTGTCCACCTTCAAGGACATGTCTTTCCTCCTCTGTGCATTATCTGCAAAAAAGTACCTTTGTTCTACAGGTGTCAGAATAAGACTGTCTCTGATAAGCTGGTTTTAGCAGAAATTAAAGATGGGGGTAAGTTTTTATTATTTGTTCAACCGTTGTGATTTAATATTGTCCCCCCACCCTCCTTTCCTGGCTATGCCCAGTGTTACCTAGTGGAATAGGCCCATCGACCCTCCTCAGCGTGTCGTAAAAGGCTTTTATTGGGGAGAATGGTCGGGTGGCCGATAGGTGTTATCTATCAGTCTCTCATTCTCTGCGATCTCAGTGAAAACGTGTGGGAGTAGCCTACCCGAACATGCAGGGTTATGTACATGTATTTACCAGGTCTGCCAAAAGTTGTTTAGTTCATTGTTAAAAGTAGGTTGCTCCATACAAAGCCTATTATACACATAAAAACTGTTGCATAAAGAATTTTATGGGGTTTTTTATTTATGCATATCGTCGGTGTCATTCTAAAACCTCGTAAGTCCGATCAACAAAATTTTACAGGAGGAACAAAAAACTTCATAACTTTGCAGATACTTGGTGGATTTGCTTGAAATTTTATTTTTGTACATTTGAAAATAACCCCGATTAGATGTTCTGTCAAATATAAGCTGACGTTTGTTCATTTTTACGATTTCGGAGTTACGAGGTTTTCATCCCCTAATCTGTTTTTTTTCTGACGACATACGAGCTTTCTGAACGTTTTTGTATTAGAACTATATGATTTACCAGCTTTCGTTTTCTCGTGGTTACAGTATAAATGGGGCATACAAATGTAGGGAAATCATTATAAGTATTGTATTATACCATTTTCTAGTCGGATGTCGATAGTAGGTAGGTAGGAACGGTAAGTTACGTGCGAATTTCGGCAACAGGTAGGCGTTGAAGTAACGTAGATCTAGGAGCTAAATACCTTGAGGGATATCTCAAAGATAGTATTACCCACGGTACGTCTAGATGCCCAGTAGGACAGGCTAATTAAAGGTATTGCCGACAGGTAGGTCTAGATGCCCAGTCAGACAGATTACTTAAAGGTATTGTCCACAGGTAGGTTTAGGTGCTTAGTAGGGTAAGTTACTTGATGGGTAATGCCAACATGTAGACCTAGATGCTCAATGAGGTAATTTACCTGAAGGGTACATGTATTTCTTACCGATAGGTCAAAATGTTCCAACGCGCAAAGATATCAACTACAGGTAGGTTTAGATGCCCACAGTTAGGTCAAGATGCTCGGGGTTATTGTCCCACAAGTGGTTCTGCTCAGTCGGGTAGGTTACTTGATGGGTGTTGCCCACAGGTAGGTCTAGATGCCTGGTGGGGTAAGTTATCTGAGGGTTATTGCCCACAGGTAGGTATCGAAGCTCAGTTGGGGCAATTACCCAAGGGGCATTGACCGCGGGTAGGTCAAGATAATCAGTACGGTAACCTACGTGAAGGGTATGCCCAACAGGTAGGTCTAGATGTTGTTCATTAGGATATCTTACTTACGGCTCACAGATACCCCCCCCCCGCAACTTTCGGGCAAACGAGTAAAGTGGAAATACAAATTATTATTTCATTTATATATATATATAGTTGATATTACTTGGCCGAAATAAAGTGTCCGAAATCTAATAAAATCTAATTTTACATTTCTTTTAATTGATTACCGCGAATTTGTACTGTATTGACTATGGATTAAAACATTATATCTCGAGTCGCTCTACTTTGTGCGATATTTTTCGGTAATCGATTATCATTTGTGAATTCAGCTGAAACCATCCGATTGAATGATTGGAATTTAGATCGGCACATAGTGGGATTTCCGTTCCAAAACGATTTGAATCTTAAAAGTTGCTTAAAGATCGGGCTAGAATAGCAGAAAAACGAATTTGCAGCAGTTAAATTTTCTCCGGAGGGCGAGGCCCCAATACCCCACAACGATTGATTGGTTGTTTGGGATTCAGGTGAGAAGGTAGGCTATATTGAACTACATTGAAGTTGCTGGAATCACGGGTTGGAAAAGCTAGAAATGCGTTTGCGGCAATTAAATTTTCATAATTTCCTCCAGGCGCAGTCGAATTTCTAAAATTTTCTCCAAACACAGTTTAATTTTCTCTCGACGGCCCCGCCTCCGTGGACTTTAAACGATTGTAAATTTTGAGCTAGACATGTATCGTGTGCCGTTATTATTGCAGTGACTTTAATAATTTCTATATAAATGCCTAGCACTGAGAAACATAGGCACTATATAAGATATATCTGGCGGCCGGTAGTAATCGCCACTGCCTTATTTTGTTACTAAAAATAGATAATCCACTCCTTAAAAACGACACAAGAAATGTTATGATATGCTCCCTATAAATAATATTTACTATGGAACATTTTATTACAAGAATTATCCTGCGAATTTTGTTCATATACACCGCTTAAAGGCATTTGACATCACCATCGATAAGACGTTGCCGAGATACGAGCATTTAGAAAAGAACAAAATCGGTCCAATCGTGATACGAGGTTTGGTAAAACGCCAATAAAATGAAAACTATTGATCGCAGAACTCTGATTTTTTGATATATGATGTATTCCATGTTATTAATTCAGATTATGCAAAAAAGTGATTTTCGAAAAAATGCCGTCTTACGAGGTTTTGGAATGACACCGACGATATGTAACCAGAAAACGAATATGCATTCTACTTCTAGTTGGTTTATGATATCCATGATATTTACAATTTTCCATATCTTTTTAGGGCGACTTAGAGAAGCAGCAATTAAGAAAGAAGATGAAACCATTCTCAGGCACATCAGAGATAAAGACTGTGTTGCTGTTGAAGTTAGGTACCATCTACGATGCTACAAGGATTATGTTCGATTCCTAACAAGAAAACCCACAGTAATTTATTTCATACTTGTAGTAGTTGTTGTGTCCTTGTGGCTTGTTGTTATATCTATTTTATATCATAGGCCTACATAGGCAACTAGTGGGTGGGAAGGGATTTATATAGCCAAGTGGTTACAAAAAGGTCTGCCATCAATGGACTTGAGTTTGAATCCCATTATCAGCGACCTCAATGACAAGGTGTGGGAGTAGCCGATTTATTCTATACTCTATAGTATAAGTAGTGCTGGTATATTTGATGGCAAGTGAATTGGCACAAAATGACTAGATTGTGGTGTCTAAATGCTCTAAAACATCCATTCTAAGAATGTGTCAACATTTTTTACTAGCACTTTTACTAGTTTTGAAATGTTTCAAATTACAATACACAGACATGATTTATATCTATTTTAACCTTTAAAAAAAATATATCACTAGATAAAGATGAATAAATTTGTACATACTTTTCCATTTTTTGATTTTAGTATTTTGTTTAACTGTTTGTTTTACCTGTATTTTACATACTAACTACATATATAATATTCAACTACTTTATATCCAGATTTAATTGAATTATTATTTTAACAAAACAAAGGGTTTTCTGTATTTTAAACTAGTTTTGAAATGTTGTTTTTAATTATAATACACAGGCATGATTCATATCTTTAAAAGATAACCAAACAATATATCGAAAGATAAATAAATGTGTAAATACTTTTCCATTTGTTGATTTTAGTACTTTGTTTAACTGTTTTTATATTTTTTCATATTTTATATTTTAACTATGTAAGCATTAATTATTGCACAACTGTTACAACAACATTTAAAAAAATTATTGATATAACAGTTATTAAAAATGAAAAAAATGTTTTCTATATTTTAAAAAAATATTGATATTGAAATGTTGTTGTAAATTGCAATACAAAGGCCTAATTTATATCTATTTAAACCTTTAATACTAGTCATTACATAAAAGATTAATGTTTTAAATTTGTTTTCATTCTTTGTTTGGTGATAGGGTGGGTTGCCAAGGAGAAATTTAGTCTTTGTTCAATATTTATAGGTCATTTATGATACGAGTTATCTCCCCTTATACCTTTTTACCTGGGACCCCTCTTTGAAATATCACGTTTATGTATTGTTTTTTTGGTTGAAATCAAATATGTCTATGCAATTATCAAATTTATGTATGATTTCTGATAATAAATTAAATTCAATATCAATACAATGACGCTGTATTTTCATAAATAGACAAAAAAATGCTACGATGTGAAACATTACTGTTTTGTGGGCGCTTATAATTAATTGGTCCTGTGCATATACAAATTGAGATATTTCCATAATTTTTTTTCAAATGTTGCTGTGCATTTTGGCAGTACACACGAAAAAAATTATTCACCTGCAGTAATTTTATCATCCAAAATCACGACGTCAAAGTCATGTTAGACAAGCATGATAAAGTGACCGAGACTCTGGGTAAATGGGTAATATTTTAAAAACTGGCAATATCTGAAAGTGGGAATATGGATTTTCCATCACTAGAAACCTTGTATTATAAGAAAATGGCAACATTTTTTTAGACCCGGGGGGGGGGGGGGGTGCAACAAAAATCGATTTTTAAGCACATTTTCCCTATACAGACGACAGTCTAAATACATTGTACATTGATCTCAGGTTGCCGACCCACTGTCTTTTAATGCCTGAAAGAGTTTCTGCTGTGATGGTTCAGTTATAAATGGCCCCTAATCGAAGGTCTTACGTTTTAATTGTATTTCATTTGCATGTTTGTTGTATATTTGTGTACTATTTATATAATTGCATTGTGTGTGATATCACCCTAGGTAGGAGTGGACGTAAAACCCTAGGAACGAGCAAACATATCTGTATCATTTGCTTGATAACGTCGAGAGTATTCTTGTGGAAACATCGCGTAGTACCTTGTACATATATATAGATGATTTTGGTCTAAACTGACACCCTATATTTTACATCCCTAGACTTGAAAAAGTTATTCTAACAAATTTTGACCCCCTCCCCTTCCTAGGTGGAAATAGATGTAAAACCCAAGGAATGAACGATCATATCTGCATCGTCGCTTAGTACCTTGTATTAAGATGATTCTGGCTCTGAGATGGTTCTAACTGACATCCTAAATTTTGCCCCCTTGGTGTGAAAGAAAATATACTGACAAGTTTTGTTTGTGAATGTAAGTGCAAAGTACGAGGGCTGGCTGAAAAGTTCTGTGCCATTCTTTTAAAGACATGTACAAAGCCGATGGTTCCATAAAGTTTTCTACACTTTTGCCAACGATGCCGTAAGGCCTGGATGTCGGCCAGAAAGAATTTTGTTTCAGCCCCCCTAAAAAGTCTTTCAGATAGCTGAAATGGCGTCATCTTAAGTAAGAAAATGACGGCCGACTGGTTCCTTTTCCAGGTCTCATCCATGGTTACAAATATGGCCAAACATTATCAGGATCGTCTTCAAAACGGCGCAGATTGTCACGTGACGTCAAGAATCTGATACGTTTCTAAACCACATCCCAGAGCTTTGGCACACCTTTGTTATTCCTAACTCGTTGGCGATAATGTTCTCAATCATCTCAATCACAACACCGGCAATATGTCGAGTGGTAAATTGTCGATCAGCCTTCACCATGTCATGCATCCGGGGAATGTTTTCTTGAATGGTTGCTGTGAATGGTCTTCCAGAATCATCGTCACGGTCATCTCTGTCGCGCTTATATTTTGCAGTCTCCTTGCTTATTGTAGAAAAGGAAGGGGCATCATTCCCTTAAGTGTGGAGATCTTAATTGTGTTAGGGGTTAATCCTTTCAGTGGCAGGTATTTGATAGCTGCCCTATAGCCAGTTTTGTCTATTTCTGGTGATTCCTGATGGGTTCGCAAGATGGTATGAAAACAATATTAACACTACATGTACAGTTCTTATGTCTATGATTGTACTTGTTGGTGGCAAAAGTCTGTTTCAATCTGGCCTCACAATACCATTTTGTCAATTTGAACCATCATCTTTTATGTATCGTTTGGTTATTAGTGAGATGCACACTTTCATTTAAAATTAAATTGAACTGGTACCTCGGGTCGATATTACGGTGTCAGCTTAGCCCCAAGGGCCGAAACCAACTATGGACCATTTCGTATTCAGTGAGGTGCAGGGCCGTATCTAGTGGAGGTGCAGGGGGTACATTGCACCCCCAGAAAAATAATGCGCCCCGAGAAATGGCGCCCCTCCCCCAACCAAAACAATATAATTTGACAATCTTTCAATTATAAAATAATACACTTAATTATCATCACACAGTGGTGCTCTTCAGGCTCTGATCAGTCGGTCAATTTTAAGGGCGCCCACACGCCAATGGTTTCATTTGCCCTGATCCAAACTTTCATTCATCACTTACGTGGAGGCTATGTTGCCCCACCACTCTTCTGCACCCCCACCCCTTTTAAAATCCTACATACGGCCCTGGTGAGATGTACTCTTCCATTTAAAATTGGTTTGACTGGTACTTCGAATATATGAGTATAATCTATTTTTGACCCCTCGGCTCTGAGGTCCATATTTAGGGTGTCAGTTTGGCCGGTCCAAGGGCCACAAGCGTCTGTTATGGGCTACTTCATACCTAGTGAGATGTACAATTTCATTTAGAGTTGGTTTTGACCGGTACCGCGAATATTTATGGCCCCATCGTCTTTGGGCGTCAATTTGAGTCATTCCATGAACAATTCCGTAATCAGCGGCATATACTCTTTCATTTAACATTAACTTCTACTGGTAACTCGAATGTATAAATATCACCCTTTTTAAGCTGCCCCGGGAGGAGGAGGGTCATATTTAGAGTGTCAGTTTTGGCAGTCCCAAGGCCAAAATCGTCCGTTTTGAGCAATTTCGCACTTCCATTTCAAATTTGTCTTGACCGGTACCTTGAATGTATGAGCAAACCCTATTTTGCCCCACCCTACCCCCTTAGGCTTTGGTGTGTCAGCCTGGGCCATCCCAGGGGTCTAATCGTCTGTTATGGGTAATTTCCTACTCTGTGGGATATACTCTTTCATTTAAAATTAGTTTCAACTGGTACCTCGAATGTATGAATATAACCTTTTTTTCAAGCCCTCTGGGGTTCATATTTGGGGTGTCAGTTTGGGCCATCCCGTGGCCAAAATCGTCTGTTATGGGCAATTTCGTACTCAGTAGAGTGTATTCTTTCATTTAAAATTGGTTTTGACCGGTACGTCGAATGTATGAGTTTAACCCATTTTGGGGGTCATTATAGAGGTCACCAGGGTCATACCCATAGACTGGGCCCCGGCAGACGCCCACTTCCGTGCATCCCAGGTTAGTATGTAGATGCCTATATGGTCAGATATTGGTACCTCGTTCGTCTAGGTTCGACCCTCTGGGCTCCTGGTCTAAAACCGGAGGACCCGGAGAAACCCCGGGGCTGGACAGGCGATCCTACTCCTTGTCACGTACGACCGGGGAATCGAAATCACTAGAGTTGACTCAATGACAGACCTAATGATACAGCGCGGCCACTCATCCGTCTTAAAAATAATTCAATTAGTATTAATGTTATCAAAATGGCCGACAGTTCAAGTCATGGCTTCAAGTCATATTGTAGGGAATAATACGTGTTATATACGATGGTGACATGATATTATTTCATGTTTCGTAACTACGCTCTGACGTAACATCATTGTCTTATATTACATTATCAATATGGCTTGAAGGGGTTCAAGAGAAGTGAAAACGTTAGCCATCAACTACGGAAGACGGGTAGGGACATTTCAACTTCAAAGTTCCGACTTCGAACTTTTAAGTTCAAACTTCCATGTACCATATTCTTTGAATGGCATTTAGTAATTGGAACATAATCAAATAACACACTTTTATGGAATAACAATTACAATGGTTTATTTCACTGCGACGTTTCAACAAGATTTCACAAGTCGTTATCAAGCATTATACACAAATACATAAAGAATGACTACTACTACCTGGTGTTTTAACGTCCGCTTCCACAGAAGTGATAGCGCAGACAAGACATAGGAGAGCCAAGGCGTCTTCCTGTTTTTAGAATATGGTTTTGCAATCTTTCCATTTGCGGCCTTGAGCCATGGAGTAGGTTTAGTTCTTCCCTTTCAAACTGATCCCGCAGTGAATGTTCGCTTGGCCGCTACAATCACTGATAAGCATGACATCGACGTGGCTTAATGAGTACGGCATATTAACTTTTTTACTTCGACAAATTAAATTCTCAAACATTTTTTTGAGGTAAAAGAAAAATAAATAAAGACGTTTGAAGTATTTGTAGTTAAAAAATATTTCCTATTTAGTGTAAATGGGTATTAAAATGAGTAAAACGCACCATTTTGCCCGAAGCAGTTAGGTGTTATGTAAACAATGCACGAGCCGTTTAGCCAATGACTGACGGCACTTGAAGTCAATGCACATGTTGTAGACAGTCATGTGTGACAGAGATAAATCGTAAGTAATTCTCTGTGAAACAGATTGCTTCCCTTTATTTAATAAAAAACATATTGTTTGGTAGTTGATCTGTAGAGACAGCATTTATGCAGACATATATGCGTCTCGTCTCTGGATTGGTAGAAGTCATCTTTTGGGGTTTAGTGTTTAGGTGCCAGGCCCGTCTTATCGTGGCCTTCCCTTACTCCACTTACCCCACTTCATAAAGAATGAGAAAAATATGAATATATATATATATACAAACATCAGTGTGGACCATCCAATTAAATGCAAGGACAGTGAGCATGGGTAGCTATTACAAGCTATTAATAAAACACCGTTGTATATATATTAGGATTATACAATTAAAAGATGAAACAGAGGATTAACAAGATCATCAAATATTGAAACCATACTCATTATACCATGGTTGAAACATTCATAAAGATCAAACAGAGGATTTATAGAATTATATTAAAGCCGTAATCTTTGCATTGGGTGACAACTGTTTAGAAATATAACTTTTAAGTAAATGTATAGAAAATAATAGATACATAAACATTTATCATATTGTGAAAGTTACGGGGTTATAAATATGAGAGGTGTGGTATAGAATATACAATATTTATAATTGAATCATGCAAGAAGTTAAATATGGTTTACATGGGGGAATTACTGGGGATGAACTGTGTTTACAATTTAATTATGCGGCCATATGCTCTGGGAATATAAACGCCTGGGTCTCGGTTCAGTTTTGGTTCGTGTCTTCAAATGTTGATCGCCTCGTGTATTCTTCTGTTTCGTTTGTTGTGGTGGTTCACCTTTACCTTGGTCCAATCAACTCGGTGCCGTGGGTTCTCGTTCAAATGTTCAGCAACTGCAGATTGGTTGGTGGGGGCTTTTGACATATGTTCTTTCAGACGGATATCTAATGGTCTTTTGGATTCACTAATGTAAATTTCCTGGCAGCTGCAGTGGATTTTATAGACACAGCCTTTTGGTGAGAATGGTTTGGTGGGATTTAACTTTCCATTCGCCTTTACTATGTCTTTGGTTGTTGCGCCCTTCATGAAGGTGGTTTCAATATCTGCTTCGGTTTTCAGTAATCTTCTAATTTGGTGGGAAATATCGCCGTGGAATGGTATGAAAATTCTAATTGTGGGTTTATCGTAGTTGATCTGTTCACTAATGTACCAAGAGAGTTCTTGAAACCCGCCTCCACGTATTGACTCGAAGATAACAATCGTGCCAGCTGATAAGAGGAAAGCTACTGTAGTAATTAAGAGAAACTATGTCATTTCTGGATTAACATATCGTACAATTCATATTCATTTGGCGATTGACCTCCTATTTAAAACATAACGCTAACGCTACAAAATACGTCCACATTTCTGCTTTGATTGATATGGTACTTTGTCAAGAAGGCTAGGAGTTTGTTTTTTTTTTAGCGTTGAGGTTGTGCCTCAACATCAATAGCTGCCGTCCTTAGAGTATAAGGAATAAGTATATCAAGATAATACATTCAGAATTGTGGCTTTCAGACGCTAGAGGCAAAAAGTGGGCGTGGCTCTGTTCCAAGAGGTCGGGACATTCACCAAAATCAATAGTGGACGCCCACAGACTATAAGGAATACATATACCAAGTACCAAGCTGATTCATTCAGAATTTCGACCTGTAAACGACAAACACAAAAATTGGGCGTGACTTGCCTCTCAGTGTCGCGACATGCAGTCGTCGTCCTTAGGCTATAAGGAATGCTTATCCCAAGTTTAAAGACGATCCAAATCACCAAAAACAATAGGGGTCATCCTTAGGGTATAAGGAATAGCTTTGCAAAGTTTTAAAAGGATCTGTTAAGAATTGCATCCTGTAGGCGAACACAAGACACAAAAACATTGGGCGTGGCTCTGTCCCAGAGGGTCCGGCATGCACCAAAAATAATAGTGGTCAGCCTAAGGGTATAAGGAATAAGTATAAAAAAGTTTTCAAGACGATCGATTAAGAATTGTGGCCTGTAGGTGACACACACAAAAATAGGCGTGGTACTGTCCCTGGGGGTCGGACATGCACCAAAAACAATAGAGATCTTCCTTAAGGTACCAAGAATAGGTTTGCAAAGTTTCGAGATGATACGTTAAGAAATGCAGTCTGTAGACAGCAGACACTCAAATACAAGAAATGGGCGTTGCTGTCCCAGGGGGTCGGTCATGCACCCAAAACAAAAGGGATCACCCTTAAGGTATAAGGAATAAGTATTTTAAGTTTCAAGATGATCGCGACACACAAAAAGAAAATGGACGTGGTTCTGCCCCTGGCGGTTGGGCATAATGATAGGGGTGTTCCTTAGGGTACAAAGAATAAGTGTTCAAATTTTCAAGATGATACGTTAAGAAATGTGGCTTGTAGGCTACAAACAAATAAATACAAGGAATGGGCGTGGATCTGCCCCTGGGGGTACAGCATGGACCAAAAACCATTCGGATCATCCTTAGGGTGTAAAGAGTAAGTATACAAAGTTTTAAGAAAATTCAGTTAGAACTGCGCCCTCTGTGGCTCTGCCCCTGGGGGGTTGGGCTTGCACCCCAAATGATAGGGATTATCCTTAGGGTATAAAGAGTAAGTATACAAAGTTTGAGGAAAATCCAGTAAGAATTGCGCCCTGTAGGCGACACAAAGACACACGAAAAGAAAATGGGCGTGGCTCTGCCCCTAGGGGTTGGGCATGCACACCAAACGGTAGGGATGTTCCTTAGGGTACAAATAATATGTATGCAAAGTTTCAAGATTAAGAAATGTAGCATATAGACGACAAACAAACAAATACTAGAAATGGGCGTGATTTAGTTCCAAGATTAAATTGCCATAATCTTAAAACATGGACTAAGGGTCTCAAAATTACATTAGTCCCAAAATGATCTAGTTTGTGTCGAATGGACGTTAAACCCCATTTCGCTCGCTCTCTCTCTCTCTCTCTCTCTCTCCCTCAAATTTACATAGCTAACACATGGACGACACAAAAACACAAAAAAATAGCAATCTAACTTTTTTAGTCAAAAGCTAAATTACCAAATTAGTCTATAATCGACTACAACCATAATTTTGAAACTTGGACTAGAGTCTCAAAACTATATTTGATACGAAACAACGAAAAACAATCCAACTTTGTACGCAAAAGTTAAAGCACCTACATTATTAGTCTTACTCGACTAAAACCATAATAATTCCGAGACTTGGACTAGAGTCTCAAAACACGAAATTTAACGAATCAAAGCAGAAAAACGGCCAACTATAGCTCTGCCGTCTTCACCCTTTGATACGGAGACAAGCATTCGTTTCTTATTTTATTCCTTATTCCGATTCTTATTATTATTTCTTAGTTATACCCCCCCCCCCCAAATTTTTAGCCTACACCTTACACCCCACTTTAATTTTAATTTCATTACTCAATTTTACTACAGGTCATGTTAACCTGATAATTATATACACACCTAGCCAGTGTCAGTTTATATAAAAAAAACCTAGCCAGTTATTACTATTGTTAAATAAACCCGTCAATCTAACATTATGAATGTCTAAATTATTCTCTATACAGTGGAGTTTCAAATATTTAATTTTTAATCAGATTTAACTTCAAATTAAAGATATTTGGTCTGTAAACAAAATGAACACATTAGATTTACCAAGCAAAAATTATTTTTCTGTTGCTGGTTTGTACACGTTTTCTTCTTCTAAGATACTGGATCTTTTGGTACCAAATAGAATATGTTTTTCTTCTTCCATAATTGCTCCCTACCCAAAAGGTCGAAACTGTGTTACGGCACCAAATCAAATATGTAATACCATGGACCTTTTAGTCAGACGTGGAGAGCGGACACGTACTAAAACCGGTCGCCACACCCTATGTATGACCCATGCATCTTTTCTTACAACATATTTTAGTAGCCTTGTGATCGTCTAGAATTTATCCCTGATCGTCTTTGCTTCTCCTTCACGTTGTGTATTTCTTCTTACTGTTTTCTTAAGACGTTTGTCTTACCAGAAACAACAATGTAACAGTTCGTTTTTACGTTTTATATATCAAGCATAGTATAGATTACAATACTAACTAAAGTCATTCTCAAACACTAGTCACACAAACTCACTGGTTGCTAGTAGAACTTGCTACATCTTTCTCCTTCTGGAATCAAGCTATTGTCTGACGAATTCTCGCAAGTATGATAGTTTTGAAGCTGTGGGTTTTGGACGTTCAATTATCTAATTGGTCAAATATGATGTATTTAATTAGTGCTATTGGTTAATTAAGTGAGATGACATCAAAACCCACCCTTATATCGTTATGGAAATTTACTCTAGAAACTTTCCGTGAGATATCTGTTATCAACCTAAAATCAAATGTTTACCACATTATAACTCTTTTTTATGTAACAATATGTCACTCAATGGCTGAATTGATTTAAGTACTTTAAGTACATATATGTGAATCTACTGACTTGCCAAAGATATCAATTAATAAAATTTAAAGCCAGCAAAAATTCTTTTACAAGAATTACAAACCTAAGATTTTCTACACCAAATCTATTGCATCCATTTTAAGCGCGTTAACAATATATTCATTTAAGAGAAACTATGTCATTTCAGGGTTAACATATGTAGCAATATAGTCGTGGTGACATTGTTTTTAACGATTATAGACAAGGAATGAGGAGATAAGATATAGTTTTATGTTTCTGACATATTCACATATATGCAGGTGTGTACTGAAATCAACTAACATTTGATTGACATATTGTTATATAGAAAAGGGTTATAGAAACAAAACATAGCTGGTTCTATATGTCAACAACATGATAACAGATATCTCATGCGCAATTTCTCGAGTAAATTTCCATAACCATATAAGGGTGGGTTTTGACGTCATTGGGTTCAATTAACCAATCTCACTAATTATTTACATCATGTTTGACCAATAAGATAATTGAATGTCCAAAACCAGTTGATACAAAATTAGGATATTCGTGAGAATTAAGCAGACTTCGATTAGATTCCAGAGGGTTACCATCTAAGAGTCCTAGACACCGCAGGGTGTCTAGGTTGAGAAGGCATTTAAATTCCTGAGAGAGATGACCATCTGAGTTCCTAGATAGCAGAAAACTCACCTAGTGAGTTTGGCTGACAAGTGGTTGAGAATGATTTTTGTATTGTAATATATACCATGCTTGATTGTATCCAGCTTGATATAAAATGTTGAAACGAACAGTTGCATTGTTATTTCTGATAAGACAGACGTCTTAAGAAAACATTAAGAAGAAATACACAACGTGAAAGAGAAGCAAAGACAGTCAGAGATAAATTCTAGACAATCACAAGGCTACGAAAATATGTAGTAAGAAAAGATGCATGGGTCATACGTAGGATGTGGCGACCGGTTTTGGTACATGTCCGCTCTCCACGTCTGACAAAAAGACCCATGGTGCTACATATTCATTTGACGATCGACCTCCTATTTACAAAAGTATGGTTTATCCCAACTACAGTGTAAACATGGAGAGAGAGAGAGAAATGGGGTTTAACGTCCACTCAACACAAACTAGGTCATTTCGGGACTAACATATGGTTTAATTTTATTTCAATAATTCGCTTGCGCGTAGGGGTCTATAGCAGTGGGAGGAAACCGGAGTGCCCGGAGGAAACCCACGAGGTTGAGAAGGCGCCCCTATCTCCATGCCACATACGCTCACACCAGGGCTCGAAACCACAGCCGCAAGCCAGAGGTGACCGGCCAGCTAGTGTAAACATGGTTTAGAGACTCTATCAGAACTACAGTATACATCATGTTTTAGAGACTACAGGGTCGATTATGGATTGGATACAACAGGATTCATCTAACTAAAGGGTGCACCATGGTTTAGAGACTCTATCCGAACTACAGGGTTCATGATTGTTTATAGGAACCCTATCCGAACCACAGGATACATCCTGGTTTAGAGACTCTATCCGATCTATTCTTTTGCAATTTGAAATAAAAATTAATACGTTTTAGTAAAGCTATATGACGTCATGGTGTCAAAATGACGCCTGTAAATGTCGTAACTTTCCTTATTGTAGTAGGGTGTAATTTGTAAATGTTTTGTTGTTTATATGTAAATAAAGTTTATGTAATATATGGTGTTGTATTTTATGTCAGCTTAGTGTCTTGGAATCTAGCCAAGATGTAGTGTCCAGTGTGTGTTGTTGTATTGTGTTTAGTAAGTTGTTTTAATGAATTTACCTGGCTTGCACCTTGTTTCAAACTGCACTTTTCCTCTAGACACGACTAATGACAAGACCCTCTTGTATATTATCTTCAACTTCAGGTATTTTATATTTCTTGTTTTTAGTAATTTTATAGGATTAAATTTATCAGTAAATATATTTAGTACAGGTTGGTTCTAAGTAGTTTAAATACATAATTCTTGTAATAAGAGTTTCCCTAATCTATTAATTCATATCTTTAGTTTTCCCGCCATTTTCACCCCTTTTCCCAGTGGTTTGTACTTATTGTGGTGTTTGTTTTATTTTAGCTTGGATATCAAAGGACGTAATCGACTTATCGAAAAGGCCAATACACACTGATCTTTGTAACATGCTTAAGGGTGAATCTTGCATTTTGATTGGTCGATTAGACACTGTCGATTGGACAATAACACCCCTCTGTTTTAGCAAGGCGAATTACTGCCCGTTATCCAGTTACGTCAAAATTGTTTTTTTTTTATTTTTACGTCATCAAACCGATTTACAGTTTGGCGAATTTTAAAGTTTACACAATAAAATAAGTTCTTTTAAAATCCTTAAAAATAGCATGTTACAATGTCGATAAACACCTCCTGTTTCGCATTTAGAGGGGTGTTATTGTCCAATAGACAGACATGTCTTGAGATTTCACATTATATCAGTGGCAATACAGGACTTTCAGCTACATGACGTCATATTGGTACCCAAAATGGCGCCTGTAAATGTAACTTTCCCTATATACGGGGCTTAGGGTTAATCCAAAATCGATAGATAAAGCTGCGATAGCTGTGAAGTCTTCTAGTCGGAAAAATAAATTCCATGAAATTCCATGATTTTTTTTTTATCTCGAGACCATCCGGATTGTGTGTCAGTTTTCGGTCATCGATCATTAAGCATGCATTATGCAAGAGGCTAAACCAGCATATTGTAAGTCTTTATTTAGACTTCAGATGTTATAGAAATTATTAATTAGACCTTCATTTGCATGGCGAGCTCAAAATCAACTCTGTAGACCCTAGGATGGCTTTAATTCACCTCGGATTTAAACAGTCGTCCATTTAAAATTGGGGGGGGGGGGTGGCCTAGAGTTATGGCGGTATATTAGTGCCAAAATTCTAACATGCTATCGTCTAATGTCTTACTTCTGTTCATGTAATTTCTAACCTCCATTCATGTAACTTCTAACTTCCATTCATGTAATTTCTAATTTAAGACAATGTATAATTCAACTTCTTTATTTGTTCAGTGTATATCGATTCTGTTTCATCTTATTTCTATTATTGAGGCGAAAAATGTCTACTTCATTGTGGTATTACATGTTAAGCATGAACGGCAAACAAATTTAGAATTATGATACTTCTACCTGGCAACCATCATTATGATGTCGTTTGGTGTCGCCACCATGTGCTCAGTTTGGCGATTGAGCACCTGATCGGGACCATTCTATAGATACAAACGACTCGCTCTTCGTCAGATTGAGTGGCTTGCCTGAGTGTTAAAATTGAAAACTACATCGGGTGAGAGAGATGGGGACATGGGGTTTAACATCCACTCGACACCAACCAGGTCATTTCGGTATCAATACTGTTCAATTGTAGGGCCTATTTCAATAATTCGCTTGCGCGTAGGATTGTTTAGCAGTGGGAGGAAACCGGAGGACCCGGAGAAAACCCACGAGGTTGGAAAGGCGGCCCTACTCCATGTCACGTAAAAATGGGAAATCGAAACCACGCCAGTTTATTCAATGACAGACCTTATGTTACAGCGTGCACGTGCTAACCATTCGGCCATCCTACCCTCTAAACAACATTGAACGTGATATAAATTTATGGTTTGCAAATACTATTTCGAATACCGTGGCTAAGTGGGTAAGACGCAGGCTCGCTAGGCTGTGGGCCGGGAGTTCGATCCCTGCATTGGTCGAAAAAAGTTCATCCAGATTTTCTGGCGTGGTTCCCCCTTATTAGTGTCTTGTCGTTCCGATGGGATGAAAACCCGAGGTTCCATGTCCATGTTGGCGTGCACGTAAAAGATCCCGTGACCGTTAGACTTCGATATAAGTCCAGGTCGTAGATCCGCTCTCCGGGCAATATTTCCCTAAAGCACACTGTGTGGCGTATGTCCGTCTCCATTAGCCCGGTTCGGAGAAGAACAGTAGGGCGTTAAACCCCCTTTCATTTCATTTCATTTTCAAATATAAGCTAAACGGGATTTGGAGAATTTTATTTTATTTTATTTTACGGTTGAGCCAATAATTAATATTTATATGCAGTTGGTCTATATTAACACAGGGTATAAATGTTATGGATGGGCCTACACAGATACTGAGTTTAATACTAAGTGACCTCTCTCTCTCTCTCTGTCTCTCTCAGCACGCCTTCCAACCTTCAACCAAACGAAGAATGGGTCGTTTATACCAAATAATGGTCCCGATCAGTTGCGCAATCACCCAATTGAGCACGCAGTGGCGACACCAAACGTCTTCATAATGATGGTTGCTAGGCAGAAATGTATACATTCTAAATTCGTTGATGTTGATGCTAAACATGTAAAGCATCTATTAAGAAGACATTTTTCGTTTAAATAATAAAAACAAGTTTGAACAGAATTGAAATTTACACTGAACAAATAAAGAAGTTGGGTTATACATTGTCTTAAATTAGAAATTACATGAATGGAAGTTAGAAGTTATATGAATGGGGGTTAGAAATTACATGAACAAAAGTAAGAAATTAGACAATAGCATGTTAGAATTTTGGCACTAATATACCGCCATATTGAGACTTCTCAACCACGTGGGTTTCCTCCGGGCACTCCGGTTTCCTCCCATTGCTGCTAAAGACCCCTATACCTTCGTATCACTATCATATTTACGGTTAAAGTGAATCCCCAGGTTAGTGCTACGACTTGTGAGATGGGTCGTTAGGGGCGACAGACTGTAGAAATGGTCTTTCAACTCTCACAAAACAGGTAGGAACATTTAGTCGAGTTGTTTAGATGCACAATTTCCCCGAGACAAAAATGCAAACGTGTAATATATCTTGAAATAGTCGTACAAGGCTAATGTAGATATTTACAAGGATTTTTTCGCACAAAACTGTGTCATTCATATTCCTTTCACGATCGACCTCCTATTTACAAAACTATGATTTATCCCTCCGACTGTGCAAACATCCTTTAGAGAGTCTACCTGAACTACAGGGTACATTATGTTAAGTGGGACAATTATAACCAATCCAGATTTCAGTAACCGTGAAAATTTCTATTTTAATTGTCGTTTTATACTTACACCATCTGGACCGTTCATAATTAGTTTCTTTCTAGATTAGAACCCATCAACCCCCGAACACATAGGACATACAAGTCAAACCCAACGGAAAAAAAATACGATTAATTAAAATTACACCATTTTTGATTTCATTTTGCCGGCCTATTTGAATTTCTACCACTAAGGATTCTCGAAATGTAATTTTTGTTTCTTCTTTTATGTATATTAACAAATTTTGCAGATATTTTGAAAGAAATGCGCCTCAACAAATGAAAAATACATTGGAATTTAAAGATAGGTTGCCAGGCAACGAAACATACGCCCACAGCAGCTAAATCGTCCGGGCAGTCAACAAGGGTTGTCGCATATTTTTACTTTTTTCAGTAATGAAACATTTGTAATACACTAAAAACTGATTAAGAGTAACAACTCATTATGTAATTATCAGAAAATCATTAGAATTTGATTGCTTTTTATAAAGTTTTACCCCACGCTAACAATTAGTATATACATGAAACATTTAATATCATGGATTTAGCTGTTCAGTTATCTAAATTCATTGAAAATCAAAATACTTGTTCGTTTCAACACCTTAAACTCTATGTATCAATCTGAAGTCAATCGGATGGTAACTTTGGCCTCTATAGCGTCACAAGAATTTTTGAAGTTATCAAGGGAGATAACCCTGGCAGTAATTATTTGAAATCGCTGAAAATCAATAGACTTCTTCGTCTCATGACCTTAAACACTGTGTATAAATTTAAAGTCAATCGGATATTAACTTTGGCTTCTAGAGCGTCCACAAGATTTTTTGAAGTGATCAAGGGCCATAACTCTGGTACTAATTATCGGAAATCGCTGAAAATCAATAGGATTCTTCGTCTTATGACCCTAAACACTGTGTATAAATTTAAAGTCAATCGGATATTAACTTTGACCTTTAGAGCGTCCACAAGATTTTTTAAAGAGATCAAGGGCCATAACTCTGGCACTAATTATCGGAAATCTCCGAAAATCAATAGGCGTCATTGTCTTATGATCTTAAACGCTGTGTATAAATTTAAAGTCAATCGGATATTAACTCTGGCCTCTAGAGCGTCCACAAGATTTTTTGAAGTGATCAAGGACCATAACTCTGGTAGTTATTATCGGAAATCGCTGAAAAACCATAGGCTTCTTCGTCTCATGACCTTAAACACTGTGTATAAATTTAAAGTCAATCGGATATTAACTTTAGCCTGTAGAGCGTCCACAAGCAATTGTGGACGCCGGACCGACGGACGGACGGACCGACCGACGGACCGACCGACGGACGGACGGGGGCGACGACAATATACGACCACATTTCAATGTGGGCGTATAAAAAGAAAATATTTATCCTCCCACCACTATTGACACTGAAAGACACCGATTACGAGATATCATATAATTCCTAAAGAACGACAAATTGAATTGTGTTAATTACGTCATTTTGCCGTAACCGATTGTGAGTATGATTTTGTTTGACATATTTATCATTGAACTATACTGCATTGGTTTCTTTTGAATTTGTTTAGGATAACTTGTAGTCCGTAAAACGTTTTACCAAAGAAAAAAATAATAACTTAAAATGTTTTATTAAAGCTACATTTTCATGTTGACGTATATTGTCGTCGCCTCTGTTTGTCCGTCCACGTCCACAATTGTTCAATGAAACTTGAAATAAAGGTTCATCACCCTACGATCTCAGTTCCCTTCTACATTGGCATGTATCAGACTGTAACTTCATGAATTATGGCCCCTGATTGTACGAAAAATCACGTTTTTAGCATGTGAACACTGTAGAGTTCACAATTTTGAACCGATCTTGATAAAACTTGGTTCCTTTCGATATTAGTGCATATCGGATCGTAGCTCCCTGAATTATGACCCCTGATTGTCCGAAAAATCGCCTTTTATGGCTTGTGGCCCCCCTGGAGTTCACAATTATTATCCGATTTTACAAAAAAACCGTCTGATTATATCACCGTTACACTGTAATGAGTTCGAATTTCATATGGTATATCAAGGTTGTGGATCCTGTAGAGGTCACAATTTTAATCCGATTTTGATAAAACTTGAAATGCATGTTAATAACGCAACGATCTTGGTTCCTTTCGATATTTGTGAATATCAAACAATAACGTCATAAATTGTAATTATGGCCATTATGGCCCTTGTTTGTAGGAAAAATCACTTTCTGTTTAGCTTGTTCTCTATCCATCTCTCGAAATGTTGGGCGTATCCTGCATGGCAGCCGTTGGTTAAATTATATTTTCAAAATGTATTAAAATAAAAACTTAAAATAGATGGTATCTATAAACAGTCCTACCTTGTTAAAGAATAATCCTAGTCCAGTAATTAACTATAGCCAGTTGAGAAACGCTGTCGTCGTACTATGAAAATAGTTTTCGCCCTAGTGAAACCTAACGCCACTAAATAATAACCAAAAACTACTGTATGAACCATGGTAAAAAAAACCAAGATGGTTTCCATGAAATAATTAATTTTACAATTGTACTTAATCTGGGGGGGGGGGGCGAATTTCAAACACAACGGTAAGTTCTTAATAACCACAAGTAAGTAGTTTGTTCTTACGGCCAAGTTCTTTTTTACATGGCTTAAGACAGTAGTTCAGTTATCACCAAGATGGAAACTTGAAAAGTAAAAAAAAAAACAAAAACCCCCCAAAAAACAACTATAATACAATTAATTAATGGGTGTCCTATGTGCTTAATAACACTAAATTACACTACCTGTACATCTTGTTGCTGGTCTCAGCTATAATAAGTAGATGACTTTAGTGCATCGGTATTTTATGAATGACCCTACTCATTTCGCATTGAAATTCACCTACTTATTGAAATGTACTGACCAAAAGACCACGCCCCTGGAGCAAGTATAATAGTGACTGATGTTAAATCTCGACCTTTTCATAACGCGACAATACGACAGTATTGGCGCAATCATAGAAATATATAAATAGACTAGAATGGCCGTCACGTGACCCGCGACATGTAAATAGATACGCCATGTTTGTGCATTGATTATTGACGTCGCTTGCGGTGAACTCAATGAATCCAGCTTTGTTTCACGTTACGATTGAAAGAAAGAAAGGTCGAAAAACAACCCATTGCCATACATATTCACGGGTTTTGCAGTACCAGTTTGTAAAATTTAATATATTCATTCTCTAATTTAATGGAATGACTCGCGAGGCAGTCTTAATATATTAATATAGCCACGGTGAAACAGTTTACATAGCATAGGCTGCTAGGCCTACATAGATTATAGATACCATGTCAAAATGAACCTATTTTCATCTACAAATTAAAGACACTGGATGGATGGATGGGCTATGAATTGTGGCATTTTATTTTTGTTTGAAATTATGGAATCTCGATAATCGACAAGCAATAATAATAAGGCCGCTAAGTCTCGCGACGATATCTTTGGTAATCAGCTCTAGGGGTGACATACACCCAGCAATAATTGAGCAATGGCGAAAAATACGATGCCTTGCAAGGCATTGAATGTGAATCAATGATGAGTTCGCGGTACCAATTATTTTTGTTTTACAAAAGAAAAATAACAGATATTTTAGTTTGTTTATCAAGGTATGTAAATCAATTATTTAAACATATCCTAATAAAATATTTCACATTATTAATCTCGAAATAGTAGGCTCAAACTAAGCCTTGGTTTCACAGTAGTTTTTTTGCGATAGGTAGCGGTCTAAGTTAGATTTGTTTACAAACAAACCCCATTACCAGTACATTATTCCTCCGCCTGTACATTTAGTGCTTCGAGGAATTTAAATTTTAATGTCTTGGTTGTTATATAAAGCTAAAACAATTATTCCCACGGGTTATAATTCTAAGTACCGGTAAAATGCAAAAATTTATAGTAAGCCTACTTGTGTTTTAGAATAAAAGAAGAAAAAATTCTAAAAAAACTCGAGTACGTACGCTCACGTATCGCGATCTCCCTTGAATTTTTCGACAAGTTACTACATGTATGTGTTTTATTTCAGCAGATTGATGAATTATAATATGATGGTGATGAGTTTCAAGTTTTTAGCGCAGAGAGGATGGGCTAAAAATGTCCGTAACGTGGAAGGTGTTCTAATTCAAGTATAGTACTACTAATTAAAGATTTCTTAGAAATCTGTTTTTAGAACTGACATTGAACTTGGCCCGCTGTATTACCATATAACGTCCTTGGCCTTAGCCTCGTTGTGAATGTCCTCGCCTGGATAGGTGACGCTTGCCTTTTTGCATTATTCTAAACACAGTTATTTTCATTTTTGTTTTTTCGCTCTGAAATGTCGACAAAAGGAAGACAACGTCGAGTGAATGCAGGTAGGAATATGACAGACATTATCAAATCACTGGAGGATCATCAGTCAGACAGCGAAGGGGAACTAAACTTAACAGACGAACATGCTGACGAACAGTCGAGAAAATCTGGCGGCATGGCGAACAGTAGGCCTAGTGACACAGCGGTGCTGGACCCACAGACATCCGTAAAACCGGTATCTCAGAATAATCAGATAGAAACTAGTGATAATGCTTCGATGCCAGGTGAGGTACACATCAACTCAGTGGGACGAGTGGATACTCGTGAAACTCTAGAAGCAGAATTGAATTCATTGAGTCAACGGAGCCAGATATTAATTCTAAAACGAAAGATTGAAGCAGAGAGAAAGAAAATTGCACTACTAGAGACCCCGCTAAATGAAGCCGAACTATTAGAGCCTAAGGTTGCCGAACCTGCTACGCAAGGGAATACGTTGATCAAGACACATGGTGAGCTTTCCCGCTTACTAGCTTTTGACAATTCGGACATCGTACAAGCCGTCTCCACCCGCTCCAGCAATAAGTTGTCTGCAAAATCTAAAGCCCTTCAGATCCTTGATTACATATGGGTCGATCCAGTACAGCACATATACCTTTGGTTCAGAGTTAGAATTCCGGGTCGCCAAACGTAAAACATTGGATAAAGTGTCAATGGAGGAATGGGGGTATGCTAATACCTCCATTCTACTGGACCTGATAAGGAGTGCCGTGAAAAGCAATCTTTGGACATAAACGGAGTCCTATGATATTCCAACGTATAAGTTCTGCCGTGTGTTACATCATGAAACAGCGTTTTAATGTGACGTGTATTGTGTACTTGGACGATTTCCTCATCATTGAGGATGATTTTGATACTTGCAACAACAGTTTACTCTTATTATTAAAGAGCACATAAAATGAGAAAACTAGATTCATTGAGCCTATAGACATTGGTTACTATATGCATTTTATGTCAAGTTCACTCCAATCGGATTAAAATTAATTGAGATATTAACGTTTAAACATCAGACAGCCAAAAACGGTTTTCAAATTTTCAATTACAAGCTTTATCCGGTTGATTGGCTAGTGACGTCACAGGCACTACACATAATCTATACACATTATCTATACAATATAGCACTATCTGTTCGATATATCACTGTATACACACCGCCAGTTAACACGTGTGTATTTGTCGGTCCAATTAACATTTGACTCGCGTAATCATTAATTTTACACGTAAGCTACATATCACTATACTATATAAGTCAAAGCATTTTCAAAAGCCGACCTTTCTCGTCTTAAGTTGTAATAGATTATATATTTGTGACTAGAATAGATTATAATTCACTAGTTGATCAACATCTCCTGCCCGTAAATCAGTACGTGATATTTTAACACGGTTATCGGCAAACTGATCCCGCACTGAATATTCGCTTGGCCGCTACAATCACTGATAAGCATGACATCGACAAGGCTTAATGAGTACGGCATATTAACTTTTTAACTCCGACAAATTAAATTCTCAAACATTTTTTTGAGGTAAAAGAAAAATAAATAATGACGTTTGAAGTATTTGGAGTTTAGAAATATTTCCTATTTAGTGTAAATGGGTATTAAAACGAGTAAAATGCATCATTTTGCCCGAAGCAGTTAGGTGTTAAGTAAACATTGCACGAGCCGTTGAGCCAATGACTAACGGCGCGTGCAGTCAACGCACCTGTTGTGAACTGTCGTCTGTTACAGAGATATTTCGTAAGTAATTCTCTGTGAAACAATTCTCTGTGAAACAGATTGGGTTATCGGTAGTCATATCGACAAATAAACCGACAGAATGAAACGACACAAGACGGTGCAGATAAAAACATGTGTCTTCTAAAGGTGCGGCAATGGTTCAACAATGGCGACAGGTAGTAAGACGGTTGTGTGATCACTGAGTGCGAATAGGTGGTGGATGGGGATCGGAAAGTTTTGATGGTAATTTGGACTGTCGTATAATCTAATCGATGTGTAAGCAGACCGCATATGTAAGATATATGTAAAAATCTAAATCGAAAATGTGTTATTTGTATGAATTTCTCACCTGTCGGGTGTGACATCTATTTTTAGTAACGCTTACACTGGACACAGGTTTACAACTCACCTGTATGTGTACACAACTAGTCGAAGTCTTGACAGTGTTAGTACAATCGTTACTATATTATGAGTTTTGATCTTATAAGAAAGAGACTGACATCAGGCTCAAGTTCTACAGATCCTAAGAAGACAAAGCCTAGCGAGTTGGAGTCTGAGTTCTCAACTGAAAAAATGCCTGCTGACGCCCTTGTTGATAAAATTCTATCGGCGCTACAGGACGAGAGGGTAGTTTTCCGAATAGCTAACGCCATGGCCAAAATCATAAACCCCCAACTACAACAATCAATAAAAGATCTACAGAATAAAGTATCTACCCTGGAAAAAGATCTGATCATGAGAGATCAAACAATAACTGAACTTTCATATAAATGTGATGAACTCGAACAATATGGACGGCGTGAAGGAATAAGAATATCTGGTATTCTAGAAGAGGACGGGGAGGACACAGATCAACTAGTCATTGAGGTAGGGCGCGCTATTGATATCGAAATTACAAAAGACGATATAAATCGTAGTCACAGGGTTGGCGCACCGGGCAACTATGACCCCAACACAAAACCAAGACCCATCATTGTAAGATTTCGGGGTTACTACACCAAAAGAGCCTTTGTAAAAAATGGTAAAAAACTGGCTAAAATCAGACCCCCTAAGGTAAATCGGGCATCGTCGCAAGCTACACCCAGCCTAGTCAACCCAGAGGCAGAACAAACTATTGACCCACGCCTAATCTCAACCCTACCACAGACATTACTCCGACATCCCATATACATAAATGATGATATGACCAAACAAAGAGCATCTATAGCTTTCAGAGCCCGATTGCTACTTAAAGAGAAAAGGATATCTCAAACTTGGTGCAGCGATGGTATTATATTTGTGAAAACACGTAACGGAGATACAAAGCTCATAAGAAATCAAACAGAATTCGGTACTCTACTGGAATCGCTAAAGATAAAAATGAGATTCACAAAAACTACAGCAGGTGTAAACACTGATGACGGTGCTGCTACTGACGATTCCTTTTTCGATGTCTCAGCAATGGATGATTCATAAATGTCTAACACATGATTAGTTAATTATAGTATTACTCTGACTATCTCATTCAGATCTCATATCATTCTAATAAAATTATATCGAAATAATACCCAAACAACAATCCTACCTGTATTTGTTTTTCTTTTAATTTGTTATATTTATCTACAAGAAAACGATTTGAGTGGAGTATCTTCCTTGCTTTTTGATTTCGCATATAGGAAGATCTCTGCCCAAATACTTAAAGCCATGAACATCCCTCATGTTATACTTCTTTCCTTTATTTAAATCATTTATTCATCAAAACACATGTAGAAGGGTAACATTTTCATACGGGATGTGGCATTAAAAGAAAAACAAATAAAATTGTTTCATAGCACAAGTGTATAAATATACTAATGTTATTTCATATAAATCAGAAACAATGGAATATATTAAATATGTTGTCCTATGAATATTATACATTATCTATAGTTGATCACAAAATGTAGAAAATTACCTCACTTATCATACATTGGTTTGACATATTATTCTATGAATGTTATACATTATCTACAGTTCACCATAAAGTATAAATTGGTTACTACACTTATCATATAATGGTTTGAAATACTTCACACTATCCTATGAATGTTATACATTATCTATAGTTGATCACAAAGTACAGATTATTTATCACACTTATCATATATTGGTTTGAAATATCCCACTCTATTCTATGAATACTATTATATATGATCTACAGTTGATCACAAAGTATAGAAATTACCTTACTTATCATATAATGGTTTGAAATATCTCACTCTATTCTATGAATGTTATACATTATCTATAGTTGATCACAAAGTATAGATTAATTATCACACTTATCATATATTGGTTTGAAATATTTCATTCTATTCCATGAATATTATTATACATGATCTATAGTTGATCACAAAGTATAGATTGATTAACTCACTTATCATATATTGGCTTGAAGTATTTCACTCAATTCATTCAAATCTAGGATTGTTATGTATGTTTGATCACAAAGTATAGATACATTTATCTTATATAGTTGGCTCGGTAGCAAAATGATATTATTGATGAATATCTTAAAATATTTATCATTGATAAATAAAACTATAAACTTCTATCTCAAATGAAAAAAATATAGATAAACTTATCCTTTTTCTGGTCTTGAAATGTCTATACTGTGATAATAGCATGCAACACCTATAGCTGATCAATAATTATTGTTTAATTTACCTTCTCATATACTTTGTTTGAGATAGTATACTATATTTCTGATCAATAATTATAGACTAAACTATTGACTAATTACCTTATCCGTGACACTACATTACATTAACTTTAGTAGATCACAAACTATAGATTACTTATATTAGGATTGTACTTATATTAGGATTGAGATGCTTGATGGAATCTGTTATAGATTACCTCCCTTATCATATATTGGTTTGAAATATTTCACTCTATCTGATGAATGTTATACATTATACAGTACAGATTAGTTATCTCACTTACTATATATTGGTCTAATATTTCACTTTATTCTATGAATGTTATACATTATCTATAGTTGGTCATACGGTATTAAAATTACCTCATTTATCATGTATTGATTTGAAATATCTCACTGACTACATACTACTTACCTTATCATATATTTGACTTGAGATGTTTATTCTATCATATTACTATGCATCATCTGTATTTGATCAATGATTATAGATTAATTTACCTTATTACATATTTGGTTAGAGATGTCTTTCACTCTATTCTGTGATATTACCACATACTATCCATAGCTGAACAATAATTGTTGATAAATTTACTTTATCATATACATGCACTTGCATTTCAGTTATATCATTCTACTCCATATTACCACACATCATCTCTAGTTGATCAATAATTATTGATAAATTTACCTAATTATAAAATTGGTTTGAGATCTTTGAATTCTTTTCTTGATATTAACATCATCTTTTGCTGATCAATAATCACAGATAAATTTGCCACATCAAATACCTGGATTGAGATATTTTATGTTATTTCTATGGTATAGCATATTACATAACTATCCATCTCTAAATCCTATGAAATAACAAAAGGATTGCTTGATGACATCTGTCAAAAAATAGGGATATTAGATGAAATCTGTTATAGATTATCTCCCTTATCTTAAACATATTTTGACTGGAGATTAATTAACGCATTTATCATATATTGGTTTGAAATATTTCACTCTATCCTATGCAGGTTATATATTGTCTGTATTTGATCACAAAGTATAGATTAATTACCTCACTTATTATATATTGGATTGAAATATTTCATCCTATTCTATAAATGTTATACATTGTTTACCGTTGATCACAAAGTATAGATTTGTTACCTTCACATCAAATATTGGTTTGGAATATTTCACTCTATTCTATGAATATTATTATACATGATCTTCAGTTGATCACAAGGTACAGATTGACTACCACACTTATCATATAATGGTTTGAAATATCTCACTCTATTCTATGAATGTTATACATTATCTATAGCTGATCACAAAATATAGATTAATTATCACACTTACCATATATTGGTTTGAAATATTTCATTCTATTCCATGAATATTATTATACACGATATATAGTTGATCACAAAGTACATGCAAAAACAATTACCAGACTTATCATATATTGATTTTTAATATCTCACTCTATCCTATGAACATTATACATTATTTATAGTTCCTCATAAACTAAAGACTACCTACATTATTATGTATCGGATTGAAATATTTCACTCTATCCTACGAATGTTATACATTATCTATATTTGATTACAAAGTATAGAAACACTACCTCACTTATCATATATTGGTTTGGAATATTTCACTCTATTCTACGATTGTTTTTCATTTTATCTGTATTATGGTACTACCATAATCGTCTAGAGCTGATAATTCTTGATCAATTTACCATACCATATATTTGATTTGAGGTGCAAATTCTATTAAATTTAGTATACATCATCTATAGCTGATCAATAATCTCAAATTAACTTACCATATCAAATATTTGGTTAAAGATATTTCATTCTATTTCTATGAAATAGCAAACAAGGGACGTTGATAACATCTGTCAAAAATCGTGTTATCCCTAACACATATTGGTTCAGATGCTTGATCACAAAGTATAGACAAATATAGATGTTATACAGTTTATCACAAAGTACAGATTATTAAACTCACTTATCATATATTGGTTTGAAATATTTTCACTCATACATTATCTATAGTTCTATGATATTACCATAATCATCTATAGCCTATCATATGTTTGATTTGGGATGTTTATTCTGATCACTAATTTCAAATTAATTTACCATATCAAATATTTGGTCTAAGATATTTGATTCTATTTCAAATATATAGCAAAATAATATAACTATCCATCTCTAAAGAATAAACACATATTGGTTTGAGATGTTGATCACAAAGTATAAATTAATTACCTCTTTTATCATATATTGGTTTAAAATATCTTCACTCTATTCTATGAATGTTATACATTATCTATAGTTCACCATAAAGTATAAATTGGTTACTACACTTATCAAATATTGGTTTGAAATACTTCACTCTATCCTATGAATGTTATACATTATCTATAGTTGATCACAAAGTATAGATTATTTATCACACTTATCATATATTGGTTTGAAATATCCCACTCTATTCTATGAATACTATTATATATGATCTACAGTTGATCACAAAGTATAGAAATTACCTTACTTATCATATAATGGTTTGAAATACTTCACTCTATCCTATGAATGTGATACATTATCTATAGTTGATCACAAAGTATAGATTAATTATCACACTTGCCATATATTGGTTTGAAATATTTCATTCTATTCCATGAATATTATCATACATGATATATAGTTGATTACAAAGTATAGATTGATTAACTCACTTATCATATCCTGGCTTTGACACATTACACTCTATTCTATAAATATTATACGTTGTTTTTTAGTTGGTTAATAGTTATATTGATTAATTTACCTTATTAAATATTGCCATGAAATATACCATCAAATACACCAGATATTGTTGAGCAATAACTATAGATACATAATACTACATTACACTCACTATCTAGCACACACCACGAGACACCTCCCATGTATATTAGCTTTATATGGGTTTAAAGTACTTACATTGTGATCCATTAACTATCATACAATGGTATGAAAAATGGTGCTCTATTAGTTGACCACAAAGTAATAACCTACCACCATCATTATAAATGGATCTGTTACATTTCAATCTATTCAAATATTTGGTCTTGGGCGTTTGACTCTATTCTATGGTATAGTAAAGGAAACATCTATAGCCGATCACAAACTGGAGTCTACGTGTAGTTAGATACCTTATGTATTTAGTTGGAGACCTGACACTCTATTTTATGATATGACCATACACTGTGTACTTTGTGTATAGTTGATCATAAACCATAAACTACGTACTTTGCCATACATTGGCTTGAACTGCGACATTCTACTCTATGATTTTATCATAAACTATAAATCACGTCCATTACCATTTATTGGTTCGAGATATCTCACTCTGTACTAAGATTAAATTCTACATAATACTTTTTGTACACAAACTATAGACTTATCATACATACATTGTTTAAACAGTTCACTCTGCTTCATGATATAAACATACATCAACATACATAACAACAGATTACCTAATTTTATCATATTATATTGTTTCAAATATTTCATTGCGTTGCTATGATCCTATATTACACATAACCACATTCTGGCTGCAGAGTAAAACTTATACCATCCTTATATCTCAAAATCATAACACCCCCTCGCCCCCCACCTTCCAAATCACCCTCAATGTCCAAAACCAATATAGAAGTATCATTTAAAACTTCTATAATTCTTGTATATATGTTCTTGTTCCTAGCTAAATTGTTTGTATATATCGTTTGCGTCTTAAACATTGTTTACATACACATGTACTTAACTTCATCAAATCTCCTTCTCAAAATTAACACGCACAGTAAAAGCACAAGAAAAATGGATATTATCGTACTAATATTGTTGTTATATATTTTATTAAACTCTACTCATTTCGTGGTTAGCGAATTCACTACGTCAATTTCAGGTTTCATTTGATCTTTTCGGGTGTGCGAACTTCAAAATGTAGAACTCTCTCCTTCTCCATTTCCTCTCTGAACTTACTTCTACTTGTCTTATGCGGTGACGTCCATCAGAATCCAGGGCCAAGAAACATCAAGATTATTCACTTAAACATACGTAGTCTTGAAAATAAAGTTGACAATCTCCTGGTTGAATTTCAAGGTGCTGACATCATCACATTGTCAGAAACATGGCTTGCAGTAAACACTAATATGAAAAATCTAACATTGCAAGGGTTTCATTCACCTATTGTTCTAAACAGGGATGACGGTTATGGTGGCGTCGCCATCTACATAAGATCTTCCATACACTTCATTCCAAGACATGATCTTCATGTTAATGGCGTCGAAGCAATCTGGGCAGAAATTAGACTAAATACTGGAAAATTTCTTATTAGTTCCTTCTACCGTAAGCCCAACTCTCCGGTGGCACATTGGGCAGCTATAGAAGAAAGCTTTTCTTTAGCCAAGGAAGATAACAAACACTGTATTATTCTTGGTGACTTTAACTACGATACATTACGTTATCCTACTGGTAAGATATTTGATTTGGCCAATAAATTAAACCTACAACAACTCATCGCAAGCCCAACACGTATAACGCCCTACTCATCAAGTCTTCTTGATCTGTGTTTCGTTTCCTGTCCAGATCACATCGTTTCCTCAAATGTTCTTGACGCCGGTTTGAGTGACCACTGCCCAATAGAAATTGAAATATGTAGAGAAAAACCGCATGATCACGCATATTCTCGTACAATCTGGAACTATGAATCTATGGACATTGAAAATATTAATCGATTTTATAACAATTTTAAGTGGAATCAATTATACGTTGAAAAAGACGTACTTCCAAATGTTTTAGTAAACAACATTTCTAATATCATCTCAAAAGGTATTGACTTGTATGTGCCACACAAAAAAATCGTCGTACGTCCCCAGGATAGCCCTTGGATGAATGGTTATATTCGCCGAATTATTCGTAAGCGTAATCGTCTTCACAAGAAAGCAAAGCGCTCAAATCTTCCAGAAGACTGGGCTAAGTTTAGATATCAGCGAAATCATGTAACTGGCGAAGTAAGGAGGGTAAAAACTGAGTTCTATCAACAAATCGATCACGAAATCAATGAAAACAATTTTACTGAAAAGAAATGGTGGAAACTGGTAAAAACAAATATTCAAAATTCTAAGCAGAATAAAAGTCTTATTCCCCCACTGGTAGATGAACAAGGCAAAATACTATATGATGCTATTGATAAAGCAAACGCACTGAATAATTATTTTACTGCGCAATCAAATTTAGAAAACTCAAACGAAGATCCACCATTTATTCCGGCAAATGACTTTGAATTGGAAACCCCGCGTTTCAAGGAATCTGAAATCCGTGATATTATCACATCCCTCACAGTAGGTAAAGCTTCAGGGCCAGACTGTATTAATCACAAAATCCTAAAATCATGTTGTACCAGTCTGGCAAACCCACTTACAAATCTATTTAACTTCCTATTAGAAAACTCAGTATTTCCAGATCAATGGAAAGAGGCCCATGTTACACCTATATTAAAAAAGGGTACACCGTCGTCAATCAACAACTATCGCCCAATATCTCTACTAAGCTGCATTGGTAAAATCTTCGAAAGATGTCTTTACAAATACATATACAACTTTTTTCTCGATCACAAAATACTAACACCACTCCAATCTGGTTTTATTAAGAACGATTCCACAGTTTACCAACTTGTAGATCTATATGACCAAATATGTAAAGCCCTTGATGAAGGCAAAGAAGTGCGATCAGTATATTTTGATATAAGTAAAGCCTTTGACCGGGTTTGGCATCGAGGTCTTCTGTCTAAGCTTCACGCTGTTGGGATCCGTGGAAATATTCATAGACTTTTAGAGAGTAACTTATCAAATAGACAACAGAGTGTTGTGATAGACGGAGTATCTTCAAATTCGTCAACGATCCATGCAGGAGTACCACAGGGATCAGTACTAGGCCCTCTACTCTTTGTCGCCTACATAAATGATCTCGTGAATGATATAACATCAAACATACGACTTTTTGCAGACGATACGTCGCTCTATCTGGTCATTGAAGACCCCGCTTCATCTCAACGAATCCTAAATTCGGACCTTTGTACCATTAGCAAATGGGCTTCTACATGGAAAGTCGCTTTTAACCCCAATAAAACCACCAGTATCACTTTCTCCAGAAAACAAAACCCCTCGTTCTTCCAATTAACATTCAACAACACTGCTCAAAGTGAAGTCTCTTCTCATAAACATTTGGGCGTCTACCTTCAAAAAAACTGCAACTGGACAGATCATGTAAATTACATCATATCCAAAATCTCTAAAACTGTCGACCATTTTCGAAGTTTTAAATACAGACTCTCCAGGCATTCACTCGAAACAATATACAAGTCTTTTATTCTCCCCTTATTTGACTACGCGGATGTCCTATGGGATAATTGTACAGGCCAGGAGGCTTTTGAACTTGAGAAACTTCAGCTTGATGCATTGAGGACAGTAACCGGACTTGTTCGGGGAACATCACATAAAGTCATATATGCAGAATCTGGATTTATCCCATTAAAAGAGAGACGACATAGACACAAACTCATTGTATTTTACAAGATGATACACAAACACACGCCCAGTTACCTATCATTACTCGTTCCACCTAGAGTTGCAGCCCTGAATCCATACGCTACACGTAACCGATCACATTACCGAAACATATATGCTTCAACAACTACATATAAAATGTCTTTTCTCCCTTCTACGATCTCTTTCTGGAATAACCTCCCCGAAGATGTAAAGCAAAGTTCATCTTTGAAAGAGTTCAAAGGTCACCTAAGCAAAAACGACCAAAGGACTCCTAAACACTACTATCAAGGAGATCGAAGACTCCAAATTATTCACACTAGACTTAGATGTCAGAAAAGTGGTCTGAACTACCATAAGTTCCTAATGAATATTTCCGACGATCCATCGTGTACATGCGGTCACACTATGGAGGACAGCGAACACTATTTATTATACTGCTCCAACTTTACTAGACAAAGACAAGAAACTATATTACTATTACCATATACACACCGGGAGATTAGAACCTTGTTATATGGAAACAACCTCTTGGCGTCTTCAACAAATATAGTAATCTTTACCGCAGTTCAGTTATTCATAAACCGAACCAATAGATTTAAGTAAAAATTAAACACAGTACTTACCGTCTACTTGTTTTTGACACTTACTGCTTCCAACTGTGCTTTCTTACTGTCTCTTGGTTGATGTTACATATCGTATCCCGATATTTCCTACTTACGGTATCTTGCTGATCATCTTGTCCTACTGGTTTGATTTACAACCTTTTGATAGATGGCCTTTATGGTAGATGATACTTACCATCTTTTTATATATAATACCTATCGCGTTACGATGGGTTTAGTTACTGTTATTATAACTGGTGATACATTTCCTGTCCTGATACGTATTGTGTGACGCTTGGTTTATTTTGGATCTCTAGATTGGTGACACTTAGCTTGTACTAACGATACTTATCGTGACCTGCAGGTTTAAATTGTTGTCTCATCGTTAATTTTTTTTTTTTTTTTTTTTTTTTTTTTTTTTTTTTTTTTAATGATCCGTCCATGTGTTGATACTTATCGACTGACGATACTTATCCTGTTCTGCTGGTCTTATGTACAGCACCCGTTGTATTCACCAACTCTCTCTTTGACCGTTGATACTTATCGTGTCCTGCTGTTTCTACTAACACCATCTTGCTCGAATGGTGATATTAAATATATCCTGATGGTTCTCTTACTAACCGCCTTTTGAATGATGATACTTATCGTTTATATTTGGTTTTATCTACCGTCTACTTATTAATGTTCGTTATCGTATCATGCTGGTCTTTTTTCCTTTTTTCCTATCGTCTTTTGATTGCGGTGTTACCCTCGGATGCTTTTCATTTCTCGTTTTAGATATTTAGACTTCAAAATTTCTCTCACTCTCCCCCATCCATAATTTTTGGGTTCGCACACCTCCCCACTACTATCAACATCATCAAATAATTGCTTCGCTAACCACAATTGCACCACATTACATTATATTACAATACATTACTTTCTGTATATTAACCCCCTTTGTACTTAAACTACGATATGTCCTATATAATATTGCAACATTGAGAATATACATTTTTCTTTGTAATTTAAACGGTTATATAATTTATGATTATAATTCCAAACACTGTAATTATATTGTTGTAAATAGGGAGATGAATTTATATAAGCCCTTGGCTTGTTTTCAGATCCCAGATTTATATATATTGTATTTATATCATGTAAATTATTTACTGAATAAATAGTGTTAGAAAAAAAAAAAAGGTGCGGCAAAAGGGGAGGGGGGCGAATAGAAGAGCCTCCTAAGCTGATATCTCAGGTACACGGTAACGTCGCATTCTGATTGTGAATTAAATAATAAAATTTTTTTTTTTTCTTTATATTATATAAAATTGTATATTATTAATATTACATTGGTAGTTTAGTAATTTGTTTAAAAAGGCATAGCCAACTTTCCTGCCATATGCGACATGCTTTCAGCATGTCTGTTATTGGCGTACGTGACCATTTTCAGCTTTTTCGCGCCAAAATCAACCATTTTACACATTTCTTAGTAAGCCATGCCTTATATGGTAGACGAAGATTTCCATGTGACATTGAGATCGTGTAACGCTATTTTAGTGATAACGGAGCTTTTTGTTATAAATACAGAGTAATTATTCGACAAATACAAGTGAATTTGAGCCATGTTACTTTCGCTATTACAAACTATCGAAGCTATCGATAGTTTGCTTGACTATCGCAATTTTTATCGATAGTTTCTTTTTAATATCGATATACACTATCGCGATGCATCGATTGTTCGATGTATCGTTACACCCCTAATGATTATTATTTGAAACCATTTCGTTTCTTAAAAGCCGACAATTGATTATTTCTATCGGCTTAAAAGATGTCCGTAGCGCCGGCTATAAGAATTTCACACCAATCTTGTTTCAATCAGAAGCCAATTATTGTTGGCTTACGGTCGGCTTATTCTGATAAAAAAAAAAACACATGGGGAATTTGGCTACAACAACTGTCTTTATAAAACAAATTCTTCCGTAGTCAATTGTTATTTAATTAGGGGGATTAAGGAATCAGTCAGGCGTTAACGAATACACACGCCGGGTGTATATAGGTAATTAAGGAATAAACATCCCGAATATGCATTCGGTCACTGTGACGTCACTGGCGTCTGAGGGGATTAAGAGTGTTTTCAATAATTGGCCAAGTCGTTTTTACGGGAGGTCTATATTTGCGACTTTGAGTGACGATATCCGAATTAATTTTCATCAGATCGACGTTAAACTGCCGTAAAATGCATATAGTAACCAATATTTATAAGCTCAATGAATTTAGTTTCCTCATTTTATGTGCTCTTTAAGTACTTTACGCCAGCTAGGCTTTAATATCAGTTGGCCAAAGGTGGAAGGTCCTGCCCAACGTCTTGTTTTTCTTGGAAATGAAATTGACACGTGCGCTTTGAGCCTAACTCTGCCTGAAACTAAAATAACCGAATTTATCGATTCTCTGTTAAAATTTCAAGGTCGTAAAAGGGCAAGTGTCAAGCAAATTCAATCATTATGTGGAAAACTGAACTGGGCATGTCAAGTTGTTAAAGGTGGACGAATTTTCCTTCGCCGTATGATAGACATAATTACTCCAATCAAGTGCTGCACAGCAAAGGTCATTCTCTCGGATGAATTTTTCAAAGACATACAGTACTATGTGAATTGGCAATTAGATATGCCTTTATTTCAGAATGAACACATCAACATTAAGGAAACTCTGTCTGTTGTATTGGCCGCAAAACGGTGGGGTCGCTTGTGGTCTAATAAGAAAGTGGTAGTGAAAACTGATAATCTGACAACAAAGTGTGTCTTAAACAACGGTTCATCGAGGAACCCTGTCATTATGCTTTGCCTACGTGTCCTATTTTGGATTTCAGCCTGTTACAATTTTGATATAGTAGCCCAGTTTGTACCAGGTTGTCTTAACGACGTAGCAGCCGCTGCTTCAAGGCTTCACGAACCTGGCCAGCTGGCGCGTCTTTATGACAAGCTTGGGTCCTATGAATGTTATGGGTTCAGCTCTGTCGAGTTACAAACTCATGTATCCCCTGCCTTTTATAATTCTAGGTGGAGTACCAGACCACGTCCTATCAGACCTCCAACAAAGTGTATTGAGATTAAAAAGACAGGGATGGGCTAACAATACGAAGGGCACATACCGGACACATTTGAAAACATTTCTAACATTTTGTGTAACTTATAATGTGAACCCGGTCCCCATCTCACCCGATATTCATATTATTTCGCTCTTGCATAAATCCTAAGGACTAACGGATCCGATATCTCAGAACTGGTCTATCAAAACTACAGTATGTTGACAGGGGTCAAACGTGAACTTGGCACCGCTCAATCCTGCAAGTCCCCAGTGAAACCAAAAATTCTACTTAGTATTCGTTCGTCCTTGGATTTATCGGTACATAACAATCAGTGCTTTTGGGCTGCTTGCCTCTTAGGTTTCTTTGGCTTTTTGCGGCCTAATAACTTCTTAGTTAAGGGTTTCTTTGATCCAAATACACATATCCGACGCATGGACGTAATTGTCCGGTCATTGGGGTACCCTCGTATCACTTAGAGTTTTAAAAACGCTACAGTTTCGGTCAAAACCAATTATTATTATCCTACCTAACTTACCCAACCACCCCTTATGTCCCACGTCTGCACTTAACCAAGTCTTGTCAGTGCCTGGTGCCCCTAGTTCACCCTTGTTTACACTACATGATGGTCGTTGCCTTACTTATGTAATTTTTCTCCGAGCATTCCGTTTAGCTTTGCGTGCCATGGGTATGGATTCCTCGCTTTTTGGGGGCCACTCTTTCCGTCGCGGAGCAGCGTCGTGGGTTTTTTCGATAGGCCTCAAAGATACTGACATGCAGCGCCTAGGTTTTTGGTCTAGTGATTGCTACAAACGCTATGTCGACTCAGATTTCTCTCAGCGCTTGCAGGCAACTCGCTTATTTGCTAATTCGCTACCTAAATAAGCTATGTGTTACCCTTAACTTTCACCTACACCCAATCCTATTCTCTTTTGGGTTTGGGAGTTCATATGTATGTATATATGTTACAATATTAATGAACAATGTATTACGTTGTATTACTTTGTATGTTTTTTAAAGTTATGATTGCTTCTTTCTGTAATAAAATTGCTGCCAATGACAAAATATGTATTCCTCAGTACCATACACTTTGAGAAAGGTCATAGGGGTAAATTAAAGATTTCTTAGAAATCTGTTTTTAGAACTGACATTGAACTTGGCCCGCCGTATTACCATATAACGTCCTTGGCCTTAGCCTCGTTGTGAATGTCCTCGCCTGGATAGGTGACGCTT
This sequence comes from Patella depressa, assembly GCA_948474765.1. Lineage (NCBI taxonomy): Eukaryota > Metazoa > Mollusca > Gastropoda > Patellidae > Patella > Patella depressa. The sequence continues at coordinate 28,153,868 of OX419716.1, forward strand.
GCCTTTTTGCATTATTCTAAACACAGTTATTTTCATTTCCCACCCTCCCTCCCAGTAGTATTACTAAGGGCTGTGTGTTTTCTTGATTATAAACTTTGCTTGTAATATTGATATATCGGGAGTTCATATGTATGTATATATGTTACAATATTAATGAACAATGTATTACGTTGTATTACTTTGTATGTTTTTTAAAGTTATGATTGCTTCTTTCTGTAATAAAATTGCTGCCAATGACAAAATATGTATTCCTCAGTACCATACACTTTGAGAAAGGTCATAGGGGTAAAGTACTGGTGTAGGTAATTTGTCAAATAACGAATATCAAAATATTTAATTTTACTTAGGCCTATATTCAGTATAATTTAGTACCTGTTTGCATTTCATGGTTTTACTTGACAGACCTATCTCACGGCATTTTCCGAAGATTTATAAAAATAAAATAATACTAGGCCCCATGAAGATTTTGCATTTTGTGAAGATTTGTAAAGTTTAAATATAGGCCTACCATAAATATTTTTAAAAAATGACCAGCTCTCTCAAAAGTCTCGAAAAGCAGGCTAAATATCCCCCTGCATTTTGTGAGGATTTGTAAAGTTAAAATAATAGGCCCACTAGGCCTCATAAAATAGGCCTACTTATTTCTGAAAACCCGTGAGCAGCTATGTCAAAAACAAAAAAGCTGCAATATGCAGGCAGAATACTCACAGTATTTTATGAAGATTTGAAAACTAAATTTAAAAAAATACTAGGCCTTGTGATATAAAGGAAAAGGTGAGCATTTCACGATGTGCAGGCAGGATATCTCACAGCAAGAAAGAGAGAGAAATGGGGTATAACGTCCACTCAACACAAACTAGGTCATTTCGGGACTAACATATGGTTTAATTTTATTTCAATAGTTCGCTTGCGCGTAGGGGTTTTTAGCAGTGGGACGAAACCGGAATACCCAGAGAAAACCCACGAGGTTGAGAAGGCACCCCTATCTCCATGCCACATACGCTCACACCAGGGCTCGAAACCACAGCCGCAAGCCAGAGGTGACCGGCCAGCTAGAGCCACTAGAGGTCGAAGCGAGGCACTCTAGACCACTAGGCCATCCCAACCCCCCTACCTCACAGCAGTTTGTGAAATTAAGACATGAAAAAGACATTATTCCATGAAAAATGTGTTCTTAAATTACACAATATATATTACTTACTCAACCCTACTCATCATGATATAGGCCAGCCTATTTCTAAAAAAAAAAACAAAAAAAAAACGGTGGTAAACTATCAAAAAAAATTAAATAAGGACACACGATATGTGGAGTATTTAAATTGTTTGGCAGCACATTTGTCTGATATTTATTACATTTTCTTCCTGGGGTGAATGAAAAGGGAAAAACCATTGTGACAGGTTATACCATAATATTAATTAAATAGAACTTGGTTTTCTGTTTTATGCCAACACAGTATCTTGCTCAGTTTGATCAAAGCACGTATAAATACTACAACACAGTAAATGAATTGAAAATGGCCATTTATTAATATATCTTATTAATAAATGACAAGGTACAAAAATATATAAAAATGATTATAATGATTATTGAATGATTTCTAATACAATTTGAACTACGATAACATATCTAATAATAATACAAATTATCTTATACTGTAATGATCAAAGATGGGGATCAAAAAACCGCCGATCTATAAAACTAAAGGGAAACTAATACTAATTAACAATTTGTTTTAATGCTACATGTAAATTTGAATAAACAATATATTATGTACAGTTATATAATAACCATAAAAAGTGTTGTATTGCTCGTACCATGATCAATATGGGAGGGAGGTGTGGGTGTTTTCTACACACTTTTTTGGTTCCATCGGTGCCAATTAATGGGTTAATACAATTAATTGAGAGTTATATCCCTTGAATCCAAATATAGTCTAGCATTTCAGAATAAAATGAAAGTAGCAAATACGGTTTAGCACAAAAACATTTTAAGATTAAAATATCATTTATGCCAACACAGTATCTTGCTCAGTTTGATCAAAGCACGTATAAATACTACAACACAGTAAATGAATTGAAAATGGCCATTTATTAATATATCTTATTAATAAATGACAAGGTACAAAAATATATATAAATGATTATAATGATTATTGAATGATTTCTAATACAATTTGAACTACGATAACATATCTAATAATAATACAAATTATCTTATACTGTAATGATCAAAGATGGGGATCAAAAAACCGCCACAATATTGCTGTAACTTTGCTACAACCTTGTTACAAGCAATATCCCCCATCCAAGATAATGTGTTGAATATTTGACCCATACTGCAAAAGTATTGTGAAATCTTTATAGATTAGAACTGAGATCCCTAATCCCAAGTGTCCAATCGAATTCGAATTATGCAACCATTAGCAATTGAGATCCCCAATCCCAAATTACTGTTTAAATCGTCGGATTAGAAACTTAGATATTAATTTGAAATTTCTATTCAACATCAAGACATTAGCAGTTGAGATCCCTAATCCCAAATTACTACTTAGCATATTATGAATTGGGATGCATAATCCCAAGGTTTTATATAATATCAAAATACGATAGTAATTGAAATCCCCAATTTCAAATTACCTGTTACCGCATTGTTGTATTGTTAAAAACTGAGATGTAAATTCGCAATCGAATGCAAGAGTTTCAAATCGAGTTCAAAATAGTATTAGTAAAATAACAAGCGAGATCTCTAAACCTAAATCACTAACCGACCTCAAAATATTATAACATAAAAATGATAAATTTCTAAAACCATATTACCATTTGAGTTGAAAATAATATAACACTAACATTGATTTATTGGAGTAAAAGTAAGAGAACTACTAAATAAACTAATTCACTATAAGATGAGTAATCTATCCGTGCCCCACCACATGTCGTGGTTGTTAATAACTGCATAATATGAATTGGTATTCACAATTCTAAGATAGGAATACGAATATATTTTTGAAAAGCATTTGAATGCCATCTCCCCATTATTCTTATTTCTTCATCAGAAAATCCTAACAGAGCTTTATGTGTAGCAGCGCCAATTCTGAAACTATGTGATTTATATCTGTGGGTGTCAAGCCCAGTCCATAGCAATGCTCTCTGTAAGTGAGAGTTAAAATATGATCTCGAAATAGCTGTTCCATTGGGGAACGCAAATAATGCTCCCGGAATCGTACCTCTCATTTGACGATATGTCCATAAAGCAAGAACGGGACAAATGATAGTATTTAAATTATTTCGTTGTAAAATTATAGTTGATACTTGATGATTATTATGTTTAAAAGATTGCATATCAATTTGACAATGAGTAGGATTATCTGTCAAAGGATCTAGCTGAAATGTAACACTTTGCAGTTGAATGTTATGTTTGTTCATTGTTGAACGAGTCATTTCGCTAATTCTCAAAAAGGCATTGAATGCTAACAAGAACATTGCTTTGAGTAACGTTTTTGAGTAATGTGAATCACATATATGGTCAAGTGATGTAATCAACTTGAGTAGAATAGTAGGTGTGATAGGAAGGCGTGAGTCAAGTGACTTATGTTGTTGAGTTTTGTAACCGTGTAGTTGTTTACGTATTGTAAAATGGTGGGTCGGATCTGAAAGATTAGTTATTTTATGAATAAAACTGATTGCGGATAAATAAGTTGCTATGGATCCTTGTGATAATCCTTTATGTGAACAATAAGCAATAAATAGAGCCAAATGTTCGGTTGTAGCGGGAAATATTTGACGTCCTGGATAATACATATTCATAAATAGGTGATATTTGGCTATTGCGTTTCTATAGTTATCTTTTGTAGCTGGCACTAATGACTGAGCTAACATGCTTTCTGCTGTAGTTTTTAAAAATTCATGAGATGGCATGGTATTAGAGTTGGTGCTGGATTCATTGATGGAAAATGATCGTGGAATTTTTGAATCTGTAAGCGAGAAAGAAAATCAGGACCAGTATTACTTTTGCCTGGTAAATGAACTGCTTTAAAAAGAATATTGAAGTGAAGGGTTTGAAGAATAAACCGTCTCAATAATTTCATAATATTATGATCTTTTGAAGTTTGTTTATTAATAATGTGAACAACCGCTATGTTATCGCAATGGAAGTGGATACATTGATTTGTTAACAAAGGTGCCCAAAGTTCTGTGGCTAAAACGATTGGAAACAGTTCTTTGACTGTTATATGTTGTGTATGAAAGTTAATGGGCCATTCACCAAAAAACCAAGAATTTTGAAGCATTCCTCCAAATCCTTTATTACTAGCATCTGTACTAAGGTTAATTGTTTGTGAATTAATCCACCTGTCACCTAGGATATGACCATTGCCATGAAAATCTTTAAGAAAGGTTGCCCAGCAGTGTAAGTCAGATTTGGCTTGTTGATTAAGCCGGCGATGATGGTGAGGTTTTTTCAGGCCAATTGTCAGATCTATGAGCCTACGTAAAAATGTTCTACCTGGAACAATGACTGCACAAGCAAAGTTTAACAAACCTATAATAGATTGTAGTTCTTTTAATGTCGCTTTCTTTTTCATTAACATGTTATCGACTTCGGACTGACACTTGAGTAATTTATCATTGGGTAATCTGAGTTGCATTGATGAAGAATCTATTTCAATGCCCAGAAATGTGATAAGCGTGGTTGGAAATATTGTTTTTTCATGTTTAATAGGTATGCCAATATCCTTAGCTAGAACATAAAAGTTTGTCAAACTATTTAGACAGACATTGTCATTTGGAGGTCCTATGAACAAGAAGTCATCTAACACATGAACACAAGGAGAGTTAAATTTATGTTCCATTATCCAGTGAATAGCAGTACTAAACTGTTCAAAAAGCCAACATGAATAGCTTAAGCCCATAGGTAATGTTCTGTCATAATAATATTCGTTATCTAAAGAAAATCCCAAAAGTTCGTGATCTTTTGGATGTATCGGCATCAATTTAAATGCATTTTCAATGTCTGTTTTTGCAAGAAGAGACCCTGTACCAAATTGTTTCAACAATCGAACAGCATCATCAATTGTCTGATATACCGTCATTTATAGATGAACCTCCAGGATATGACAAATGATGAATGATACGGTACTCTCCTGGAGCTTTCTTCGGAATCAGACCTAATGGGGAAATTTGGAAATTTGGAAATGGCAGAGTTTGAAATGGACCAGCAAGATGCCCAACGCAACATGCTTTTGCAATTTTTTCTTTAACAACATTCATAGCCATTTTGGCAGATTTTAGATTGGAAGAGAAACGTAATCTGCGAATTCCTATATAAGGAATGCTAAATCCATGCGTAAAACCCTCGATAAGGAAACTAGCTTTAGTTGAATCATAACTTTGAAGATAAAAATCGAGTTGACTTGCTTTAATTGGTGTGATAATGTTATGCTTATTTGGAGCATAGGCAGGTGTCGTGCTATTGAGTTCAGTTATTAGGTTTTTGACCCTTAGGTCTGTTTGATGTTGAATCTCTGTCAAATTTTGGTCTCGGGCATGCCCGTTTGTTATGTGGTCCGCGACAACGTTGGCATATATGTGCAAATTGGCACTGGGTCTTTGTGCATCCAGTGTTGTTGTAGTCATAGCAATATTTGCGAAATCGAAAGCTGCGAAAGGACGAAGCAGTATTTTGTTTGATTTTTGGTTGTAAAATTGAGGCCAGAGCTTCTTGATATAATTCTATATTAACCTGATTCCAAGGCAATTCTGCAGGGCAAGTTTCTCGCCATTGCCTAAACCCTTTGTCATAATTTATGGCCGCGAGATCACTAGCTTGATTTGCTAATTTCTCTATAGTTAGAACATATTTCATAATAGGAACGACTTCAGAAGGATGACGTTCGCAATAAATGCCTATATAGATATGAAAAGCTGCATGCCACTTTGCTAATGTATCAATTTTTTCACCAGTATTCTTTTGTTTGACAAATACAACACCTTCTTTCCCCTCAGTCATGACATATTTATCCATTATATTGTTGTTTTTAACCAAACAACTTAGCTCTATATATTCTCTAGCCCAGATTTTTGATTTTATAGCAACATCTACTCCTAGAGCTAAAGGTTTGGATAAATGCGACATGACGGTTGGAGAATTATCAATAGCATTATTCATACATGCATATGAAACAGACAAGTTATTGTGAGTACCTGATAAGGATTGTGTTGTAGATGTAGATGGCATTAGCTCGTTCAATAACTGAGCCGTGGGATTTATGGGAATTCCTATACCTGTAGAACTGTTTAAATTGGCAGCTGGCGTTGTGACTGTAATAGGTCGACTGTTCAGCTCAGGATCTGTTGCGGCATTATGAATGTTTTTGGACAATGATTCTGTGATCAACTTAACAATGTCTGGAATGGAGTCCTGAATACATTGTTTTATCTGAATATTAAGAGTTTCATTATTAGAGTTACCTGTAAACACAGGAGAAGTTTCAGGCATTGCATTAGCAGAGATGACAGTAGATGTTGTATCCACTGGCGCAAGACTGGGCACAGAGACGGACGTAATTGTTTGTTCTGGGCTACTTTTCTCATTGCGTGGCTTTTTGTTAGATTTTTGTTGTCGTGTTGGAGCTAATCGTTTGGATTTTCGCCTACTTGTATTCATATTTGATGTGATATTAGACTCCATGATCTGAAATGATTTAAAATACCCCCAAGTAAATAATAATAACATACAACCACCATTTATACAATATATTTAATTGCATCCATGCAATTTCTAAACAGCTGATTGCATGTTTTAATCAATGCAATATAGCAACCGCTGATTGCACTTACACACAGTTGATTGGTCTTGATTCATCCATGCAATATATGAACGGCTGATTAAACTTATTTCATCTATGTAATAAACAGCTCATTGCACGTATCACATCCATACATTATATAACTAGCTGGGTGTACTTATCACATCCATTCAATATAAACAGCTGATTGCACTTATTTCATCCATGCAATATAAACAGCTGATTGCACTTATCACATCCATGCAATATAAACAGCTGATTGCACTTATTACATCCATGCAATATAAACAGCTGATTGCACTTATCACATCCATGCAATATAAACAGCTGATTGCACTTATCACATCCATGCAATATAAACAGCTGATTGCACTTATCACATCCATGCAATATAAACAGCTGATTGCACTTATCACATCCATGCAATATAAACAGCTGATTGCACTTATTACATCCATGCAATATATAAACTCTGATTACGCACAGTTAATCTGATTGCACATATTACCTAAATATTATTCCGTGTATATAGAAACAACAGTTGATTGCACTGTAAATCCATGCAATGTATAACAACTGCAAATTGCTCTGGCATACATTCGCGATCCGAGACCGGTTGTTGTTGCCTATCCTATATTACGGTAATATCGATTTGCTATCTGCTGGGAAAAAGGAAATATCACACTTACTTTGCTTTAAACAATGAAGGATAGCTCCTCTTAAATTTCGATAATATTTATGCAATACTGTTGCGTTAAGGTGAACACCATCATAATAAACGTTCGGGGAGTTGGAAAGCCCTTTTAAATTCCAATATTTGATATGAAATGGCATTACCGATTCCTTCAATTTACGGTTAAACAGAGTTACTAATTTATTGTATCTGTCAACTGGTACAATTCGAGTCCTAAATCGAGGTAATAATTGACATATAACCGCTTGTTTGATGTTATATCGTTTCACCATAGTAGCTATTAGTAGTATCAACTTATCCATTAGTTCCAATACAGCGGGTTCAGCTGACCCATATTCTCGACTATCTAAGTCGTTCCCGCCGACGTGGACGATCACGTGACTTGGAGCATGAAATTTGATACTATTCTCTAATAACCGCGTATGTCCAGATTTCATTATCTGGCCTCCACTTATTCCAACGCATTTAACATTACACTCTTGAATATTGAAATTGTGTAATCTACACTTGGTTGCGACATGTTCTCCTAATCTTTGAACATGAGAACTTCCTACTAACAATACCGACATTTTTTGAACATTACCAAAAAGTGTTTTTTTTTTTTTTGTAAATATGCAATAAATAGCAAGTGGAAAACAAAAATACTCCCCTGGGATGGACTTAATACACCAAGTAGCTGTTCTTCGTGATTACAGCACCGGATGCATCAAAATGATGCAGATTAGAGGATAATTGTTTTCTACACACTTTTTTGGTTCCATCGGTGCCAATTAATGGGTTAATACAATTAATTGAGAGTTATATCCCTTGAATCCAAATATAGTCTAGCATTTCAGAATAAAATGAAAGTAGCAAATACGGTTTAGCACAAAAACATTTTAAGATTAAAATATCATAAAGGTTGATACGGTTCTATTCGTGTCAGAATTCTAACACAAGTTAGCAAAACCCACTTGACCACTTACCTTAGCAGTAATTACATTATGACACTGTTATATACCTCTAACTAACATGATTCCTTTCCTTGTATTTATTTTACAGTGCTATCGTGTAATTATCTAACATGATTGGGGAACCACTGTGGCTAAGTGAGTAAGATGCTGGCTTGCTAGCCGATAGGTCACAGGTTAGATCTTGTTGGCCAAGAAAGTTCGCCATTTTCTGTTGTGGTTTCCCCTTGTCAGTGGTGCAGGTCGGAGGGACTGACAAGGATAGCTGCCTCTGTCTAGTCGTTTGGATGGGACAGAAAACCGAGGTACAGTGTAAGTATTGGCGTTTACGTAAAAGATTGATTTGGCAGTTAAAATTTTATATTAGAGTAGGCTGTAGCAAAATTTCCCTCATAGCACAATGTTTGGTGTTAGCTGGTAGTCTTCACTAACAGGGGTCACACGGTGGCTAAGTGGGTAAGACGCTGGGTTGCTAGCCTGGAGGTTGGGAGTTCGATCCCTGCATTGGCCGAGAATGTTGAATCAGATTTTCCGGCATGTTTCCCCTTGTCAGTGATGCAGGACGGAGGGCCTGACAAGGACAGCTGTCTAGTCGCCCAGATGGGACGATAAACCGAGGTCCTGTATACACATTGGCGTGCACGTAAAAGATCCCTTGACAGATGGAATTCGATATAACAGATCCCTTGACAGATGGAATTCGATATAACAGTAGGCCATAGTGCTGCTGCCCGGGCAAAATGTCCCTCATAGCACACTGCATTAGCCAAATTCGGATGTAAAACTATTTCATTTCGCTTACTAACAAGGAAATTTTGAGTTTGGATCCTGTCTTTATCGAGAAAATTTCCTGGCTTCATCTTTTGTCAGTGGTGTAGAACGGCGCATCCGGAATGGAACAATGTCTAGTCATTCTGAAGGGATGAAATATCAAGGGTCTGTTGGCATGCACGTAAATGAACCAATGACATTTGGCATTCGAAATAAGGGTTGGCTGTGGAGCTGCTGTTCAGTTAAATATTTCAATTTTTCTACATTTCAGATAGCATTGTAAATATTATGCAAGCTGCAAGCATACTGATGTTTGACAAGAAGCATATTTTAAAATAGGGAGTGAATTAGATATTAAGACAAAGTTTGGATTGGCACAAAGGTCATCTCTCATAGACTACCAAGAACATTTGTTGGTCTGCGAATCAGAACGAAATAATTAATTTTGTTTTTTAATATATCTGAAATATGAATAGTTGTGGATTATAAAGCTTATATGTGTATTTACATTGCAATATAATAGAGGCCCACAAAATCTAAAGACTGTACTATGCTGATTTATCCCTATACATTATAGGCAAGGAGTAGGGTCGCCTGTCCAACTTCGTATGTTTCGCCAGGTACTCCGGTTTCCCCCCACTGCTAACGACCCCTACAAGAGAGCAATTGATTGAAATAAAATTAAATTAAACCATATGTTAGTCCCGAAATGAACTAGTTTGTGTCAAGTGGGCATTAAACCCCATTTCTCTCTCACCCCTATACATTATGGTTGAAACTGTGGGTTTTTGTGACCTTGAAAATTTGCTCAAGAAATATACCATAGTTGCATTCGCACATTGCAAGAAATGTTTCACACATTTGGTAATTTACATGATCAAAGAGAAACAATACCAAATACATGGCAAAAGTAAAGTATGACATTTTCATTCACTGTGTACATGTTTAGTTTTCATTGCCAATGGTTGGATGAATTTAACTTATCAATGCATTTATGTAGCCCAGTATGGTAGTGATATCATACATTTGTTAGTGTATGTTTAAAATTATAAGGCACATAAAGCTACATACATGTACACATAAATTCAATAGAGTTTCATTGTAAAATGTTCGATTTACATGTACGCACATGCAAGTCTTACATACATTTAAAGGCAAAAAGAAATGTTATTTCAATTAAAGGAAAATTCTGACAGACAAATTAAAGAAATGTCCCACATAACTTGTTGCAGAATTTCAGCTCAATATATTTTGCCATTTGAAAGGGGGGGCTATGTAACCTATTTATGAAATTCGAATTTAATATTTCATGGTAAATGTGCCCAAATGTGAAAATACCTTATATGAATAAAACTCTAGTGTCCCAAAAATATTTTGAAAATTGTGATCTGTGTATAAAAGTTAAAATAAATGGTTTTATGCCATCATAAAGGGGGGTGCAAGTCAAATTCAATTCAAAAGTGAAAATTTTTGCAATTTACTGAATACATGTACACATGATCGAGAGCTATATGTGTAATAGAAATTGACTTTTACACAAATATCAGGTTCATTTCATTGAGTGAGGAAAATTTATAATTTCATGAGTAGATAAATAGTCTCTATACCAAGTACATTCTCCCAATATTCAGTCAGAAAGAAATATTTCACAATAATCCAATGATTTCATTTAATATATTTATTGATTTTTTTTCAAAACAAAGAAATATGTAATTAATTTACAGTTGAGATTTAAATGTAGTCAAATTCTTTACAAGAAATTTGCATTTCAAAGTCATTCAGGCACTCACATAAAAAGCCTGCTTATGGTTCAATGAAAACTTTTAAAATTAAGATTTATGAATGAATTAATTATTGAGCAGTGACGATGGTTATTTAAGCATTATTCACATTGTCCTTCCATCATGTTAGAAATTTATCGGTTTATAAATCCCTGTGGTCATCAAATGAAAATTCTTCATAGAAGTAGAAGTAAATACAGTGGCTGCTATATTGGTGGGCTGAAAAAAAAATACATATTAATTATTATTAGTATGTTTGAACATTTAAAATTTAAGGAAGTCTGGAATAAATTTACAAAGTAGGTTCGTTGACAACGGCCAATCAATCAGTCATCACTCCATCAGTCTCAGTGAAATTACAAACAAAGGAAGCTTCGTCGTCAGTCAAGGAAAGCCTATCCTATCGTGAATTTGAACTAGGCCTAGTAGATCTACGGGTGTCAGTGGACTTTAGTACATACTACAATTACGGTCCATGGTAGTGTATTTTACTGGTATTACTACGGTACTACTAAAGACTAGGCCTAGTGAGTAGTTAGTGTAGGCCTACTAGAGCGATAGTTTAGAAGTCGACTTTACATTTGTTTTATTACAGGATGGGAAGGGGATTGTAGGAAAAATCATATTTCTATAGGTATGTTTGGGCCTAATAAGGCCGTGAATGTAAATTGACTTTGTAGAAATTTGGCGCCATCATTACTTTCAAAGAAAGCATGACACCGTCGAGTGTAAATTCATGATCGACATATTGAAATGTGTTTTTATACGCCCACATTTTTATGTGGACGTATATTGTCGTCGCCCCTGTCCGTCCGTCCGTCCACAATTGTTTGTGAACAGTCTACAGGTCACAATTTTTATCCAATTTCAATGAAACGTTAAATATAGGTTTATTACCACAAGATCTCGGTTCCTTTCGATATTGGCAAGTATCGGACTGTAACTTCATGGATTCCTTTCGATATTGGCATGTATCGGACTGTAACTTCATGTCCCTGTTTACTGCAGACTTGAATTCCCATTGGAGTGTAAAAAAGATTACTTAATTCACTATCTATGAGCTACACCTCCTTGCATATGATATGAATGTAAACCCCCCCATGTCGACTTATACTGGTTCTTAATTACTCGCGTTCAAGACGGGATATCTCATTTCAATTATAAGAATGTAATGTAACTGTTGGAGATGTTGACTCATATCTCGACATATTTATGAATTGGTTCGTAACTATGATTGTAAATATTTTGTTCTTGATTTTTTGTTTATTTTTATGTAAAATATTGTATATTTGTTTATCACGTTTTCAATATTCCATTTATCAAACTTCTTGGAGTGTAAAATGTAACAATCTTATATTTAAAGTAACTTTTAGTTTAAAGCCATCTCTCTCTATGGATATATACCTATTTAGATATAAATGTATGTTTGATTGCTCCGTTTTTACATGTGAGCGCAAAATATTACTTAACGACAGTCACGACTGAAATTAATGATATTTGATCTCTCAAACGGAACAATCAACATACCTTATATGTGATCTTACATCCTATCTCGTGTTATGTTATAAATATCCATCTCTTGCTTATAATTAAAACTTTGCTAATTATCGGTTGCGTTGAACAAAACCCTGGCCCACTAAATACATTAAGTTTGGGTAACATTTCCATCGTACACAATAATGTCAGTAGCCTATTGCCAAAATTAGATATAATTGAAGCTGAATTCTCTAACCATGATATAATATGTATTACCGAATCTCATTTAGATAACACTATTAAAGATTCAGCTATTTTACTGCCCGGTTATGGAAGTCCTGTTAGATTAGACAGAAACAGACATGGGGGTGGGGTTGCTGTCTATATTAAAAATAATCTACACTTTCAGATTAGATTTAGTGATAACCCGCGCCAACAGTGACTTGATCAAATCATTGAAGGTTGAAGATAATCTCATCTCTGATCATTATTGTGTTATTACTGAACTGATTTTCGCAAAACCAAAACCAAAACGAACTTTAATTTCCTATCGAAACACAAAAAATTTGTGCGTTGACAATTTTAAAACATCGATAATAAGTAGTAAACTTTTAGATCGTGTCCAGGGAGTTCCAGATGTTGATGATCAGATTAAACTTTATAATGCAGTACTAACAAATATACTTGATGAACATGCTCCAGTAGTTACAAGAAATATTATATTACGACCGAACAGAAAATGGTTTTCAGATGATATTCGACAGTCTAAGATTGATCGACGTCAAGCTGAAAAGCGCTGGCGTAAATCTAAACTTGAAATTGATCGGGACTTATATAAACAAGCAAGGAATGAAACTAACTGTCTTATCTCTTTGTCAAAACGCAATTACATTTCCAATAGTTTTATCCAAAATAAGAAAAATCCACGTCAAATCTATAAGCTAACTTCCAGTTTCTTAAAGAACCAAGGTCATAGATTTCAAAATACAAGTACCGAGTTAACCGAAAAGTTCTCAACATTCTTTCATGAAAAGATAGATAAAATTCGTTCCGAATTTCCTGACCATGTATCTATTGCCTTGCCAGAAGAAAAACTTTTCGCTGGTTCATCTCTCACATCATTTTCTCCTACTTCTAATACAGAACTCAAGGATCTGATAAGTAAGTCTTCATCTTCTTCATGCAACCTTGATCCTATACCAACATGGTTACTTAAACAATGTATAAATGAACTCCTACCAATAATAACACATATTGCTAATACATCAATTTTGCATGGTAATGTAAGCCAGTTCACAAAAATCGCCCATGTTAAGCCGCTACTGAAGAAACCGAATCTAGACCCGGATAACCTAAAGAACTTTCGACCTGTGTCTAATCTGTCATACATATCAAAATTAATTGAGAAAGTTATATCCACCAGACTAAAACACCATTTTGTTATGAACAATCTTGACGAACAATTTCAATCAGCATACAAGAAGGGTCACAGCACTGAAACAGCGCTGCTGAGAGTATATAATGATATTGTTACTAACATAGACAATAAACAACCCGTCGTGTTAGTGTTACTAGATTTAAGTGCCGCTTTTGATACTATTGATCATGATGTTCTATTAAACCGGTTACAAACCCGTTTCGGCGTTGATGAGCTATGTTTAAAATGGATACGCTCTTATTTAACAGACAGGTCACAGTATGTAGTAATGGATAATGCAACATCGTCTCCAAAAACCCTGCGCTTTGGAGTCCCGCAAGGATCCGTTCTCGGTCCGCTTTTATTCACAGCCTACACAACACCAATTGGTGATATCATCCGAAAACATGGAATTAACTTTCATATTTATGCCGATGACACTCAACTATATCTTGCTTTGAAACCATCCAATGACTCCAACGAAATCTGTAAACTTGAGGCTTGTATAGATGACATTAAAAATTGGATGAATCTTAATTTCCTAAAATTAAATGACGATAAGACAGAGGTCATCTTGATCAGCAGAAAATCTCTTTCACAAGCCATTAAAATCGGTGATTCAACAATAACATCCTCTCATTCAGTTAAAAATCTTGGAGTTTACTTTGATCATGATCTTAAAATGAAAAGTCACATCTCTACTATTTCCAAGTCTTTAAATTTTCATCTTTACAATATTGGTAAACTTCGACCATTTATAACGTCAGATATCGCTAAAATGTTAACTAACGCTTTTGTTCTCTCCAAACTAGATTACTGCAATTCACTTTTATACCAATTACCAGCATCAGATATAAATAGACTCCAGAAAATTCAGAACAAAGCAGCACGTATCGTCTCTCTAACTAAACAATCTGAACACATTACTCCAGTACTTCAAAACCTCCATTGGCTACCAGTTTATCAACGAATTCATTTTAAGATTGGCCTTTTAACTTTTAATTGTTTAAATAATAGCTGTTCTCCGCAATATCTGAACGAACTTTTAACCCCATATAAACCATTTAGGAACCTGCGCTCTGCTGAAAAAAACCTACTTCATGTTCCTACAGTAAAAACTAAAATGGGTGAACGTGCTTTTGTTTACGCCTCTGCTAACGTGTGGAATGCATTACCTAGTAATGTAAAAAACTCTGCTAATGTTGCCGTTTTTAAAAGAAATCTTAAAACCGAACTTTTTAAACGAGCTTTTAAACCATGAACATGGTAACATTTTAAAGTTGTTTTAATGTGTTAGAACTATTTTGTTTTACTTTGTATGTATTTTAACTGTGAAGAGCGCCGTGGAGCAGCTGTTAGCTGGAGCATTCAGCGCTATACAAATTGATTATTATTATTATTATTATTATTAAGGCATGATCTCATGAACCCTGATATTGAATTAATATTTATAGACATATTATTGATCATACAAAATTCTTACTCGGAGTAATTTATAGACCTCCAAATACAAGGGTTGCCTTTTGGGATATATTCTATGATACGTTATCTAATGCATTTGACAGTGGTTCCTTTCTTATCCTAACAGGGGATTTTAATATCAACATTTTAAGTAATTCAAGTAATTGTGCTAAATTAAAAACTATTACAAAAGATTAAAACTTTAAAATCTGATAAAAGAACCGACTAATTTCACAACTCTACCCGGGTCATGGATTGATCTTTTTATAACTAATAGGAAATCATTTATATCGGATACCAATGTTAAAGCTCCTATATGCATTACACATTCAGCAATAATATTATCTTTAAAAATAAAAACATACAAACAATTAACATACAAAAGGACTATTAGAAATTATAAACTTGCAGATTATGAAGGTTTAAATAATGAATTATTAACTGTCGATTGGACAAATCATGTCTTTAATAATGATGATATCAATAAAGTCTATGCAAATTTTTTAACTGTTTAAAATAAAGCATCAATACAGTATATCCCAACAAAAGTAGTAACTATAAGACCTAATGATAAGCCATTTACGAATAACACCATACGTATACAAATTCGAAAACGAAATAGAGCACACAAACCTGCGAAAAAAACTAATAACCCTAATCATTGGCTATTATTTAGAAAAATACGAAATGAAGTTGTAACATTAATCAGGCAGCCTTAAAATAACTTTAAAGAAAATTTAGAAAACGAAATAAATAATAAAAACTTGCCTCCAAATAAGTGGTGGAAAATAGCAAAATCTATTACAAAGTTTGAAAATGAAAAGGTAGCAATCTCGCCGTTATTATATGAAAACTGTGTATACACACACCCACTTGATAAGTGTAATATCCTAAACACTTATTTTGCCTCGATTTCAAAATTAAATGATAAACCCGACCTTCCAAACTTCACTTCTCGTAGTAACAACGAATTACAGACATTTATTATAAGCGAACAAGAAGTAAACAAACCAGCTACTAATTCTTAACTGCTCAAAGCCTTCTGGCCCCGATAATATAAGTCCAGCTGTACTAAAAAAAAAACTAACTCCCTCAATCACAAGCCCTCTCACCAATTTTTTTAATCTTTCATTAGAACTCCAATTATTACCTGATTTTTGGAAGACTTCACATATCATTGCAGCGTATAAAGGGAAAGGTGATCCGCAGTCCCCTGACAACTATAGACCAATTTCATTAACATGCTCATTATGAAAAAAAAACCTTGTGATAGATCTCAACACAAATACTTGTGTTAAAACTAACCTACACAATAAACTAAAACTAAAAACAGCTACTTTTCCATAAGTATGTTTTTAGTTTATTTATCTGCCCAGTTACTAAATGCCTCTTAAAGAATATTATCGTCATCAGTATGGAGATGTGGCAGTATCATCTATCAACACAATTAAAATAAATCAGTAGCTGTTTTTCCATAAGTATGTTTTTAGTTTATTTATCTGCCCAGTTACTAAATGCCTCTTAAAGAATATAACCTACACAAGTTTGTGTTGTTTTGCATTGCATTAACACAAACTTGTGTAGATTTATACAATCTTGTGTGTTTTCATATAATTAACACAAGTAATGTGTTTTTTAAATCTATTATTAATTACAGGTATGCCGTGAAATATAAAATTGCATAATAACCCCTAGGTATTGTTTATATTCAGAGCAAACTTTTGTGAAGTTTTGTGAAGAAAATTCTAACGTATCATTATATTTTTGACTGAAAAAGTACTGTTTTTTAAACGAAAACTAAAATAAGAGGTCGAATTATGTCAACTTATATTATTTCTTTGTTTCTGTTTTTTTAAATGTTTTAGTTACTTAACAAAAGATTATTAAGACAATATCCACTATTTAGTTCGACATTTGTTTCACAGAAATTAATTGGATGTTAATTGGTGTTAAGATGTCTGTTATAGTTAAAATGTCTGCAAGTTGAGGATTTTTATTGGCCCTATAAACTGGTAGATCAAAGGAATATATAATCTAAATGTGATTTAAGTACATTGTTGTTTTTACAGTTGATTCAGTCTGCGTGGGAAAAATTAGTTAAAGTCTCATTTAATTGGTTGTTAAAATCGAAATTAAATATTATTGGTTCACTAAAAAATAACCAATGAAATTTATTCTTTCATGCGTCAATTAACATTCACACCACCACTCCTCACTTGTTAATTAGCGTTCGCCCTGTTAACACCTGAAGCTCCAGTGTTCCAGTTATCCAGTGCTCCAGTATTCTATTCTATTCATCATGGACCCGATCGTCAAAGTTTACCAAGTGCCAGAAGAGGAAACAAGTCGCATATCATACCACGTGGCGGTTAGTAGCACGGATAGATTAACCGACAGGGGAATCTTGAAGTGCCTGACCGACCTACTCGGCAAGTCTGATGGTAATTGGCTGATTGGGACCATGGCTGATTGGGACCTGGCTGATTGGGACCAGATTTGTGGCTGACTGGGACCAGATTTGTGGCTGATTGGGACCAGATTCTTGGCTGACTGGGACCAGATTTATGGCTGATTGGGACCATGACAAGGCTTATTCGGACCAATACTTAAATGCCGCGAGTGTTTAAAATATGTTTGCATATTTTTGATAATAAGAAGACAACTATGGCAATAAATAGTGTAATTAGTCACAAATAATAGTGTAATTAGTCACAAATAATAGTGTAATTAGTCACAAATAATAGTGTAATTAGTGATTGACGGCTTCAATACAAATGAGCTAAATCACAGAGAATATGCTTCACATTCTTGGCTGATTGGGACCAGATTCTTGGCTGATTGGGACCATGATCAGACCAACGATAAGAGTGTTTTTAAATATGTTTTCATGACAATAAATACCACCCAGTATTATCAAATTGTAACCCAAATTGAATACCTCATATCAGTATAATTACTGCAATGAATGCGATATTTTGTAATGAATGAAGCTGAAATAATGACAGACAAATATTGTTCTTTGTATAATATTTTACTTAGTAAATATCATTTTATTTCATATAGTGATTCAATTCCTTTACAAACCAATATTTTATTAAAACATACAAATATTTCAAAATATTTCGTATAAAAATACACATTTCAAAATATTTCATATAAAAATACACATTTCAAAATATTTCATATAAAAATACAGACCTGTAAAAAATAAACACATATATTTCATAACCTTTCATATAACAAAACAAAATTATTTACAAGCTATTATGATTTAGTCGGACCATATAAATGCGCGGCTTTGTTTAGTAAACGACTTGTGGTAATCTCATTTTCACAATATTGTCTCCACAATTCCATTATTTTTCCTTCTGTTTTTCTGGGTTTTGTTGTTTGATATCGCCGTAGCTTTTAATTGGTTTGGAATTTCGTCCGCTTCCTGGTATAAAAGGGTAATTAACAAATAAAATGGTAAACATCCCTTCTTAGCTCTTTTGTTTAATTTGCTATGCCACCCCTCCACGTCATTATTTGTCCTAACACTTCTACCGAAGACTGACAAGGATTCAACTGTCCATATTGTTGATTCTAACCAGGTTTCCTTTACATAATTAAAAAAGTCTAGCAGCAGCGGTTGACCTTCTGGCAATTTTCTCTTTAGTTGATCAAACGCGGGGGGGGGGGTATGTCTGTTGCAGGTAACATTTTCTTAGCAATATACACAAATACACATTAAACAAAGTTAATTAAATCACACTTTATTTATAGTATAAAAATCAGGTAGCAATATACAAGACCCTAATCACACCTTTTATTGTTAATTAATGACAAGCCTAATAATCCAATAAACAATCAGATCCAATCACACAAATTCCCTGTTGTGGCTGTCAGTAAGATCTGAGTAATTTTCATGTAGTAATATAGTACACTTACCTAGATATCACCTACCTGTTTACTTGTGTTAAAATTGAGTCTATAAATCTATTATGTTTATTTTCTGTACAAGGTAGGATATACATTTTGACTGCCTTTATGTACATCATATTTGAAATAACCGATTTCCGTTGCTACTGTATTGCTTGTATTAGTTTTCAAATTTGTATGGTTTAAACATTATTTCTTGAACATAATTACACACAATATATGTACATGTATAATGGTTTCGGATTTCCGTTATGCTACTGTATTACTAGGGGCTAGTACCGGTATTAGTTGTCAAATTTGTATGACTTAATTGAAATTAGCATAAATTGGTTTAAACAGTATTTCTAACATATAATTACACACAATGTATAGGCTATAATGGATTCCAAAACAAGCTATGAAGTGTATAATATAAAATAAAAAATTGTCTGTTTAAATCGCATAAAACGTATAATAATTTACATAAGATTAATAAGATAATCTCTGTTAATATAATATAGTGTAATTGTGACATAAAAAAATGGAATATAAATATACATAACGCAGGCCTACATAAAGATTTATGAATGAATTAATTATTGAGCAGTGACGATGGTTATTTAAGCATTATTCACATTGTCCTTCCATCATGTTAGAAATTTATCGGTTTATAAATCCCTGTGGTCATCAAATGAAAATTCTTCATAGAAGTAGAAGTAAATACAGTGGCTGCTATATTGGTGGGCTGAAAAAAAAATACATATTGATTATTATTAGTATGTTTGAACATTTAAAATTTAAGGAAGTCTGGAATAAATTTACAAAGTAGGTTCGTTGACAACGGCCAATCAATCAGTCATCACTCCATCAGTCTCAGTGAAATTACAAACAAAGGAAGCTTCGTCGTCAGTCAAAGCAAGGGGAAGAAAAGGTAGGTTAATTCTGTAATCATAATAATGTACTTAATCATCTACTTTTTCTGAAATTTTACACGATTATCACTAGAATTCCAAATATTCAACAAAAAAAAAATCGTTCGACTAGGGTTAGTAGGTAAGAATTTGTACGTTCCACGAGAGTCAATTCATTTATTTTTCTTCGAAGCCGCCATTTTGATTTGGAAAATTTGCCCAAAATAGAAATTAACTCGTGCATAAACTAAATAATATGTTATTGCTCTTTTGTGTTAGTTCTTTGGTTGAAATGAAATCTACATAATGTAAAAAATTTCAGACACAGTCAATATGATTAGATTATTTTTTTTTCAGACAATGATGTAGTACATGTACATATGGCTCTCCAATTTTAAGCAGATCGTTTAGAATTTGCAAAGAAGGACCGGTAACATTTTTATATTATTAGTTTTTTTTTAACAATAATGCCCTTTGCCTATAATTATCATTTTATATAAAGATACAGGAAAATGAATTTATGTAAGCCCATGCTTGTTTCCGATCGCACAACTAAATACTGTATCTTCTAACCAGGCGCGGATCCAGGGGGAGGTTCCCCCCCCCCCCCGTCAGCCCAGTGTGACATAGTTGATTTTCGTTTGCGTTGTTACTGTTGTAGTTCACATATCTGCTCTTTAATATATGATTTTAGCATTATCTCCGCTGGGGACTACACCAAACCTGATTATTACCATTTGCTCCAATGTATGGCCCCTCCCTCGACAAAATCCTAGATACGGGCCTGGTTATTGACTGAATAAAAGTTAGAAAAAAGATAATAAAAGTATGACATATTACAAATATGATTTTCTGCATATTATAGTAAAGGAAGTACATACTTAAAAATCTTACTACAAAAATATCGGATTCTCTAAAACAACATTCATGTACAGAACAAAAATGTGAGGGTATCAGCATATGATTATGGTTTTGGACTTATATTTTACACGTTTTAACTGATCATGGGTAATTGTGAATATGATCAAATCAAAACTGTCAACTTAATTCAAGTCAACTACCACCTGGCATATTTATTTCAGTGACCAACCGCCAAAGGGACAGTTGAAAATAGCTATGGAAATTTTGTTCTCAGAGATTTGCCAATCAGTTAAAGGCTATGTAAGTACCATACATATTTGTTTTTGAATGAGGAACCGGGTCCATACTCTCCACAATCTAGTTGTTCTTCGGCATGCAATGTCTTGGGCTTTGTCATTTCAAGTACGCACACCAAGAAACTTTTGACAATTGAATTTCTTTGACTTTTGTTAATTGAATTTAATGAAATTTCCTGGCTCATGTAGTACGCTATTTCTTGTTCATATACACGTATTAAGCTTTTACCTGTTCATATGTTACACCCTTTCATAAAAAAACAATAGTCCCTAAAAGCGTTAAAATGCATCAAAATCTGTTAGAGCCAAAAGCGCTAAAAAATAAATAATATACTAAAATACTGTTTGCAAATATTGTATTCCCAACTGCCATGGTGGAACTAACTGATGAAACGTGTCAATTTGTCAAGGGGCTTCTGACTTCATCTTCAGTTGTTATTATCCATTTTTGAGCAATTATATATTTTTATCCAGGAGCCGAGAACAGTTTCATTACAAACCAAACGAGGGAACTATACAGAAGATATGACAAAAGTCAAGAAATAATGCTTGGTATGTTGATTTTACCTAAATGCATAATAACTAAAATATCACTACTTGCTTTATTAAGTAATGACCACAACAACTTTATTCTACAGTTGGTTGATGTGTCTACTATACATGTAATTGTAGTTTACATAAATTAGCAGTGCTTGAAGCAAAAAGCTTAAAATAAATAATCACATTTGATCACTTTGATGCACCGTGAACAAGTGTTGTAGAAAAGTTCTCTTCTGCTTATTTCAGATGATAAAGAATAATATGACATTATTGACAACAGAGAACTACAGTTAAAGAAATTTCAAAAGACATTTGTGGTGCCAAGACTTAGTTTAATTTTGGGATATAATAATACGTTGGTAAAGTCATCCACACGACATAGTTTACTTTCGCGACATGGGTATTCCTTTCTTATTAGTAATAGTATACGTTTTTTATGCCGAGTTCTGCGTGATCATCCTCACTCGTTGGTGGAGTCGTCCACACAACTTAGTTTAATTTCCGGATATAATAGTACGATGATACAGTCGTCCACAAGCTTGAGCGACCCCGTTCATGAATAAATAACAAAGTAAATCATTTTATTCAATAAAACAAATCTAATTTCATCAAAATAAACCCCATGGAGAAATATATTCCTACACCGCTACCAAACGACCCACGTTTTAAATTTGTTTTCTGAAACCCGCGTTTTTTTTTACTTCGTACCGTAGGCGGGCTGAGGTTATTTATACATATATTTGTCTTTTTTGTCGGTTTAATGTCTTTACATATTATCGTGCTTACCATTGAACTATAAATGTACGTGTCGGTATAACACTACTTGCTTCAGATTTTAATATCCCTAAATATATCATTTTTTTAATATTATTAAAAGTTCGAATAATAGCTGTCTTTGTCGGTTTATTTTTTGCAATATTTTGGATGAAAGAACGCTTTAAGCGGTTCGTGTTTCACGTGCTACACTCATGCTCAGGGGCGCCGAAACAATTTTCATGTGCGGATGCAGGACCAATTTTACCACCACCTCTCAGAGTACGGCATCGGGTATCGGGCCGCGGGCTCTGCTGCACAAATACTGGCCATGTCGACGTAAATAAAATTTAATAGGTCATTATGGGCCTCCGGGGGCTTCATGGGCCCGGGGCGATGTATCGACTGCACACACCCCTCTAGGGGCCCGCCCATGTTTTCCAACGAATGTCGTGTTAGGGTTGCACTGATCGTTATGGTTGATTAAATTACAAGCTGAGATGGTATATTATGTACAAGAGATTAAATTACATCCTGATTGGTTGTTTCGGTTAGGTCCATGAATACTTAATCAGGTAAACATCTTTAAAGATATAACAAAATGTCTGATATTTTCGTTATCTGAAAATACTACAATCTGTAGCATACAATCCAAATAAAGAATATTACGTGGTATATGAAACACTACAATCTATAATATACACTCGAAATAAAGAATATACCTACATGCTAAATGAAACGCAATGAGGTTTATCTCCGACTAGCTAATGATACTACGGTCTACTGTTATACAAAATTCCATGCGAGCTTTTACGTGTACACGGGACCTCGATTTTTTGCCCATCCGAACGAATAGACACTTTCCTTGTCAGGCCCTCCACCTTACACGACCGACATGGGGAAACCGTCGCAAAATCTGAAGGAACTTTTTCGGTCAACACCGGGAAAAAACCCGAGACCTTATGGTAAGCGTCAGCGACTTACCCATTGAGCTACCTGTCAATGGTGTTTAGGGTAATTTATTGTATTTTACTATCCAGAATTAGCAATCTACTCTTTGTTTTTCCCCACAGACATACGGGTCAGATGAATGTCGGAGGGGGGGGGGGACTGGAAGGCTAGACAAATCCCCGTTTACAAAGAAGAAACAATTAGAAAATATTACGGCCGCATCATGGCAACGCGCTTTCCTGCTATTGCAGCCCATGGTTCAAACTGTAGCCTATGAATAGGTAAAGAACGCAAGCTTGTGTAGCGTACCCAAGGGCTAATATTAACGCAATACGCAACCCCTTTCCGCTAACATAAAAACATGATCGGTAGACGAGGGCAAGGTGTCAGCCAAAAGGTAACACTTCCCTAAACAGAACAACACAGATATTTGGTCTAGACACTTTAATATAAATCAAGTCAACATAAAATGTGAAGAGAAACAAAACAGTTATAAGGTGTAAAATAGATCTGCAATAGGTGTTGAATGTAATTACGAATTGTACTTCCGTCGACCCAATCTGTTTCACAGAGAATTACTTACGAATTAACTCTGTAACAGATGACTGTCCACAACACGTGCGTTGACAGCAGGCAGCGTCAGTCATTGGCTCAACGACTCGTGCAATGTTTACTTAACACCTAACTGCTTCGGGCAAAATGATGCATTTTACTCCCCATTTACACTAAATAGGAAATATTTTTTAACTACAAATACTTTAAACGTCTTTATTTTTTTTTCTTTTACCTCAAAAAAATGTTTGAGAATTTAATTTGTCGGAGTAAAAAAGTTAATATGCCGTACTCATTAAGCCTCGTCGATGTCATGCTTATCAGTGATTGTAGAGGCCAAGCGAATATTCACTGCGGGATCAGTTTGCCGTCGGTCACGACGTACTAATCAATTAGTAAAGGGATTGGTACACGCTGCCGCTACCCGAAAACTATCGTACCAGTTTATTTAGAGTGGTTGAAACTTTCAACCGCTTACTAAGTACGATTATACAAACAATACGATTAACTTTATTACAAGTCATCGGTGATTCGATCTGAAATCAAATAACAAAATAAATAGTCAACAAGTACTAGCTATTTCTTCTATGCGATTAAATTGTGTACGAGTCTTATTCTTAGTTGTTTTACTAATCCTATTCTTAGTTGTGGACGACATCACCAATAGTTGTGGAAGACATCACTAACAGTTGTGGACGACTCCACCAACGGGTGTGGACGACTTCACTGTGGACGACTTGACTGGTACCCCTAACATGTACATATACATTTAGAAACAGCCGTATATGAATAAACAAGGTTCCCCTTCTCTGGGAGAAATTCAACATATCATCAGATTTGGATGTCGCTAATGCATAAGAAATTAAGATGCAAGGATGCATTTATAGGAGAAGAAATATTAAGATGGTTGGAAATAGCTACTTATATTGTGGAAACTGTTCTCACACAGCTTGATAAACAGGAAAATGTAACTAACATTTGATATGAGTAGACCTTAGGGTCGAGGTACCTGGAAAAATTGCTCTCATACCACACTGTATGGCATATGCCAAGTGGGAGCTGAATAGCAGGACGCTAAACTCCATTTCATTTCATTTTTTCATCTCATTTCATCTGTGACAAAGCTAACTAAAACATTTAACATACGATGTAATTAAATTAACGCTTTCATCTTATAACTGTTGAGTCTATTTAAGTCGACTAATACAGTATATTTTTTTTTTCTCAGTTAACTACATCAGAAAGATCAAGACAGTTTGAAATGGCTATTCATATTGTGGAAATTTTTTCTCACAAAATTTGATAATCAGGCAAAATGTAAGTAACATACATATTTGTATTTTTAATTAAGGAACTAGTTCTATACACTTGCTTGGTAATCTGGGTTTTTCTAATCGGGGCAATGCCTAGGACTCTGCCCTTTCAAGTACTTGGCATGCTTCATTTTTAACAATCACATCCATAGTTGTGATAAGTGTATTTTCACTGTAAATAGCAGTATAAATTTGTTGGACAATATTTTACTTTTCAAATAGATTTTAAAAGGTAATATCTAATTTGTTGCCAATGGAAAAAAAATATGAATGGGCCAAAATAATTAGACATTGCCAAGTAAATAGGCGCTGTCCTGATGTAGTAGGGAATTTGGATTTGGAAACTCAATACATGTTGAAACCGGGTGAATTGTTGACCTATCCAGATCTCCCGATTTTTTTTCTGACTTCTAAGTTCTAACCTATTTGATTTGAATATAATAATCTGCCCGGGTCTGTAACTGGACAAGCCATACTAAGTGTTACGCAAAGTTAAAACAACATAGAGACTCACTCTGGATGTTGCAAAATAAATTGTTTATTTAAACACCGTGAACCATAAAAAAGTATTCTTATTGCTTATTTTTTTTATTTTTTAGACTGGAACACCATTGAAAGAGATTTTGATGTATGATAACAACGACAGAACCTAGGCATCAATTTCTTTTATAATTCTGGAAAAGAATGCATTCGACCCAATTTTTAAATATCTATTTTTGTTTTTAATGTTAAATATTCTCCCAAACACAATCAGATTTTAATTCTCTTTACAAAATTATGTATCATATATAGACAGTAAAGTGACATATGACTCACTTAGAAATATGGTCGGAAATCATAAAGTATTTAATAGGCAATATTTAGAAACCAAATGTAGATAAAATATACCCAGAATTACAAAAAGCCTTGACCTGCATTAAGGTGACTTTCCCGTTCTACTTTTCTGTGTTAGTAAGGTGATCCTGTCCTACAACTAACCTACTCTTATATCAAATATTTCAACTGTCAAGGGAACCCGAGAGGGGGCGCAAATGGTAAAAGGTCTTGTCATTGAGTCAAATAATCAATTGTCTAGGGTCCTTAAAGTGAACACAATGGGGAGGGGGGGGGGTCGATTCCGGGCTTGTGCCCAATTATACCTTGCCATGTCCTACACTACTGACAAGTATTGTGTAGCTTTTCACACAAGTTTCAACACAAGTTTGTGTTGTTTGCTAAATTTTAACACAAGTCTTGTGTTGTTTCAACATTTAACACAAGTTTGTGTTGTTAAATAGTAACACCCAACTTGTGTTGAAAACAACACAAGTTTGTTGTTTCAACACAAGTTTTTTTTCAGTGATAAAATACTAGAGAAAATCTTATTCAAAAATCTTTATAATTTCATAAAAGAAAATAACCTGCTATATAAGTTTCAGTCTGGCTTTCAACCTAACGATTCTACAGTAAATCAGCTTTTATGATGTTATAATAAGTAATCTTGATAAAGGAAAGCAAATTCGATTTATATTTTGTGATGTATCAAAAGCGTTTGATAAAGTTTGGCACGAAGGTTTATTGACTAAATTGGGACAATATGAAATTAATAAAAAAAATATGTAATTGGATTGAACACTATTTAAATAATTGACAACAATGTGTAGTTTTATAAGGTTTCAAATCAAATTATTTGCATACTAATTCTGGAGTTCCCCAAGGAAGTGTACTGGGTCCTTTTCTATTTTTAATTTACTTAAATGATATCTCCGATAATATTACTAACAACATACGACTATTCGCCGATGATACTTCACTCTTTACCATTATTCATAATGATCCCCTAAGTAGCGCGAACTCTTTAACTGAAGATCTGAATATCATCTCGTCGTGGGCAAAACAGTGGTGTGTAACTTTTAACCCTAAAAAAATTAAAATATTGCTTTTTCTAGGAAAAATACAATCCATCCATTATTTTCTCATATGTCCAGTCTATTCTGCCCAA
This sequence comes from Patella depressa, assembly GCA_948474765.1. Taxonomy (NCBI): domain Eukaryota; kingdom Metazoa; phylum Mollusca; class Gastropoda; family Patellidae; genus Patella; species Patella depressa. Next base: position 28,181,279 of record OX419716.1, read on the forward strand.
AGAACAATTCTCCAAAATAATTTGCAACACCACAAACATAATGTTACAATTAACCTAATCCCATATGGCAACCCCGACCTCTCAGATGATACCAATTGTGACATATTTAATATAGTGCAAAAATATATTAAAGATAGCAAGAAATTTTAGCAGCTTAATGATCTAATATTTTATTTACACTATGCAATATAAATATCATAATCTAAAATGAAAATGTATTACTCTACGATTAACCTCCAAGAAATGTAAATATGTTTGTAACTCACTGTCTATATATATATATATATATGTCCACCCTTGTCTATTGTAAACATAAGATATCATTGTTTTACTTGTTTGGAGAGAACTTATATAGGCATTTGCCTGTTGTTCAATCCAATTCATTTTATTGAATAAAATACTGTTTAAACTAACTTCATGGATTGTACGAAAAATCACGTTTGTGAACTCTATAGAGGTCACAATATTGAACCGATTTTGATGAAACTTGAAATGCATGTTTATAACTCAAAGATCTTGGTTCCTTTCGATGTTGGCGCATATCGGATCGTAACTTCCTGAATTATGGCTCATGATTTTACGAAAAATCGCTTTTTTTAGCTTATGGTTCCTCTTGAGGCCAAAATTATTATCCGATTTAAAATACCGTCTGATTATGTCACCGTTACACCATAAAGAAGGTTGTGTTCGAATTTCGTGAAAATCGGACAAAAATTGACAGACAAAATGGCCGCCGCATTTACGCGAAAAGTGTAAATATATGGTATGTCAAGGTTTTGAAAAAACTTAAAATACACGTTTATAACCTAAAGATCTTGATTCCTTTACATATTTGCGCATATCGGATTGTAACTTCCTGAATTATTGCCCCTGGTTGTCCGAAAAATCGGCTTTAATGGCTTGTGGTCCCTCTGGAGGTCATAATTACTATCCGATTAAAAAACCCATTTGATTATATCACCGTTACACTGTAATGAATGTTGAGTTCGACTTTCGTGAAAATCGGACCAAAATGACAGGACAAAATGGCTGCCGCTTGTACGCGAATAGGGTAACAATATTGTATACCAAGGTTGTGGACCTGTAGAGGTCACAATTTTAATTTGATTTTGATGAAACTTGAAACAGTTTAAGGTCTTGAGACAAACAAGTATATTGATTTTCAATGAATTATGATAATTGTAAATCCCAATCCATAATATTAAATGTTTCGTATACTAAACGTTAGCATGGGGCAGAACTTTATAAAAAAAACAAACAAATTCTAATGATTTTCTGATAATTATTTAATATGCGACAACTCTTGTTGACTGCCCGGACGATTTAGTTGCTGTGGGCGTATGTTTCGTTGCCTGGCAACCTATCTTTTTATGAAGCACACCTACTCTGTCAATTTCTCAAAATACCACCATTAGGGTTTTTGAATTGGTTGCACTGACTGTTTGCCTGGCATTTACAGAATATGCAGCAGAGTACGTTACTTTCTCTACAAGGAGAGAGGCGAGTGGCACATTTCACACAGTTACATTTCAAAGACACTTCATCTCAGATATTACGATGGTATTTCTTGCGACAACTCTTGTTGACTGCCTGGACGATTTAGCTGCCGGTGGGCGTATGTTTCGTTGCCTGGCAACCTATTTTTTAAAAGAAAATCATTTTCCGTGGATCGACTAACCGATTGGAAGGAACATATTTATTGAGTATATGTACGTTATCACTGATACGGATTCAATATGTAATATTTCTTATGTTGTTTAATCAATTTTTGACATAATATTATCTTCCAGTGGTATCAAAGATCATATTTTTATATGTTATTTAATAAAAGTTAAATTTGTTAAAATCAATACAGTTTTAGTCTTAAAAAAGATATGGACTATAGTTTATAACACCATTGTTCTAGGATTAACTCTGGATTAGCGGCAAAATTTGACATCAAAGCCTGCCGGCTAAGTGGGAACATCCCGTCTAAATGTCAAGTTTTTCGTTTTTATTCTTGGGAGGTTTAACCCAATACACGCTTTATAAACATAAACTATTCAATTGTTTTTCGGACAGCTAGTTTCATTATGTATAGCAATCGTTGCGAAACTAAATCGGAGAGATTTCGATTGGACATTTTTTTACGTATTTTTGAAACAGGCTTCGAGATGTTTTGGATCTGTTATGCAAGATCTTTTCCCCAAACTAAACGTACGGTGCTAAGACCACCTATAGATCAATAGGGTAGCCTACCTAACCTCGTGGGTTTTACTACTTGTATTCCTGTTTTCCCCATACTTCTGACCACACCTCCAACTTTACCTGAGCAATACGACTCCTTCCCAAACACAGAATTGAATACAGGGAATGTTCTCAAAAACGGAACCTGAGATGGTAATGTGATTTTCATGTAACTCATGCTACACGTGCTGTTCATCGAGACCAGGGGCCTATTTCACGAAATTTTAACTAAGATAAGATCCCAGTTTTAGTAATTTGATTGGATAATTTTAGATTGATTTTAGTGCTTAGCCAATCAAAATTGAAGTATCTACTAAAATTGGATTTTATCTTAAGTTAAAATTTCGTGAAACAGGGCCCAGTCCTATAAAATACTCCCCGATCATTCAGACTACAACGTCAGTAGCATGCATGCCACGACTCACGGCAGCTCAGAGGAACCATGCGCTTGGAAGACTCGACGCTGGCCACACGGCCCAAGCCGTTGCCAATCACTTCCGGGTCAATGTAGGGACCATCTACAGGCTTCAGCAACGCTGTAGGACTACTAAGACCAGAAGGCGTCAGCAGCATGCCACGACTCGTGAAAGCTCAGAGGAACCAGGCGCTTGGAAGACTCGACTCTTGCCACACAGCCTAAGCCGTTGCCAATCACTTCCGGGTCAATGTATTCGGATCATCTACAGGCTTCAGCAACGCTTTCGGGCTACTAAGACCACTAGTAGACCAAATGTTACCACAAGGCGACAAGACCGCCATGCTGTGCGACAGCCATACTCCCGCGCAGTGTTGCGTTTGATTTGAGGTAATCCAACTACACACTGCTACTATGAGTGGATATTGTTGTTTTAAATTTTGATTTGTCAGTAGTCCGTCTACCAACCAATCACTAGCTGCCAATATTGGACCAAATATGTTTACATAACGTTACGTCATGACTCACGATTTTATTATGCCTAATTAACCCTTGCATAGCAGAATACTGCAGTAAAACTAATTGCGTGACAAACGAGGCTATCAAGTCGAATGAAATGTAAACAATACTGTTTGGAAACGAACATACTTTCACCGTTTTGAATACCTTAAATCACTGTCCAAAGTTTTAGGGAAGACCCAGATTAAAGGAAGGACTGTCATGTTGCTGTACTTAAGTGATAGCTTTCATTGAACGGAAAGAATAGAAACACTCCCGCATAAGTTCAAGAAACAGACGCTATTCCAGCAATGGTCAGAGAGGGATTTCTCGGGCCATTGCTTCAGGAATATGACCTGGTATATGAAACACTACAATCTATAATATACACTCGAAATAAAGAATATACCTACATGCTAAATGAAACGCAATGAGGTTTATCTCCGACTAGCGAATGATACTAGGGTCTACTCTTATACCAAATTTCAAGTGAGCTTCTACGTGTACACGGGACCTCGATTTTTCGCCCATCCAAACGAATAGACACATTCCTTGTCAGGCCCTCCACCTTAAACGACCGACAAGGGGAAACCGTCGCAAAATCTGGAGGAACTTTTTCGGGAAAACCCCGAGACCTTATGGTAAGCGTCAGCGATTTAATCATTGAGCTATCGCGACTACCTGTCAATGGTGTTTAGGGTAATTTATCCAGAATTAGCAATCTACTCTTTGTTTTTTCCCATAGACATACGGGTCAGATGAATGTCAGAAGGGGGGGGGGCTGAAAGGCCAGACAAATCCCCGTTTACAAAGAAGAAAAAATTAGAAAATTCTACGGCCGCATCATGGCAACGCGCTTTTCGGCTATTGCAGCACATGGTTCAAAATGTAGCCTATGTATAAGTAAAGAACACAAGCTTGTTTAGCGTACCCAAGGGCTTATATTAACGTCATACGCAACCCCTTTCCGCTAACATAAAATACGGGATACCTCAATCCTGATCGGTAGACGAGGGCAAGTAGTCCGCCAAAAGGTAACACTTCCCCGAACAGAACAACACAGATATTTGGTCTAGACACTTTAATATAAATCAAGTCAACATAAAATGTGAAGAGAAACAAAACAGTTATAAGGTGTAAAATAGATCTGCAATAGGTGTTGCCTACTCCGAGATATTATTAGTGTAATTATATTCTGTACGTTTCGTGGAGATCGGTCGATAATTGTGGCCTGTAGGCGTGCCACATGAAATGTGTGGTAATCTGATATCTCAGAAACCACTAACCCAAAGTGGCCGAAACTTTGCCTACCCCGAGATATTAATAGTGTAATTATATTCTGTAAGTTTCGTAGATATCGGATGATAATTGTGGCCTGTAAGCGTGCCACATGAAATGTATGGTAACCTGATATCTCGGAAACCACTAACCGGAACTTTGCCTACCCCGAGATATTATTAGTCTAATTATATTCTGTAAGTTTCGTGGTTAGCGGTTGATAATTGTGGTCTGTAGGCGTGCCACATGAAATGTGTGGTAACCTGCTATCTCGGAAACCACTAATCGGAAGTGGTCGAAATTTTGGCTGCTCCGAGATATTATGATTGTTATCATATTCTGTAAGTTTGATTGAAATCGGTTGGTAATTGCGGTCTGTAGTCGTGAGGATATTTTGAAATTGCAAATAGCCACTGCCTAGAAGAAAAAGTGGTAACAATTTGAATTTCATTTAATCTTTATCATAATTTATATGTTCTTCTTCTTTTTGTTTACCAATGTCCTACAATTATTAGTGTATGTGAAGACACAATCCCACATTAAGTATTTATATGGCACTTATATGCAACATAGAGAGTGGGGGAGATTGACATAAACAAGGCCTATCCTTTATGTAGGCCTACTTGGTTTTGCCGAATCAAGTATTCCAAGTTACGTACGTATATTTTATTTTTGTTTTTAATGTTAAATATCCTTTGGAAAAAACAATTATGTTGTAATTCTCTCCAGAAATTTGTGTAAAATATAGAATGTAAAGTGACTTTTAAATCACTCAGATTTGGTCGTCAATCATGAAGTATTATATAGGGCACTCGGGTATATTAAGGTGACTTTACCTTGCTTATTAAATGAAGGGGGGTAGGACGTGCATGCTGTATCATGAGGGGCTTTTGGCCGAATGGTTAGTGTGCCCCCGCTGTATCATACGGCCTGCCATTCTGGCGTGGTTTCAAATCCTCGGTTGTACGTTGCAAGGAGTAGGGTCCCCTGTCCAACCTCGTAGGTTTTCTCCGAGCACCCCGGTTTCCTCCTACTGCTAGACCCCTATGCACAAGCAAATTATTGAAATAAAATTAAACCATATGTTAGTCCCGATATGACCTAGTTTGTGTCAAGTGGACGTTCAACACCATTTCTCTCTCTCCCTACTTTTCTTTGTTATGTAGGCCAACAGCGGGATCCAAAAAGAACCATCATGGCTTCCCCCTTGCTTAGAAATATTTTGTACATGGCTCTTATATTTCATTTGTAAGTAGTTTTTCAGTTTTTGTAATTTATGTCTTTAAAGCTTGTTTTGACTGTTATTTAATTTAGATATACAATGTATGTAAATCCTATTTTAGGGGGCATGGAGTAGAAATATTGTGTACATAGCGTTTAAATTCCTATTTCTTTTTTTAGGAAGGTAACTTTAAAAAAAAAGAAGCTTTTGGTGGGGGTGGGGGAATAAATTAGCATTGGAATTAACTTTGTTTATCTGTATTACAAATGTCTCAGTGCTTGTTTTGAGTTTGTTTTTTTCAATTTAAATAGCTATGCTTATTTTATGGTTTCTTTATTTTTTATTTATTTATTTTTCTGTGGAGGGGGGGGGGGTCATTATATACCACAATTTGTATTGGATTTTCTTTGTTTTTATTATCCATCAAAAACTCCCAGTTGTATTGTATATGTACATAAAATGCATAACATTTATTTATAATACAAATTTAAAGGAGTTGTTTCGTAATATCTCAGTAATATGGCGTGATGTCATCAGACATATTAAATTCACTTGTTTGTTAATACGTTATCATAAAACGCCATTTTAATCAGATGAAATGAAACTCATATATTTTAATGCTGCTTTATAGTAAGCGATAATCAATGCGGTATCGTCCTCAAAATGTTACAAATAGCGTATATACAAAAACCTGGGGCCTATTTCACGAAATTTTAACTAAGATAAGATCCGAATATATTGAAAATTTCAGTCAAATTACTTTATTCCGAAGGAAGTTTTAAAAAAAATTGTTGTCTCGATTTGTATTGCTACCGAGGGGATCACGTGGTTAAGTGGGTAAAGCGCTGGCTCGCTAGCCTGGAGGTCGGGTGTTCAATCCCTGCATTGGCCGAGAAAGTTCATCTCGATTTTTCAGCGTGGTTCCCCTCGTCAGTGATACAGAGCGGAGGGCCTGACAAAGACAGCTGCCTAGTCGTTCGGATGGGACGAAAAACGAGGTCCCTTGTACACATTGGCGTGCACATAAAAGATCCCTTGGCAGGTGGCAATTCATTATAATAGTAGGCTGTAGCACCGCTGCCCGGGCAAAATTTCCCTCATAGCACACTATATGGCGTATATATGCCCGTCTTCCATTAGCCCAGGTTAGGTGCAGAAGAGTAGGACGTTAACCCCATTTCATTTCATTTGTATTGCTACCGTTGTAATGACAATAAACAAAGTCTCGATTATCCATTCTTAAATTATTAAATGCCGATCGTGTTTCAATCCGTTCGAAATCACAACCATCTGATATTCTAGAGATTGATTATGGGCTTGTCATGTGACTAAAATGTTTAATTAGTAATTAATATAACATTTTGGACTAAAAGACAGGGGCCTATTTCACGAAATTTTAACTAAGATAAGATCCGAATTTTAGTAATTTGATTGGATAATATTAGATTGATCTTAGTGCTTAGCCAATCAAAATTGAAGTATCTACTAAAATTGGATTTTATCTTAAGTTAAAATTTCGTGAAACAGGGCCCAGGTCGGTAAAAGGCCGATTTAGCTCTTAGATAATGCATCTTTGATATGCAACTCAATTTAAGTACCGTTATTGGGCATACAAATTATTTAGCAAAATATTTAATCAACCAGCTCTCAACTTCTTCAACGTGGTATCCCATCGGCCCGCGCTCTCCTTGATACACAATAGCGCCATCTAGAACGATATACAGGCGTTCATATAAACCACCATACCAAGCGCATGCATCATTTTGCATGTTATCCAATACCACAGGACAGTCGATCCCCGCCTTCAGGAGATAACTAGCCGCTTTAATTCGGTCAGCTATCTTTACATGTTGTGATACATCATAATTATTACTGAAACACCATCCATCGGCGGGATGAGCTTCTTCAATATAAACGGTTAAAAAGTCACATTCATTAGCAAAGTCTCGTACTATTTCGTTGAATTTCCGTAACTTTGCCATAAACGGTGGTCAGGTACAGCTTCCAAAATTTAAGACGAGTGGTCTGCCTTTTTTCATAAAATCTAGCAATAAGTGTGTTTGCGACCCGTCTGCCGAGAATACCTTAGGATTTGGCGCCTTCCCTCCTGGATCGGCTATTTTCCATACGTCCAAATAACGAGATCGAAACATCTGTTTAATGCAAGCCCATGTGTATAAACTTCCCGTCCAGTCTTCTTCTTTAAAACCTGTTTCGTCCATTACACTTCCGACATGACTTATCATATTCCGTCTAATTGACGGAAATATCAATGATAAGAACAACATAAAGCTGTGACGTGATAGCTCATACATCAATAGTAAAATTTTCCAGTATTGTCTCAACGCCATTATTTACATTTATTCTGAAAGCAAAAGAAAATGTTGGAATTTTTTCAATAATTGGCGTCTTGTTAACTTATTATGAAATGTATTCATTTTAGTGTCTTTACGGTTAAGTTTGAAATCGGTGGTTTCCCCTTGTCAGTGATGCAGGGCGGGGGGCCTAACAAAATGCACGACAAACAGTGGTAACAGGTGTCTAGAAGAGTAGGCTTACCCCGCCTGGCGCCCCAGCTACAGAATGACAAAATGAAATGAAAATAATTGGAATTTAGTATTTATAAGGCATTTATTTAGTGATAGGACTAACATTGAAAAAACACTAACACAACTTTATGGACAACAATCACTAGCAACTTTAATAGTGCAACATTTCAACAAGTCTTAGTGTCCTCTTGTCGTTATCAAGCACAGGGTAAACGATAATATGATACAAAATAATGTATGACGAGGGTAAACCATCCTATATCAGTGACGAGGGGGAAGCACGCCGGAAAATCTGGATGAACTTGCTCGGCCAATGCAGGGATTGAACACCCGACCTCCAGGGTATGGAGGTCGGGTTTTACCCACCCAACCATTGTGGGGGGTTGGGATGGCCTGGTGATCTAGAGTGCCGCGCTTCGACCTCTAGCTGGCCGGTTACCTCTGGCTTGCGGTTGTGGTTTCGATCCGTGGGTTTCCTCTGGGCACTCCGGTTTCCTCCCACTGCTAAAGACCCCTACGCCCAAGCGAATTATTGAAATAAAATTAAAACATAGGTTAGTCCCGAACTGACCTAGTTTGTGTCGAGTGGAGGTTAAACCCCATTTCCCTCTCTCCCTCTCTCTTCTCTCCCAGCCATTGTAATCTCCCTACAGGATGACAAATACCAGAAGATAAAATGTTTTACAATCCATCTCCATGCCAATTCGCTTGAAACATTCTAAACATTCCACACCTATTTTGTCAATAACCGTCCAAAGAAATGTGATTCATAAAAATAAGCACATTGTAATCTTTCTGTACTGTGAATGTTATGCTATTCTATGAGCGCTCATTCCCGTTAATTTCAGTCCAATGTAATATTTTATCTATAGAATCAGATTTTACAATGAAAACTATATACCTCTATTCAGCTACGACGAAACCAGCTTGCTTTACAAACGTTTAAATTAATAATGGGGCTATGGAATGCTATCAGTGAAGTACTAGATTTTCTGACCTACTAACGATCATGTTTAAATAATCTCAGTCATATTTTAAATACGATGACATATATTATATAGCAGATAAAATGAGATAATAGTCAAAGTATATGGCTGTTCATACAACATACTTATTTATTAATACTCGAAAAGTAGGACAATAATCGTGTCACCGGACGATATATGTATTGTTTAATGGTCGAGAGTGAGACATTAAGTAATATGTGCGGCCCTCATGTATTTACAGTATATTACGCAATGTCATAAGCTCGAGATCATTAAACATCTTAAAATACTGACACTCTGCTTGAGCTCTACTGTGAAATTCGTCATACTAGTCTAATATTTCACTGGTATGGATAAAGTACTATTGGCAAGTTGCCCGTACGATTACTTGAAATAATGGTACGCCGACATCAAAGGGTGACGTCTCATCTGTATTTTAAAACTACTTATCGTACCATTCTTGAAGTCCCGTGTTCAGATTGGTAAAATCAAAATTGAATTAATATCTACGAAGGTCAAAAATAGTTAATTACATGTTAAATATTGGAAATGAAATGTAAATAGCTAATAAAGACGGGTATGTAACATACAATGTGAAGTTATTTCGCCCGGCCAGCGGCACAATGGTCTACTCTTACATATAATTCCAGGCAGTTTGTTGCGTGTACGTGAAGGTTGCAATGCGTAGATCAATGGGCCATTTACTTATCCTTTATCTAGAACTAATAATGATATCGCAAGTTTGTGCTACATGATACGAAACTTAAATGCCCACAAAACTTATTTCAAATATATATTATTGTTGAGCGGAGATGTTCACCCAAACCCCGGTCCAAATCAGTTTTCGGTTCTTCACTTTAAACTCAAGAAGTATAAGAAACAAATTCGATGAAATAACAATAGAATTAACAAAATATGACATCTTAACATTTTCTGAAACTTGGTTAGACAAAACCATTCCGTTAAGCAGTGTATTGACTGACGGTTTCCACCCACCGGTTTTACTGAATAGGGAGGATGGGAGGGAGGATGGGAGGGGTTGCGGGGTCGCTATATATGCCAAAAATAACTTATACTTTAAACCTCGCCCAGACCTTTTAATTCATAACCTTGAAGCCGCTTGGATTGAGTTGCATCTAAAAAATTGCAAATTTCTTATTGGTTCCTTTTATCGGAAACCTACTGCAAACGTCGATTATTGGAATTTAATAGAAGAAAGCTTCGCGAATGCATTAGACTCCGTAACTTTTAACATTGTAATTCTCGGCGATTTTAATGAGGATTTTTTGTCAAATAAAAACAGTATATTAAAAGATCTGATTAACGCATTTGACCTTGAACAAATCATAAAAGAACCGACACGTGTATCGGAGACATCTTGCAGTCTCAATGATCTAGCAATATTGAATTGTTCTCACCTAGTACACAGAGTAGACGTTCTTGAATCTTGTATAAGTGATCATAGTCCCATTGTTGTCAATTTTTATACGCCCACATTTTCATGTCGACGTATATTGTCGTCGCCCCTGTTCGTCCGTCCGTCCGTCCGTCCACAATTGTTTGTGAACAGTCTACAGGTCACAATTTTTATCCGATTTCAACGAAACTTAAAATATAGGTTTATCACCCAAAGATCTCGGTTCCTTTCGATATTGGCATGTATCGGACTGTAACTTCATGGGTTATGGCCCCTGATTGTACGAAAAATCACGTTTTTTAGCTTGTGAACAGTGCAGAGGTCACAATTTTGAACCGATTTGGATGAAACTTGAAATTCATGTTTATAACCCAAAGATCTTGGTTCCTTTCGATATTTGCGCCAATGGGATCATAACTTCCTGAATTATGGCCCCTGATTGTCCGAAAAATCGCCCTTTTTAGCTTGTGGTCCCTCTGGAGGTCAAAATTGTTATCCGATTTTAAAAAAAAGGTTTGATTATATCACCGTTCCATGGTTATGAAGGTTGAGTTCAAATTTCGTGAAAATCGGACCAAAATTGACGGACAAAATGGCCGCCGTTTGTACGCGAATAGTGTGAAAATATGTTATATCAAGGTTGTGGACCCTATAGAGGTCACAATTTTGAACCGATTTTGATGAAACTTGACATGTATGTTTATAACTCACAGATCTTGGATCCTTTCGATATTTGCGCCCATCGGATCGTAACTTCCTGAATTATGGCCCCTGATTGTCCGAAAAATCACCCTTTTTAGTTTGTGGTCCCTCTGGAGGTCAAAATTATCATCCGATTTCAAAAACCGTATGATTATATCACCGTTCCATGGTTATGAAGGTTGAGTGTGAATTTCGTGAAAATCAGACCTAAATTGACGGACAAAATGGCCGCCGTTTGTACGCGAATAGTGTGAAAATATGTTATATCAATGTTGTGGACCTATAGAGGTCACAATTTTGAACCAATTTTGATGAAACTTGACATGCGTGTTTATAACTCACAGATCTTGGTTCCTTTCCATATTTGTGCCAATCGGATCTCAAGTTCCTGAATTATGGCCCCTGATTGTCCGAAAAATCGCCCTTTTTAGCTTGTGGTCCCTCTGGAGGTCAAAATTGTTATCCGATTTAAAAAAAACCGTTTGATTATATCACCGTTCCATGGTTATGAAGGTTGAGTTCAAATTTCATGAAAATCGGACCAAAATTGACGGACAAAATGGCCGCCGTTTGTACGCGAATATTGTGAAAATATGTTATATCAAGGTTGTGGACCCTATTGAGGTCACAATTTTGAACTGATTTTGATGAAACTTGAAATACATGTTTATAACCTAATATAATGATCTTGGTTCCATTGCATATTTGCCCATATGGGATTGTAACTTCCTGAATTTTGGCCCCTGATTGTACGAAAAATCACCCTTTTTAGCTTGTGGTCCCTCTGGAGGTCACAATTATTATCTGATTTAAAAAAATGTTTGATTATATCACAGTTAAACCGTAGTTATGGGTGAGTTTGAATTATGATTTTCTGATGATTACTTAAAATGTAACAACTCTTGTTGACTGCCCGGATGATTTGGCTGCTGTGTGGGCGTATGTTTCGTTGCCTGGCAACCTATTTTAACCTAAAGAAAAACAACGTACAATATGGAAATACTCAGATACTAACATAGCATGTTTCGAACATTACCTAAGCGAATATGATTGGGAAGAATTATTTCAAAATGAATGTTGTCCACATAAAATTAGTAAAGTATTTTCGTACGTGATTTTCTGCGGTATTAAAACATTTGTGCCGAATAAATGTGTTACCATAAGACCAAAAGAAGCACAATGGATGAACGGACACATTCGAAGATTAATTAGACAAAGGAACAGATCACACAAAAAAGCGAAAAAAACTAATTTACCAGACCACTGGGCTGTATTTAGAGAAAAAAGAAATGTAGTGGTAAACGAAATCAGAAA